>CM077010.1:70460526-71206803 GCA_039090855.1 Macrothele yani | reverse complement strand
ACGGACTAAAAAACATTTTTTCATTGGTCAGAAATGAAAGACCAATCTAAGATAACGACCAAAAATACGGTGTTTACTGTGTTCCACTAATTTCTACAAGCTCACCTCCTGCTAACACTGTCTATGTGGGATCTACCATGCGCCTATTACAGACAAGATTGAAAGAACACAAATACACAGTCAAAATGGGTTCCCAAAATACTGCACTATCTCAACTTCTACTTCGAAAGAGTCTCGCCAGCCTTGCTGGGACAAAAACACACATTCTGACCAATTCTACCTTCGAAGCCTAATACTTTGTTTGCTGAAAGCTTAATTATTTACGAATTTGGGTCTGCATGCTGGAATGATGATTACCCTTCTATTATTCCTATTGAATGGAAACTTGCATTGACAGCCAGGAACAACTCCATTCTGAACTTGAACATTTTTAAATAACAGCAATTGGCCTTTTTCTCTTTCCTCAATTCATCTGCGCACACAAACTACGCCACCTAATCATGTGACTATTTTCTTGATATATTTATATCATTGTTCCTTCATGTATTGTGTAATTGTGTTACATCTGAGTATGGGACCGATGCGGCCCCGAAAGGTCTCGTGTTTTTTAACTGTGATGTTCGTTAATTGTATTTAGTAAAGTCTTTTAATTTTATCATCTGCTTTTAACTATCCTTTTTATCGTGCATTACGAAAAAGTTTTGTGAATTTCAATTCCTTGTCAGGGAACTTTGATTGAGAGTGCATAAACTTCTATATTTTGAAGGTTTCAAGCCTACATCTGTAAAAAAATTAACAAAAGTGTAGAGGAAACTGACAAAAAAAAAAAAAAAAAAGTTGAAACTGTAGATTACAGAAGTTTTTTGAAAATCTGCTAAAATCATATGATGAAGAAGTTTTAATAGAGGATGACATTCTTGGCATACATGATACAAAAAGTGTCTAAAGTCTAAACTAAAAACACATGAACAAATGAAGTCACTTAAAAACCATTTCTTTTCTTTTTGTTTCCCCCCTTTGTTTTTGTTCTTGTATTTTTCAGGCTTGGATAGCTGGGTCTACTTGCATGTTTACCATGTCTGCTGACTCATACAGTGAGAAAGGAGGCCAGAGGGCTGGTTTCTGGATGCCAGAGGGTTATTGCCCGGAGAATTACAAACTCCACTTTACCCTGTCCTACTTTAGCCTAAACAAGCAGTTAGGGACTCTTTGCACACCTAGTAAACAGAAGTCTGTGGCCACTTGGGGTCCCTTGCTTCTAGCATCTTTGTCATCACATAAACTGTGCCGGGGGGGGAGTGTCTTCATGGATGCCGGGGGTGGGGGCAGTGCTGCTGTGACAGAAGAAAGTCAAATGTTTAGGTTCCCTATCTACTGACTACTCACCAATTATCCCTAGATCCATGGCCTGCTTCTTTTGGGGTGGGACTCTCCCTTGTTAAATTTGGGATGGGCAGGGAAGTCTATCTAGACAAACACTACTATTTTTCATGGAGAACCATTAAGATTCACAGTCTTCCCCTGCCAGAAGAGGCCTCTGAATGAGGAGCAACTTGTTTCTCGTGCAAGAAAATGCTACAGAATGGTCATCAAAGACAGCGGTGTTTCTGTCCTTTGACATCCTGTTCAATAGAAAATTGATCAATCTAGGTAGGTATGTTTTCAGATCATCCATTGTTTTGTCTTCAGACATAGTAGCCCATTGGAGTCAACTGGATGCAGTAGCTCTAGTATTTACTGAGCAGCACATTGTTCCAGTCAGCTAATCTCACTATTCAAAAGACCTCAACGAAGCTTGCCTGAGTAACATTTTTTGGAGTAAGTAACAAACATTCCAACTGAGTGTCTTCAGTTGTACTGGTTATTTTTTTATTGGACTTGGAATACACCTCATCAAAATAACCAAATAAAGTAGACCATCTTGATTCCAAACTAAAACAAACACATAGCATTTAATTGTTACCAAATTTTTTGGATTGTATTCCAACTCATCATCAGGAATGACTCAATAGGTGTTGCCACTCAAATGGTAGTATCCACCCTCTTTTGGTCATTAATTGTCGATCCTCTTCTTTCAATTTTTTATACCTTCTTCCAGCTTCCTTTTCTCACAAAGTGCTGTTGATGTGATTAAATATATACAGAGTCCCAGTTAATTGAATGTCCTGGTGTTTTGAACATGCCTGTCATCTGTAAAGTGCGCCTTGACTTGGTAAGCCTTGTTTTGTATTCTGGCATTGTTTTGCAACATGAGTCTTAATTTGGCTTGACATTAGTACATGAATAACTACACCTACTCCACTGGATCAGTCCTGATGATGAGTTGAAGTACAATTTGAAATTTTGCAAATGTTGTGAGTAATGAATATCCACAATAATACCTGTGATTTAAGTGCCATTTTGGTAATATTTTGTTTTTGCAGGCAATGCTTGGGAAGAAAAGATCAAGAAGCAGCCAGAGGTTCAGTGCATTTACTTCTGGGCTGACAGTTAGTAGTGCCAAACAAAGGTAAACTTGTGCGATATTTGGTGTTATATTGTGTGGAATGCAAATGGTTTCCAGTGTTATCTTTTATCACAGAAGATGTTGAGTATGTGCATAAACATGTGTACAGGTACAAACAAGTGGAATGAATTAGCCATCACTAGAAACAAATAGGAATAGGCACAGTTTGTGAAAGCAGGACAAGTGGGTTTCCCAGTCTTTAATAACCTTGATTTAAATCCAACAGTATCATGACTTTCCATTCACTGCTTATTTGCCAGCTGCTACCAAAAAAATTTAAATCACCATTTGTCCAAAAAAAAAAAAAAAAAAAAATAAGAAAGAAAGAAGAAGAAAATCACTTAAACATTTTTAGTAAACATTTTAACCCCCCCCCCCACACACACACACACACACTCCTCACACAGAATTTTTTCACTACCTCGTAGGTTACTATTTTTAACACAATAACAGATTACGAAGTCCTTTTTTGTATAAAAAAAAAGTGAAACATTTGCAAAATCAGAACTAGAAAACCTTTTCCATTTGAGAAAAACTTCTCAAATGAAAAAAGAAATAAGGAGAAAAGAAAAGAATGAAAGGAAGGAGGAGAACTTTATGTGTCTTCCCATAAAAAGAAGGAGGGAGGATCTTATATTTATGTCTTTTCCTTTTTCCATTGGTTAAGACTTATCTCCTGAATTTTCAACAATTCTTTCATATGATTCTAAATTTTGGTATTTTCTCCAGTTCAAGATTATTTTTGAATTAAGAAAATATAGAATTCAGTAGAAACCTTCAAAATTCAGAGTGTCTAACCATGAAAATGTTTTTCAGCTAGGAAATCTATATCTTTGCTCATGCCAGGGTGAATGATGCACTGTCACTGTCAATTAGGCCTGTCAGTGCTACTCATTGTTTTAGTTGGACATAGAAAAAGTCTTCTGAAAGTGTGAGGTCAAAGTTTTCATTAAGGAAAGGCAGAAAAATGTGTCCATACTTTTTTTTTTTCACAATTTGCTTTTCAGACATTTTTTATCTCTCCTCTTTAGGAGGAATTTCATCATCTCCTATCCACAATGATAGAAATCACTGTTGGCACGCAAGTTGTTCTATTTTTGCAAATGTTCTTACTTTGCAGCATGTGCTTGTCCTTTTGTGTTTTTCAATGCTTCTATTTGCAAAACAATTTCTTTTTCACTTTTTTTTTCTATTTTGTAAGTAATCTCCATGTTGAGAGAATGTCAGTTGGGCTATAATTGTTGCTGCTATTCATGCAGGTTTTATGAATAATCACTGCATATGCTACATGAATTTATTCTTATGGGAAATAAGGTTTTGAATCTATTTAAAATTTACAAGTATATCCACACATAAATGTGGAAGAGTCATACTCTGGGGCTGAAAAGTGTAATATATTTTGTTCTTTATGATGAGTGTTTAAAACATTTACCGTATTTTTTGGCTTATGAGTATAAGTTGATATGGATTATAAGTTGAATGGGTTTAAATTTCTTAATTTCATTATTTTCATTGATAGATAAGTCAATCCTGAGTATAAGACAAGGCTAAAACAAGTACAATTAGCTTTCCAAAATTCTGTAACTATTTTTAATGTTCCAGTAAATATTAAAAAGAATAGAAAGTGAGATAACTTCCCCATTTTTCTTTACTACTGTATTGCTTCCAATTTTGCAGGAAAATACACTATCTACCAACAAGTAATTGGACACCCCTGCAATCGATGATATCTGTGGTCCTGATACACATCACGGCCGCCGCGGCCGTTAAATATCATGTGGGAAACAACAACGCAACCAATCGCATGCAATATGCCATGCCGTTCGGAGCTCACTGATTTCGAGAAAGGTGTAATCGTTGGGTATCACAGAAATGGCCGATCCATACGTGACATATCCAGCTAGTTCAAGTACCCAAAATCAACAGTGGCCTGCGTGATTGACAAGTGGAAGATGAGAGGTGACTGTCAGAATGTTCCCCGACCCAGCAGACCCACAAAACTGGGAGTTAGAGACTGACGGGTGCTGGCCAGCGAAATTCGGAAGAACCGCACCAAATCGATGGGCCACATCCGCGAGAAGTTTCAACAGGCATCCGGCTGTGTTCTTTCGATGAATACCATCCTTAAGGAAGCCCATCTGCTCGGTTATCATGGACGTGCTGCCACCCACAAACCTATGATCACCAAGTCCAATAGTGCTGCTCGGCTAACGTGGCGCAAAGAACGTCTACAGTGGACCATTGAACAGTGAAAACAGGTTCTCTGGAACGACGAATCAAGGTTCACTCCTCTACCGCTCAGATGGCAGGGTCTGGGTTTGGTGTCTGCCTGGAGAACACCTCCTGCCGGAATGTATTGTGCTAACTGTGAAGTTCAGCGGCGGTGGAATTATGCTATGGGGGTGTTTCTCCTGGTATAACACGGGACCCTTGGTCACAATTCCTGGTAGACTCAATGCCGAGACCTACTGCACCATTTTGGATAACCATGCGCTTCCTACGTTGTGGCAGTTTTACGGGGTGGACCCATGTTACTTTCAGGATGACAATGCCACCTGTCATGTAGCGAGGTCAACCTTCTCGAATGTGCCCAAATTTTTACCAGCCACCTTGGCTGGTAAAGTCTACTTTTACCAGCCACTTGAAAAATCTTACTCGCCAAAATATAAACTAATTAAGTTCTAAATGAACTAATATTAATGAAAAGATATTTAATGCATACTTACAAATTTTTTTATTGATGCAAGCCTGTTTATGACATTTTAAAAACAAAGCTGCATATAGATAAAGGCCTGGGCTAATCTGCAAGATCTGTACATTTGAATCACGAGCTTGGACAAATTTTTTTTTTCATAAAGATTTTTTCAAATTTGGTGTTTTTTGGTGATATTCCTGTCTAGTTTACGGTTTGGATCCATTAAACAATTCAAATAACACAAACTTGAATTAATATTAGCTGTATTAAAATTGATCGATATTGTATTAACACAACGCTGGTTTGGGTTTTATTTTTTTACACAGTAGGATGCCAGTTTAGGATATACATTTTTTTTTTTTACACAGTATGATGCTAGTTTAGGATATGCATTTTTTTTTTTTTTTTTACACAGTATGATTTAAAACCATGCATAGGGCTTTATATATATAAAACTGAAAGCATAAAATATTATTTAGGTAGGGTAGGAACTTGGGATTTTCATTTAACATTTGTAGGCATTATGCCGGATTTTCCCCATCAGACGTATCTGTCCACCATAGTTGTTTGATAGCACCACATGGTTCATATTGTTCAATGGGTGGTCCATTGCACCTAATCATCATCAAATCATTCAAAGTATGGTGGTTCATGTTTGCCCTGAAACAAGATTTTATTCTGTTCATAGCAGAAAATCCTCGTTCACAAGCAGCAGTACTGCATGGCACTAACTGCATCAACTCCATTAACTTTAAAATGTTGCTGTAAAAATGCGTTGCACCATCTTCAGCATAGAGTCGACTAAACAAAGCCTCAAATGTTACTCTTTTTCCAGTCGATGTCATTATACTCGTTGCATTGCTTTTTAGCCTGCAATATTCTGTCATCACTGAATCTTCGTTCCCATTATGTAAAACAGACTTGGGCAGTAAATGACGCACCTGCAAGAGTTCTTCATTCCCTTATTCATTGATTTCAGTGTTGTTGTCTGGAAAGTGAGAGGGGTTTAAAATTTTTGCCAAGGGAACAATAAGACTGTCAGTTACTGAAAATAATCTTTCTTTGATATAGCTTTTAACTGCAACAAGCAGTTTTCTCCTATCCTCTTCAAAACAAACAAGTTCATTTCGGCTTTGCTCAGAAACCAATTTAATATCACGGAATGTACCATCAGAGATCAAACCATCGAGTTCAGTTTCACGAACACCTTTCGAACATAGGAAATTTTGTAATCTTGATATGCACGTGTTCATTTCATTAACTCCATGATGTAATACCAATTTTTCTCTTTGTAGAAACAGGGATGCATCGCTTAGCAATTTACTAAAATCACACATAAAAAATAAGAATTTCACAAAGCGTGCACTTGTCAGATGTTTCAAGAACCCTTTAGCTTTAGCCTTCAGTTTACTTGCTTCATTTTTGTGTGCACATATGTGCTGTAAATGGCTACAAATTATGTGTATATTGTTACGCAGTGCAGAAACTGCTCTATACTTTGACATGACCCATTGGATGCTGTTTATTGGGCGGCACTCATTAAGAAAAGTCAGCCACTTCCTTTACATTTCGTAATAACTTTGGACTTTTATTATACAGTTTATACAGTCCCTTTATTACATCCTCAAAAGTTGTCAAGTAGCTCACATCATTGCAGGCATCATTCAAGGCAAGTTCTAATCTGTGGTTCAAACAGTGAACCACAACTAAACCATCAACTTTATCTTTCAGTTGTTTGGCCCGACTTTTAATTGATCCCATCTTCACTGATGCTCCATCAAAGCAACTAATCTTTCTTTCCAATTAGCAATGCCTTTCTCATTCATCATTGTTTCTATTGTCCCATCCATATACTGGATGTACACAATTTCACTTTCTGACATACTTTTGTCGGTTGAGGCATCTGACATTATTGCAAGAAAATTAGATTCGTTAATATCCTTTACAAGGTTGCTTTGAATTTCTTTTGCTATGTAGCTTACAAATATTTTTGCTACCTAATCATTAATGTATGTATCACTCAACTGAGTTCCTAATTTTTTCTGAAGTGCACATAAACTTTTGAAATCATTAAATGAAAAGTTGCCTTTTGTAATTGTTTATGAAATAAGAAATAACACCTTCGTGGATTTTTCTAATTCTTGGGTCATCTTAGATACAGCTATAGCAAGAGGAGCCTCAGATGGTTTGGTCTGTGCTTTGTACACAGAACATGCTTGTTGATGTACTTTAGAAGCATTATGACTTTTAACCTGAAAAGTAAACATAAAAGACTATGATAATTTGTACTTGGAATATCACTTACATAATTTGTTTAGATTTCTAAAAATATAAAAAAACAAGTTAGTAAAATCATGCAATGCATTGATTATGATACGCTTTCCAACATACCAGAAGTTATTACTCAAGTTATGAGGATAATGGCTGTGGAGTAAATCTCACTCTTGTGCTCTGACATTTGACCCCATTTATATCAAACAGAATTGGTTCAATGTACCTCTGGAACAACATACTAAAGTTTTTGTTGCAATAGAAGCATTTTTAGTCAAGTTATGAGGATAATGGCTGCAGAATGAATCTCGCTCCTGTGCCCTGAACTTTGACCCCATTTTGATGATATTCAACAGAACAGGTTCAGTATACCTCCGGAACAACACAATTAAGTTTTGTCGCAATCAAAGCATTTTTACATAAGTTATGACGCATGAGGGCAATAGAATGGATTCCGCCTCCTATGTCCAGACCTTTGACTCCCATTTCGCCCATTTTTACGCGAGTTATCGTGCGGACAAATGGACAAAGCTGGAGTCTATACACTTCTTCAACCTACGGTTGGAAAGCGTGAAATAGGGCAATAACATGCATATTTTAACATATGGTGAGTAAAACACTGTTTCCCAAGTCTGCAGTTAAAAAACCGCATTTATTACCGAATGTTGGTAATCCTGAACTTTAGTAAGTGTCGATCTTTTCACCGGAATGCGTCTCCGCTGCATGTTGCAAAAACCTATCTACAAAACGGACACAAAGGGGAGATAGGCAGTGGTTGCAATAGCCATCAATAAATTTTTCTGATAATCCTCCAAAAATTAAGCATTTCCCTATACTAATTATATGTCAACTAGTTTTTTATATCTGTAAACTATAATATTATTATCTTTATTTTTTCGGAAAATCCTAACAGTTTTATTAACTCAAAGTTGAAGTTTTTCAACTATTAATAGAAAAAAATAAACTTTTTATTTTAAAATCATTCGAAATGTCAATTTATGATAATATTTTTTTCGATCTAAAGTGATTATTATCAGTTAACTTTATCTAAAAATGGCTGGCCTCCAGCATCGGTATGCGTTATGATGTTCCCGTTTTCAAAAAACAACAAAGAATGAAACAAAACATGATTAATTACATGAAAACAAATAAATACATTATAAAAAGATTAAGAAAAATTGTGAACAATCTTATTACAATAAACTAAAAAAATAAGTAATATAACCTACCGCTTCCAACTTGAATGTTGAGCATCCTTCTCCAAAACTGGTGCGATCAGCTCGAGCGTTCCGTCGGCATACAGAGCAAAACATATTTCCATTTTCCATCTGCAGCCAGCTGTAAGATTTTTGCCACTTTTCAGAAGTACCACGGTTAAATATGCAAGCTTTTTTGGCCTGTGGCAAGTCTGAGGAATCGCAAATTTCCGGTTCACAAATCTGTACATTAGCGTCAGCAGTTTCAGCTGAAACAGCATTAATTTGCACATTACAACTTTCAACTGCGCCATGCTGTCCATTCTCACGTTCAGGAGAATCATTTTCCCAAATAGAATTTCTACTATCCGAGGTCCCACCCAAAACGCAAAAAGTTTTTTTTGCGACATCAAAAAACAACCAAACTATTTCTGACCTAAACGAGATCAACTATAAGCTATAACCAAAAGCATGTTGCGTTCAACAATAATGCAGCCTTTGCAAGAGCGCAGACGCAAAGTGTCATCTAACGACCATGCGGCGTCAGAAACCTGGTTTTTAGGGGCTCTTAGGCTCCGCTCTTAGCCGCCGTTCCCTAAGCGCGTGCGGAGGAAGAGCGAACGCTAGGGCAGGTATTCGTTCTTATCAGTGACCAGCCGAACTTCTTTTAGCAGATACTGCTAGAATGTTCCGTAACATGATTCCTAATTTCCGTCAGCAGGGTTTTCGCACTTCTGTCCATCACTTTCGCTAAAAATACAGTCGTTCGTAGAACGACAAATTCCTCCAAAAATTCACTGCTCTGGAAGCACACAACCTGTATTAGACTTTCTTTTTGATAATAATATTTCGTCTATCTCCACAATCAATCCTGGGCCACCAATTTTTTTTTTTTGTCCGACTGATGTTCGAGAACATCTGCACAAATTTCTTGCAAACAGTTATTCCAATCAACAGTTGTGTGACTTGTCATATCCAACTGTTGTTCACATCATTTAATAGAAGTTAAATTGTCACTCCAGCTATAAATAAATCAAACAGCAGTTAAAAAAGGAAGCTGACTGCTCTGAAACCAATTTCCAACTCGTAAGCCTAACTTAGATCTGCATGTTCTAATGTTGGACTGCCATTGAATACTTTCACTTTCAAAGTATAGCTTCATATTATGGTCCAATTTACAGATTCTTTCACTCGGCAGAATTCCTTTACTTTGAAGAAATGACACAGAACTTCTTTCATCTCAAGGTAAATCCCAAATTTTCATATTGTTCAACACCATAGAAACAGATAACTGAATGACATGAGAATCACGTTGTCAATAATCCAAATAACGAGACGTTATCTGCGGTACTGATGTAGCGCCGTGTACAGCTTCGCATACAGATATGCTACACTCCAGATTAAAAAAAAATCACAATATTACTGCCATTTTTGCGATTTACACATTTCCTTCATAAATTGTATTTACCAAAAATAAACTCATTACGTCATTCTGCAGCTAAATTCTAAAAAGAAATAAATGTTCATGTGGCACCATCTATCGACAATTGTGACATTTACTGATACATTTTTACTGGCACCTGGCTAATGCATAAGTAACTTAAAGTTCTTAGTGAACGGAACATTACATTTCAAACAGGTTCAGAAGGATTTCTTATTGACATAATACTGCATTTTGGCTGCTCAGATCACCACCGAATTCAAGGCACAATCATTTTTTTTTTTTCTTTGAGGAATTTCAATGAGCAATCAATGGATATGTTGCATATAAGGCAAGGCCCTGACTTTTGAAGAAAAAAAGTCTTGTTTTATATGCTGAAAAATACAATAGTTGTTGACCCTCATAGGATGTTATTGTCATGAGTGATGCTGAATGTTCGTTGGAAAAAGAGAATTAGAAAGATGCTTTTAATGAAAGTAGTAAAGATTGGAAGGCTCCTGAAAAGCATCAGCATTGCCCTGAAATGCTCAGTGAATGACTACCCAGGTAAATCAGTTGTAGGCAAGTGAGAGGGATGTGGAAAAGTATTGGATATGTTTTAAAAACTGTATTGTTGCTGGTGTTGAAGATTTTTTTGGTATGGTAACAGCAGGTAGCATTTAATGTGATACTTGGTAGAATGTTGAGATAATGAAGCTATAAAGAAGAAGAAGTTCTAATAACTGAGAACGGTTATTGAGGACAAATATTGCTGCAAAAATGAAGCAGCTATGTTAGCTCATCAGAGTAAGACAAAATGTAGGACAGATAAGGTGGACAGGCAAGAATTTGCTTTTAGGAAAGACTGGGAGTACACAAGAAATAGATAGAACATGGGAAATAAAATTTTAAATGTGTGAAGAATGGAGTTAGAAAAATGATCTGTGTGCGTAATGAGTTAAGTGAAAGAGGGGGTGAATACTTTTTTGTGCATTATTGGTACATGAAAGCAAAGAGAATTTGGAGGTACCATAATTTCCATAGTATATTATCTGCTAAAGAAGTCATGAATTTAAGTTCCGCCAATAATAAACCGATTAAAAAAAAAAAAACGTTTTTGTGGCTCTTTTGGTTTTTAAAAAATTTGGGAGAGTATCCTGGAACTCTTTGTAGATTATTTATGCTGTGCATCTTTTGGCATACCAAGATCTTTGCAGGTGTGAAATACAATGAATGATTCAAAAATGTACAAGTATTTGCATGTGATACATAGCATTTATTCATGTCACTCACGACCACACCGTGCCACAGTCCAGTACATACTAAGTGGAATTAAATCATAACAAACAACAAGATTTACTAATTTCTGACATTGAGCGGTTCTTACGTAGGTGGATTATTGAATGTTATTGTTGTAAGTCCAATGGCAAAAGATATGTGAGACATAAAAGTAAATATTTACTGTTAAGGATACTGTGTACATGCCACCATTGCCCCGTCCAGGGTTGCAGGCAACCTTTCTAATGTGCAGCAGGTTTACTCATCCCACCATGTCTGTTGTCACTGACTCCACTGCAGTAACAATGCTTTTTTTTTTTTTTTTTGGAGCTCATCTAGGGTTGTAGGCAACAGTGGCATGTACACAGTATCCTTAACATACCCCCAAAAGAAGAAGTTGCACAGTGTAAGTTCTGGTGACCTAAGTAGCCAGCTGTAGAGCACCAGGTCATGGGGTCCACTGTGACCAATCCAATGGCAATGAGGCAGCCCCACTGTAACAGTGGAGCCCTCTCGTGGTGACCTACTGAAACTCGGAGTTTTCCTCTTTTGTTTATGTATGCCCAGGCCATACACGGTTGATAGGTATGGAATTATGCTCTTCTGAAATCAGATGAATCTTTTGAATTGCCCTGTATAAAGAGGGGGAAATTGCATGAAGTTCGTGATCTGTGGATTATACCCTCTTTGTCATAAAAATCCAGGCACCAAGAAGGAGGCATCGGATTGAAATGAGATTTTAGTAGCAAGATGGTACATAACAAAGACAGAAGTGATTACAATATCACAGCAGCAGGACGATTTCCCGCGGACATACAATGGTACATGTTCCGTTCAGCGTTAGTACCGCGTCGGACCGCCTCGTGCTCGGATAACATGCTGTGATACAGCCTAGCATGGAGTCAAAGAGATGCCTATGTTATCCTGGGACAGATTGGCCCACTCTTCTTGCAACTGACGCTCTAAATCACGAACACTAGGACATGGAGAAAGCTAGCTTCTCATCTGGTCCCACAAGTGCTCAATGGGCGAGAGATCAGGCAATCTGGCTGACCACAAAAGCATCGAAGCATGATGTAGACAGTCCTAGGAAACCCGAGCCATGTGCGGACGGGTGTTACCTTGTTGGAAAATGGCTCCGGGCCACCCCACCAGGAAAGGTAGCACATGGGGCCGCAGGATCTCCTGTATGTAGTGCTGGGCTGTCAATGTCCCTCGGATCACTGCGAGAGAAGTCCGGCTGTCATATGCGATGGCTCCCCAGACAATCACGCCTGCAGTTCGAGACATGTGTCGCTGTACAGTGTAGTCAGGATTGTAACACTCACCTGCGGTCCTCCACAATCTGACACATTGGTCATCCGTTCCCATACAGAAGCGGGATTCGTCACTGAACACTATACGTCGCCAGTCCGTAGCATCCCACGTTGCTTGCTTCTGACAACACTGCAATCTACTTCGATGATGGTCAGGAGTTAATCAGAAAACGTAAGGGCCCTTTGAGAGTGCAGATTCTCCTCTGCCAGGCATCTGGAAATGGTTCTGGCAGACATAGAAGTCCCTTGTACAGCCACCACGTGTCTCTGGATATTGGACAAGGATGTCATTGCATCTGTGCATGGTGCTCTCATGATCCCACAGTCCTCTCTGCTGGTGGTGTATCTGGGTTGCCCAGAGCCAGTCTGCCATGTCTGGGTGCCTTCCCATGTCCGTTGCTCCCAACACGATTGCACCGCACCGCACTGTCCGACCGGCCCAAATGGCAGCTGATTCAGCATGCCAGCCACCCTGCCTCTCTCATTCCAACGATACGATCTCATTCAAACTCCATCAGTTGCCCATACTCACATCTATGGCAACTCCTCAGCATGTCTATCGCTCAGAGATCTCACCTGACTCTTACCTTGCACTTTGGCAGGAATGTGGAGTCCTTTGTGTGGCGCCTTTATAGCCCAAGGATTGCAATTGCAGCGCCAGTCTTGGACGCGCTGGCATGCAAAATTGCACGAAATTTTAATCATTTGCATGTCTGCCCTCCCTGTAGCTATTTGCCGAGTTTTGCGTTGATCGCACGGTTTTTTATTACAAGAACGATGCCAGCTATTACTGATGAGAGATGTAAGCCTTATGGAATGCATGTATGAAAGGGAGGTCTAGATTTTTGGATCTGGCCATCGTGTAAATGTGTCCTGCACAAGTTGGGGTAGATTTTATCTGTTCTTATTTAGTTAGTTTATGCAGTGTGTTTATGATATATATTTTTGGAATGAATGCATTTTAAAGCTACTTTTTCATCAATTTTTGCGCAATTTTACATCATATGCAAATGAAACCAGTTTTACCCTTTTAGTGCAGTGCATATTGATTACTAGTTTAATTCTGAAAGGAGGTTTCAGAGTTTTTGATCTTTTTAAGTCCTTATCCTAATTCTGTATACCCACTTTTCAGATTGCAAGTTCATGCTTCTTCGTAGCGTCTGGAAATATCTGCTGTTGAAAAAAATATTTCTGTGGATATTTTTCAAAGAAAAATATTTAATACCAAGAGTGGGAATTTTCAAAGGCTGCCAAAAGCCAGTTCGGTGTATCTACTTGTCTGATGGCATGTTGAGGTTCTTGGCAACCTCAAAAAATTTTACCATTGAAATCAAATATTTTAGGTTCTTCAGAGGCTGCCAAGAGCAAATTCAGTATATCTATGTATCTAATAGCAAGCAAGCTTTTTTGTTTGGAAATCTGAAATTTTTCACTATTGGAATTAAACATTTCCCTTTGGAAAACATCCATAGGGAAATACACTGACGGGGAAAAAAAAATCCCAACACCACGAAAAAATAGTTGTTGAGGAATGAAATGGTGGCAATACATTTGTATAGGTAACATATTTAATCGATTAAGGTTTCAAGATCACAGCTTATTGTAAGCGCGAGAAGAGCCATTTTAAATGTGAAATGCTGGTACATTAATAACCGGTGTAACCGCCAGAATGTTGAATGCAAGCACGCAAACGTTCATGCATTGTGTCGTACAGGTGCTGGATGTCAGTTTGTGGGATGGTGTTCCGTGCCTGTTGCACTTCGTCGGTCAATACAGGGACGGTTAATGCTGGTTGGGGGTGACGCTGGAGTTGTCGTCCAATGATGTCCCATACGTGCTCGATTGGTGAAAGATCTGGTGATCTAGCAGGCCACGGCAACATGTCGACACTCTGTAGAGCATGTTGGGTTACAACAGCGGTATGCGGGCGAGCGTTATCCTGCTGAAAAACACCCCTGGAATGCTGTTCATGAATGGCAGCACAACAGGTTGAATCACCAGACCGACGTACAACTGTGCCGTCAGGGTGCGTGGGATAACCACAAGAGTGCTCGTGCTGTCATAGGAAATCGCTCCCCAGACCATAACTCCAGGTGTAGGACCAGTGTGTCTCGGCCACAGACAGGTTGGTTGCAGGCGCTCACCTGGCCTCGTTCTAACCAACACACGGCCATCACTGGCACCCAGGCAAACTCACTCACCTGGTCATTCACAGTGCCATTTATACTTACATTACATTCAGTGCTACCCGTTCCTCTCTCAAACACCATAACTTTGGTTTTTCCCTTATTTATACTCAGTTTGAATTTCATGCCAATTTCGTGCATCCGAGTCACCATACTCTGCAACTCACTTTTGCTCTCTGCCAACAGGACAGTGTCATCAGCATACAGCAAACTGCACACACAGATATCACCAAGACATAAACCACTATTATCTATTTTGGCCTCACGCATGCACGCGTCCATAAATATATTAAACAGCCATGGTGACATTACACAACCTTGTCTAACTCCTGCACCAATGGAAAACCATTTTGATAAAACACCATTCACTCGTACACAAGTTCTACTACCAGCATACATGGCTTTTACACTATTAAGTAGATTCCCAGTAACACCATATTCATTCAATACCTTCCACAAAAGTGTCCTATTCACTCGGTCGTAAGCTTTCTCTAAATCTACGAAGGCAGTAAAAACTTTCTTCCCAACAGCCAGATACTTTTCAATCATCGTGCGTAATGCAAAAATCTGGTTAGTGCAGCCTTTACTAGGCATAAAACCACTCTGAACATCCCACACTTTCAATGATGTAAGACCCCGTACTTTTTCAATAACAACCTTACCAAACACTTTCCCTGGCACACTCAGTAGGATAATACCACGATAGTTCTTGCATTCAGTCTGATCACCTTTTCCCTTATACAAGGGAACAGTGATAGCATCCTTCCAATCCCGAGGGACCATTCCTAACTCCCAGCAACACTGGCAAATTTCAGTTAACCAGTCAATTATAGAGTCACCACCATATTTCAACATCTTCGCAGTTATGCCATTAACTCCCGGAGCCTTACCATTCTGAAGATATTTTAGAGCTTTACACCCTTCTTCTCTTGAGATCCCTCCTGTGCTTTCATCCCTCATTGTGACATCATCTGCGTCTGTCTCAGAATCATCTTTGCTTTCCTGATCTAATAACTCACAGAAGTATTCACCCCATCTGTCACTTAACTCATTGGGCTCCCATATCATTTCCCCGATCTCATTCTTCACACAACTTACAACTTTGTTTCCCCTATTTTTCCTGAGTCTCATGTACTTCCAGAAGGACTTCCTGTCTTTCCAAAAGCCAGTTCATGCCTTTCCACTTTCTCCTTCCTATCTTTTGCCTTACTGTGGGAAACCAGCTTAGCAGCTTCACGCTGCTTACAGCAATATTCATCCACAGAGACTCTACCTTGCAACATCCCCAAATAGGCTTCCTTCTTTTTCGTTACTGCCTCTTTGATCTCACTATTCCACCAAGCATCACCTCTATTGTTACCCACTATTGTGGTGCCACAGACCTCTTTAGCAGCAGTGACAACACAGTTCTTAAAACATTCCCACTTCTTTTCTACATCCCTCTCACCAGACTTCAGATCCTTCAGTCGTTCTCTGAGTAAGTCAGAATACCGCTGATGATCTTCAAGGAGCCTATCAACCTATATTCTTTCTATCCTGGGTCTCTTCCTATTCCTTTTCTTCCAACCAGCATTAAGTTTCATTCGTGACACTTCCAAGTAACGATCAGAACCAACATCCGCACCTCTCATCACACGGGTGTCAACAACTAAGTGTTTCAAACGCTGATCATAGACAACAAAATCTATCACACTCTTTTGACCAAGAGTACGATTTTCCCAAGTATATGTGTGGATATACTTGTGGTTGAAAAATGTATTAGATACACACAAACCATTCTCAATGCAGAGTTCAATTAATCTTTCACCATTATCATTCACACAAGGATCATTGAACTTACCCAGAACATTGTCAGAAATTGCATTCTGCACACTGACTCTAGCATTGAAATCCCCTGCTATTATAACTTTTTCTTTAGCACCAAACTGGCTTAAAACAGCTTTTAGCTCATTCCAGAAATCTTCCTTCTTATCAGAAGGTTCCGAGTCACAAGGAGCATACACGACAACAATTACAATTCTCTGAAGTTTCACTTTCAAACGAATCCAGAGAATTCTCTCACTTACGCAACCATAGTGAATCAAGTTGTTCTTCATCTTTTCACTTAAAATCACACCTACACCAGCCTGTCCTCTCATATTATCCAATACTCCAGACCACACACTCACCGTGCCATTCACTTCTACCCCAATTTCCTTCTTTTTGGTTTCACTTACACACAGCACATCCAGTCTATACTTATTCATCTCCTCAATCACCTCACTCATCGTGCCATTTATACCTCTAGTACTCCATACACCAATCTTACATTCACTCAGCCAAGATCTCTTTCTCATACGCAGTTTAGAAAGTCCAGGTCGATTCCGTGGTGGACCGTCCGTCTCAAGTGTGGTAGGTCCACCATGTCCCACATTGAGTCATTCTTAATATTTCTTTTTTTCTTTTTAATCAGGTAAGTACATCAGTGTGAGGGATTAGCCCACAGCTGAGGGTTCCAGTAGGTCATTCAACCTAACGATTCTGGAACAAAACCCAGTGAGTTGGGGTCTTTTCGCCAATGTCACACAGAACTAGCTTGCACCTCTCCAAAATTCACAGAGGCCCTAGTTGCTGTTGTGTGTGCCATTGTTACCACGGAGCGCCCCGAGGAGGCAAACTCATCACTCACTATGCATGCGCAACTCTGTTATCGCTATGGCATTCGACAGGTGCCAGTTCTAGCTGCAGTCTAATAGGAATGGTGAGCAATTTGGTTGATTTGCAGAGATTTGACATCAAGTTGAAGATGAAAGAGCAAAATGTGCATTTTCACCATATTTTACTGTTTTACTTCCGTAAAGGGAAGAACGTGCGTCAAGCTTGTGAAAAGTTGCATAAAGTGTATGGTGATAATGCTCTACAAAAACGTCGGTGCCAGCCGTGGTTCGCAAAATTCCATGCTGGTGATTTTGACCTCAACGATGCTCCTCAGTCCGGGAGGCCAACCGAGGTCGATGACGACCAAATCAAGGCATTGATCAGTCAAACCCACGTTACACTGCACGAGAGATTACAGACACATTGCACATCCATCATTCAAGCGTTCATGTCTACCTGAAGAAGCTGGGATACGTAAGCAAGCTCGATGTGTGGGTTCCTCATGAACTCAAAGAAGCTCAATTGGTGGCGCGTATAAACATCTGCGATATGCTTGTTAAACGTGAGGAAAATGATCCTTTTTTTGAAGCGACTGATAACTAGTGACGAAAAAGTGGATTGTGTACAACAACGTGCTACGCAAACGGTTGTACACAATCCACTTTTCGTCACCAGTTATCTTCTGCTGATGAATGTCTGCGGAAGGCAGCACATTCATCAGCGGAAGGTTCTGGTCTCCGTGTGGTGGGATTTTAAAGGTGTGTTTTTCGAGCTCATACCACGGAACCAAACAATCAATTTGAATGTGTACTGTCGGCAATTGGACAGTTTGAACGAATCCATCATCCAGAAACGTCCAGAGCTCGTTCATCATAAAGATGTTGTGTTCCATCACGACAACGCGAGGCCACACACAAGTTTGATCACCCGCCAAAAATTATTGGAGCTTGGGTGGGATGTGTTGCCACACCCAGCATACTTGCCTGACCTTGCGCCGTCAGACTTCCACTTATTTCGCTCTCTTCAACAGTCCTTGCGTGGTATAACGTTCAATTCAGACGAGGCTGTAAATCAGCACCTTGTACAGTTTTTTGCCACGAAAGACAGGTCCTTCTATGAACGAGGCATTCTGCAACTCACTGAAAGATGGCAAAAGGTTATCAAACAAAACGGGCATTATATCATTGATTGATCTTTGTTCTTTCTATGAATAAATGACCTTTGCAAAACAGGGCTAAAATATGTCATGACTTTTCTGACAACCCAATAGCACATTTTTGGGAGCATTGAGAAAGTGTATGATTTGTTAATGTATATCTGTGTGTGGAATTGTTGGCAGTAGAGGTTACCACATTATTAATTTTTGTTTGTCCATTGATGTTCCAGTCTGCATAATTCCTTGTGTTTGTTTGCTGTGAATTAGCTTTGTTATTCTGTAGAGTGACACAATTATAATTATTTGCAGTTGAACAATTGCTACAGAACAATACCTTAACAGAAGTTTCAGCAAATTCTGCAGATTTTCAAAATCTCATAATGACATTACTTGAGGCTCTTAGTGACAAAACCTTGGCACTCTCCCACCAGAAAAAACTAACAAGTAAGCTTAAAAGTAATTATTTTGTTACCCATTCCCCATCCCTTTAACCTTTTCCCCCTCTCTTGCACAGAATCATCTTTAGAAATAGAATCTTTGGAACTTTATCTGTAGATGTCATTATCACCAAAAATATCAATAAAACATTGTCATATTTTGCTTAAATTACTTTGAAATGAAGTGTATATCTAACAACAAATGTGGATAAATACCATATTTACTCGAATACAAGATGACCCCCTAAAATTATATAGTGTTTGTAGGAAAAAGCATACATTAGACTTATAGGTACACATCAGTTCTTATTCTTAAATCAAACTGCAAATCTAAATAATAAAAAATAAATCTAGCTTTTTTTTTTTTTTGATGAAGTTTTATTTTTAAGACAGAATGTGTGATATAAACTTTGAATTACAATTATGTCAGTATCAGTGTTTTTTTTTTTTTCTTTTTAGTCAGTATCATGAGTAAAAACTGACTCTGATGAAAAAAAATTCTCGTATGTGAATATAAGATAACCCACAGATTTGGGAGGTCTCAATGGGGGAAGAACCTCGACTCATATTCAGGTAAATACAGTTATCATAACTTTTCTGACAGGATAGGCGCAGCGCAAATATCTTTGTTTTACATCCATGGCTCACCATTTTCAAAACTTTATATGTGCTGGACCCAGTAATATCTTTATCCGAGGTTCTGTTTAATCAAGATCAAATCTTAGTGACCATATGAACAGTAGTTGACTAAAGTTTACAGAGGTGGGTAAGTTCTTTCAAAACAATAGGGCCCCTTGTCATCAAGCCCACTTCATGAAGGAATGGATCAATGAACATCATACTGATATGTAATGTCACAAATGGTGCCCTAACTCACCTGATATCATATGTTGGATTGTGTGGAATGCCAGGTGAGGCAGTTGGACACACCACCCTACTTCATACTAGAACTGTGTGTCACAATACAACCATCATGGTTGCAGATCTTTACATGGCTATACAGTGGGTGTGATGCCAGGTACCAGCCATTTTCCTGGCAAAAGGGGGTACCAAAAATATTAGGACAGTGATCATAATTCAGTGAGCACTCAGTGTATAAAGGGAACCTAACATCAAGAATAAAGGTTCAGTCAAGGAACCCAACATTTAATGTTTAGTGACAACAAATAAGGTTCAAGAACATTGGACACTTTTTATTTAAAACATGGCAGGAATCTGGTATCTGGCAACATTCTTTAAATTGCATTCTATGTCAACAGCAAATGTGGAGTGAAGTAAAGCATTGACAATAGTCCAGAAAGGTGTGAAAGAAAAGAAGGAGAGAAGTAAGTGAATTGTTCAACCAAAGTAAACAGCATTTAGATGATGATATCACATTTTATTGTTATGCAAATACCAAAACTAGTTTTGATAGCACAGCAAGGGTGGTTAGCACCCTTGCATATACAAAGGACATCCTGAAAGTAATGCCTTTTTATTTGTAGCAGCAAAAATGTGAAACTTGGCAGCAAAATACTTGGACATGTTGTTAAGAATGCTAGCCTATTAAAAGTATTGTCCATCACTTTCTATACATTTCCGTCATCTTTGAACCCATTGGTAAAATCCATTTTGGAAAAATTCTTGAGGCTGTCATTTCACCCATGAGTTCACAGCCAGTTTAACTTTTGTCACATCATCAAAATGTTCCCCACAAAGGTTTATTTTAAAGAGGCAAACAGGAAAATATCTGATGGAGCCAAATCAGGACTGTAGGGGGGAGGGGCCTCACCGCCCACCCTATTTTAGCAATAGCCTGTGAAATCTCCATTGAGGTGTAGGGGATGTGGGTTATCATGGTGTATAACAACACTATTAAATAGAATGTCACATATTTTCCTTCTGATAGCTTCTTTTGGCTTCTTCAATGTCTGCACATAGTGAGAACTGTTTATTGTTGCAACTCCTGAGTGGTGACACGATGATCAGCTGTGATGAGGTCTTTCACTCGTTGCCTGTTGGCATCTGCCACTGAAGTTATGGATTTACTGATATCGATTGCTGCAGCTCCATACACCGCTAGGAGTCTTCTGTGGATCTCTGGAGCCTCAGATCCCTCTTTTTCCAGGAATTCAATTACGGCTTGCTGCTTTTCTCTGTCATTCCTGGTCTTTATTTCCAATTCTGAAAAAAATTTGTTCCCACATTGGTAACATGTCACAGTGCATGTCAATGCAGTTTCATTAAAATCACTTCAAAATTTCAGAAGTTGTTAAGGAGGAGGCATTACTTTCAGGATGCCCCTTGTATCAGTAACTAAGCAGACAAATTGACAATGCAACAGTGGCTTTTTAGGCCTAACTCAACACCCGGACCTTAGTCAATACTTACACAGCAACAAGAGGAGGACAATCAAGACAAATTTGCTCATTGCTACTCAGGTTATTTTATTCCTTTAACTTAGATAAAGTAAACTTTTTCCATCAGTTTATATCTTTGTTTTTTGTTGTTGTTTTTAACTTAGGGGAGAAAGGGATTCTGGACATGGAGAACAAAATGTGATATGTGTTATGTTTTATTGCAAGGATGCTAACCAATCTTGTTGTACTATTTTTTTTCTTGTTTACTTTATCTTCAGAAATTTATTTCCTTTGAAGTTTATCGTAATGTAGTTCTTCAAAACAATTTTTAAGCTTTAAATATTTTAATTACCTGTTTTTCATTAGTTTATGCAAATTTAGGGGAGTTTATGTAAGCGGCAAAATAACCTGAGTAGCAAAATAACCTGACAGAGCTGCACGACTCGTTATCCAACTCTCGGGAAGTTACCAGGCTCAGATTATTCAAACTTATGCACCCACCACAAGTCATGCTGAAGGAGAAATTGAAGAATTTTATGAGGAAATTCGTGATCTAAATAATAAAGGTAAGCAGCACTTGAAGATAATTATGGGAGATTTCAATGCAAAAATAGGGCAACGGCAACAGAATGAAACTTCAGTAGGTAAATTCGGTCACGGCAATAGAAAGAAACCAGCGTGGAAATACTCTCGTAGAGTTTGCAGAGGCAGAAGGGTTTTTCATCTTGAACTCCTTTTTCAAGAAAAAGCCACACAGGAAATGGACATGGAGACATCCAAATGGGACGACAAGTGAAATTGATTTTATTATGTGTAACAAAAAATTTGTCATAGAAGACTGCAGTGTGCTAAACAAGTTCAACACAGGCAGTGACCATAGATTGGTGAGATGTAAGATGCACCTCAACACTAAACTCGAACGTAGCAAGCTCATAAGACAAACAACATGTATTGACATAACCAACCTTAAAAAAAAAACCACCATAATACCTTCAAGTTGGAACTGAAGAACAGATTCTCTGCTTTAGAAAGCCTAACATCGGAAGAAGTGGATATTTCTGAAGTTAACAGAAAAGTAACCAAAGCTCTTATGGAAACAGCAACAAAATTAGCTGGGTCTAAGAACAAATTGCATGTGAACAAATTATCAGGAAAAACCAAAATGTTGATGCAAAAAAGAAGAGTGATGAGGACAACTAAAGAAGATGTGACTTCCAAATTGGAATATATAGAGCTATGCAAGACAGTACGAAAAAGTATCACTGAAGACGTAAGGAAATTCAACTGTGAACTAGTAAGGAAAGCAATTGAAAACAACCAAAGCCTAAAGATAGCAAAGGGACATCTCAGTAAAGGGAAAAAACAGATTATGGCACTGAGAAAAGAAGATGGTTCTGTAACAAGAAATAGAGGCGAAATTTTGACAAGAGTGAAAGATTTCTACTCCAAATTATATGAAAGGGATGATATATGTACTCCAGACATCATGAAAGGTACCAGTACCAGAGTTCTTCCAGTCCTTCCAGCAGAAGTTGCACATGCAATCAAGAACATGAAGCGGGGAAAAGCTCCAGGAGAAGATGGAATTACTGTAGACATCATACAAGAAGCAAGTGGAGAAATCGAAACAGTACTCGCCCAAATTTTCACTCGATGCCTTAATGAAGGGAAAATTCCTGAGGATTGGAACAACGCTACAATGATCTTGCTACATAAAAAAGGTGACATTGAGGATCTCAGGAATTACAGACCTATCAGCCTCCTATCAGTGGTTTATAAAATCTTCACTAAAGTTCTTTCACACCGCTTGAAGGTGACACTGGACATGGCTCAACCGAGAGAACAAGCTGGATTCAGGAGTGGCTACAGCACAATAGATCATATCCACGTACTGAGAGAACTAATTGAAAGAGCGAGGGAATATGAGCTTCCATTGTGCATGACTTTTATCGATTATGAAAAAGCCTTTGATTCGGTGAAACCATCAGCAGTTGCAATGGCTCTGAAATCCTGCGGTATTGAAGATGCATACATTAATATTATTAATAACATCTATGAAAATGCAAGTGCAAAGATTCGGCTGTTTGAAAATACAACACACATAAAAATTGGAAAAAGAGTGAGACAAGGTGACACCATATCTCCGAAGCTCTTTAATGCCACATTGGAAAATGTCTTTCAATCACTGAACTGGGAAAACAAAGGGATAAAGATTAATGGAGATTATCTAACCCACCTTCGTTTTGCTGATGACATAGTCATTTTTGCAACTACCCCATCAGAGCTACAGAGTATGATCCAGGAACTTGCTGACAAGAGTAAAGAAGTGGGATTAAATATGAACTTTCAGAAGACAAAAGTGATGTACAATGCTTTTACAAGAAATGAAGATTTATCGATTGATGGAGAAAAGCTGGAGATAACAGACATGTACGTTTATCTTGGACAGCAGATATCAAGTGAGGGTCACATTGGTGAAGAAATTAATCGGCGTACAAAACTTGCCTGGAGAGCTTTTGGAAGAAACAGCATAATTTTCAAGAGCAATATGCCATTATGTCTTAAAAGAAAAGTGTTTGATAAATGCATCCTTCCAGTGCTTACGTATGGTGCAGAGACGTGGACCTTAACTAAAAGAGACATACAAAGGCTGCAGACAACTCAAAGTAGCATGGAGAGGTGCATGCTTGGTGTAACCAGGAGAGATAAGAAGAGGAACATGTGGATCCGAAAAATGACAAGAGTGGAAGACATCATGATCAGAGTTAAATCCCTGAAATGGCAATGGGCTGGACATACTGCCAGAAGAACAGACCATCAATGGACAGCCGAAATTTTAGATTGGATTCCAAGGGACAGGAAAAGACCTAGAAGAAGACCACATGGAAGATGGGTGGATGAAATTCGAAAGTATGTGGGAGTGACATGGAGGAGACTGGCACAAGACAGACCATTGTGGAGGAAACTTGGGGAGACCTTCGTCCAGCAGTGGATTGATAATGGTTGACAATGATGATGATGATGATGATGTAAGCGGCAGTACAGTGAAGCATCTTATTGGGGACAGTAAAGAAGAGAAATCACAATAAAATGTGAGGAGTTTAGGAAAATCTCAAAGAAACAATGTTTTGTTTTTCAAATTACATGAATAAGGGACTTTTTTATTTAGATTCACAAATCATATTGTACGTTGTTTTTGAGGACTGTCCCCATTATAGCACACTTTAGAAATGAATGTTATGCTGCAAAAGAAGTAGTTTGAGATTAATCTGCTCTGGCTGGACACTTGTTAACTTCATTTTGAATCTTACTGGATCTGAAGATGAGATTAACATACTTACCAAGTTTTATGGTTTACCCGTATAAAATACGGAAATTCTACTTTTTTTTTTTTATGGTTACTTTATGAAATACATAGTTTACAGATTTCTGACCCCCCACCCCCTCCCTCCCAAGGTTAGTGCAATTTTGAAGAGAGAATTGACCACAAGGATCACTGTGCCCGTGTATTCTGATTTACGTGTTCACAATTTCACCCACTTATTCATCCCTAATCCTCTCTCCTCGCAGCCTAGTGGAAAAGACTCAGTAAAAACACTGTATAATTAGGAATTGTAGATAACTGTTAAAAAGAGAGAAATTTAAAATATCAGCCTTGTATGAGACTTAAAGTTGCACTTTGGAAAGGTAGTCCAATGTATGGATTCCATGGGAGAAATATTCTTCCCTAATTACATAGAACAAGGTCAGGATTTTAACAGTCAGGTATGCCTGAATTGCTAGTTTTACTGTTCCATACATTTCATATTAAGTCTACATTTCATCATCACTTAGGAAACTTTAACATTTATTTGCCCTGGAGCCAATCCAACATCTCCCAATTTCCTTTCAAGCATGTTATCTATTACACCATCCCGGACAATGAAATTTCAAGTATCTGAGTTAGAAGAATCTGAACATCTTCAGATCAGCATGATTGAATGGAAATCATGAGATATAGGTTTGATTCCCACTCCCAGGGTGATTTAATTGAGATATAGATTTGATTCCACTCCAAATCATGAGATATGGATTTGATTCCCACTCCAGGGTGATTTAATTTTCAAGGTTTCTGAAGTGATGCATGTCACATATTGAACAGTAAGACTAGTGATTCAAGCATATCTGATTGCTAAAATTCTGGGTATTCTAACATGTTGGTAGAAAATTTTAAGGTCAAAAACTCAGTTAAAGTAAAAAATTAAGGCAATCACAATAATTTTGCAGTAGTGAATGAAATGTTTATCTGTGTTTCTAGCAGTGCTGAGATAGGCTGAGTCTGAAAGCCCAAAAATGAGCTACAGCTGGATCTGACTGCATAATATTTACTATGGTTCAGGTGAATTCCAGCTCTGAATTTTTTTTTTAATTATGATTTTATATGATTAGCATGCAAGTCTTTAATTATATTTCCAAGTTGGTAAAGGGAATTCTTTACATCTGGGACCGGGACTGGGGTGAGCTATTTATTCTGGGTTTAAGGAGGAAATGCCATAGGCCATGCATTAGTGAATTTCTGTGTCGAAGGAAAAGCTTGTTCAAGAACAGTGGATAATAGATAGCAGATACCATGCCATCAAAATCCACCCTTTCATCATCCCACACATCAGCTCCCTGCTAATTTTATTAAGCAATGTATGTAGATTGCAGCTCAGCCTGATCTTGCAGGATACCCAGACACATTTTAGGAAGAAATGAATGGCCAAATAAAATTGTGTGGCTGTACTGTAGAAACAAACAGATATTCCTTCCACCCTCCCCAGTTGAGAGAGATATTGATTAATTGCAGTAGGAGGAGAGTGTGAAGAATTTTTTTTTTTTTTTTTTTTTTTTTTTTAATAATGACAAAGCAGTTAGTTATAGTTTTCAGGCCCTGGTTCTATTTCACGATATGAAATTCAGACTCAGGCTGTCATGCTTCACGCTCAGAAATTGAGCCCAAACTCAGCACTGGTTTTCAGTCTAATGATAGCATACTAATAAGGTAATTATGTATCAACTGCATTTTAATTTCTGTAAGCATTAAGTAGTGATAAATATCTTAATTATAGCATATGGAATCGATAGATCATTTGCCCAGTAAATCGACTTTTTAATCAGTATTTTTTATGCATTTAATCAAATATGTTTTTTACATCAGTCAATTAAATATTCACTAAAAAAATTTTACAGATTTAAATTCTTGAAAGTTGGCAGGTCTGGATTAGTGTTGTATTGGTTGACTTTTTATGAAGGTTAATTTTCATATTCATGTTAGTGCATACACTATCTGTCAGATCTGCTGTGCTCTAGTGTTTTAAAATAACATTGGTATTGAAAATGCCTCCTTTGTTATTTATTTGTTTAATGACATAAATTAAGTGCTTACTTGATACCATTAATATAGTACTATGATATATATGAAAACATTAAACTTTTGAAATAAGTAAATCACTTGTATGAATCATTTTTGTTGCCCTCCAATTAAAAGAATATGAAATTATTATTACAGGATATTAGGCAATAGAGTGTCAGAGTTAGAGCAGAAATTGAAAAATACAGAAGCAGCAACATCATGGCACTTGCATGATAAAGGTATATTTATAATTCACTATTATTCATAAAATTAAAGAGACTGTGATGTATGTTTCCTTGTTTTTCATCCAACTGTTGACATGTTACCCAAAAATCAGCAGACAGTTCCTTGAAACTAAACTGGCATGATTTCATATGTATTTTTTGACAGTTCAAAGCAAATACAAATGTTGCATAATCTCCAAATCACATATGGTCATTATTTTGACATGATGCCATCATCAGCAGTCATGCATGTAATGAATTCCTTAGGGAGCATGGGTATTCTATGATTCTAGTACAAGAATGGATCATGCTTTTCCCAAGTTTTAGGCTATTTAATTGTATTTTCAAGCTATTCAAAAGATGTGGGATGATTACCTTTCCACGATGATACAGTTTTCATGTTTCCTGAGGAACTTACCAACGTGGTTGATGACTGCATTTCTAAATTTCATCTAACAAAGAGTGGATTTTTTCCTTTGTTTTTTAATAAAAGATGTGCTCTTTAGTTATTAAGCAAACATACCATACTGTATTTTAAACCTCATAATGATTCAACTATGTAAAATAGGCTTTGTTGTTTTTTCTTTTGTTACAAACATTACTCATGTTTTCAATACTGATGAAGAAATAAGGTGTGTCGCATAAATATAGAGACAGTCAACTTTGCGCCGCGAACGCAATGCGAATATAGGTAGGAAGCTGAAGTGGTACCTAATTAGACATATCCCTACAACAAATGTTTCGATCCATTGAGATGACTGGATTGTGTGAAAAGAACACCACAAAGTAAAATAGTGTAATTTTAGGTGTCTCATAAATATAAAGACAACTATGTAAAGTAGCCACATGCAAATGAGATTTACAAATTAGCATATTGTACGCACGCGCATGGGCTGTAATTCGGTCCAGCCCACAAAAGACAGCGGACCTGCCGTTGGACATTCATTTGCCAAAATGCCATGCAACAGTCAACTTTCTGATGAGGAGGTGTAGAAGATTTGGAGACTGAGAGCAAATGGTTTGCCTGTAGCGAAAATTTGTAAAGCTATAGGGAGGAGTAGGGCAGTCATTTATAAAACTTTATCGAAACGCGACAGCGGACCTGCCGTTGGATATTCATTTGCCAAACTGCCACGCAACAGTCAACTTTCTGATGAGGAGGTGCAGAAGATTTGGAGACTGAGAGCAAATGGTTTGCCTGTAGCAAAAATGTGTAAAGCTATGGGGAGGAGTAGGGCAGTCATTTATAAAACTTTATCGAAACGCAGTGCATTAACTGCCAGCAAACGGTCTGGAAGGTCTCGAATAACAACAAAATTTGCTGTAAATTTGGAGATAAAATGTTCTATTCCACTTCAGAGAAGAAAAAAATAGTTAGAGGTTCAGAAGCAGAGAAATATGAAAGCAGAAGCAGAGAAATATGAAAGCAGAAGCAGAGAAATATGAAAGCAGAAGCAGAGAAATATGAAAGCAGAAGCAGAGAAATATGAAAGCAGAAGCAAAAAAAGATTTTTACTGACTATAAAATAGCAATGGGGGAGCTCTCTCTCTCTCTCTCTCTCTCACACACACACACACACATATTAGTAATTGGGATCAGGGAGAAACTCATTGTGTGGGATATACTTTGAAGTGGGTGGGATAGTGTGGGTGGCAGAGTAAAGTACGTCCCTCGGATGGACGATAAACAAAAAAATAGTAACAAATTTCCAAACTAGAAATGTTTATGTTAAATTAACCTGCCTGAATAGAAGGGATCAAACTCTACTTTGAAAGTTTATATCCAGATGTGAGATTTAAAAGGCATCCAGTTGGTTTATTTGAAAAGTTGGCAAATGATTCAGTTTTTGTTCACAGTTTGTGATTTAAAAATTTAGAACAATTTTTTAATGGAAATTTTTAAAAAGCTTTGCAATACCAGGAAGAGGAGGTGCTGCAAGTTTATCGTGTGTGTGTGTTTGTGCCCTCTGTAAAGTCTTTCTCCTTTTTTTCTTAAAACTGGAACACCTTCCCCCTGAGATGAGCTTCTAGATCTGCTACTGCCTCTAGCTGGGTTTTTACTGCTAAAGTTCCAAGATAGAAGTGCTATCAGATCTTTACGATACACTGACGTTTATCCACTGTCTTTGCTATTCAAAAAGGGGGAGGTGGTTGTTTTTAATTGGAAGATAAAAAGGATGGTTTTACCAGGAGAATAGTAGATAACAGCTCGTAAAGGGAAAAAACAAACAGAGGAACCATTCTACATTCACCACAGTCAAGCTGGAGCCCAAGGTTTGTCAGTTTGATGACACCATTATAGGAAACATCCCTTCCCCTTTGAATGCAACTGCAAGGCATTTAAAACAACACAGCCATCCTGAAGGTTATAGGCAGTAAGTACGCTGTTTTTCACATGGAAAGAATCTTAAGAATATGTGTGCCTGTTCATACTTCAAATGTGTCAAACAGCAAGGACAGTGGATACCTTCTGTTTACAGAAAATTAAATCTTTCATAGACCAGTACATCATGAAAGCCACATATTTCATTCTGTAAACTTATTATGGATGACAAATTCTGCTCAGTGGTAGGACTTAATGTTTCAGAAGCTTTCATTATTTGTCAAAATTTCAGATAATTTATCGTTGGTTTAATCTCCACACCATATCTTTGAAGTCTGGGGAAACTTCTACAGTGACCACAAAAACTTGTAACAATGAGCAATTCCATGTTTAAACAGTCAGCTGGCTGTATGAAACGCCACTTACCGTAAAGGTACTGGGGGGGGGGTATCTCTGCAGAATTGCAGTTGACCTTGAAAATGATGTGGTCCAAAGAGATTGGAAAATACAATCTTTCTTATATCGCTGTTCAAATTTCGCTGATTTGCGATGAACATAATTTTTATGTGGCTACGATAATATAACTTGAATTGACATTAAATGCCCGTCATTACTGTTTCACACGTTATGCAAGTTTGGCAATCCGGAGATTATTAAATGATGTTAGATATGTATGGGGCATAGTATCGGCAATTAATATCAAGAAGCAATGAACTATATATGTACTTCCTATATTCGTAGTGGCTGTCGGGACTTCTTATGAACGCCTGTAATGTGTTTATTCACAAGACATTGCCATAACTATCCGACTCATTCACAGAATGTGAACTTTTTCCAATTGTGAAATTTTGAAAAATAAAATTCATGATATTGTAAATCTGCATTAGATAAAATTGAACAAGATGAATTTTTACAATGAAGGTAATTTTTTTTTTTTTTAACAACAACGAAATATGAAACTGTATTAAAACCTTGTCGATTTAAAAAAACGAACTAAAATCTTAAAGAGAAAATCATCTTGACTGCGAAGCACCACGACAACAACAAAACATGAAAATGAATTACAACTTTGCCGAAATTTTAAAAACGAAGTCTTGAAAAAGAAATAATCATCTTGATTACAAAGCCCAAAGAAATACATCTCCAGACTGCGAAGCACCGAACTAGTTTCTGCTAATATTCATAGCTATCATGAGTGGTAGGTGCACAGACGTTGTAATTATCGCACTCTCTCGCTCAGGTATGCTGTTCAACCCGAATGCATGTTCAGCCCTGTTGTTCAGATATTTGCGCATAATGGTTTTGGTTTTACTGCGCACATCTATGGTGTCGCCATCTGTAGTTAAACAAAATAAACAAGTGTCTTTAGGAGTAGAAATATGCACTTGTATTTTTAAGTAATATTTGATGTAAGCTGTTTTATGTTATTGTTTTTCTTCTTGAAATGTTTTTTCTCCTGTTCAATAAGGTACCTCCATGCAAACTGATGCTCTGCTGGACTATTAACGTTACAGTTGTATCTTTTGGTTTTCTCAATGACTACAGCCTCAGAGGTCAGAATCTGGGCATGTGATCTATGCGATGTTATAAATTTTGTGTTAATCCAATCAGGAGTTACATGATTTCTGATACAATGTTGTATTAATGAAGTTTTTTCATCTCTTCTTGTCCAATTCGTAATATGTTCATTTAATCTAGTCAAAAATCTTCTATGTGTACTTCCGATATATACTTTGTCTTTTTGGTTATCATCTTTAACTGTTGGAATGATATAAATGCCAGATTTATTTAGAACTGATCTATTATTAGTAGTAGTAAGTATTCCTCCATTATCAATGACTGTTTCTGCAATGTTAATATTGTGGTTGTAACATTCTTTTTTTTAAATAGTACTAATAGGAGGTAAGTATGGAAATTTTCCATAATATTGCTTTTTTTCTTTTTCAATTTTATTTTTGGAATGATGTATACTGGCTGTAATGTTTTTATATAAAGATTTGACTAATTCTTTTTTATATCCAAACTCCTCTGCAATCTTTTCAATCCATTTTAGCTCTTTGATCTCTGATATTTTATTGGATGAGTGTGTAATGGCTCTTTTAATATAACCTCCCATTAGTACTATATACTTACCTCCCATTAGTACTATATACTTACCTCCTATTAGTACTATTTTAAAAAAAGAATGTTACAACCACAATATTAACATTGCAGAAACAGTCATTGATAATGGAGGAATACTTACTACTAATAATAATAGATCAGTTCTAAATAAATCTGGCATATATATCATTCCAACAGTTAAAGATGATAACCAAAAAGACAAAGTATATATCGGAAGTACACATAGAAGATTTTTGACTAGATTAAATGAACATATTACGAATTGGACAAGAAGAGATGAAAAAACTTCATTAGTACAACATTGTATCAGAAATCATGTAACTCCTGATTGGATTAACACGAAAATTATAACCGCATAGATCACATTCCCAGATTCTGATTTCCGAGGCTGTAGTCGTTGAGAAAACCAAAAGATACAACTGTAACATTAATAGTCCAGTAGAGCTTCAGTTTGCATGGAGGTACCTTATTGAACAGGAGAAAAAACATTTCAAGAAGAAAAACAATAACATAAAACAGCTTACATCAAATATTACCTAAAAATACAAGTGCATATTTCTACTCCTTAAAGATACTTGTTTATTTTGTTTAACTACAGATGGTGACACCATAAATGTGTGCAGTAAAACCCAAACCATGATGAGCAAATATCTGCACAACAGGGCTGAACATGCATTCGGGTTGAACAGCATACCTGAGCGAGAGAGTGCGATTATTACAACGTCTATGCACCTACCACTGATGATAGCTATGAATATTAGCAGAAACTAGTTCGGTGCTTCGCAGTCTGGAGATGTATTTCTTTGGGCTTTGTAATCAAGATGATTATTTCTTTTTCAAGACTTCGTTTTTTAAAATTTCGGCAAAGTTGTAATTCATTTTCATGTTTCGCTGTTAAGATGATTTCCTCTTCAAGATTTTAGTTCGTTTTTTTTAATTCTGCAAGGTTTTAATATAGTTTCATATTTCGTTGTTGTTAAAAAAATAAAAATTTGTTTACCTTCATTGTAAAAATTCATCTTGTTCAATTTTATCTAATGCAGATTTTACAATATCATGAATTTTATTTTTTTAAACTTCACAATTGGAAAAAGTTCACATTCTTTGAATGAGTCGGATAGTTATGGCAATGTCTTGTGAATAAACACATTACAGGCGTTCATAAGAAGTCCCGACAGCCACTACGAATATAGGAAGTACATATATAGTTCATTGCTTCTTGATATTAATTGCCGATACTATGCCCCATACGTATCTAACATCATTTAATAATCTCCCGATTGCCGAACTTGCATAACGTGTGAAACAGTAATGACGGACATTTAATGTCAATTCAAGTTATATTATCATAACCACATAAAAATTATGTTCATCGCAAATCAGCAAAATTTGAACAGCAATATATTTTATGTTTAACTGGAGATTCAATACATAAGCTTATTAAGGTTGTTTTTTGCCCTTTGTCTTGTTCTAGCCCTTAGTGATATGTCATCACGATATGTTGCACAAGATATTCGAATTTTTAAAAAGAATCGAATTAAACTTTGCAAAGAAGTAGAACATTTGAACTTCCTAACTACCTGTAAGAATAATAATATTACGCCGAAATTTCTTCAAATTAGGGTTAACCCTATCAACTACAATGATCGTAATATCATCGAAACATGCGAGCTGAAGAGATTGAGAGCTTTAATTTGCAATAAACGCAAGAATATCGATAAACTGAGTGTGAAAAACTACAAACTATACAATCAATGTATACAATACGAAGATAAGGACAACAAGATCAAGATTGAGTTTACAAAACTTTATGCAATTTTGAAGAGACAGCAAGAAAAGTATAAACTAAAACACTTTCGTAAAATCAAAAATTTAATGAATGACAAGCGCAAGAAATAACATAGAGATTAGTAACAGAAATCTTTATATTAATGAATCCTATTTAGAACTATCAAGTTTACAAAAGAAGGCACTTGAAAGAGGTATAAGGTTTGCGTATCGGCAAAAAATGCCAAAAACAGAATACCTCATTCCGCAAATTGAAAACGTCATCCAAAGATTGCCTAAAGCAAATAAAGATCCTACAAGATTTAAAATGGTCCGTGCCATCAACAACATGTACAACACCAATGAAAATACAAGAATCACACATGAGCGTGAAGCCCTAATGAAGTTGAGAAACAACCCAACGGTTGAGTGTATTATTGCGGACAAATCAAAACAGATTGTCATCTTAAATACAGATGAATATAATAACAAGATGACAGATGCAATCAATAAATTAGATGCCATCATCGTCAATAAAGACCCCATTGACAGTATAATTAAGAACTTGGCTAATATAAAAACTCACAGTGACTTGCCTACAATTATTAAAAGCAAATATATTCCACCAGTAGGAGCCTGTACACCAAATATTTTTGGTAAAATAAAAACGCATAAGACAGACAGACCTATTAGGCCTATTGTTAATAAGAATTTATCTCCAGTCATCAACTTGGAGAGAGCACTATTTAACTATCTCGAACCATTCTACAATAGCCATGAAGCCAGTATTACTAATGCTACTGAAGTTATCAACAAGTTAAAAACAATTAAAACCTCCAATTTCGCAATGGCCAGTTTAGATGTCATTTCTCTATATATTCAAATACCCCAACCGATATCGCTATCGACTTAATTAACTCCAGATTAGAAGATGAAAATCTTACAGATAATGTCAGAAACAGTATTATATCTGCATTAATGTTTGTTACAAATAATAATTTTTTCACATTTAATGGGACAATTTATAAACAACAATATGGCACCCCAATTTCAGGGCTACTGGCCAAAGTTATTTTACAAGACATTGAAAACAGTGTATTAGATCATTCTAATATATATACTTGATAACTCCATTAATAAATTTAACAGCTGTTATCCATCAATACAGGTTAGTAAAGAAATTGAGGTTGATGGCCAAATAAACTTCTTGGATATTTCTATACACAAGAATAATGGAGTTATAGAATATTCAGTTTACCGGAAGCTGTCATATGTACAGGCAATTATCCCAAAGGATTCTACACACCCTTGGAAATACAAAACTGCAGCGTTCAGCTTTTATGTTAAAAGAGCCATTACACACTCATCCAATAAAATATCAGAGATCAAAGAGCTAAAATAGATTGAAAAGATTGCAGAGGAGTTTGGATATAATAAAGAATTAGTCAAATCTTTGTATAACAACATTACAGCCAGTATACATCGTTCCAAAAATAAAATTGAAAAAGAAAAAAAAAACAATATTATGGAAAATTTCCATACTTACCTCCTATTAGTACTATTTTAAAAAAAGAATGTTACAACCACAATGTTAACTTTGCAGAAACAGACATTGATAATGGAGGAATACTTACTACTAATAATAATAGATCAGTTCTAAATAAATCTGGCATTTATGTCATTCCAACAGTTAAAGATGATAACCAAAAAGAAAGTATATATCGGAAGTATGCGTAGAAGATTTTTGACTAGATTAAATGAACATATTACGAATTGGACAAGAAGAAATGAAAAAACTTCATTAATACAACATTGTATCAGAAATCATGTAACTCCTGATTGGATTAACACAAAAATTATAACATCACATAGATCACATGCCCAGATTCTGATTTCAGAGTCATTGAGAAAACCTAAAGATACAATACTGTAACTTTAATAGTCCAGTAGAGCTTCAGTTTGCATGGAGGTACCTTATTGAACAGGAGAAAAAACATTTCAAGAAGAAACGCAATAACATAAAACAGCTTACATCAAATATTACCTAAAAATACAAGTGCATATTTCTACTCCTAAAAGCACTTGTTTATTTTGTTTAACTACAAATGGCGACACCATAGATGTGCGCAGTAAAACCCAAAACATGATGCGCAAATATCTGCACAATAGGGCTGAACATGCATTCGGGTTGAACAGCATACCTGAGCGAGAGAGTGCGATAATTACAACGTCTATGCACCTACCACTGATGATAGCTATGAATATTAGCAGAAACTAGTTCGGTACTTCGCAGTCAGGAGGTGTATTTCTTTGGGCTTTGAATCAAGATGATTATTTCTTTTTCAAGATTTCGTTTTTTTTTAATTTCAGCAAAGTTGTAATTCATTTTCATGTTTCGTTGTTGTCGTGGTGCTTCGCAGTCAAGATGATTTTCTCTTCAAGATTTTAGTTCGGTTTTTTTTTTTTTTTTTTAAGTTCAGCAAGGTTTTAATACAGTTTCATATTTTGTTGTTAAAAAAAATTGTTTACCTTCATTGTAAAAATTCATCTTGTTCAATTTTATCCAGTGCAGATTTTACAATATCATGAATTTTACTTTTTAAACTTCACAATTGGAAAAAGTTCACATTCTTTGAATGAGTCGGATAGTTACGGCAATGTCTTGTGAATAAACACATTGCAGGCATTCATAAGAAGCCCCGACAGCCACTGCGAATATAGTAAGTACATATATAGTTCATTGCTTCTTGATATTAATTGCCGATACTATGCCCCATACGTATCTAACATCATTTAATAATCTCCCGATTGCCGAACTTGCATAACGTATGAAACAGTAATGACGGACATTTAATGTCAATTCAAGTTATACAATCTTTCTTATAAAGAAAAATAATTATCAGTTTTGCAGAAGTCAAGAATTTTTTCAGCTGCTCCGTAGTGTGAGGTTCTATAGTTAAACCTGTTGCACCCATGAATATGTGTGATGTTGAGCTTTTCGCAGAGTCATCCACTAGGACAAATAATACTGCCTTTGCTGCATCGTATTTTCGGTCAAAATGCGTAAAATAAAAAATTAATAAACTTCTTTCCAAATCATTTGCTGACCTGTATCTCCATATTGTGTTACCTTTTTCTGTTGTTAATGCATTTCGGGCAATTTTCTGAATATCCAACATTTCCTGATAGTTGCAGCATGGATTTTTTAGAAATCAAAATGCTGCAAAAGCATTTTTTTGTTGTTGTTGTTGTTGTTTTTCTAGATCGGTATATTATCATCCATAGAGCCTAAATTTCTAACTTTTTTAACACATACTATGTGGATTATACAATGGAAATTGTGGTACTTTGTTGTCATATTGTCTCCTTGTCATTGTTCAGGCTTCTTTCCTGTGGAATAAATTACTGTGTATTGTATTACTAAATAGATTTTTGCATAGTGAAAATTTTGTATTGCCTTCTAGTGTTGCACTATGCTTCACTGCTTTTCATCTTTCCAATGGGATCAATTGTTCTTTTTTATTTTGTGATTCACCACTATATTTTCCTAATAAATGTCAGTACTTCTTCATACTAAATGGAAATACTGCCTTTGCATTTCTATATTATGATAAAAGTATCTGTGGTAGAGTCTACTGCAATTTATAACTTTTAGCAAAATTGTTCTTTTTGGAACTAGTAGAGAAGTTTGTTGTACCTAATTTTACTGAGAATTGGCTGGCCACATTAGATTTCTTGTAGGCAAGTTTTGTTTTGCTGATCCTAATATAATAAATTATTTTTCTGAAAGTGCATTTCATTGATTTTGTACGTGAAGGAGGGCAGGAGCAGTGAATTAATTCTGAAATATTTTGTTAAATTGCTTGTCAGAATAATGTACCTATAAAAAGTTTAAGTCCATCTTTTCCAATGTATTTCTGTGCTTGTTTTTGTGGGGTTAATTTATAATGTTTAATAAATGTGATGAATTCTGTTTTACTCAGCAGAAAAAGTATATTTTGCTGTCTTCCCAATGTGTATTAGTATTCTGTCTGCTGGTTTCCTGAAGTGTTTTGTTCCCCTTCTGCTTCCTGCCTGTGTTTTTGTGCTTACTTTGTCTGAGAACATGATTATTCTGTGTGTCTTACTCAACAGAAAGTGCATCTCATAAATTTTCTTTGTATCGATTAGTACGCCCATCTTTCCAATCTCCTTCTGTGCTACTCTCACCTGGCAACAGTGACTAACTATTCTTTGCTGTGTTAAATAGAAGAAAGGGCCTTCATGTAAAAAATTAATAAAATGCTCCCACTATATTCCAGCTTTTCAAAGCAGTTCAATGTGTAAGTAATCTGGGAATCAATTTCTGATGAATTTTCTTTAATGTTGCCTTACAAAAACGATGCATCATGTAAACAACCTTTCCTTACATCTTCAGTAATTTTCTTATTAATAATCAGCTACTGATTATTTGTGTTACCTGGCAGAATGGTACATCTCATTAAAAAAAGAAAGAAAAGAAGTCTTCCATTGTATTTAGTATTACTTTATATGATATCAGTTACTGTTGTTGTGTGTGTGTGTGTGTGTGTGTGTGCGTGCGCACGCCTAGTATAAAATTTGTCTTGTGAAAAATTTTATTAATATTTGTATTTTTTTTTTCCAGTGTGTCTCATGATTCTTTTATGCAGTATAGATTATTGATCAGTTGTTTTGTGTTACATGTCAGGTGGTGTGTGAAATAAATTTTATTAGTCATATTCATCCAGAAGTACTGTTTTAACTTGGAATTAATTATTGTTTATCTTAGTTGTTTTTCCCAGAGGAAGGTTGATCTCATAACAATGTGTTTCTGTTTCACAGTTGTTTTTTTATATTTCCCTACACTTCAGTTATTTTGGGATTTTGGGTTGGGCTTAATTACTAATTATTCTTTGTGATGTTACCCAGCAGGAAAGTATCCTTATTAAAAAATTTATTTCTCTTTGTGCAACCATTCTAATGCACTTTATAGCTTTTTTTTTGTTGTTGTTGTTGTTGAATGGCAATTATTCTTACTAAGAAGAAAGTGGAGGAATTTATTCCTATGCCTTATGGTTGTCATCTTTTCGCTGCTCACCAGTGCTTTCTTCATTTAGTAACAAATATGATTTTTCTTTGTTTTGTGATAAAGCAGAATCATGTGTCACTCTTTTTTCCTTATCTCCTATTTGGAAAGTATTATATTTCGGTGCTTATTTTCTTTATCATAGATCAGCTACTAAATAATGTTATGTTATGTTATCCAACAAGCAAAGGCACAACCTTATTTTTTTTAAATTATCTGTCAGTAGTCTTGTCACCTTTCCATTGCATTCAGTGCTTCTTGTAGATATTGGATTGTCAAAAAGTACTGTTTTGTGTTGCAACAGGAAGATGAGTCACATAAAAGATTTTTTTTTTCATGCCCAACCTTTCTATAACATGCTTCACTGCTTTTCTTCCATCTCCAGTTAATTGCTGATGATTCTTTATTTTACCCTGTGCAGTAGGACATCACACAAAAAATTGAAATTTTGTTAATGTCTCTCAAGGTTATATCTTACCCATGCACTTCAGTGATCTTTAGTTTTGAGATCAATTGCTAGGCATTCTCTATTTTACCTAGAAAAATCACCTCGGTTTAATACATTTGTATTTTTCTAATCAAGCATCATTTAATGGCAACCCACTGTGCTGGGTAAAATAAAGAATATTCTATAATTTCTTTATGACAATATCCAGCAGATAGTCATGTCATGTATTGGCAGTTGTCTCACAGTTTCAATGAACCAGTACTTTTTTTCTGTAGGATTATTCTTTATTATATAGCACAATGTGTATTGTATGTAAAATGAAATAATAAAAAATAAGCTTAATATTATTTTTTGGTAGCAGGAATTCATAGATATGTTTATTGCAATAATAAGATTTAACAGATGTGTTCATTGCCATAGCAACAGGTCATAATTACATCCCAGTGTGGGAGTCAATCAGTGACATGATAGAATCCACTCCTATTATTTTTTCTATGGATTTAGGATGCTAGTTTAACTAAGTCATAAGTCTATTAGTAGTTCTCAAGGCTGCCAGCATTTTGGTATTTTTACTTGTAATTATTATCCTGCTGATAGGGATGGGGACAACTTATGCATGAGAGTGATGTCATGCAATATTAAAGTTATGAGCTGAAATTACTGCACTACAATTTAAAACTAGTATACTGATTTTACATCAGTATTCCAGGTGTCGAAGGACCATACATTGTAAAAAGCTTAACTTCCACAAACTGAACTAATTTTTTCTTAGTGTAAATTCAGACTTCTAGAAAATTAAGAAGTGAAAATGCATGGGAGTCACACAAAATGACTGCCTACTGCTTGTTTATCAGTTTTATGTTTGGTGTTCACTTAAAAGTGGCTGTCATGTGGCTTGTATAGCAGTGTTTTAAGTCTTTTATCCAAAAATTAGTTCTTATAACACACTTCTGTAGAAGAAAATGCCTTATTTTTTTTTTCAACAAGGAGTGCGCTTAATCTACTTGTGCTTATTCTTGAACAACATTATTTATGATGTTTTTTTAATAGCTGAAAATTCTCTCCACAGGAGCATTGTTGTGGTGGAACGGTTTATACAGTAAGCATTATTTTCAGTATATTTGTGGATGACTTTTAAGGTGTGAGAGAATTTAGATATTTCATTCCATATGATTGATTCCCATTTGGGAAAATGAACCTATTTGAATTAATGCACATTAACTGTGTTCAATTTACAGAGTTAAGTGTTTACAAAATTTTTAATGTGCCCACACATACTTTGTAATTATTCAAAGCATGGAAATCCACACTAAAATTACAAAAAACTTCCATTTCAGACTTACTTTTGAAAGTTCACAGAACTGTACAAAAATGTATGAATGAAACACTGCTATCACATGAAGTCTTTTGCTTCTCTTAGTTCCCTTCCTTTTGCATAGGTGGAGCAAAATGAAGTCCATTCCTTTTGTCTTAAGTAATTTTAAATGTTCTGTATGTAGTTGTAAAATTTTTAGGGTTTTAACTTCTTAAGGTTTGTTTTTTTTAATGTAGTTTGAAGGTATGTGAATCAGGAGGTTCCACAGCTCAGGTGCCAAGTGACTTTTAAAGATTTGGTACTCATTCAAAACTTCTAATTAATTATTTTTTGTGTTTTTAATTATTTAATGTGATAACCTATAGTTAAATAATTATCAAAAATATTTTTGAACTAAATGAATCATGGGTGATAACTGTGATTCTTTAGTATATGTTTTGTACACTTCTGTAAGCTTTCAAATGTAAATCCATAATGGAAATTATTTATAATTTTAGTGTGAATTTTCATACTCTGAGTGATTAGAAAAACTGGGATGAGTGTTCATCAGTTTTCAGATTTGTATACAACAGTTTCTCCTTCAGGTTATTCCAAAATTTGTTGTGATTTTGTGCCACAAACTGTTCTTCCATTTGAAACATTTCCTCAAACTGTAATACATGTATAACTGCTTTAAAAACTGTTCAACGTTTGTTTCCTTAAGTCCATATGGTGGTTTCACTCACAGTTGTGAAACCAAGAGACTTGGAAACAAGTTTCAGCACCTAGCCTCCACTCAAAAGAATACTCGAAGTTCGGCTCCCACGAAGGTTGCCGATGCCAACTTTCCAAGGTATGTGAACCTGTCTTCTGTGCCTATTCCTGCTGAAATTGATAAACTACTTGCCAATGGACCCACATTTTCTCCTATCGCTAATCCTAGCCTACCACATACTATTTCACTACTAGAAGCAGCGATCCAAAACACGGATCCCGCACATCAACTGATCATTCGTGCAAAATCGGCTATTGCAATTTCCGAGGTTCAAACCCCAAGGCTCAAATACTCCTCCTCCTTTTTGAAGAAATTTAGAAATTTCACCCAGTGTAATAATCTTACAGTTTGCAAAGCAAACAAAGCAGGATGTCCTGTCTTCATCCATGAGAATTCTTTGGACAACAAAGTGGCTGATTTCCTGGAAAAAAACAATTGCATAAGACTCAAGGTTGACAACACTGGAAAACTATGTAAAGCTGTTAGTAAGCTTTCTAAAAAACTTCTCTGAAATCTTTCTTAGGAGACACCCCCCCCCTTCCCCCAGCTTATTTTCGTACTCCCAGGTTGTTCTTACAGATCAAGCTACATAAAGTTGGACATCCCATTAGGCCATTAATTGAAAACACCTTTTCTCCTGCAGTCAATCTTGAAAGGCAATTGGTCAAATGTTGCAAAGTTCTGACTAGAAATCATCCTTATTCTGTTGTATCAACCAAAGACTTTATCCAGAAACTCCCTTCTTCCATCAATCATCAAAATTTCCTGTACACCTTTGACATGGATTTATTGTTTCCTTCTGTCCCTTTCTTTGATGCCTACATGCTCATGGTCAAAAAACTAATGGAGCACCAAGAACTTCCTGGAGAACTAATCAAAGATCTTTATGACTGTTTTGATTCATTGGAAAAGTATTCCGGTTTTGTATACAATGGTATCTATTACCAACAAAAACAAAGTGGACCTATGGGCTCCTCTCTTTCCCCCTTACTTGCTGAAATTTATTTGCAGAATATTGAAACATTAATTGTTGCCCCATCCCTCTTAAAACCCACCATTTGGTTAAGGTATGTGGATGACATCTTCATTATTTGGCCACACCAAAAAAGCACTCTGTTTGAACTCATGTCCTCCATAACTCCAAAATTCCCGCATACAAAAAAAAAAAAAAAAAAATTCCACTCAAGAATAGATCAACAATAATATTAGTTTTCTGGATGTTAACATCAACATCAACCCAGACTTTTCACTTGGCCTCTCTGTTTACAGGAAACCTTCTGCCACCCATAATATCATCCCTTACCATTCTCGCACTTTTGGAAAATACGAACTGTCTGCTCTTAAGTCATACATTCACCGGGCCAACCTTGTTTGCAACAGCCATTCTGTTCTTCAACTAGAATATCAGAACATCATCAACATTGGCAAATTGCATGGCTTTCCACCCCTCTAATTACATAGCCTAATCAAGAGTTTTGAATCACAGAATAGATCTAGTTTACTGCCTGAACCTTCCACTACCCATCAGTTTGTTGGCACTTTGCCCTTTAGCCTGTCCTTCACTCATAAAGTTTGCTCTATTTTCAAGTCTTTTGGCTACAGGATTGCGGTTGAACCACCTCCACATCTTCTCAAACTCATCCTTAAGGACAGAGATCTCAATAAACCTCTAGATTTACAAGGTGTCTACTCTATCTTCCACAGGCGTTACCCACTATATTGGTAGTACTTACAGCAGCATAAAACGGCGTTTGATGGAGCATATCGCTCATGTTAAGAAAGGTAGCCCTTCCACCTCCCTTTCAATTTTAACCATCAGCGATACGTCCACGGCTCCCGATTTTTACAATGTTAAGTGAATCGCCCCGTTCAGCAATTGGCATGCCCTGAGATACAGCGAAAGCATTGAAATCTACCTTACCCCTAACACCTGCAATACTGATGCACCTTTTATCATCCCTATTATTTGGAAAGCGATTTTGAAATCGGGCAATAACTGACTCTTTTACCACGTGTCTCAATCCATTGCTGATGAAGGTAGAAGTCGCTACCGAAACGTCCCGCTCTTAATTTTTCAACGTAACTTACGCGTGAGATCACGATTTCAAGAATTCTGTTAATATCAAACATCTCCATTTACAGCAATCCTGGCACACAACTAATGTCTCACTGACATACTCTACATCACAGAAGAGATTTTATACTTCATACTCATTATGTTTTTCTCATACGGACATTGCTGAATGTGATCCCCCATGATTTCTTTGGCCTTACACTACCTTTCTTCCTTTCTTTTCTGCCACTTAGGCTGAATGAATCCTTTTCGTAAGCATCACACCACTCATTCCTTCAACATGGCCAAAACACCTCAGAATATTTGTCTCTACCTTACTGACAACATTTTGCTTCACATTGCACATATGCAACACATCTCCATTCTTCACATGATCAGAATGTGTCTCGCCACAAATGCATCTCTCTAGCACTCAAATGACTCCCACGTCTCTGTTTAATAGACATGAAATTAAATTAAATTATGATTTTTTCAGTTCATACCCGAGGGAGATGCTGATGAATTGTGGCAAGCCACTGCAATTGTTGCTTCTACCTTAACTCAGTCCATAGTATGAGTGCCACCCAGTGTGCTTTGGAAAACTTTTGTATCTGATTGTTTGTCCTTTTCACACCACCAGTATATATATATCACGATCATCATTGTCAATCATTATCAATCTACTGCTGAATGAAGGTCTCCCCAAGTTTCTTCCACAATGGTCTGTGTTGCACCAGTCTCCTCCATATTACTCCTGCATGCTTTCGAATTTCATCCACCCATCTCCTATGTGGTCTTCTTTTGGTTTGGGTCTTTTCCTGTCCCTTGGAATCAGGTCTAAAATTTCGGTTGTCTGTTGGTGGTCTGTTCTCTTGGCAGCATGCCCAGCCCATTGCCGTTTCAGGGATTTTACTCTGATCATGGCGTTTTCCACTATTGTCATTTTCCTTATCCATGAGTTCTTCTTATCTCTCCTGGTTACACCAAGCATGCATTTCTCCATGCTTCTTTCAGTTGTCTGCAGTCTTTGCATGTCTATTTTAGTTAAGGTTCACGTCACTGCTCCATATATGTAAGCACTGAAAGGATGATTTGATTAAACCCTTTTCTTCAAAGACATTTTATATTTGTATATAATGTTTTCAAATATTTACTGGAAGATACCTGAGCATCATCATAGACAACTCATGATAGGCAACTCAAAGTCTGGGATTTTTACTGATTTGTTGATGGTGGTGAAGTAGCAGGTAGGTTTATATGAGAGTATAGTCAAACAACAGCTATGATAGTGAGCCCTAGAAAAAAATGATAGTGAAGTTTTGTATTGCAACTAAGTTTAATGAAATTTCTAGGTGACAAAAATTAAAATAGAGTTTCTTGAGGTATGCAAAGTTTTGTTTGGGTGAAATGTTTAAGCAGAATTATAACGAAGACAAACCTGTTTTGGGGCTGTTAAAGATTGAAGTTAAGCAGCAGTTTATGAAACTGGCTCTACATTACTATGTTTTGTTGTAATTCAGAATGATATTTCATAAAAATACAATTATGTAGTACGGAGATTACTACGATGACACAAAAATTTGCTTTTCTAGTCACATTTTCATGTTGCACACCAATCCTTCTTCATGACTGACTCAAGATAGCAGATGCTGTCACTCAAGTGGTAATACCAAGTCATTATGTTCGTTAATCATGGAACTTCTTCTTCTTAGGATGTGAAAAAATTTTCAAAGGGTCACAGTTAATTGTATGTCCAGTACTCTGTATGTGTTTGTCAAGGCCTATCTTGTTGGAAACGTTCCTAATAGCAGCTTTGTGTTCAGCCACATGGGTGGGAAGTTATCTCCCAGTTTCTCCTACATATATGTTACCACAATTGCAGTGTATTTTATGTTAAGGAAATATTTGCTCAACTCTTGTATATTGCTAAGTATTACAGATGCACCAATTTGATAATAAATGTATGTTTAGTGCATGTGCAGAATGATATTGCATAACATATTGTGGATGCAACAGAGTTAACTAAAAACAAATAAGTGCAAGGCTTCTGAAGATAATCCAGTTTTTATAGGCCGAAGCATGATCATACAAAATGTGCCAAGCTTTCGCTTATCAACAAATGGCTTTTTCAAGGCACTAGAACAACAGAGAGGTTTAAATGAAATGAACAATGATCCTGCATACTATATTTGATGTACAACACGAGATATTAATCTAATGTTATCTCATGTGGCCATTGTTTATTTCATTTAAACCTCTGTTCTACGGGGGTCACTTCATATGGAAAACATGATGTAGCAAAGCCACGGAGTTGACGATGCAAGCTCAACAATGTTTGCATCAGTTGTAGTGTGGGACTTGAGGAAACGGCATGTGGCCTCAACACCCCCGCAGTGTGTGGCATTGTGGATTGACGTGGGTTAGAAACTGCCCATGCAGACGCCTCAGGTGCTGTATAGCTCATGAAAATCAATATTTGTACATCAAGATTGAAACTTTTCATGGCAAAAGTCTGACAGATATTTACAGTGCTTTGCATGAGGTTTATGGTGATGAAACAGTAGGCCATATCACAGTTTCCTGCTGTGCTACTTGCTTTCGTGAAGGACGTTTAAGCATAAACAATGACCCGAAATCAGGGAAGCCAAGAACTGCTACGGAGCAAAGTGCAAAACTTGTCGTTGATTGTGTTGAACAAGACCGTCAACCGACATGCAGAGCAATTGCAGGAATTTCAGCAACATCAATATTCCATATTTTGAAGAACAATTTGCAGAAAAGAAGAATTTTGGCCAGATGGGTCGCTCATGACTTGATTGCAACACAGAAACAGACTTGTGTGAACAATGCAACATTGCTGAAGCAAAGATTTGTCACTGAAGGCAACGCCTTTCTGTTACGAATTGTTACTATTAATGAAACTTGAGTTAGGGACTTTGAACTTAAGTTTAAATAGCAGTTGAGTGAGTGTAGAAGTCCATGCTCGCCATGACCCAAAAATCTGACTGGCACAATTGAAGGTCAATTGAGGCCTTCAATTGGGCATATGATCACCTTGGTATCATCATGACAGATAGAGTACCATGTGGAACAAGTGTCACACCAGACTATTACCATGACTTTCTGCAAAACTTGCACAGAAAAGTGCATAGCAACCGACCTGACTTGCTCAGAGATAGGCCTCTCGTTTTGCATGATAATGCAAGACCACACATGGGGAAGGTGGTGGCAGCTTTGCTGGAGAAGCACAGGTGGGAAGTGTTACCTCACACACGCTGTAGCCCAGACATGAGTCTACCAGACTTTGACTTGTTCCCCAAGTTTAAAAAACCCATGCATGGACAGCAATTTTTCTCAGACAAGCTTTCTGCAGCAGTTACCTAGCACATCTCACAGCTGAATAAAAGAAAGGAACTGACTGGAGTCGTGGACCTTTCAAAATGTTGGAACATTATCATTCAGAAGTAGGGAGACTACATAGAAGGATTGTAGAAAGCAGGGTGCGCACGCGTGCTTGAAAACCTGGAAAGTCCTGGAAAATCATGATTACGTTTTCAAGGCCTGGAATATCCTGGAAAAACGGTGTTTTTTTAATGCTGTCTTGAAAAGCCTTGAAATTTGAAATTAGTGCTTAAAAAAAATGCCCTTTTAGGAAATCGTGTTACTGTTACCCCTTCATTTTTTAAAGTTCCTTTTCTCTGTTCTCAAAGAAACCACCGGCAGCAGTTTCCGACATGCACCAAATCCTAATTTGGCTGGGGGAAAAAAAAAGGAAAAAAAGGGCACTACTTCCAGTGCAATAAAATTGGATGATTACTAGTAGGTCGAAGGGGAGCTTGATGTCCGTCCGACAACTGAGAACGGAAGGGGAAAGAAGAGGCATTTAGCATTTGCATAGGGTCGCGTATGTACCAAGTCAGCTGGCATCCACCAGTGAGGAGCATGCCTGAACAACACATTCATCTTCTTCTTGTTTATGTGCATGCCACCCTCCCTCCCCTCAAGAGACTTCCGCTACTTATGATAAAAAATAAGAAAACTATCTTTGCGAATTTTTCACGAAAGTGGCTGAAATTTTTACATTCACTGTAATTGGATTACAGAAGCTCACTTCCAAAATTCCAATTGAATCGGTTAAAAACTTTAAAAGTTAGCATTGGTAATTTTTATTATGGACAAGTATGTGTGCCTCTTTGGACAGAGTGTGCCTCCAGCAGAAAGGGTGTTACCATAGCAACGGTTGATTGACAGCTGGGAGCGCTGATCTGAAGCCCTTGGTTGGGAAGAAAGCAAACACCTGTTTAGCACTTCCACAGCTCAAAAGGACTAGGAGAATATTTTCAGGCCGCCCCGGTGGCGCAGTGGTCTAAGGCGCTGGCCTCTGATCATTCGTCAGTAAGGGGGTCTGGGTTCGAATCCCGGCAGGCATGGATGTTGTGTTTGTCTTACGGCACTGGCTCTCTCCCTTCCCTGGAACCGGTGACCCTAAATTAGGGACGGGCGACTGCTTATAGCCCATTGAGTTGCTCACGGTGGTCGTTAAACCTCCAATAAAAAAAAAAAAAAAAAATATTTTCAGAAATCCATTTTTCCGAATTTTGAAAATAACACAGTAAAATTTTTACAGTAGTTAAGATACATCACAATAAAGTTCTAGTGCAAATTTCGCCAAATTCCGTTAGGAACTTTAGCAGATGCAAAAAAAAAAAAAAAAAAAATCCGTTGCATAATCGGATTGAAAAAAAGAAACAGTAATTATAAATTACGGGAAAAGCAAGTGAATTATTTTTTTTAGATGCCATGGTTTATTTAAACAGAGTGATCCTTAAATTTTTTTTCTATTTGAATTACAAACATACGTTTTTATTCAGACGTCTGAGTTACTGTTTTAATAAAAAAATCATCTATAATTAAAAAGTTTTCAATGGATTTAAGCAATATTCAGCAGATAAACAAACGTATTTTAGTAAATTGCAACGTCATGACGTAAATTTGGTAATTTAATTTTGTCGAAAATTGGGGAGCATTTTTTTTTTTACAATTTCTATTATAAAGTGAAGGAGGAAGGGTGCAACTTGACAGTTCAGTGAGCTGCCGGTGGTGATTTATGGCGATGTGCCAAATGAAAAGAAGCCATTCCATCAGGTCATTCCAAAGGTTGTGTGTGTGGACGCGTCGTCTCCTGCTGTTTGATCTTAATTGGAATGTTTTTGTGCATGGGGGGTGGGGGGTTGAGAGAAATATCCGTTTCAGCTTTACAGCTTTCACGGCTTTTTTTTTTTTCTTGTTAATAAATAAAAATCATAGTTGCTGCATTCACCATTGATCCATGTTTGCATTTCTTGAATATAAACAGCAGACAATCAGAAATATAGTGTTGGGCGGGTCTTGATGTTCTTCATTTTGCATATGCTGAATTCAGTTCTGTGGGAATAAGAAATGACTTATACTGTGAATATATACAAAACTACATATTTTTGAGCTGAAAAAATAGGTCTACTTGTACACAGTAGCTAACGTGTGAACTCAGATGAAGACAATCAGACATACGGACGTCTGATTCCATAAAAAATCAACATAGTTTTTTTATTTACACTACAGGTAAAAAAGCAAAAACATGTTTTTAAACGTTATAAAGGAAAACGGATTTTTGAAACGCATGACTTGATGATCTTAATTTCTGAAAGTTTCTTTTTTCCACATCCTTTTTTTTTAATTACAATACACTGTTACAGGATACTGTGAGTTATATCACCTAGTGATATGGCAGATTTTCGGTTGCTGATATCCGCGATCGTAAGCGGTAGTTGCATTGCGATTGTTAATGATGACAAGATAAATACTGGAGTGATGTAAAATGTTGCATAAACTAAAAAAAAAAAAAAAAGGCCCCCCCCCCGAACTTTTATGCGGTCATTATAGCTGATCAACCATTTCATTCCATGAACATCAGCACATTTCAATCATTTGAACATTGGGGGTATCTGAAGGAATTCAGCCGTGCTTAAGCGCCCTAGCGCAACGAAAACATGCTAATTTTGGACAGTTCTATTCCCTTCCCCTCTACCATCCCTAATAATTGAGAGTGCATACTGTAGTTTCAAATATTCTATTTATGAGCTAGTTTTCGCGCTGTTCGTTATGAATTTATTTTCGAAATTCCTAACACTTTTGAACTATGGTTGCAGAAACGTTTATGCTTTGGGTTTGCCTGTAGGATAATTCACATGAAAGAGGTTGAATTTCGGCGAAATTTTAGTATGCTGTTGGGTACAACCTGGAAACCTACCCTCTTGAAAAAGGTCGAAATTAAATTTAAAGGCCAAGACATAAGAGCAGTATTTGTTCTCCAAGCTTAGGAATGTTAACTCACATAAAATCTGTTTGATTGCAACAAAGTTTTGGTATGTTATCAGGGAGGAGAAACCTACCCTTGTAGAAAATGATCCAACTTGAATTCAAAGGTCAGGGCATAAGAACAGAATTTATTCTTTATGGTCTTGTGCTTGATAAACTTGATCAATTTGCATAAAGCACATTCATCCATTTGCATCTTTCATCATTTTTATTACTTAAAACTGAAATTACTTTAAAAAAATAATTTGAACATGATACTGTAAAGCGTAATAATCATCCTGGAATTTTTTTGTATATGTCCTGGAAAAGGCCTGGAAAGTCCTTGAATTTTTTTCCCCCAAAAGTGTACGAACCCTGAGAAAGTCATCCTAATATATAATCTGCTAGAGCCCTCCTCCTCTGTGCCACTTTTTAAGTCGTCATAGCAACAACCGAGCAACAAATGTTTATGACGTCATGCTTAGCTTTTCGTGTAGGTGACGTCATCACCTACATGTATGTGCACAGTCCAAGTGTATACTGCTTTGTTTTGTTGTCATAGCAACAAAGAACACAACTGCTGGTGTGACGTCATCTAATCCAAATCATCTTCACATGACGTCAGAGATGCGCTACGTCACATGGTCAATTCTAGAGATACGAAAACTTTTTTTTTTTTTTTGGTTGGAGGCTTAAGGACCACTGTGAGCAACTCAGTGGGCTATAAGCAGTCACCTGTCCCTAATTTAGGGTCGAATGATCAGAAGCCATCACTTAGACCACTGCACCACCAGGGCGGCTAAGAAAAACTTTACATCAGGAATTTTGGTTCACTACCTGAACCGGTGTTTAGCCATCTGTATGTGGCACCGTCAAGATAAAAATAGTTCGGAAAAGAACGGGAAATTGATACAGGGTTCACAGTCAGTGTATACGAAAAATGTTGTGTACAAGGAAGTGTTGATGAAATAGGGACTAAAGGTTTTACAAAACACATAACAGACAGCCCGTCGTATCAAATTCTATAACCGACTGCTCAGGAAATTTTCATGAAGCTGTGAGCCAATGTTGCCATCTATTCACGTGAAACTCGAAAACTCAAATAATTTCTGTGTCATAAATTTTATTTTCCCCTGTCATTATTAACGGGATTTCATCTAGTCGCCTATGAGACATTTCCAGTACGTATAAAAAAAATTGTGTGCATTACATATGAAATGACCTATGTATTTTTACTTTCCAGTTTTTAGTCTATGTTGTTCTAGTACTTTGATAAAGCTGCCCATTGGTGAGTGAAAGCTTGGCCTATTTTGTATGATCATTTTACATGATATTGTATATTTCATTTCAAAAAGTGCTTGTTCCTAAACCATTTTGTTAAACTAGAATCACAGTCTACAGAGTGAGCAGAAATAATGATCTAAAATCTTTTGCAAAAATAATTGCAAAAGCATTTTTAACTACATGATTGCTATGTCAGCTTTCCTTCACTGGTAAAAAATTAAAGTTGCATCTTGAGAAATTACATAGTTCAGCACTGTTTTGCTGATTATATATTATTAATTGTAATTTTAGATGCATTCAACATACCTGAGTGTTTTGTTTCAAGTGTTGTTGTATTTCAGATCAGTTGTCTTGTCTTCATGCAGCTCAGTCAGAAGATTGTCAGAGCTCAGAAAATATCTCTCCTCAACACTCAGTTGGCTCGTCTAGCGGTGTCCCCACCGTTCAAAGTGGTTCATGCTCAGTATCTTCTGAAACACTTCCTAGTGAGCACATTCCTTCTTTTAACACAGATGGGACATCCACTCCATATGGCAAACATAAGCAAACAACTTCCTCATTCAGTGACTTGGACCTTCTGCCAACAAAGGAACTTACTGGGAAAGGTAATTTAAGTGCTCCTAAAAACTTTGACAATTTTGATTATTAAACATTGGTGAGAACAGATGCTACTTATCTTAGTGCAATTGATGATTTGATAAATCAGATTTGCATTCAAGCTTTGTGACTTACTACAGAGGGTGAGTCGAAAGCTTTGCAATATTTGGATCACTTTATGTCTTCATATATGTACCTTTATGACGAAAGCTGACTAGCATTCAAAGTATAGACCATTGTGTTGCACCATGTTTAGATCTACTGCCAGTTCTTTGATTCCAGAGTGGTACCAGTTTTTGCTCTTCGAGGCGAAGAACTCCTTCACATTAGCTTCCACCTCCTCCAGGTTGTTGAAGTGCCGCCTGCAAAGGTAGTGAGCCATGGACCGGAACAGGTAATAATCTGACGGAGCAAGGTGCGGACTATATGCTGGGTGTGGCATCAGTTCAATGCCCTCAAGTTCCTGGAGTTTAGCCCGGGTCGGGCACTTCTCCAAAATGGCATACATCCGCTCCAGCTTTTCATAGTAGAGGTTGGTGTTGATGGTCTGACCATCTGGAACAAATTCGTAATGGATTATCCCCTCGAAATTCCACCAGACGCAGAGTATCACCTTGTACTCAAAGCATCCACATTTGGCAACAGGTTAAGGAAACTAGCCTGGGCTCAGCCACCGCCGCTGTGTGTTAGGATTACGAAAATAGACCCACTTTTCATCGCACGTAACAATTCTCTTGATGAAACATACATCACAGGTTTTCTAGGAGTTTCGTGCGCACTTCCACTCAGCAGTTTGTTTCATCCGGCATTAGTTTGTGAGGGACAATGCGGCAGCTCCTGTATAGACCTTGCCAAGGTCCTGAAGATGATGAACCACGGTGGTCTGTGATATTCCCAGCTCGCCTGATAATCTCCAAGTGCTGATTGCTGGATTTGCCTCCACGGCCTCCGAATGCACGGTTCGCAGCCTACCTGGCCACGGCAGATCGTCGAGGTTTCTGACACCTGAGCGAAATTTCTTGAACCCACTGTGTTGTGGTCCACAAAACCTTCCCCTTTCGTATGACAAACGTCTTTCGTATGACAAACGTTTCGTGTTGCTTGAGCAGCATTATGGTCGAGTTCAAACTCATAAAGCAAAAGTTCCCTAATTAGCCGGTTGTGGCTGTTCATCTTTCAGGCGTCCCAACCACAGACAGAATGTTGACACACAATGCTGTTCACAGCAACGACTACCACTTTACATCCCTTTCGACTGACTGCAGTGCCCGACTTGAACTAGTTTAAACATGTGACATACCCGCCACTGCACATGCGTTTATGCAAATATTGCAAAACTTTCGACTCACCCTCTGTAGAATAAAAATCTTTGTATTCTGGATAAAATTATTTTTTGACTTTTTGGTTTGTCAACTTTGGTCTGCTGAAATTCTTATAGCAGAGTTGAACCCAAACATAACAAGCTCATGTAATACAAAGTTTTGCATAAACTGAAGTTTTTTTTATAGATCCCTTGAACTCATAATATTTTTCCTTGTTATTTTAACCACATATTGCAAATAATTTTTGAAGAAACCGCATATATCAAAGTTCAGCATGGTTATCAGCAAACAAAAAAAGTGTGGCATTCACCCAGTTTTTGCACTAGAAAACAAGGAATTACCTGCTGTTGACAACACCCTCTGGTTCCCATTACAGATAGGTCAGTTCACATGAAGATAAGAATGCTTCAGTTGTTTGTTTACTACCTACCGCTCCCGCCCCACACTTGCCAAGCTTACATCTTCTGGGCAAACACTGTCTTTTATTCCCTCCCCTTGCCAAGTTTCAATCATTTAATCTCTGTTTAGGAAATCTTAGATTTATATTGCATCTAAAAACATCTTTAACCACCACGTCAAAGGAAGTTGAAAAACATTTAAAGCAGATATCATGATAAGCACAAAACAAGCAAGAATTGCCTCATATATCCATCATAACATGTAACAAGTGAAACTTTACATTTTTTGCCAGTTACTTTAATTTTTGCTTATTGAAGATCTCACTAATTATTTTGCTAGCTATCATTTTCAATTTGCAAGCATTATTTACCTTCAATTAATTGATAAGCAGTTCGATTGACTAATTTTAACTTGCCATAATGCAATGTGCCAAAAATAGCAACTTTTTTCATTTTTGTCCGGCTATAAAGGAGTTTGTATGTATCGAATGTTTTCGACTTTCCCTTCAGCTTCGTTATTTACAGGTTCGCCTGTGCTTCTCCTTGAAAAGGATGATTTACTGTAAACATTTTTTTTTCTCTGGATTTTTTTAATATTAAATAGAATTTATTGGAATAAGTATGTTCACTTTGTTAATTAGAAGAACCTCCTGTATTGTATAAAAAAAAAAAGAATTCCTTCTTAAAATAAAAAAATAAAATAAAAAACTATGATGAAAGCAAAAGTTAAACTTTTGGTTTCAATGTGTGTCATAAATCCAAAAGAGTTGTTACTAGCTGTTCTGGTGGTAGTATGGCTTTTAAGATCACCCAACATAATAGAATTTTAGCCACTTTCTCACTTGCAATCCTGAAGAGACATGGTGCCATATGTGTCATCTAGCATTCCAGACAGAAATTAGACAGTTTGAAGGCCCTGCAGTCATGAAAGATATCTTTCCATATTACAGGCATTAGACTGACATCACCATAGGTGTTAATTTAAACTCAGGAACATTAGCACAGGCATGAAAGGGGGGGGGGGGGTAGATTACGTTAACAGAGGCATAAAACTAACAGGAATTATGAGGCCTGTTCAAGAAAGACTTGCGCGGGTTTATATTAAGTAGTATAGTACATATTGAAACCAAAACATCATTACAAAATACACCCGACTCCCCTCCATGTGAATGAACCTTTCCGAGCCGTTGCATTGCTCTTAAGTAGAATGCTGTAAAGAAGTGTCTGTTTGTGCCCACCTCTCAGTCAGGTCATGGATATCCCAGTGGAACGACATGCAGCAGGAGCATATTTAGAGCCCCCCCCCCCCCAAGTGTTTCATTATTTAGTGTCTTGGGTTAAAATGTGACTTGCACTAGAAAAAAAAAGTATTAATTTAATAAAAATGCATCAACTTACATTACAAAAAAGTGCTTTAATTTTTTTCTTCTATTTTTCATTAACTTTCATTTTGTTCTGGTGGATTTCAAAAACTTCCATTTTTTGTCCCCCTTCCCGAAAATTTTTTTATGTACACCCGTAGCATGCTGCTTTGAAGTTCTGTGTTCGTTTAGGAAAAACAAATTCGGAAGCATACAAAATGTTGGTGCAGGCACATGGTGAGAGTGTGATGCCACATTGCACAGCACAGTGGTGGTTAAAAGAATTTCGCAAAGGCCGCAAATAGTTTCAGAAACAAGTGGGTCTGGGGTGTCATATATACATATGACTCTGAGATTCAGAGGTTAGCTCCAAAAAGAAATATAAACTTCCAGATATTTTTACTTATTGTTCTCGTATCAAACTTCTCCATTTACAGCAATCTTGACATACAACTCGTGCATCACTGATATCCATTACACGCAGTACACAAGATCTTTTATACTTCATACTCATAATCTTTTTCTCATGCAGACACTCCTGAATCTGATCCACCCATGTCTTCCTTGGCCTTCCTCTGCCTTTCCTTCCTGCCACTTGGGCTAAAAAGATTTTCTTAGTAAGCATTTCATCACTCATTCTTTCAACATGGCCAAACAACCGAAGCATATTGGTCTCCACCTTGCTAACAGCATTTTGTTTCACATCACACAACTGCAATACATCTTCATTCTTCACACAATCAGACCGTGTCTTGCCACAAACCCCACGTAAGTAACGCATTTCTCCAGCAGACAAACGACTCCTATGTTTCTTCTGCAGTACCCAGGTTCCACTGCCATACATCAGAGTAGGAACAATTACAGTTTCATACACAGCCATGCAGGACTATCTAGAGAACCCATCATTCCTGTGAAAACCTCACACAGCAGCTGTGACTTTCAAAGAAGAATTCACTCACCTACTGATTTCACCATCCAATTTTTTGTTCTCTCTGTCAAACATGCTTCCTAAATACACAAACTCACTCACCTGGTCAATCACAGTGCCATTTATACTTACGTTACATTCAGTGCTACCAGTTCCTCTCTCAAACACCATAACTTTGGTTTTTCCCTTATTTATACTCAGTTTGAATTTCATGCAAACTTCGTGCATCCGAGTCAACATACTCTGCAACTTACTTTTGCTCTCTGCCAACAGGACAGTGTCATCAGCATACAGCAATATGCACACACGTCTATCACCAAGACATAAACCACTATTATCTATTTTGGCATCACGCATGCATGCGTCCATAAATATATTAAACAGCCATGTTGACATTACACAACCTTGTCTAACTCCCGCACCAATAGAAAACCATTTTGATAAAACACCATTCACTCGCACACAAGCTCTATTACCCGCATGCGTGGCTTTTACACTATTAAGTAGATTCCCAGTAACACCATATTCATTCAATACCTTCCACAAAAGTGTCCTATTCACTCGGTCGTAAGCTTTCTCTAAATCTATGAAGGCAGTAAAAACTTTCTTCCCAACAGCCAGATACTTTTCAATCATCGTACGTAATGCAAAAATCTGGTTAGTGCCGCCTTTACCAGGCATAAAACCACTCTGAACATCCCACACTTTCTCTAATGTAAGACCTCGTACTTTTTCAATAACAACCTTACCAAACACTTTCCCTGGCACACTCAGTCAGCTAATACCACGATAGTTCTTGCATTCAGTCTGATCACCTTTTCCCTTTTACAAGGGAACAATAGTAGCATCCTTCCAATCCCGAGGGACCATTCCTAACTCCCAGCACAACTGGCAAATTTCAGTTAACCAGTCAATTACAGAGTCACCACGATATTTCAACATCTGGGCAGTTATGCCATCAACTCCTGGAGCTTTACCATTCTGAAGAGATTTTAGAGCTTTACACACTTCTTCTCTTGAGATCCCTCCTGTACTTCCATCCCTCATTGTGACATCATCTGCATCTGTTTCCTGACCTAATAAATCACAGAAGTATTCACCCCATCTGTCACTTAACTCATTGGGCTCCCATATCATTTTCCCGATCTCATTCTTCACACAACTTACAACTTTGTTTCCCCTATTTTTCCTGAGTCTCGTGTACTTCCAGAAGGACTTCCTATCTTTCCAAAAAGCCAGTTCATGCCTTTCCACTTTCTCCTTCCTATCTTTTGCCTTACTGTGGCGAACCAGCTTAGCAGATTTACGCTTCTTGCAGCGATATTCATCTACAGAGACTCTACCTAGCAACATCCCCAAATAGGCTTCCTTCTTTCTCTTTACTGCCTCTTCAACCTCACTATTCCACCAAACATCACCTCTATTGTTACCCACTGTTGTGGTGTCACAGACCTCTTTAGCAGCAGTGACAACACAGTTCTTAAAACATTCCCACTTCTTTTCTATATCCCTCTCACCAGACTTCAGATCCTTCAGTCGTTCTCTGCGTAAGTCAGAATAACACTGATGATCTTCAAGGAGCCTATCAACCTTTATTCTTTCTATCCTGGGTCTCTTCCTATTCCTTTTCCTCCAACCAACATTAAGTTTCACTCGTGACACTACCAAGTAATGATCAGAACCAACATTCGCACCTCTTATCACAGAGGTGTCAACAACTAAGTGTTTCAAACGCTGATCATAGACAACAAAATATATCCCACTCTTTTGACCAAGAGTACGATTTTCCCAAGTATATGTGTGGATATACTTGTGGTTGAAAAATGTATGAGATACATGCAAACCATTCTCAATGCAGAGTTCAATTAATCTTTGACCATTATCATTCACACAAGGATCATTAAACTTACCCAGAACATTGTCAGAAATTGCATTCTGCACACCTACTCTAGCATTGAAATCCCCTGCTATTATAACTTTTTCTTTAGCACCAAACTGGCTCAAAACAGCTTTTAGCTCATTCCAGAAGTCTTCCTTCTTATCAGAAGGTTCCGAGTCACAAGGAGCATACACTACAACATATACAATTCTCTGAAGTTTTACTTTCAAACGAATCCAGAGAATTCTCTCACTTACACAACTATAGTGAAACAAGTTGTTCTTCATATTTTTACTTAAAATCACACCTACACCAGCCTGTCCTCTCATGTTATCCAATACTCCAGACCACACACTCGCCGTGCCATTCACTTCTTCTACCACAATTTCCTTCTTTTTGGTTTCACTTACACACAGCACATCTAGTCTATACTTATTCATCTCCTCAATCACCTCACTCATCTTGCCATTTATACCTCTAGTATTCCATACACCAATCTTACATTCACTCAGCCGAGATCTCTTTCTCATATGCCGTTTAAAAAGTCCAGGTCGATTCCGGGGTGGACCGTCCTCCTCAAGTGTGGTAGGTCCACCATATCCCACACTTGAGTCATTCTTAATATTTCTTTTTGTCTTTTTAATCAGTTAAGTACATCAGTGTGGGGGATTAGCCCACAGCTGAGGGTTCCAGTTGGTCATTCAACCTAACGATTCTGGAACAAAACCCAGTGAGTTGGGGTCTTTTCGAGAGGTGCAAGCTAGTTCTGTCACACAGAACTAGCTTGCACCTCTCCAAGATTCACAGAGGCCCTAGTTGCTGTTGTGTGTGCCATTGTCTGCGGTGTTGCTAACAGCTATTAATGACGAGACGGTAGGCACTGCAGCTGTGACTGTTCTTGAGGATTGTCGGCTCGTAGTGAGACAAATGGCAGAACATTTACATATTTCAGTTGGAAGTGCCCACACTATACTCAGTGAAAAATTACACATGACATAAGTCAGTGCAAGATGGATTTTTCTGTTACTGACACCAGAACAAAAGCAAGTGTATGTTGAGGTGTGTGAATTTTTGATGCAAGAAATTGCTTCAAATGAGGACTACCTAGGTGAGATCAGTAATTACAGGCGATTAAACTTTTCTTTATCACTACAATCCAGAGGAGCAAACAGCGGATCTCTGTATGTTAAACTCTGTCATCTCCAAAGTCAAACAAGAAAGATGGCACCGAATTTTCGGATGTAATAAGCACGTCTTTTGAATCCGTTCTGATGGGAATTAAATTTATCAAAGGTATTCAAAATCAGTGAAACCGGTTTGGAAAATAATTAACTGATTCCAACAATCGATAAAACATCCAGAAATAGAAACATCTACTTAGTTCCACCAGCAGCTGAAAAGCATGTTACGAAAATGAGCAAAAAGTTTCTCATACTACAAAGAAGATACCAGAGACAAAGAGATTTTCAAATTGAACAGTTAAAAGAAGAAATATAAAAAAGGAAACATGATATAAGTTTACGTTTGCTAGCGGAAGAATTTTGCATAGCAGAAAAGTTGAAAATAGGCGAAAATTATTCTTCATGGAAAAAGTGTTTGACCTTTACTTAGCTAGTGAGAAATCTTTGCATTACTTAAAGAGGATAATGCTCCACATCTCTGTTGTAGCGAATGGGATACAGTGAAGAAGAAATTTCTCAGTAGCGTTTTTAGAAGCGGCGATACAGCTGCAAACTACCGAAACACCACCTACCTACAGAACTATGAGCTGCAAAATTCCTCATATACTAGCCTTAAGGGTTCTACAAAGTAAATGGCATCTGGTGTTGAAAGATTTTTTTAAATTGCACACCTAAAAGCAGTGATATTGAGAAAAGCAGAATAAGCATATGCACCCCTAGCGGCAAAATTGTGCACTATTTTGGAAAGAAAATGCACACACGGTTTGCATAGTTAATACTATCTGATGAAGAAAAGTGTTTCAATCGGGTTTTTAGTCCTGCAGATATTGCTGTAAACGGAAACCTGAAGTTACGCCCTCTGGTGGCAGACTTGTGCACTACCAAAAATTTGAAATTATATGAGAAACATTTCCCTACGAAAATGCTCTCCAACAAAGAAATAATTTTTTAAATCGGACTCTTAGAAGCAGAGAAATCGACAAAAATAAGATATGCATTTATGCCCCCTGGCTGAAAAACCATGCATTATTTTAAGAAGAAAGTAATCTCAAAAGGTCTTTCAATATGAGCAGTATCGATCAATGAAAGAATTTTTTCAATTGAGTTTTCAGTAGCTCATATTTTGCTACAAATACATCAGATGCAGAAATTAACACTTATGCCCCCTGATGGCTAAACCATTCTTTATCAAATATTAGAAATTATAGACAAAGCATTTCCTATCAGCAGCTGTATCCAGTGCAGAAAGAAGTTTTCTAATCGGAATTTTAGAAGCAAAGATATTGGGAGAAACGCAATTTACTTTAACGCCCCCTAGCGAAAACTCTATGTATTACTTCAAAAAATTTAAATTATGTGAGAGCATTTTACACTGGAACCGCTATCTAACAAAGAAGGAATTTTTCAGGTCTGACTCTTAGAAGCAGAGAGATTTACAGAAATAGCATATACATCTACATCCCCTGGCCGGGAAACCACACGTTTTTAAGAAGAAAATATTCTCAAATGTTTATCGAGATGAGGGACATTGCTCCACAAAAGAATTTTCTCAATCAAGATTTTAGAAGCTCAGATTTTAATGGCCTACGAAGCAATAATTGATGCTTACTACGCCCCCTGGTGGTCAAATCATATTGTATAAAAAATTAGAAATTACAATCAAAACATTTCACACTGGGAGCTGTATCAGGTGCAGGAAGAATTTTTTCAAATCAGAGTTTTAGAAGCAGAGATATCAGGGAAAGCGCAATTTATCTTTCTTTACTCCCCCTAGCGGAAAGTCAAGGAATTACTTGAAAATTTTGAAAATTATGTGAAAAACATGTTGCACCAAAAACTATCCAGAAAATAAGAAATTTTTCAAATTGGACCATTAGAAGCAGAGATATTGACAAAAATAAGTTATACATATACGCCCCCTGGCGGAGATACCATGCATTATTTTAAGAAGGAAATACTCTGAAAAGGTTTGTCGACGTGAGTAGTATTGGTCCACGAAATAATTTTTCAGTCGAGGTTTTAGAAGCTCAGATTTTGCTGCAAATACATCAGAAGCAGAAATTAACACTTAAGCCCCCGTGGTGGCCAAACCGTCTTATACCAAAAGTTAGAAATTATATGCGAAAGATTTCCCATCCGGAGCTGCATCCACTGCAGAAAGAATTTTCCAAATCGGAGTTTTAGAAGCAGAGATATCGGGGTAAACGCAGTTTACTTTTACACCCCCTAGCAGAGAATCTATGTGTAACTTGAAAAAGTTATTATACCTAAAATAATCTTTGCCATGAGTAGAATTGAAAGGCAAAATATTTTTTTGATTTGGATGTTTAGAAGCAAATGTATGGAATAAAATTTATTTTGAATTCGATATCATCTGCATTTACGCCCGCTAGCGGCGAAATTGTGCATCGTAAAAAAAAATCAAAATGAAGGGTCATCATTTGCACATTTCAAGCATCTTAATGCAAGAAGAATTTTTCAAATTGGACTATTAGTAGCAGAGATATTGTGTGTACAGACGGACGGACAAACCAACAACATAAGCACGATCTTTTTTTTACAAAAGACGTACTAAAAAGGCAAGATGTGAAAAATCTGCCAGGAGGGTAATGGTAATCACTTTCTTTGATTACCAAGGAATGGTGTACCAGAATGTTGGGCTGCCAAATACCACGCTTAATGCAAGTTATTGCATGTCTGTTTTGACAAAGCTGATCGCACATATCCGTAAGAAGCGTCCACACATTCACCAAAACGGTTAAAAACTCCACCATAGTTACGCTCGTCCTCACATGGCACAGAGAGTCACTACCTTCTTCGTTGAAAAAAATATTGGAACAGTTTCCCATCCTCCATACAGTCCAGATTTAGCATCCTATGATATTTTTTTCTTTGCCCAACTCTCAAAAAGAACTTGCGAGGACATAGGTTTACAACAACAGAAGAGGTAGTCTAAACTTCAGAGTTGGCTCTATAAGGGATGCAGAAAGATGGCTCCCAGCATGCCTTTAAGGAGTGGCAGCGATGCTTGGACAGGTGCATCTCCTACGGAGGAGATTACTTTGAAAAGGACTACAGCCATATCTAGTTCAAATTTACATGTTTATAAATTTCTGCGCAAGTCTTTCATGAACGGGCCTTGTACATTACCGCTATCTGTTCTCTGTTTCTGGCAGCTACTTTATTCTTTTGTGTTTTACTTCTTTTTTTTTATTTTAGACTTTTTTTCTATTTGATTGTATCAGTAATTCGCAAAAGTGTGTAAGGATTTTCCACAGGAACCTAGTTGTTTTATTTGTTAATTTTAAAAGATGACTTGCATTCTTCATCAGGCTTTTATCATTATGATATGGTGATTCTTTGACAGTTACAGTTAAGCACTTGGATTTGTACTTCTGGTAGTAATAAGCCCATGATGATTATTGACAATATAGTTTTTTGTTTTGTTTTTTTCAGTTTCAAGTACTTGTAATTTTTTTTTTTTTATAACCTCAGTTTGGTGTTCAGTAGAGTTAAAGAATCTGAGTGTATTTTATATTTTGTGGCCACTTTCTCTTGCATACCTATCAATCAGGTTTTATTACGAATGTATTTTGATACTGATTTAATTATGTGAATGCTTCAGTTGACTACCTGCCTCTCCAATGTAAAATAGTCCAATTCAATGCTGTAAATAACTCCTTATATACATTTTTTAATTGTTGGGTTCTCGGGGGAGAGGGTATTTTTAAGATTTCGTCTTGTATCAAATTTTTTACTAATTGTTGGAAACATTCGCACCTTTGTGATAGATAATTTTTCTGGTGAATTTTACCTCACTGAATAGGGGTTTTCTCTTTGTTTTTCTTTTCTTTGAAATGATTTTTTAATATCTCGGATGATTATTTCGGATGATTATTTTCTGAAAGAATTTCTTCTAGAATTCAACTTTGTATACTTTTTGTTCTATTCTTCAGTTAAGTCAAGTAAATTTTTGTTTTTCACTGAATTGACTTGCAATATGTGCGTGCCTTCATGTAGGAGGGGTGATATGATTTAAAATCTAATATTCTGTTGATATCAATAGGTTTTTTGTGCAATTGAATTAGAATTTTTCAATATTTTTTTTCCATATAAATAGTTAAATCAAAATGACTTATTCTTTGTTCAAGTTCAACATACGTGAATTTTAAAGATTTTTCTGTTTAATTAAACTCTAAATATGATTTGTTGTCAGCTATGGAAAGAAATGTTCATATATGTGTGTGTAATTAAAAAATGTTTCAATTGCTACTTTATACAAAAAGTCCACGAATGCCAGTCATGACTGATGGCTGTTGTAATTTGCCTACATGACTTTCAAACCAGAGCAGTGATCTCTACCTTAGTACTGAAAACATGCTTCCTGTTCTCGAAAACGGCAAAGAAAAGCAATGATAAAATTGCAAGTGACAGTTGCAATCCAAGGTGATGATCAAAGCATATGGTTCAGAAGAGTGATTGCAGTTAAGGTCTGCAGCCCCAACTGTGATAGCAAACCACCCACATTGCAACTAAAATCTGCTTCAGTGAACTTTGTAGCTGGCATGCTCATCATCAGTAGACACATAAATTGATTGATCTTTGGGGAAAATATGGGTACAAAAAGAAAAACAGAGTAATGATTATGAAATGCACCAGGTCATATGTGAGATGCGCTATATTGAAAAAAGTCACCGGACACCTAGAAGAGAAACACAACATAGCATTTATTGACATACATTAGTACGGTATCGGTCCACCTTTGGCCTTAATGTATGCACTGACCCTTCGAGACATGCTTTCGACAAGGTTTTGGATCACAGCGATAGGTATGCACTTCCATTCAGTACATAATGCTGCCGCTAACTGTTGCTTAGAAGTGGGCCTTGTTTCCAAACTACTTATGCGGCACTCTATTTTATCCCATAGGTGCTCTAGGATTAACATCAAGGCCCTGTGCTGGCCACTCCACACACGATACGGAATTATCGTCAAACCACGCCGTGGCCATCCTTGCTTTATGGCTCGGTGCATTATCCTGCTGGTACCAACAAGGCTCGGTTCCATAATATTGCCACAGAGTTGGTAGGGCATAATTGTCCAGAATATCGAGGTAGACATGCTAGTTAGATTTGTTCACGATAACCAATGGGCCGGGGCCATACCCTGAAAAACACCCCCACACGAATACACTGTCAGCTCCAAACTTGACCATAGGAACAATACACTCTGGTAAATAGTGTTCCCCCAGCTGCCGCCATACCCACACACGACCATCAGACTGATGGATTGTGTATCTGGATTCATCAGTTCACAGGACCCATTTCCATTGATCTACGGTCCTCGATAAATATTCTTTACACCATGCTAAACGACGAGTAGCATTCTGAGTGGAGATGAAAGGCTTATGAGCAGCCGCACGACCACAGTAACCCATGGAATAAAGTTATCTGCGAATGGTACATGTACATGCTGAGGTTCCAGCATTTTTACTCACCTGTACACTGAGGTCTTGTGCAGTACTCCATCGATTAGCTGTAACAACTCTCCTGAGGCTTCAACGTCCTCTATCACTGATTTTCTTTGGTCTGCCGGTATGTTTTGCTGCTTTCGTTCTGGGTGGTGTAGTGGTTAGCATACCCGGGCGTTTTCTGGGAGACGTGGGTTCGAGTCCCACTCCAGGACGATGAGAATTTTCAAGTTTTTGGATATTGTCTGACTTACCATCCTTGTCACATTTGCGCCAAAAATCGGATTGTCATCTTCAAAATTTGTATTACATGGCGTAATCCCGTATTTCTTTCATGGCCCTTTGTATAGTTTGAAGATAAATATACCGTAATTTCTGGTAGATAAGCCGTGGCGTATACGAGTTCAATTTTTTTTTATTTATTTATTTTTTTTTTTTTTTGGCGGAGCAAAATTATGTAATAAACGTTTTGGTTTGTTCCATTCTTTTTCCCAGCGGGAAGATATCTCAATATAGAGGGAATGGAATAACGATGTTACAGCCACGTGCAATAAATTCCACCCACCCCCTCTTAAAACAAGACATGACAATAATAGGTTATAGGATTGAGGTGGGATAAGTAAGAGAGGTGACTCCAATAAAACTCGGGGAAAATCCGTGGCGGGGGGACTTCGCAGGGAATTGATCTTTTTAGCAAGGGTCGCCCTTGTTAGTTGTTTCATGCTCCGAGCAACTCTCTTTGAACTCATGACATCATCAGCTTCGCTTTCTGTCCCCTCTTGAAACGGGATATTCGACTACCATCCAAGATCGATTGTCATTGGACAGCACGTGCAAATTTCGGCAGTGACGTGTGCGTTCGTTGCATTCAGTTCGCCAAATCGCATTTTCTCGAGTACACATAGGTCTACATTATCGTGGAAAGTAAAATGACGCAACGCAGAAGTAACACTTCTAGTTTTAAGCTAATGGTAAATGAATATGTTTTTCCGAATCCTGAAAAAACATCAAAACTTTGACGATTATTTCGGGCTTCACTGAAGCAAACATTATTTCTAAAAACTGCAGTGAAACTCCAGAAGACAGCGAAAGTGATGCCGACAACTCCAAAGTTTTTTTTAGATGATGAGCTTTTAAAATTTTTAATTTGGGCAGTGAAGTTTCCGATTTTGATTGAAAAACTATGTGTACCATATATTTTCAGAATGTTGTGTGCGTATTTTTTAAATTCTTGAGGTACAAATGTTTTTATATATAATTGGTTTAAGCGCCTTATGAATTCTTCGAGTAATTTTTTATAAAATAGGTAACAGGGTAAGTGTTATCCTTAAGATTGAATCTTGTTTAATTGATATTTTTATTTATCATTTGAAAGATTACGTACTAAATTTTTTATCTACGTAATTTTTTCAAGATTCCGCCGTGGTACTACCCCACCTTACTGCAAAGGTGCGGTGTATACGGAGGTGCGGTGTATACGGAGGTGCAGCGTTTCTGATGATTTTTTTTTCATTCCGCCCCTTTTTTTATCGCTGCGGCGTATACGCCAGTGCAGCTTATTTACCCAAAATTGCAGTAATTATAAAATTCAAGCAAATGCAATTCTAAAATTTAGATTTCAAGTTTACGTCTTGAAAAAAAAAGCTTTAATTTTTTCTAGACTTTTGTGCTGTTTTGCCTCACAATTTAAAAAAATGTTATTGAATTCGTGGGAATGGAGACAAATCGTAAAAATTATGCATTACATAGGTCTTGTGTATATGTTTGAAGTCTGAAGCAAAACAGAGTTGGATTTCCATGTTACTTGAAAATTAATTTTGAATCAGTAGTTGCATCACTTAAAAAATTATTTCACAAAATTATCTTTCTTTGAGTCTTGAAAATTAGTAGGCAAGTGAATTCAGTTTTGAAAGTCATAACTGCTTTAGAAGGATTTAACAGAACAGCTGTGTTCTCCAGAAGGTCAGGGCTTGAAAAACACCATGCCTGAGATGCCCAGGACATGTAAATATTTGGCCTGGGTAGGTAAATAAAAAAACTAATTGCTCAGTACAAACAACTAAATTTTAAAATAAAGTTTGGAGTAGAATTTCCTACTACAGGAAAAAGGCAGTCATCACATGTCAAATTTCTTTTCACTGCTAATCACTGGAAGTTGAGGCTCTCGTGCAGAATGAGTCAGTCATAAAAGTTTAAGGTAGCGGTCTTAAAAGCACGATAATTAAAACAGTACACAAGCTTCGGATGAAGTGAAGTTATTTAATGTATAAGTTAAAAGGTTAAAAATAAAGCCATAAGAACTTTCAGTCTTCCTAAAGACCATCATCAGATGGAGGTACTAAAAAAAGCAATAGTACCTCCACCTGATGATGGTTCATTTTGTTAGTACCTCCATCTGATGATGGTCTTTAGGAAGACTGAAAGTTCTTATGGCTTTATTTTTAACCTTTTAACTTATGCATTAAATAAGTTCTGCACTTCATCTGAAGCTTGCGTACTGTTTTAATTATTGTGCTTTTAAGACTGCTACCTTAAACTTTTATGGTTGTCACTGGAAGTCGTATTGTTGTTACGGAGGACAGAAGAATATCACTTCTTTAATTATATTATGCTCTATGTCCATATATTGGAACCATATGTAGTTTTGCTCCAAATGTTGTTTATGCAATCATGGCCAAAAGTCCTGCTCCAGTAGACTGAAAGTCAATTTTTAATGTTTGAAGTCAACTTATAAAGCGTAATGGTAAAGTCAGTAATACATATTATACATCATTTTAAGGGAAATTTTATGCTGAATTCAAAAATTTTTACAGAATGTTATTACAGTAGGACCGCGACTATCCGAGCTATTGTGGACCGGGTCTAGCTCGAATACCCCAAAACTCAGATAATACGGACCTTATTGCAATTTGAGGTTATAAATAAAGACGCATATGGTACAAGTTCCGTTTATTTAAAGGTAACTTGTTACAAACATTTAAACGCAAGATTAAGTATATATAATATAAAACAAAACTTACATAATTTTGAAAGATTTATTTAGAAAATTAGTTCTAAATTTTCTGCTTGAAGACACTCGCCCTCTTCGTTGCCGCCATTTCATGCCAGCGTTGCAGTAGCAGAAGGTCCGTTGAAGTGGCCTCTGGTTGTTGCTCAGTGTACTCCATCGCCTTCTCAATTACCTTAAATCCATCTGAATGGGCTATTTTTTCAAGAAATATACAGTAATTTTCATCGTCACTGCTGCCAGTCTCGTCTTGATTTACTGCCTCCAGGATCATTTCATCTGTTAATTCTAGCTGTTTGTCTCCATTTACCCACTTGGCTATATCGTTTTTATTTAGTATTGGTTCAGCTGCTGGGATACTTTGGACTAGCTCCAAAATATTGCCCTCGACGTTGTCTTCAGGTGTGTTCTGTGGTTGTTCAGATGTATCGTGCAGTAGTTTTTTCCACGATTTTTCTAGCGTGGCAGGTTGAATTTCTTCCCATGATGCTGCTGCCATATAAACCACATCCTTTATTGTGGTTTCTTTTAAACATTCGACTACTCCTCTTCCTTCTTCAATTTCGGCAATGAAGTTTTTCAACAGCTTACGCTTGTAGTTTCTCTTGATGTTTTCTAACACCCCTTGGTCCATCAGCTGAAGAAGTGGGATTACATTGAGGGGTAAAAACATAGCCTTGATTTCACCAGAAACTATTTCCTCAGCATCAGGGTGGGCAGGACAATTATCAAGGAGTAAAATTGCTTTTTGAGGCAAGTTGTTATCCTTTAGGTATGAGTCTACATGGGGCACAAAGTGATGGAAGAACCAGTCCTTGAAAATCACAGAATCCATCCAAGCACTTTTCTGATTTCTAGAAAGCACTGGCAAGCTTGGAATTGAAATGTGCTTAAATGCTCTTGGCTTGGCAGATTTTCCAACGAGCACTAACTTGAATTTACAGTTTCCAGTAGCATTCGAACAGGGCACGAGGGCAACTCTATCTTTGCTCTTTTTAAAGTTCGGAGCATACACCTCTTCCTTAGCAGCAAGTGTCTTGGTCGGAAGCATTCTATAGTTGAGGCCTGTTTCATCACAGTTGAACACCTGCTCCAAAGACAAATTTTCTTTTTCAATCGGGGATTTCATTTCTTGTTTAAAAATCACTACAACCTCATGATCAAATATTAATTTTTCACCGGTAATGTTAAGCTGTCTGATACCATGCCTAGTTTCCCAACGATGAAGCCATCCTTTACTTGCAGTGAATACTGCATCTCCATCTTTAAAAGTTTTGTGAAATTCCAGTGCTTTTTCTTGTAACATAGGTCTATTTATTGGACTACCCTTGTGTTCCTTAATTGGGTGAACCACATAAACAACACACTCGATGTTTTTTCAAACTCCGACGCTTTCATAGTTTTCCTTGCCATTTCATTTCTATCCTTTGCACCGCCACTTTCTCCACTCCTGCTGGCCTTTTGAGAACACCATTTTTTGATTTTATCCCGATTTCTTTTCCAGTCTCCTACGGTAACCTCGCCTACACCTAAATCTAAAGCAACTTTTTTTATTGTCTCCCCTTGATCGATTATTTTAATGACTTTTAACTTGGTCTCTAATGAAACAACAATCTTTTTTTCTTTACGCACTCATGTTGCTTTGAATCGCAAAACAGAACAGCACAACTTTACATTAAGGCCTCAAATAAAAACAAAGACATTCATTTTACAAATGAAACACAACACTGCACAGTTAACTGAAGCACACGAATAGCAGAAAACACCGACTGACAGCGGCTGACCTACAACCAGTACCCTGCGGCGGGTGTGCGTGACGATCGGGAGAGTCATTGATCGGTGACCTAGGGAAAAGTACACCACCACTGCTGTGTGCGTAATTTCTCTGGTAACTCAAATGATCGAGGCTCGGATAATCGCGGTCTAACTGTACCAGCAATAGAAGTGAAGTTACAAGCAAAAGTACAGCATCTAGTCATAAAAAGCAAAACATAGTGGAATTTGTGAAATTAGTGTACAATGCATTTAACGTAAAATTACTGTGCAGTACATTATTGAAACTTGCAGAACACTTGAAATAACTTGCCAACAAGCGAAATACGCTTTAATATTTAATTGGATAACCACGGTTTCTTAGTAACAAAGTGCACCTTCTTGGCATGGAACTAATGGGCTTCTCTAGTTGTCCATTGATGGTAACACAGTGCCATATGGCCCATACAGACTCAATCAATGCTGTTTTAGATGTGGATCCTTGTTAACGGATCTTTTGCTTCAATCTCACCCACAGATTCTCTATGTGATTAAGATCTGATGACTGTGCTGGCCACTAAAGTTTTCTTATAATTTTTCGATTAAACCACTCATCAACCAAGTTTGACCGATGACATGGCGCGTTATCATCCTGAAAGATAAAATTCCGCAAACCAATGTTTTGTGTAGATGGTAGCAGTTTGGACTCCAAAATATCCACATATGTCGATCCATTCAATGTACCATCAACAATCTGCAGACGGCCAACACCACTGGCTGAAATACCGGACCATAAGATCACCGAATGTGGGTGCTTGATCGTTGGCTGGGTGCAGCATGCCTTACATCTTTCACCAGCCCGACGATGTACATAATTATTTCCATTATTAGCGGAAATAGTAACAGTTGTATCATCACTGAAAATAACATTTTTCCATTCATCAACAGTCCAATTCTTGTGTGCCTTGGCCCAAGCAGTTCTTTTGAGCCAATGTTGTTTAGTAAGGAAAGATTTCCGTGCAGTCAGTCCATTTTCTTGAAGCCTATGACGAACTGTACGTTCAGATGCAATAATGCTGCCTACTTCATTCTCCCACTCGTTTCTTAAATAAGTGGCTGTTTTAAACCTTGATTTTAAGGAATGACAAATCAACATGTGATCATCACGTTCAGTACACAACCTTGGTCGAACTGTTTCCCCCACATATCCAGTTTCTGCAACTCTTTTAATGGTGCACAACACATCAGAATTATCACAGCCACATTTAACAGCAATTTTGCGACTACTGAATCCAAGTTCATGCAAAGTAATAATTTTGCCCTGGTTTGAAGAGGCAGGGCCAATTTTCTGGTCTTTGACATTCCGAAATTCAAATATCACCAAGAATTCTGCATAAACGTCCATCAACTGACTACAAGCAGCTGCGTTCTTAGTCGGCAGATGATTACATCCTTTTATATCTCACTAGCAGGCGTCGGATGAAGCTATAGTTGATTATAGGGGCGTAAACGCTTTTTCAGAACTGGATTTGTGTTTCCTCACTTGCACATTTTTGCTTATAACTTTACTTCTATTACTGGTAATAGCATTCTGTAAAAATATTTGAATTCAGCATGAAATTTCGTTTAAAATGATGTAAAATATGTATTCCTGGCTTTACCATTACGCTGTAAAAGTTGACTTCAAACATCAAAAATTGACTTTCGGTCTATTTGGTGCAGGAGTTTTGGCCACGACTGTAGTTAGTGACGAGATGTACACCCCTAATGGAACTAGTCTCTGGTGTTTAGTGACAAAGGGCAGAAACTTAGGCAAAAGAAACACTGCAGAATCACTAAGTTTCTCAAATACCAATTTCAGCATCATCATCTTAAAACTTGAGATGCACGCATCTGCGCATTGAACATTTTCAACACAGATCCCTAAAACGGAAATGCAAAATATGTAATAAAAGCTCATAATATCTTTTAACATAAAAAAAATGAGGGTTTTCTGATTTGTTATCTTAAAAGATAATTTTCCTGGGCATCCAGCTTTTGCTACCTGGACAGGTAAAATAATTTCTGCACATGCCAAGCTGGGCATTGTAACTTTTCAGAGATTTTTGAAGCCCTGATAGTGTAGCTGTTCTTACTGTGATGTACAGCAGTAAAACCTGATTACTGCAGAAGAGACACAGGATTACAGTACAGATGTGTTGCACATGTGTAATGTGAAGGAAAATGTTGTCAGTAGGGTGGAAACAAATCTTTTAAGATGGTTTGGCTATGTTGAAAGAATGAGTGATGAGGTGCTAAGCTAATTTATTCAGCTCAAGTGATAGGAAAGAGAGGTGGAGGAAGGCCAAGAAAGTCATGGGAGGACTAGATTCAGGAATGTTTACAAGAGTAAAGGATAATGAGTATGAAGTACAAAAGATCATGTGTGATAGATGTCAGTGAAACTAAATTTTATGCCAAGATTGTTGTAAATGGAATCATTCAAATACATCAGCAATGGTAAGTAAAATCTATCATCATCAGTTTTAAACTTGAATTTGGTAGACGAGCTTTCTTTGATGACCTAATCCCAGAGAACAGTTTAATGATACGTATGTGTGTTTAAATTAATGATTCATTAAGCAGCGTTGAGTAAACATGATTATTCATTATTTCTCCCTCCCCATAGGATGCTATTCATCTAGAAGCATTGGTATGAGCAGCAGCTGTACAAGTAATCTGATTGAATCCCAAAGCAGCACTTCATATTTATGTTCACCTTACCACAAAATGTATAATGTACATAGTGAGCCTGAAGTTAGCCATATGCAGACACTTTTGTATAATACCACAGCTAGAAGTGTACATAAAAATACCACCTGTGATAAAAACCAGGAATACCATAGCCTGGACCTTGAAGATTTCCCACCAAAACTTCAGAAGCTTCTGGTTGCTGCATTAAGTGAAATTGAAAATCAGCCTGCTGATGGAAATAAGCCTCGCATATCTAGTCCTGTGCATCATTCTACTATTAAAAATGAAGATCCCAGTTGCTGAATTCATTATAGATTCTTCCTAGTTTCTATGTATATATATATATATCATCATCATCATCATCATTGTCAACCATTATCAATCCACTGCTGGACGAAGGTCTCCCCAAGTTTCCTCCACAACGGTCTGTCTTGTGCCAGTCTCCTCCATGTCACCCCTGCATACTTTCGAATTTCATCCACCCATCTCCCATGTGGTCTTCCTCTGGGTCTTTTCCTGTCCCTTGGAATCCAATCTAAAATTTCGGCTGTCCATCGATGATCTGTCCTTCTGGCAGTATGTCCAGCCCATTGCCATTTCAGGGATTTAACTCTGATCATGATGTCTTCCACTCTTGTCATTTTTCGGATCCACGAGTTCCTCTTCTTATCTCTCCTGGTTACACCAAGTATGCACCTCTCCATGCTTCTTTGAGTTGTCTGCAGCCTTTGTATGTCTCTTTTAGTTAAGGTCCACGTCTCTGCACCATACGTAAGCACTGGAAGGATGCATTGATCAAACACTTTTCTTTTAAGACATAATGGCATATTGCTCTTGAAAATTATGCTGTTTCTTCCAAAAGCTCTCCAGGCAAGTTTTGTACGCCGATTAATTTCTTCATCAATGTGACCCTCACTTGATATCTGCTGTCCAAGATAAACGTACGTGTCTGTTATCTCCAGCTTTTCTCCATCAATCGATAAATCTTCATTTCTTGTAAAAGCATTGAACATCACTTTTGTCTTCTGAAAGTTCATTTTTAATCCCACTTCTTTACTCTTGTCAGCAAGTTCCTGGATCATACTCTGCAGCTCTGATGGGCTAGTTGCAAAAATGACTACGTCATCAGCAAAACGAAGGTGGGTTAGATAATCTCCATTAATCTTTATCCCCTTGTTTTCCCAGCTCAGTGACTGAAAAACACCCTCCAATGTGGCATTAAAGAGCTTCGGAGATATGGTGTCACCTTGTCTCACTCCCTTTCCAATTTTTATGTGTGTTGTATTTTCAAACAGCCTAATCTTTGCACTTGCATTTTCATAGATGTTATTAATAATATTAATGTATGCATCTTCAATACCACAGGTTTTCAAAGCCATTGTAACTGCTGATGGTTTCACCGAATCAAAGGCTTTTTCATAATCGATAAAAGCCATGCACAATGGAAGTTCATATTCCCTCGCTCTTTCAATTAGTTCTCTCAGCACATGGATATGATCTATTGTGCTGTAGCCACTCCTGAATCCAGCTTGTTCTCTCGGTTGAGCCATGTCCAGTGTTACCTTCAAGCGGTGTGAAAGAACTTTAGTGAAGATTTTATAAACTACTGATAGGAGGCTGATAGGTCTGTAGTTTCCGAGATCCTCAATGTCACCTTTCTTATGTAGCAGGATCATTGTAGCGGTGTTCCAATCCTCAGGAATCTTTCCTTCATTAAGGCATAGAGTGAAAATTTGGGCGAGTACTGTTTCGATTTCTCCACTTGCTTCTTGTATGATGTCTACAGTAATTCCATCTTCTCCTGGAGCTTTTGCCCGCTTCATGTTCTTGATTGCATGTGCAACTTCTGCTGGAAGGACTGGAGGAACTCTGGTACTGGTATCTTTCATGATGTCTGGAGTGCATGTATCATCCCTTTCATATAATTTGGAGTAGAAATCTTTCACTCTTGTCAAAATTTCGCCTCTATTTCTTGTTACAGAACCATCTTCTTTTCTCAGTGCCATAATCTGTTTTCTTCCCTTACTGAGATGTCCCTTTGCTATCTTTAGGCTTTGGTTGTTTTCAATTGCTTTCCTCACTAGTTCACAGTTGAATTTTCTTACGTCTTCAGTGATACTTTTTCGTACTGTCTTGCATAGCTCTATATATTCCACTTTGGAAGTCACATCTTCTTTAGTTGTCCTCATCTCTCTTCTTTTTTGCATCAACATTTTCGTTTTTCCTGATAATTTATTTACATGCAACTTGTTCTTAGACCCAGCTAATTTTGTTGCTGTTTCCATAAGAGCTTTGGTTACTTTTCTGTTAACTTCAGAGATGTCCACTTCTTCCGATGTTAGGCCTTCTAAAGCAGAGAACCTGTTCTTCAGTTCCAACTTGAAGGTATTATGGTGTTTTTAAGGTTGGTTATGTCAATACATTTTGTTTGTCTTATGAGCTTGCCACGTTCAAGTTTAGTGTTGAGGTGCATCTTACATCTCACCAATCTATGGTCACTACCTGTGTTGAACTTGTTTAGCACACTGCAGTCTTCTATGACGAATTTTTTGTTACACATAATAAAAATCAATTTCACTTGTCGTCCCATTTGGATGTCTCCATGTCCATTTCCTGTGTGGCTTTTTCTTGAAGAAGGAGTTCAAGATGAAAAACCCTTCTGCCTCTGCAAACTCAACGAGAGTATTTCCACGCTGGTTTCTGTTGCCGTGACCGAATTTACCTACTGAAGTTTCATTCTGTTGTCGTTGCCCTATTTTTGCATTGAAATCTCCCATAATTATTTTCAAGTGCTGCTTACCTTTATTATTTAGATGACAAATTTCCTCATAAAATTCTTCAATTTCTTCTTCAGGATGACTTGTGGTGGGTGCATAAGTTTGAATAATCTGAGCCTGGTATCTTTTCGATAGTTGGATAACGAGTCGTGCAGCTCTGTCAGAGGAACTTTCAACTTCTACTACTTTATCCTTCAGTTTCTTGTTTATTATAAATCCAACACCACTAGTTCTGCCAGTATCTGTCCCACGATAGTAGAAGAGATGTCCACTTTTCAGTTCGATGAGATCTTCTCCTTTTCTCCTTACCTCACTTAGCCCCACGATGTCCCACTTGATCCTTTGTAGTTCCTCTTCCAATTCAAGAAGCCTTGAATCAGAAGATAGGAGCGTCCATTGTACGTTGCCAAGGTCAGCATCAGATGGCAGCCTAGTCCGGTCCTCCGGGGATTCTTAGCACCCTCTGCCTTCATGTCGCACTGGCCGCTGCCTTGGCCAGGTACATTCCAGCTGCCGGAGACTGAGGGCCAAGATTTAAGTTGTGGAGTCATTTTGGAGGGGTTTGGCCATAACTCACCACGCTGGCCAAGCGGGTTGGTGAGTGTGGGATAGAATTTCCTCTGATCCCGATGGTATAGTTATACCGCTATTGGCGGTCGTCAGAGCCCCTTTAGTGGGAACAGGATGCACCACGAGAAGGCGGGGTTGACATTTGTCAAGGAGAGGCTGTGATGTTACGCATCACCTGACCTTACATATATATATATATATATATATATATATATATAACATTTTCAATCATTTACCAGTGATGTACAGTCAAATATTATGATGCTGTTGTTTGGCTAATAAGTAATATTGGTTGTTAATTTATATTGTGAAACCAAAATCAGCCTACTGATGGAAATAAGCTTCACATATCTAGTCATGTTCATCATTCTACTATTAAAAATGGATACCCCAGTTCCTGAATTCATTATATGTTCTTCCTAATTGTTTTATATATATATATATAATATTATATATAAAAATTTTAGTCATTTACCAATGGTGTGTAATCAACTATTATGAAGCAGTTGTTGAGCTAATAAGTGATGTTGACTGCTAATTTATGTTGCAAAACCATGCATATGTCCAAATTTGGGTCAAAAGATACCAGTATTTATGTGTGTGTATATGTTTAGTATTTATGTTTTGTTATATATATTAAGTGAATCTTATCAAAAAGATTATATCAATATTTATTGTGTTTCTATTGTCAAATTAAAACTATCTGGGAGGAAAGTGTGATCTATTTGTATACAGGGAACCTTTGTAAGATATATGTATTCACATTCTGGTTTGCAAATAAATGCAACTTTAATAGGTTATCAGGCTGTGTATTGTGATTTACTGAGAAACCTTCTTGAGAAGCAAATAGCTCTCTTAAAGAAAGGCTAATAATTGCAAATTTACTGTAAATACACACAACAAACTTTAGTGTTACGACAATCAACACAGCAATCGGACACCGTCGAATTGACTGTAACCACTGTTCCACACGTGAATCAAATCACACCAGAAAACTCGAAAACCCCGCCGCAGCAGAGCGGGAACCGAACCCGCATCCCCCAGTCCACGCCCGAGCGCACTATCCATTGCACCACCCACGACGGCGAATTCACAATTTTCTGTGTGTTGAGAGCATCGGAATATTCTCCGACCACGTTCAGGTTCCTGCAGATTCTGCTGCCATCTAGCGTTGTTAAGAAAATCTCCAGTTGCTTAGGTATTCAGATACAAAGAAACATTCTCCACATTTTCGAGTTTTCAGGTATGATTTGATTCACGTGTGGAACAGTGGTTACAGTCAATTCAGCGGTGTCCAATTGCTGTGTTAATTGTCGTGACGTGTTTGCCACGTATTATGTGGGGAATATTTCTTCGGCTCTGAAACTTTAGTGTTGCTATGTTAGCCCACAGAGAAATAAAGATATCTCACAAACACTTTTAATGTATTCAAGATATACAAATTAATTGAAAAGTAATAATCTTATCAATGATAATTGAATGAACATTGTTTTCTTAATGTGTTCAAGAGAAACAAATAAGGGTGAAGGGAGCAGTAATATTATCCAGTTTATATAATGTTTCCAGATAGATGTGCACTCCCCATTTGAGGAAGACAGGTAATGCAGGAGGAGAGAGTGGAAGTCTGGAAGGATTTTTTTTATAATTAATGCCTAAACATCTTAATTTAAATTTTTTGGCTTGTTTGGGCCAAAGCTATATTTTTCAATATAAAATTTAGGCTCTTAAAATTGTGCTTAAACTTGTCACTGGCAAGAATTTTGCACTATGTAGAAATGATTTATTCATGCAGTTGCCATAAATTGGATGGCAGCAGGGTCTTGCTGTAACAGCCCGTTTCAACTCATCCCACAGATACTTGAAGGGGTTTTAATCTGGGATCTGTGCAGGCCTCTGAAGCAAAGAAGATTAGGCACACCTGGAAGCGTTTGGTGACAATACCAGCCTTGTGAGCAGGTGTGTTATTCTGCTGGGCATGTCCATCTTTTTGAGGATAGACCATAGCCATGGAGTGATGAATCTGATTAGCAACAAGATGTTCAGATATGCTGTGGCACACCACCATCATCAGCCTCTGCAATTGATACCTGACTGGATTGCTTCATGGTTTCATGTTGTTGGCACCAATTTGCCAACAACATGAAACCATGGATCTCACACATCTGCATGATGCAGAAGAAACTTGATTCATTTGTCCAGGAAACCTTTTTTCAAGTCCTCGATGGTCCAGGGTCAATGCTTTTGTGTTCTGCACAGACAGCATTGGCACTTGACATGGTCATCAGCTGTTGTAGCCTATTTTTGACAATGTCTTATACATGGCACATTGAGAAGTGACTGTCATCATGCCAATGTTGAATTCTGAAGTAATTTGCCAGGTTGTAACCGACTGTTCACTTTAGCAATTCTTGTCAGTAGTTTGATCCCTCTGAGCCACCAGCTGTTTTCATCCATAGGATTGCCAATTGCTGGAGCTTTTCTGGGTGTTACACCATTCAATGGTAAACCCCCTTGCCATGGTTGTGTATGAAAAGCCCAGGAGAATGACTGTTTGGGAGGTGTTCATACTGGCTCACTTGATGCCAAGTATTGTGCTGCATTTGAAGTTGCTCATATCACTGGTTTTGTCCATTCTTACCCTTATTCAAAATCTAACTGATGCTCAGTCTACTCTTCCTGATTTATACTACACATTACACTCACCCGCTGTCATGCGTTTGAGTGTGTCATTTACATGGTGAGGGTCGCAGTACCTAATGAGCTGGCATTTCTGTGTATATGTACGAGGGTTGTACCGAAAGTAATGCAAAAGATGGTCATGACTTTTTATTAACTGACAGAGGTCGTTCAAATTTCCCATGTTGGTTCAGTAACTCTTCCTCTGTAGTAATCCTTCATTGCAGGTAAATAATGGGTTCTAAGCAGAAGCAGCATGCCATCATTGAGTTCTTCATGAAGAAAGGGTGCAAGCTGTCTGACATCCACAAAAGGATACAGAGATTATACCATTGACAAGAGCAATGTGCACAGATTTATGATGAAGCAGAAATCAGCATTGAAGACAAACCATGCAGTGGGAGACCATCTATGACCACTGACACGAATCATCAGCGAGTGGATGAATTGATTTGCGTGGAGAGATGAGTCAGAATCCATGAGCTTGTTGCACAACTGGACTGTGGTCGTAATGCCATACAGAAGATGGTGGAAGACATAGGGTATTAAAAATTGTGTGCAAAGTGGGTACACCGATTTGAAGGAGAGAAGGGTAGAAGTCTGCTCTGATCTTATGGAAGCATTTGAAGCCAATCAAGACATGTTTTTCCACCTCTCTGACTTCCACCTGTTTGGCCTAATGAAGGACAGTCTCTGGGGACAATGATTTGATGACACAGACGAGGTGAAAGTAGCTGTGAAGAAGTGGGTACAACAGTGCACACCTGAATTTTTTCAAAAAGAATTCGAGAGTTGGGTTCAATGATTGTGCAAATGCATCGCTTGTGATGGAGACTATGGTGAGTAGTACCTTTGTATATACACTACTGGCCACCCAAAATGCAACACCAAGAAGGAAGCATCCGATTGGCCTGAAATTTGCAGCATACGTCGCCCGCGAGAGGACATGCAAACGATTAGCATTACAGGGCATATGCAAATCATGTGCGCCTAGCACGCCACCGAGAAGCACTTTAAGAAGGGTGCACAGGAGGCGGGGGGTGAGTAGTGGAAGTGTGTTGTGATGCAGGACCTGTGCGTGGGAAGCTTCCTGAGGCCTCGTCGCAGAATAGGGCAGTTATTCCAGCACGTTTCGGAGTTCGACAGCGGATGATAGTGGCTTATCGCGACAGCGGTTTATCGTACCGAGACATCGGCGCCCGTGTGGGACGACATCCAGCCACAGTGAGGCGAGTATGGATTCGGTGGGTGCAGGAGGAACGGACGGACCTACGTGAGTGATTGCCGCGGCACACCACCGAACGAGAGGACCGGCATGTGAGGCGGGCATTAACGCCTTGCACCACCACATCACGAACGTTAGCGCAGGAATTAGGGTGTTTTGCGCAACAACCTGTGTCAGCACGTACCGTTCGACGTCGTCTGCAAGAGCGGGGACTTGTCGCACGGCGCCCATTGTTCCGATTACCATTGGCCTTACACCACCGGCGAGTGCGTTGGCAGTGGGCCGTTGAACGCCGCACCTGGACTACGGAATAGCACGACATTGTCTTCAACGAATCCCGCTTCTGCCGGCAACCTGGATATGACACCCGCACCACTCTAGCACGCATCGCCGGTACACTCAACAGCCACCGCTACATCTCCGACGGCCGCCCCGGTGGCGCAGTGGTCTAAGCGATGGCCTCTGATCATTCGTCCGAACGGGGGTCCGGGTTCGAATCCCGGTGAGGCATGGATGTTGTGTTTGTCTTACGGCACTGGCTCTCTCCCTTCCCTGGAACCAGTGACCCTAAATTAGGGACGGGCGACTGCTTATAGCCCATTGAGTTGCTCACTGTGGTCGTTAAACCTCCAAACAAAAAAAAAACAAAAAATCTCCGACGTTTTGGAGCCTGTAGTCCTCCTTTACCTGCAGGACCTGCCAGCGGCCGCGTTTCAACAGGACAATGCGCGCCCGCACGCTGCACGCAACGTCCAACAATTCTTCACGGCCCACCAGTCACTGCTGCCGTGGCCCGGCAAGAACCACCCGGTGCTACGCCTGATGAACTTGGCAACGTGTGGAAGCAGCCTGGACCGACATACCCTAAGCCCACATCCAAAGCCCCTTTCTTTCGATGCCGTGACGTGTAGCGGCCGTTATTGCCAGCCATGGGGGCCACACGAACTATTGATGTCTGCGTGTTCCGCAAGTCGCACGGGCCTGTAAGTCAATCGTTTCATCTTTGTATCTGGTATGTGTCCAGTAAATCTGGCTTCGCTATCTCGTGCCCTTTTTGGTGTTGCGTTTTGGGTGGCCAGCAGTGTAGAAAGAGTTACTCTACCAGCATGTACAATTTGAACGACCTCTGTCAGTTAATAAAAAAGTTATGCCCAGTTTTGTGTTACTTTCAGTACAGCCCTCATGTATACAAGATCCTTACAAATTATTTAAGCAAAAAGAGTTTTTAATATTTTTTTTTCTGAACAGGTAATGATGAATACAAAAAATTTGCCACCCGGGTGGCGCAGTGGTCTAAGCGATGGCCTCTGATCATTCGTCCGAACGGGGTCCGGGTTCGAATCCCGTGAGGCATGGATGTTGTGTTTGTCTTACGGCACTAGTTCTCTCCCTTCCCTGGAACCAGTGACCCTAAATTAGGGACGGGCGACTGCTTATAGCCCATTGAGTTGCTCATGGTGGTGGTCGTTAAACCTCCAACCAAAAAAAAAAAAAAAAAACCTCCAATCGCCGCCCCGGTGGCGCAGTGGTCTAAGGCGTTGGCCTCTGATCATTCGTCCGTAAGGGGTCCGGGTTCGAATCCCGGTCAGGCATTTTTTTTATTAGAGGTTTAACGACCACCGTGAGCAACTCAATGGGCTATAAGCAGTCGTCCGTCCCTAATTTAGGGTCACTGGTTCCAGGGAAGGTAGAGAACCAGTGCCGTAAGACAAACACAACATCCATGCTTCACCGGGATTCGAACCCGGACCCCGTTCGGACGAATGATCAGAGGCCATCGCTTAGACCACTGCGCCACCGGAGCGGCGTGGTCAGGCATGGATGTTGTGTTTGTCTTAAGGCACTGGCTCTCTCCCTTCCCTGGAACCAGTGACCCTAAATTAGGGACGGGCGACTGCTTATAGCCCATTGAGTTGCTCACGGTGGTCGTTAAACCTCCAACCAAAAAAAATAAAAAAAAAACCTCCAATCGAAAAAAAGAATACAAAATTTGAGTTTCCATTGATGCGATGTAGCTACAAGTTTCAATCACAAATGTTCAATGTTGCTTCCTTTCATCACTTAACAGATATATTCCACATTTAATAGCTTTTGTCCCAAATCTGCTGAATCATATCTGCTCAAAATTCATGTGTGTTGCTCATCTAAGGTAGCTGAAACTGAGAACTTTCACTTTTGTCATTGTAGATGGCATTGTATTCACCCTGGCAGAAATAAGACAGGTGTGACTTGCCAGTTAGTAGCCACAGAGGTTTACAGTGGTTCAAAGCACACTGAGTGGGCATGACTGTGCAAAGGAGGTTTCGATGCAAGCAGATTACTAGCACAGGGTATGTGGCATTAGGGGAAAGGGAGAGTAGGGTAAGTATACGTTAGTTGAGAATTGATTATCTCACATGATCACATCCTAGTGTATGGAAGATTTTATGAGTATGTGGAACACTTGTTCAAGCCTTAGAAGTTCTTATTGCTGTAAACATTTCAGAGAACAGGACAAATGCTAACACTCTTCAGCAACTTTTCATAGGGTTTACACTCACAGGGAAGGTTTAGATACAACTACCTGTGTCCCATGGGACTTCTGTTTGGTGTGTCAGAAGCGAAGTTACATAAGACTGAACCTAGAGGCTCACACAAGCCAGATTAAGGGGAAGTCTAGCACAGGGTATACAGAGCCCACTATCACTAAGGGCCCAGGAGGCATGTCTGAGAAAATAATGATTGATTGATAAATAGACAGAGAGAGATTGATTTATGGTGTATGAAATAGGTTTACCTTTGTCTCGTATGATTTCCACTTGGTCAGAAACAGAGGCTCGAAGTCTAATAGATTTCAAGGCAGTGACTCACCAAGGGTAAAGGTTTTTTTTTTTTTTGATTGGAGGTTTAACGACCACCGTGAGCAACTCAATGGGCTATAAGCAGTCGCCCGTCCCTAATTTAGGGTCACTGGTTCCAGGGAAGGGAGAGAGCCAGTGCCATAAGACAAACACAACATCCATGCCTGACCGGGATTCGAACCCGGACCCCTTACGGACGAATGATCAGAGGCCATCGCCTTAGACCACTGCGCCACCGGGGCGGCAGGGTAAAGGTTTCATGTCGCTGTGTACAGCAACGTCAGCGAGACAGTTTCAGTGTTTTCACTACCATCTGACCGCACCTCCTGATGCCGCCCCGGTGGCGTAGTGGTCTAAGGCGTTTGGCCTCTGATCATTCGTCCGTAAGGGGTCTGGGTTCGAATCCCGGTCAGGCATGGATGTTGTGTTTGTCTTAAGGCACTGGCTCTCTCCCTTCCCTGGAACCAGTGACCCTAAATTAGGGACGGGCGACTGCTTATAGCCCATTGAGTTGCTCACGGTGGTCGTTAAACCTCCAAACAAACAAACACCTCCTGATTTGCACTTTGAACTGTTAATGGTTGAAGCCCCGTGTGGCTTCATATTGCATAACAAAAAAGATGTACTTAGAAAAATATACAATGATAAATCTTTAGAAAATCCAAGAGAATATCTAGTAATCTAAATCTTTTGACTCGTGTTCTTGTGAGAACAATGAAAAATATAGTAACTCAGAGGCGACTTTAAATCTTTTGGGGCCCTAGGCGCTAAACGATTCTGGGGCCCTCCTACCGCTTCTTATCGCCTCAGAAATTTTCATCGTTCAGATTAACAAAAAAAAAGTAAAGTCAAGAAAAATGTTTTTGCGCTTTTTGAAATGCGATTCTATCATAAATTATTAGGAGGTTTTGTCAGAAACAGTGCTAATGTAATCAGTTTGACTGTTCGCGCACATCGAACTTTTTGTTTTTACAGATATTTCAAAAATTATTTTTGCCGCTAATAGAAATCAAAGGACACTAATTTTGGCACTTTAAATATCCCATATTCTTTATGAACTTACGACTAAGGGCTGTCAAAGTCGAACATTCAAGAAATTAAAATTCTCTTGTGAAGAAATATTTTGTGCCTCTCATATTAGGCTTAACAGTTCTTTCTCAAATACTTAAATTTTCGAATGAGTTCTTTAATTTCCTGCTAGAGGTACTGAAGGACAATAAATGCGGTTTTCACAGATTCTCCAAAAAATGTATTTGCAAATGATAGGACATAAAATTTCATTACATTTTAGCCATTTAAATTTCACTACCAGTTCATAAATTTCCCTCTAGTTCTGGAATTGGAAATTTAATAAATTTCAGCTTTACGCTACGAGAGACCATTTCGGTTACGGTAAAAGTTCATTTTGAGTTTGATACGTTTGGCAAAATTGGATACATTAGTACATCTTCAGTTGCTATAGTTACTTGGCAAATTTAATGCTAAAGACGCTGAAAATGGAGTTTTGCTAAATTTACCAATACATTTCGTATATATTGTCATGAAACTGTAAAAAAAAAAACATGCCCTCTCCATTGCTTCATCTTTAGAAAATCACCTTGTTTTTACGTTATGAGCAAATTAGTCAAATTAGTAGGCAACGAGCATGGTATTTTTTTTTTTTTTTTATTGGAGGTTTAATGACCACCGTAAGCAATTAAATGGGCGCTATAATATCCAACAAAAATAAAATACTTGAAGACACTGGCAACCGGAGAAGTCTTCCACTTTACAAAATACGGGTAAATTTCACTTTGTGCCCAGTACTTCGCTTAAAAAGGGAGGATGACTTTTCGTGTAGGAGCTTTCTTGTGGCGAACGATTCTCTAAATCGAAGAGATTCAGCCGTCCATGCATAGACAAAAGTCATGGACCAAAAAAAGTTGGACAGTAAGAATTTCATCAGTCAGTGCAAAAAAGCGAATGTGTGAAGAAATTCCTTGAAAACATTTTCCTTATTACTTTCATCAGAAAATTGAGGTCTGCGTTTTCCTTTTTTATGTCAAAAAGACACGTAAGATTTTCTTCATACCACCACCACAGTTATCAGAAACAGAATTATAACGATTAAGTGCAAAAGATCCAGTTTGAAAATGGGAAAGTAGGAACCACAGTTTTTCAAGTAAGAGTATCATTGAAACTTTTATTGGCCGACCAGGTGGCGCAGTGGTCTAAGCGCTGGCATATCACAATTCGTCCGAGATGGGTCCGGGTTCGGATCCCGGTAAGGCCTGGATGTTATGTTTGTCTTACGGCACTGGCTCTCTCCCTTCCCTGGAACCAGTGACCCTAAATTAGGGACGGGCGACTGCTTATAGCCCATTGAGTTGCTTACGGTGGTCATTAAACCTTCAATAAAAAAAAACTTTTATTGCTTTTTCAAATGTTAATTTGTTGTCAATTTAAGGAATAGAAAAGGTGAGAATACTTTATAATTATCAGTATTAAATTAGGGGAGAAGAGAGCAATGAGAAATGCTATAGCAATACAATAGAAATTTCTTTTAACACTATTCAATAAGAAAAAGATAAATAGTGCAACATTTTCGAATTTCTTTATTTTGCAGCCTAAGCACACACTTTTTGTGGAAAAAAAGAGAGAACGAAGCTCCCAAGAAAGTGCTTTGATCCTAATGAAACTCAGCATGCAAGTACCTCAGGGCCGAATATGCAAATGATTAATTAGAAAATAACGACCAATGACTAAACAGCTGCCCCCGACAGCGCATCTGAACCAGTGGCGGCTTTTCAGGTGAAGTAGGTTAAGTGCCTCTTCAACTATTTTACTCAAAATAAAGTTTTATTCAGTATTTTTTATAATATATTCTTTTTTGCCTTTATTCAATTCCAAAATACTCAAAATTTTGAATAGATATTAATTCACGGGATGCAAGGTCAGGTGATGCGTAACATCACAGCCTCTCCTTGACAAATGTCAACCCCGCCTTCGCGTGGTGCATCCTGTTCCCACTAAAGGGGCTCTGACGACCGCCAATAGCGGTATAACTATACCATCTGGATTAGAGGAAATGCTATCCCACACTCACCAACCCGCTTGGCCAGCGTGGTGAGTTATGGCCAAACCCCTCCAAAATGACTCCACAACTTAAATCTTGGCCCTCAGTCTCCTGCAGCTGGAATGTACCTGGCCAAGGTAGCGGCCAGTGCGACATGAAGGCAGAGCGTGCTAAGAATCCCCGGAGGACCGGACTAGGCTGCCATCTGATGCTGACCTTGGCTACGTATAATGGACGCTCCCTATCTTCTGATTCAAGGCTTCTTGAATTGGAAGAGGAACTACAAAGGATCAAGTGGGACATCGTCGGGGTAAGTGAATTAAGGAGAAAAGGAGAAGATCTCCTTGAACTGAAAAGTGAACATCTCTTCTACTATCGTGGGACAGATACTGGCAGAACTAGTGGTGTTGGATTTATAATAAACAAGAAACTGAAGGATAAAGTTGTAGAAGTTGAAAGTTCCTCTGACATAGCTGCACGACTCGTTATCCAACTCTCGAGAAGATACCAGGTTCAGATTATTCAAACTTATGCACCCGCCACAAGTCATCCTGAAGAAGAAATTGAAGAATTTTATGAGGAAATTCGTCATCTAAATAATAAAGGTAAGCAGCACTTGAAGATAATTATGGGAGATTTCAATGCAAAAATTAGGCAACGGCAACAGAATGAAACTTCAGTAGGTAATATCAGTCACGGCAACAGAAACCAGCGTGGAAATACCAAAGAATATAAACGCTTCGCGTGAAGAAGCTCAACTCTCGTAGAGATAATGTAAAACAGGCGACAGCAGCGCCACCATGTAATGCGGCCGCAGATGCTCTGCGGGAAAGTTAACATTCAAGCGCAAAAAGCGTAGGAGACACGGGACGGGAAGCCTATTTCACGGAAAGGAAGCTAAGCTTTGATCTGCGACTGTTTCCTTCGGTCTCATTGGGTCTACTAAAGCATTTTCTTTTTTGTCCTTTTCTGAGTATCCCTCCTGTCCCTTCTTTTGGTGAAACAAATATATACATTAGCAATTAATATTATTTTAAGGAAATTTTAGCAGTTTTATTCTCACTTTAAGCACCGTAGTAATACCAGGTTGCTTGGCATGAATTTCACATTTACAATATACCTTAAATGTCAAAAATGCTGAGGCTGGTTTTGAATTTCCATGGGATTCGTGGTACTTCCTATTAAAAATTGTTTACATGGAATTTTCAGTAGCAAAACAAAGGAATGGGTTCCCACAAAACGTAAACATTAGGTACCCAGCAAAAACAGTCTTGCTAGGCCAGCACTGTCCGCCAATTTCCCAGTAGTAGCCATAATAATAAAAAAGAAAAAAAAAAAAAGTAAAGACAACCGCAGTTTCCCAAAGCTACAATTTTTTTCTACCCTTCCGAAGTTTGTAAATTAAACGCACTGCACTGGGGAAATTTTCTCAAGAGATCGGAAAAACACCTGTTTGCATCTGAGTAGGTTTGAACCTGGGCCGCTGGCGTGATAACTGAGCTCTCTACCGACCGGACTAATTTGTCACGTTTGAGTATATGCTTAAAGCTGTCTGTTTGGTATGCAATGTGTAATCGAATGCTTCCCTCTTTCATTTTACAATATTACGAGGTATTTTTCATAAAAGTCAGTTTCATATAATTGATAAATTAATTTTTTCAACGTAACGATAGCTTTTTTTTTCAGCAAACGTTGTTTTAATGGTTTTCCAGGATATTTGTTTCAAACGGTTTCAAATTTGTTCTTGTTATTCATCCACTCCATTCCATGAATTGTTATTCATCGGAATGGAGTGGGTGTATTTCATGGCTGTAATATAAACGCAGATCTAGATTAGAACAACAAAACCTTTGAACAAAACGCCAACACAAACAAGCGTTTATATTCTTTGAACACAAACACGCATGCTCAGTCTAACTCAGTCTGCTCGGCATCCTACGGCATCAGCCTGTAATGTTGGCTTCTGTGTAGTAATTCTTTGCCGCATAATATAGTGGCGCTAGTTACGTCTCGCTGAGCCTTACCTTCTTATAGTTAGATATTCTTTGGAAATACTCTCGTTGAGTTTGCAGAGGCAGAAGGGTTTTTCATCTTGAACTCCTTTTTCAAGAAAAAGCCACACAGGAAATGGACATGGAGGCATCCAAATGGGATGACAAGTGAAACTGATTTTATTATGTGTAACAAAAAATTCATCATAGAAGACTGCAGTGTGCTAAACAAGTTCAACACAGGTAGTGACCATAGATTGGCGAGATGTAAGATGCACCTCAACACTAAACTCGAACGTGGCAAGCTCATAAAACAAACAAAATATATTGACATAACCAACCTTAAAAAACACCATAATACCTTCAAGTTGGAACTGAAGAACAGATTCTCTGCTTTAGAAGGCCTAACATCGGAAGAAATGGATATTTCTGAAGTTAAAAGAAAAGTAACCAAAGCTCTTATGGAAACAGCAACAAAATTAGCTGGGTCTAAGAACAAGTTGCATGTAAACAAATTATCAGAAAAAAACAAAGTGTTGATGCAAAAAAGAAGAGAGATGAGGACAACTAAAGAAGATATGACTTCCAAAGTGGAATATATAGAGCTATGCAAGACGGTACGTAAGGAAATTCAACTGTGAACTAGTGAGGAAAGCAATTGAAAACAGCCAAAGCCTAAAGATAGCAAACGGACATCTCAGTAAGGGAAGAAAACAGATTATGGCACTGAGAAAAGAAGATGGTTCTGTAACAAGAAATAGAGGCGAAATTTTGACAAGAGTGAAAGATTTCTACTCCAAATTATATAAAAGGGATGATACATGTACTCCAGACATCATGAATGGTACCAGTACCAGAATTCTTCCAGTCCTCCCAGCAGAAGTTGCACATGCAATCAAGAACATGAAGCGGGGAAAAGCTCCAGGAGAAGATGGAACTACTGTACACATCATACAAGAAGCAAGTGGAGAAATCGAAACAATACTCGCCCAAATTTTCACTCGATGCCTTAATGAAGGGAAGATTCCTGAGGATTGGAACAACGCTACAATGATCCTGCTACATAAAAAAAGTGACATTGAGGATCTCAGGAACTACAGACCTATCAGCCTCCTATCAGTGGTTTATAAAATTTTCACTAAAGTTCTTTCACACCGTTTGAAGGTAACACTGGACATGGCTCAACCGAGAGAACAAGCTGGATTCAGGAGTGGCTACAGCACAATAGATCATATCCACGTACTGAGAGAACTAATTGAAAGAGCGAGGGAATATGAACTTCCATTGTGCATGGCTTTTATCGATTATGAAAAAGCCTTTGATTCGGTGAAACCATCAGCAGTTACAATGGCTCTGAAATCATGCGGTATTGAAGATGCATACATTAATATTATTAATAACATCTATGAAATTGCAAGTGCAAAGATTCGGCTGTTTGAAAATACAACAGACATAAAAATTGGAAAGGGAGTGAGACAAGGTGACACCATATCTCCGAAGCTCTTTAATGCTCATTGGAAAATGTCTTTCAATCACTGAACTGGGAAAAAAAGCGATAAAGATTAATGGAGATTATCTAACCCACCTTCGTTTTGCTGATGACGTAGTCATTTTTGCAACTACCCCATCAGAGCTGCAGAGTATGATCCAGGAACTTGCTGACAAGAGTAAAGAAGTGGGATTAAAAATGAACTTTCAGAAGATAAAAGTGATGTTCAATGCTTTCACAAGAAATGAAGATTTATCGATTGATGGAGAAAAGCTGGAGATAACAGACACGTACGCTTATCTTGGACAGCAGATATCAAGTGAGGGTCTCATTGATGAAGAAATTAATCGGCGTACAAAACTTGCCTGGAGAGCTTTTGGAAGGAACAGCATAATTTTCAAGAGCAATATGCCATTATGTCTTAAAAGAAAAGTGTTTGATCAATGCGTCCTTCCAGTGCTTACGTATGGTGCAGAGACGTGGACCTTAACTAAAAGAGACATACAAAGGCTGCAGCCAACTCAAAGTAGCATGGAGAGGTGCATGCCTGATGTAACCAGGAGAGATAAGAAGAGGAACTCGTGGATCCGAAAAATGACAAGAGTGGAAGACATCATGATCAGAGTTAAATCCCTGAAATGGCAATGGGCTGGACATACTGCCAGAAGGACAGCCGAAATTTTAGATTGGATTCCAAGGGACAGGAAAAGACCTAGAAGAAGACCACATGGGAGATGGGTGGATGAAATTCGAAAGTATGTGGGAGTGACATGGAGGAGACTGGCACAAGACAGACCGTTGTGGAGGAAACTTGGGGAGACTTTCGTCCAGCAGTGGATTGATAATGGTTGACAATGATGATGATGATGATGATTAATTCACATGGCGCTCTCAATACGGAAAACAAATCCTTATACGCAAAACAGGGCAAGTGAAGAGCCGAAATAAGAATGCTTGGAAGTCTGAAGTTTTCCGCCGAGTTGCCATGCTAAACGAGACGTCACCCTCCCCAATCTGCTCGCTCAAGTGAACTGTTTCAGCTTTACGCGCCTTACCAATGCATCTTTCAGTTTTTTAGCGTTAAGTCGTGAGAGATCACGGTGGAGTGGGCGCACTACCAGGGTACTATGCAATCTGCTAGGGCTTTTTCTTTGTGGTGCTGTGGTACATTATTTTCCGAAAGGAATTTGTTCTTTCGTGCTTTGTGATTATTTGTTGAAAGCTTTAACTGATATTTTAGGTTTGTGTACAATTTAACTGATAGTGATAGTTTTTTGTATGCATCCTGTGGACGACATTGTTTGTAATTTATTGCAAACTCCATTTACTCTGCGGAAAGATGATGATAAAAGAGACATTTTGCTTCAAGGACGACCAACGGATTCACTGACAATTGTTGCCAAGAACAAAATCAAGAAGAGCGGTAAATCTGGCAATATTAATTTTTAAAATTGTTGGTTTACTGAATATAAATGGATTTGCAGCACTTCTGTGTTAATTTTTTTTTTTTTGCCCTGCTTACTTTTTAGTAATAAACATTCGGCGTGGAATAAAGACGGATTCTCAGATTTATTAAGCGTAACACGGTCACTTCATAAACATCGTGATTCTAGCAAACACCTGAAATGCGGATTAATGTTAAGGAATTTTGAAAAATTCAAAACACTATTGCCGATGCCCTGAGGAAGAATGCTAGGCTTTTGAAAACGCATTTTAATGAAAACGTTCGTTTAAATAGACTTTTCCTGCAGACAGTGATTGATGCTGTATTAGTCTATACTGTATTTGAGCAAACAAGAACTAGCATTCCATGGCCATGACGAAAGCATGGGCTCGATAAATCGTGGAAATTTTATTGAAAAACTTTCAATGTTGATATGAAGAAGTTCTTTAGAAATTGAAAATCAATACGAAAGTATAAAAAACTATTCAAAATGAATTAATTGAATGTATTTCTGAATATATAAACGATCACGTCAAAAATGAAATAATTTTTGATTGTTGATTCGGAAGGTGTATTGGTTGAGGGATTTTTGGGTTTCCATGATGTGAATGAAGATAGAACGTCAGGAGCTTTATACAAAATGCTAGACAAAATTTTGGAACAGTCTGATTACCAGCACAAATAAATAAGACAATGTTACGATGGGGCAAGTATAATGTCTGGACACTTAAATGGTCTACAGAAAAAAAGTCAAGGATAAAGCTTCTCAAGCTGGTTTTGTTCAAAGCTTAGTTCATCGTTTGAATCTTGTATTACACCAGAGTTTTTCTAAAATTTCTAAGTGTCGAATACTTTTTGCAAGCTTCAGTGGAATTTCTTCATTTGTTCATCATTCTGCGAAAAGGTCTTATACACTTGTATCAACAACCGCAAGATGCAGACCAACCATAACAGAAACTCGATGGTCTTCCACTTCGAAATTAGTAAGTGTAGTTGTTGAAGATTGGGATAAATTGAAGGAAGTGTTCGGATTTCTGACGAATAGCGAATAATCAGACAAAAAATCAATTCATCTTGCCAAGAGGTTTTTTGAATGATATGAACACTTTCGAATTTACATTTTTGGCTCCACCAATCCATTATTCAAACTTTTGAAGAAAAAATAACTGAACATAAACTACTGCGTAACTCAAATTAAAAAAAACAAAAAACGTCGTGAAATGGTTGACGCTATAATTCGTGCATGAATATACTAGTATTAAAAGAAATCCGTCTTGTTGCACGATGATATTTATTCAGCTAAAGAATGAAATCTATATACAGTTTAAAAACACATGAGCACTTTCGGTGTCACGTTGACACCTTCATCAGATGTAATTTCACCATGTGGCTACATGCTGGTCTTAAGTACGTGGAGTAGATGCATCATGGGAAAGGTAATGTCAATGTCACATGATATACCAGATAACAAGACAATCAAAAAAAGGCATAGTTAGCCAATGTTCACTTAACAGAAGCAATTGCTATTGTGCCGTCCTTCCCAACAAGATTGCTCCAAGGTTCAGGTAAAACATAAGGATAATAGTCATTACAGCAATTTGTATTATAAGCCGAAATATAAAGGCTTTCTGTAAATAACAAGGAATAAACAGAGTTAGGTGTGTTTATGATTTTAGCGTTGTCCCAGTCTGGGATGGAATTTCCAGCACTTATGGTTCTTGCAAAAGAGGTGCTTTGGTGTTTCATTTTTAGATCATATCTGTGTTCATTTAATCTCAAATCCAAATTTCTTTTGGTAGAACCCACATAATGATTGTTTAGTTCACCAGAGATAGTGTCAAGCATAGGAATAACATACACACCCCATTTTTTCCCTTTGTCAATTTTGTCACGATCATTGCGGATAATGGTATATAGATTGCATGATCGTATTCCAAATTGTATTTTATGACGAGAACATATGTTGGTAAGGAGGTTTACAATATGTGGATTAAAATCAACAGATCCAACATACTTTTTAGGCACTTGCTCACTAATTAAAGCGGTTGACATAGAAAACCGTACTTTATTGTGCACTCCCTTAACAACGTTGTCCGGGTAACCATGGTTTTTAGAGAGGGATGATATCCATTGTAGTTCTTGAGCTCTGGCGAAATGGCTAGAAGAATGTGAATATGCTCTTCTAAATAGGAAGTGCAGAGCAGAAATTTTATGCTGAAAAATGTGAGCAGAATTGTACGGAATTAGAGTGGGTGTGGAAGTAGGTTTTCGATAAACGGCAAAACACAGGGAATTGTCAGAAGGGGTACGAGTAATTTGAAAGTCAAGATAAGGTAAGACGAAATTATTTTCAAGTTCTATCGTGAGTTTGATGGAGGGGTATTGAGCAGACATAGCGTTGACAAACTGCTGTAACTGATTTATGGTATATGGCCAAATTACCAAGATGTCATCAACGTAACGGATATAGAGACTAGGTTTTTGTGGGAATTCTTGTATGACTTTATTTTCAATATGCTGTAGAAGAATTTCTGCTAAGACTGCAGAAAAAGGTGAACCCATGGCTGTCCCGTCGGTTTGTTGGTAAAATATGTTCTGAAATTTGAAAAATGAACGCTTTTTAATGAGATGAACAGCATTCATTATGAAAGCAATATCATTGGCAGGAATGTCAGAATCAATGAGCAAAGCCTGAATCAACTGAAATGTAGCTTCCATAGGTACATTCGTGTATAACGAAACTACATCTAGGGACGCCAAAAGATAGGAATTTGGTAGTGGCTGAATTAACTTTAACCTATCAATAGCTTGTGTGGTGCTCTTTATTGAGTAGGAAGAATTCACTGTAAATTTGGTGAGATAACTTGCCAAAGATTTTTCCAAATGTCGGGTGGGGGCGATGTAACCTGATACAAGAGGGCGAATAGGGTACCCTTCCTTGTGTAGTTTTAATCTACCAAATAAATCAGGCACATGGCAGCCGGGGGGTGGATTGAAGGCTTTTGAAAAGGAGTCCGGAGGAGCTGAAGAGTTCTTAAGGCGGCTTAAAGCAATAACAGTAGCCCTGGTGGGGTCTCGTTTCACTATTACATGAGGGACACTAGAAATGGCATTGAGCATTTTTTTAATATAGTCACTTTGATTTAAGAGCACAACTTGACTAGTTTTATCAGCTAAAAGAATGGCAATATCTGGGTTCTTTTTCAATTCAATCAGCTGCTGCATTTCCTCATGAAGCTGGCATTCTTCGGTGGTTTTACACCGTCGTGGATTGTGTTTGTGAAGAGACCTTGCGATTTTCATTCTTGTGAAGTTCCTATCTTCTATTGGAAGTGAATATAGAATTTTTTCAATTTGCGGAACTGTTTTGAATAAGTCCACTTTACGTTGGTTATTGTAAGTTATCTCACCAAATTTACAGTGAATTCTTCCTACTCAATAAAAAGCACCCCACAAGCTATTGATAGGTTAAAGTTAATTCAGCCACTACCAAATTCCTATTTTTTGGCGTCCCTAGATGTAGTTTCGTTATACACGAATGTACCTATGGAAGCTACATTTCAGTTGATTCAGGCTTTGCTCATTGATTCTGACATTCCTGCCAATGATATTGCTTTCATAATGAATGCTGTTCATCTCATTAAAAAGCGTTCATTTTTCAAATTTCAGAACATATTTTACCAACAAACCGACGGGACAGCCATGGGTTCACCTTTATCTGCAGTCTTAGCAGAAATTCTTCTACAGCATATTGAAAATAAAGTCATACAAGAATTCCCACAAAAAACTAGTCTCTATATCCGTTACGTTGATGACATCTTGGTCATTTGGCCATATACCATAAATCAGTTACAGCAGTTTGTCAACGCTATGTCTGCTCAATACCCCTCCATCAAACTCACGATAGAACTTGAAAATAATTTCGTCTTACCTTATCTTGACTTTCAAATTACTCGTACCCCTTCTGACAATTCCCTGTCTTTTGCCGTTTATCGAAAACCTACTTCAACACCCACTCTAATTCCGTACAATTCTGCTCACATTTTTCAGCATAAAATTTCTGCTCTGCACTTCCTATTTAGAAGAGCATATTCACATTCTTCTAGCCATTTCGCCAGAGCTCAAGAACTACAATGGATATCATCCCTCTCTAAAAACCATGGTTACCCGGACAACGTTGTTAAGGGAGTGCACAATAAAGTACGGTTTTCTATGTCAACTGCTTTAATTAGTGAGCAAGTGCCTAAAAAGTATGTTGGATCTGTTGATTTTAATCCACATATTGTAAACCTCCTTACCAACATATGTTCTCGTCATAAAATACAATTTGGAATACGATCATGCAATCTATATACCATTATCCGCAATGATCGTGACAAAATTGACAAAGGGAAAAAATGGGGTGTGTATGTTATTCCTATGCTTGACACTATCTCTGGTGAACTAAACAATCATTATGTGGGTTCTACCAAAAGAAATTTGGATTTGAGATTAAATGAACACAGATATGATCTAAAAATGAATCACCAAAGCACCTCTTTTGCAAGAACCATAAGTGCTGGAAATTCCATCCCAGACTGGGACAACGCTAAAATCATAAACACACCTAACTCTGTTTATTCCTTGTTATTTACAGAAAGCCTCTATATTTCGGCTTATAATACAAATTGCTGTAATGACTATTATCCTTATGTTTTACCTGAACCTTGGAGCCATCTTGTTGGGAAGGACGGCACAATAGCAATTGCTTCTGTTAAGTGATCATTGGCTAACTATGCCTTTTTTTGATTGTCTTGTTATCTGGTATATCATGTGACATTGACATTATCTTTCCCATGATGCATCTACTCCACGTACTTAAGACCAGCATGTAGCCACATGGTGAAATTACATCTGATGAAGGTGTCAATGTGACACCGAAAGTGCTCATGTGTTTTTAAACTGTATATAGATTTCATTTTTTAGCTGAATAAATATCATCGTGCAACAAAACGGATTTCTTTTAATACGTCGTGAAATTTTGAGCCATAAAAGGAACGATGAGTTATTTGAAACACAGTTTGGAAAAGCTAGCAAAATCACAGTAATAAGCACGGGAATATGCTGCTCTTACACAGGAAACAATTGTTCGAATTATAAGCAATTGTATTTTGAAATTTTGGACCACATTCTTATGGAAATGGATATAATATTTCAAGACTGTAAGAAACTTTAATTTGCCTGACTTGCTAACACAACCAAATTCGAAGAATTTAATGCATGCTTTCCCACTCGCGCTCTTGAAAATCTACATTTTTACGGAAACATATTTACTAAACACCAGCGCCTTAAAAATGAACTGAGTCTTGTATATGCCGATGAAACATTAAGGAATATATTGACTCAAGAACTCCTTCGAGTGTTTCACGGAGATAAAGACATTTTTACAGAAGAGTATAAATTGGTTTTCCTCAGTTTAACAATTCCATCTACAAGTGTGCCAGTGAAAAAAAGTTTTCTTAAAAGAATGCAAACTTGCTCAAGAAACACTAGTTCCCAAGATAGACTTGCTTTTCTGGCAAATATTTCTATTCAGGAAGACATTTTATTGATGCTCACGAAGAAACAACCATCTAACCATCTTATGACGACATAATCGACAAATTTGCAGCTTTAAAAGGAAGAAAAATTGATTTAATATACAAAGAATAAGTAAGTCCCCATTAAGGGATTTTCATTGTAGACAGTATATATCTTTTCATACTGCTCTTGTACCTCTTCACCTATTTTTCCACCCACGAGCCGCCACTGATCTGAACCGCATCGAGAAGGGTATATCAAGAGCATAGGGCGACACAAAAGGTCGTAGAATGCGTCGACGTACCGGACAATTGTGACAACGAATTGCTGGTACATTAACCTCCAGACTGTGAGGATGTCACGACGACGGATTCGTACACACCACGAGAAGTCGAGTGGGTTTGCGAGAGGATATATAATTGGGCTGAGAGAAATCGGTTGGCCAAGTCGCCTTATCGCCAGACATTTGGATCGGAGCAACGCCGTAATCGGACGATGTTGTTGCCAATGGGTCGAACAGGGCAGCACAATCCAGCGGCACACGGGCAGTGGACGGCCGAGATAATCGGTGGATCGCGAGATTCGAGCTACTGTGAGAGCCGCACGAACAGAACCGAATTCGTCGCTTTCAACCATTCTTGGAAATGTTACGTCGTAGGCACGGAAGTGGCCATTCGCACCGTTGCCAGACGAGTTGCGGTACAGGGATTACATACGAGGAGGTCAATCCGCTGCTTATTACTGATCAGAGAGCATGGCAGGCACCAGTTGCAGTGGTGTCGGACCCGATCGACGAGGGATAATGTCCAGTGGTGTCACGTTGTCTTCAGTGATGAGACACAGTTTGCAATTAGCGCCGACGACCAGCGCATGCGTGTCTAGACACGAGCCGACCAGCGCATGCGTGTCTAGACACGAGCCGACCAGCGCACGGATCCTTCTTATACCGTGAAACGGCACAGGGCTCGGACACCCATTCTGACTGACGAGGAAGCTATTTCCTACTACAACTGGACACCCTTCGAAGTCCTCCGTACTACCCTCACGGCTCAACGTTACGTCGACGTACTCTACGACCTGTTGTGTTACCCTTCCTGTAGCACGTTACCGAGTAATTTTGCAGCAGGATAATACCAGGCCACACACGGTACAGCTCTCCCGGGCCTGCCCCTGTAATGTCGACACCCTTCTAAGCCAGTCCGATCAGCCGATTTCTCACCGATCAAACATGATGGGACCCCACCTACACCCATCTCGGAATGTCGGCGAATTTGCCCACAATTTGGACACCATCTGGCATTCCATACCTCAGAACTGTATCCGTAAATTGTATGTGTCTCTGCCACGCTGGGTTTCTGCTTGTATCCGAGCGAGAGGTGGCGCTACAACTTACTGACTTCTTCTACTCATGTAACTGTTTTTTTCCAGATAAATAGCCCAACTGCTGTGGAATTGCAATCATTTCCTCTCCTATACATTTACATTACACATGCCGATTTTCATCTTGATTGGATAATTCCTTCTGGGTGCTTCGTTTTTTTTTTTTGTTTTTTTTTGTTGTTGTTCTTGTTTTTTGTTCTTCTTCCTTTTTTTTTTTTTTAGCGAAGATAGCTACTATGGTTTAGGGTGGTGTAGAAAGATTAGGGCTAAGGAAGAACTTGATTATATTACCTCAGAGAGAAAAGTTAGTAAACAACAAACACCCCGGATCATCAAGACAGTTTCTACAAGCACTCTTCATGGCAGCTCAGGAAAGACAGGTAAAAAGTTCCAACACAGATGTTTTTCCTTGGCTGGAAGTAATATGAAAGTAATTTATATCACAGCCAGGCTAAGTATTCGCCTTAAACAAGGAAAAGTGTGGTAAGTGTCAATCCTTGTTTCACCTACCACTAAAAGGAAGGCTACGTTATTTTAACAGTTTCTTTCAAAGCAAGTACGTCGATAACAATTCGAAAATTTGAAATGAGAAAGTAAATTATCAATTGACAATAAAGTGGTCATTTTAAGGATTGATTGATTTCGGTCCGTGAAAAGCAAAACAAAACTGGCAATCCAATTATACGTTTTCGGGGCCCCTCAAGCTCTGGGGCCCTAGGCGCGCGCCTAGTACGCCTACTGGGAAATCCGCTCCTGCAGTAACTTATTGTGAAAACTCTGTATAGATAATTTATTAGTTACAGTATCGTGTTTTAACGGACCTCATAATGATTCCCCATCCAAAGTTCTTTGGGGCTCCAATCAAATGTTTTAGCCTAGGGGTTCACGATGACCTTAATCCGGCCCTGGGCTCGTGCAAATACAACAGAAGGTAGACGGAAAGTGTGAGTTCACGTTGTTTGAAGAGGTTCACGACAAGGCTCGAAGTCTAACAGTCTTAATGAGTCAGTTGCATATATATATATATATATATATATATATCCGACCTGAAAAAGCAATAGGAACTGCAGTAAAATATCGGGACTAACTCAGAATTCCGTGTAAAAGTAAAAAACGTATAACTGAGGTTCCATTGTAGCATGGGAAGTTTTTCAAATTGTATTCAGTATTTGGTAAATATACAGTAAAATGAACAACTGATAAATTTAATATAACAAAAAGATGACACCGAATTTTCGGTAGTAATTAGTATGTCTTTTCAACCATTTCCGACGCAAATGAAATTTATCAAAGTCAATGGAACCCGTTAGAAAAACAACAACGGATTTCTACAATCAATAAAATATTCAGAAATAACGAAAGGAATATCCTGGACAAAGAGATTTTCAAACCGAGCAGTTAAAAGAAGAAATATAGAAGGAAACATAATACACCGATGTTCAAAATTAAGAGAATTTGCACATTTTGTCGAATTTCTGAAAAACTAATGGACACATTTGTAATGAAATTTAGTATGGATACACGCTATATAAGAGAAAAAATTATACCATACAACAGTCATGGTACGCACTTGTGATCGTCAGTAAGGCTCATCATCGCAGGAATGTCCAAAATCCACGTTGCAAGATCGATCATAAAATGACTCTAATATGCGGTTATGGTCCCCTCTCACCACAGTCTCACAGCGCGACGTCATACTGGAAACGAGGTAGTTGATGAGTCCCTGCGGCCGTGGGTCCCACTCCTGCAGCAACACAGTTTTCAGCTCCTGGATGGTTCTCGGAGGGGTGGCGAGCTGCAATTGCCCTCCCAAGAGCGTCCAAGACATGTTCGATAGGGCTGGCCATTCCATCCTGCGAATATCTTCACTTTCAAGAAAAACGTTGACCTGGTGAGCCCTATGTGGACGAGCGTTGTCGTCCATAAAAAGGAACTGAGGTCCAACTGCGCCCCTGAAAAGTCGAACATAGGGCTGTAAGATCTCATCCCCATGCCTCTCAGTAGTCAGGGAGCCTCTGTCAAGCACATGGAGAGGTGTACGGCCGTCCAGCGTGATGTCTGTCCAGACCATGACACCTCCGCTACCGTAGCGGTCCCTTTCTTGGATGTTGGAGGAAAGGTATCCGGTCCCAGGTTCTCTCCAGATAAAGGTACGTCGAGAATCAGTGTCCAGGCCGAATCGTGACTCGTCTGTGAAGAACCCCACTGAAGTCTGATCCAAAGCTGATGTCTGCACCGTGCTAAACGTGCTCTCTTGTGTGCTGAAGTGAGCGGGATGCAAACAGCGGGTCTTCTGAAAAAAATGTCCTCTCTCATGAAGGCTTCGGGAAACAGTAACCTTTGAAACTCGGATTCCAGTGGCGGCATGCAGCTGTAGCAATCCTGTGGCGCCCTTAGACCATGAATATGGTAAACACAGCTGCTCGCGTTCACGCAGTGTTGAGAGAACGGCACAAACATGTCAAGTGGGTTAGTCACGTGATGTGTGTCAAGATTGCTCTGAGGGAGCAGGTAATGGAAATGATCAACAGCATTTACCTTAGACCATGAATAAGTCATTTGCACGGTGTCAATATAATTTTACAAAGTTTATCTTCATATAATATCATAGCGATCAATTATCTTCATAAAAAATCAAGTGGTTTATTTTTCTGCCCACTAGTTCGTGTGGTACAAATTATTAAAGTTCAGTCACTTTGGTTGGTACTCCTGCTGAAGTGTTTGTATCAGGGGCGGCACCTGCTTGGGGCGCAGCCCCTACCCAAAGCAGTTTTTTTTCATGCCGTAACAAGAGAGAGAAGTTTTGTGAACACCGCTGTAAGTTTTCCCACCATAATGCCACGACTGCAGTTTTCCGAACTCAATTGGAAGTTTCCCCTGCATAACGAAGTTTCCCCGGGAAGAACGTGACGGACTGCGCTTCTTGCAGCCCTAGCGGCTATTGAAACCAACTCATGTGGGAAACTCTGCCTATTCCCACATCAGTTCGTTTCCTTTGAATAAAACTTCCCCGGGGACTGCATTCATGGCAGTTCTCGCTAGCAGGGTTGCTCGCGAATTGTTGGGTGGGAATGCATCGCCGGACCTGTGTGCTTTGTTGATTAATACGATTCTTGTGCTTCCGAATAAGACATAAAATAGGGGAATGAATTAAAAATAATGTCTAATGTTGAAATAAAGTATTAAATAAAGTACGTTTGAATGTATTACTCAACCTGGGCTTTTTTTCTTCCAATTTTTGGTTTGTTCCTGCTTTTATTCAACGTGATAATTCTAACAACAATGTTGCTCCCATCTAATAACAAAAACTCAGTTGCCGGGACTTTTGTTTTGCAAAAAAAAAGTTTTACTTATATTTTCTCTTCTGGTCAAAATGGGCATGTGAACAAATTGCGATTAAAAATAGAGTTCAGTGTTGGATAAATTGAAGGAAAAAATATGAGAGAGAGATACTAATTTCTGCAGCGAAATACTTGCACAAAATTGATTTTTCACTTACCAAGCACAGCGAAATTTTCGCTCTTAAACTCGCGTAAATTTTTATTCACCAAAAATCATTGAAGTCACTCCACTGGATACATTTTATTTTTCTGCTGCATCCCCCTCCCTCCCAAAAATCAGTTGCGCATTTCAATTGAGGTAGTGTACTTAAGTACTTTGAAAAGAACATTTAATCAGATATCATTGTTTAGTAAATTTACGAAGTTGGTAAATTTTGGAAAACAAATTTTTCTACACTAAATTGTTATCATGATGGCTTCAGAATTAAAACTGGGCTGATTATGTTTGCAATCCGTTTTTATTAAAGAGAATGCCGGTGTGTGAATATCGCAATAACAACTCGTCGCGAAATTCTGAAAGACCCTTCAAAATTCCCCAAAATGTTTTTCATCGCCGTCCAAGTTGCAGTGGTCGGTATCAAGTCGAAGTTTCAAAGGGAGTGTATCAGAAGAAAAAATATTTATTGTCAATTCTAGGGGTCACAATGAGACACTTGAGAACGCGTAGCGCATACATGACGTTGAGTGTGTCTCCGCTACCACTGGCACACACATTAATTTTTTTGTCCTTATATCATCATCATCATCATTGTCAACCATTATCAATGCACTGCTGGACAAAGGTCTCCCCAAGTTTCCTCCACAACGGTCTGTCTTGTGCCAGTCTCTTCCATGTCACTCCCGCATACTTTCGAATTTCATCCACCCATCTTCCATGTGGTCTTCTTCTGGGTCTTTTCCTGTCCCTTGGAATCCAATCTAAAATTTCGGCTGTCCATCGATGGTCTGTTCTTCTGGCAGTATGTCCAGCCCATTGCCATTTCAGGGATTTAACTCTGATCCTGATGTCTTCCACTCTTGTCATTTTTCGGATCCACGTGTTCCTCTTCTTATCTCTCCTGGTTACACCAAGCATGCACCTCTCCATGCTGTTTTGAGTTGTCTGCAGCCTTTGTATGTCTCTTTTAGCTAAGGTCCACGTCTCTGCACCATACGTAAGCACTGGAAGGATGCATTGATCAAACACTTTTCTTTTAAGACATAATGGCATATTGCTCTTGAAAATTATGCTGTTTCTTCCAAAAGTTATCCAGGCAAGTTTTGTACGCCAATTAATTTCTTCACCAATGTGACCCTCACTTGATATCTGCTGTCCAAGATAAGCGTACGTGTCTGTTATCACCAGCTTTTCTCCATCAATCGATAAATCTTCATTTCTTGTAAAAGCATTGAACATCACTTTTGTCTTCTGAAAGTTCATTTTTAATCCCGCTTCTTTACTCTTGTTAGCAACTTCCTGGATCATACTCTGTAGCTCTGATGGGGTAGTTGCAAAAATGACTATGTCATCAGCAAAACGAAGGTAGGTTAGATAATCTCCATTAATCTTTATCCCTTTGTTTTCCCAGTTCAGTGATTGAAAGACATTTTCCAATGTAGCATTAAAGAGCTTCGGAGATATGGTGTCACCTTGTCTCACTCCTTTTCCAATTTTTATGTGTGTTATATTTTCAAACAGCCGAATCTTTGCACTTGCATTTTCATAGATGTTACTAATAATATTAATGTATGCATCTTCAATACCGCAGGATTTCAGAGCCATTGTAAGTGCTGATGGTTTCACCGAATCAAAGGCTTTTTCATAATCGATAAAAGCCATGCACAATGGAAGTTCATATTCCCTCGCTCTTTCAATTAGTTCTCTCAGTACGTGGATATGATCTATTGTGCTGTAGCCACTCCTGAATCCAGCTTGTTCTCTCGGTTGAGCCATGTCCAGTGTCACATTCAAGCGGTGTGAAAGAACTTTAGTGAAGATTTTATAAACCACTGATAGGAGGCTGATATGTCTGTAGTTCCTGATATCCTCAATGTCACCTTTTTTATGTAGCAAGATCATTGTAGCGTTGTTCCAATCCTCAGGAATTTTCCCTTCATTAAGGCATCGAGTGAACATTTGGGCGAGTACTGTTTCGATTTCTCCACTTGCTTCTTGTATGATGTCTACAGTAATTCCATCTTCTCCTGGAGCTTTTCCCCGCTTCATGTTCTTGATTGCATGTGCAACTTCTGCTGGAAGGACTGGAAGAACTCTGGTACTGGTACCTTTCATGATGTCTGGAGTACATGTATCATCCCTTTCATATAATTTGGAGTAGAAATCTTTCACTCTTGTCAAAATTTCGCCTCTATTTCTTGTTACAGAACCATCTTCTTTTCTCAGTGCCATAATCTGTTTTTTTCCCTTACTGAGATGTCCCTTTGCTATCTTTAGGCTTTGGTTGTTTTCAATTGCCTTCCTTACTAGTTCACAGTTGAATTTTCTTACGTCTTCAGTGATATTTTTTCGTACTGTCTTGCATAGCTCTATATATTCCACTTTGGAAGTCACATCTTGTTTAGTTGTCCTCATCTCTCTTCTTTTTTGCATCAACATTTTGGTTTTTCATGATATATATATATATATATATATATATATACGTACGTATATATACGTACAGTATATGCTTGTATATATAATTTGCAACCACCATCAATCCACTGCTGGATGAAAGTCTTCAAGTTTCTTCTTCCACAACAGTCTGCCTTGAGTCAGTTTCTTTCATGCTTTCGAATTTCATGTACACATCTCCCTCTTGTCATCTTCTGGATATTGTTTTTTCCCTTGCCATCCAGTTCAATATTTCAACTCTCCGTCGGTGGTTCTTTCTTCTAGCAATATGTCCATCCCATTGCAGTTTCAGAAATTTTGACCAGGTCTTCCACTCTTGTCATTTTCTCGATTCACGAGTTCCTATTTTTATCTTTCCATGTAACATCAAACATGCATCTCTACATGATTCTTTCAGTTCTCTGCAACGTCTGTCGGTCTGTTTTAGTTGTGGTCCATGTCTGTGCTCCATGCGTAAGAACTGGAAGGATGCACTGATTAATCAGTTTCTTTTTAAGAAATAATGTATCCGACGAAGTTTTATAGGTCGATTATTTTCTTCATAAATGTGACAATGTGGCCATCGCTTAATATCTGTTTCCTAATTTAGGTATCGGTACCTTTACATTTTTCCTATCAATCTCTAAATATAAAATATAAATATTAATTTCTTGTAAAAAAAAGCACTTTCGATCAGTATATATATATATATTACTGTTATTATTATTATTAAACGGACAGCGTCAGCACAGGCGCAGTAACTTAACTTTCGAAGTGGTATCGTGATATCTACAAAATTGAGATGCAGCCCCCCCCCATCTCAGCTTACCACGAGCCGCCACTGGTTTGTATACATATTTTTACGCATTTTTGCTGCCTCCCCCTACAACGCAGGATTTGTTTAGCAAAATAACCATCAATCTTTGTACCTTCAGCTTTCATTGTGTATACTTTTTGTTGTTATAGAGTGTTTATATAATATCCTATGATTTTTTAAAGTTGTCCCACAACGTGTATATTCTCCCTATTGGAGTGGGAAAAGTGACCTCATTTCTCACCCCCACCCCCATTCCCATTTAAATTGTGTGTAGTGTTCCACAGCAAAAGTAGTTTTCTCTCATTGACAAAAGTATTTTTTCTTATTGAAAACAGTATAAGTGTTCTGTGAAAACTTTGGGTTGATAAGTCAATTATTTTTGGAGTTATGAGTGTGTGATCGTGGACCTCTGTAAATGGAGAAATTGTTTACTGTCAAGATATCGAGATGTAGGAAATATTAGAAACACATATACATACATACAGATGTACACATATTTTAATATATATAAATACCCCAATTTTCAGACTAACAACCACAGCATATATGTTGTAAAAATGAGATATTTTGCCAAATGGTAGCACTCATGAGCCCTCATGGTGATCTTGTTTTTTGGAGGGGGAAGATGGTGTTCACGTTTTTTTTATTTTGATAATTCACATCAGTTTTCTGTTTCCTTTTTAAAACAGAAAATTAATAATTATCAAGGGGTACACAAAGTCTTGCATAGCAGTTATTGCTAATCAAAAATAAATCAGAAGCTGCACATCCTTAAATTATAAATTTTGGACGATTCCTTTTTACAACGACTGAGACCACTTACCATTTTTGTTTTGTCTAATCTGTTTACATACTTAATCCATGAATATAACCGTTGGTCTTATGTTGGGGCCGATTCTTCTTTTTTGTAAAACTTGTAATGTGTTTGAATTACACATTACTTTTTATGTGTGACCTGCATTTCAACCTTTTTATACAGTGGGAACTTATATGTTAAATTAAATCATGATTTTCCTAAATTTTTCACCTTGGAATAACAAAGTAATCCCGCTACCTTTCAAACAGTACAACGCATCACTATTATTCAAGGTGTATAAATCGCATATCTACTACATCTATACCTTCGGATAACAAACATTACCACATGTAAGCAGCATTTCATCATAAAATGTAGTATAAAATACAAACGATCTTATCTTATATTCAAATCTTTGCTGACATTCAATAGCACAACATGTCCACCCCATGGTACAAATGTATTTCATAATTTCCTTCAACCACAGAAATTAAAATCGCTCACTTAACTTCAAGTAATCTATAATGATTTTCATTACAGTTACGAACTGCGCACCGTGAAAGCCTGTGGTTGACATACATCACGTGACTACCCTCTGGAGGTGTTTGTGCCGCCTTCGGAGCTCCTAGCTCTGTCTATTTATATTCATGGTCACGGTGTATTTATGGTCTAAGGAATTCTAGACCACATTCATCTCTGGACGAATGTTCAGCCAGTGCTTAGTCCACTGCGGCAGTATCCCAGAACTAAGGCGGCGATCTCTGACCCCCCTTGACAGAGGGGGTAAGTATTTGAACACTGGTGGGTGAAAGCCATGGTTAGACAGACCGCCACACCCTTCTTCTTCAGATTGGCATCGAGTTGGCGAAAATGGATACTGCTTGGACATTTCAAATTGGTATCGTTGAGTTTCAGTCACACCCTGGTGCGTCGGGCGGCTGGGGGTTTTTTTTGGTTTTTTTTTATTGGAGGTTTAACGTCCACCGTGAGCAGCTCAATGGACTATAAGCAGTCGCCCGTCCCTAATTTAGGGTCACTGGTTCCAGGGAAGGGAGAGAGCCAATGCCGTAAGACAAATACAACATCCATGCCTCACGGGGATTCGAACCCGGACCCCTTTCGGACGAATGATCAGAGGTCATCGCCTTAGACCACTGCACCACCGGGGCGGCGGCTGGTTGGTGTTGTGGTTCTCTGTGATGTTGTCCAGTGCTTCGTTCCCTTTTCCCCCTTCCAGACAGAGTTGTGTCACGGATCACCCTCTCCTTTCACTACATTTTTCTGTTTGTCTTTCTTATTGAGTTCACTTACTCAGATCTCCTAGCTTCTCATTTCTAAGGGCAGTTTTAGACCTGGGGTCAGATATTCCCTTCCTAAAACTTCTTCTAATATCATATCATCATAGTCCACTGCGCCACCATAAGGACAACCTCCGAATAAGGAGTTCCTAATTTAGGTTGAGAAACCCGAACCCACAGCGCCATGCGCCTTTTGGCAGGTGGAAGAGAATCTAAGAGAGTTAGGAACATATTGTCCTGATAGAATTGCACGAAAGAAAAGAATGGAAATATTACAGGAGAAGGAGTAGACGGTTACCCGTTAAGAAGTGAAGTTGTAAGCTACCCTACATACTTACCTGTAACAACAAGCCATTACAATCGAAATTTCTTTCAGCAGAAAAATGCCCGGTACACCTGTGCCACAGATGAGTACAGGGGGAAAAGAAGGAAAGGACACGGGAAAGGGGAACCTGAAAAAAAAAACATCACAGACAGAATAAGTTTCCCAGAGGAAAATCGACGTTCAACACCGGATAAGACAAAACTGGCCATTTGCTCAGTGTTTCTCTCGGGTCCGCTATTGCTTCGTTACTCGCCAGCCAATGAGAGAAAAGATTTTTCCCCATTGGTTTAAAATTTTTTTCTCAGGTTTACATTTGTTGATTCTTGCCTGACATGTCAGAGTAACCATAGCGAAGGTGGTGTGATCACAAGATTACACCGATCGAGGTCCAAGTCACTCACCTTGAGCAAACAACAGAAAAAAAAAGCCACAATCAGGGCTTTCACTCCCCATTTAGGGAGCCGGTAGTATAAGGGCCAATCATTTTTTTCTTCGCTACTTGTCTGCTTGTTGCTCAATTATGTGCAACAGCGGAAAAAATTAAGTCCTGTTTTAATTATTTATTATTTTCTTATTTTTTTTAGTCAGAACTAATGCGCCAGAAAAAAATTAATTTAAAAGACAAGACCAACAACACCTTGTTAGTTCGGGGGAGAGATATTCAGTACAAAAAAGATAAATCTTTTATGCAACATTTTGCTCGGCCCTTAAAAGGGCCTCCCCCCCCCCAAAAAAAAAACTCCTGATATTCACTTCTTGCTTTCTTCCCATGTGTGAAGAATAACTTCAATCTAGTCCCAGTTATTTTTAATTTTTTTGGAAGCATAACTGTGAACTGGATTCTTTTCAGGAATGTTATTTAAAATATCCTTCGGTCTTTTAAATTTGTCAGTATCATTGACAACATAATTAAAGTCCTCCCTGACAAGAGGATTGGGATGTTTCTTGGCTTTCTCGTAATACCTTTCGGCAAGATCATACTTAGTATAATGTATAGAGTTGATATTTAGCATACTACGGATAGCATTATTGGATGTTTTTCCATCGAGTCCTACCATCATACCAAGAGTTTCATTTTGAAACGAGGTAATGTTATTTTTTTGCTGCTTTCTGCAGTTACCACATATAGGGCAGCCATAGGTAATCACCGGGCTGAAGCATGCTTTCCATAACAAGGTTTGCCGCCCCGGTGGCGCAGTGGTCTAAGGCGCTGGCCTCTGATCATTCGTCCGTAAGGGGTCCGGGTTCGAATCCCGGTCAGGCATGGAAGTTGTGTTTGTCTTACGGCACTGGCTCTCTCCCTTCCCTGGAACCAGTGACCTAAATTAGGGACGGGCGACTGCTTATAGCCCATTGAGTTGCTCACGGTGGTCGTTAAACCTCCAATAAAAAAAAATAATAACAAGGTTTTATTTTTTTTTTGCTAAGCCTTTTATTTTTAATTATGGGTTGGAGACATCCTCTTAATTTAAGAGCTTTAGCCAGGGTTTCCTTAATATGCTTGTTCCAATTCAAATTATGATCCATGATGAGGCCTAAATATTTGACATCCTTTACCCAAGGTATTTTTTTACCATGCAATTCAATTTCAAAGTCAGGATTGTAATTGTATGTTTTACGGGAGAACAGAATTGCTTGTGTCTTGTCAGTATTAATTTTAATTTTCCAGTCTAGGAAGTAATTCTCCAGTTTTTCCACATAGTATTGCAACATAAATGTTGCTTGATTTTTATTCATGGAAGTATAGGCCAGTGCAGTGTCGTCAGCATAAAGTGCTGTAGTCAGATTCCTGTTGTTAAAATTTGGAAAATCTGAAGTAAAAATAGAGTATAGTGTAGGAGCAAGTACACTGCCTTGTGGAACACCGGCTTCAGTTACTTTTTTTGAAGATTTCTTCCCATTAATTTTTGCATAAAATGTTCTGTTTTCAAGATGAGATTTGATTATATGAATAATCCAAGGTGGGAAGTCATGTGCTATTAGTTTGTAGATAATTGCCTCGTGTGGACATTTGTCAAAGGCCTTAGCTACATCCAGGAATATAGCCGCTGTGTGTTTTTTATTCATTATTCCTTCTGCACATTTTTCAGTAACTCTCGAGAGCTGGTGCAACGTGGACTGTGTCACGAAAACCTCCTTGAATAAATGGAATAACTGGGTATTCTTCACAGAACTGTTGCATCCTAACAAGTATAATTTTTTCAAAAATTTTTCCGATGGTTGGGAGCAACGAAATCGGTCTGTGATTTTCAGGAATTGCCGGGTTTTTACCTGGCTTGGGTAATAATATTACCTCTGCAGTCTTCCAATCATCAGGGAAATAATTTAATTTAATGGCACAATTGTATATTTTAGTAAGGGTTTGCACATACTCTTCCGGTAATGTTTTCAGAATTTTATTATTTATGCCATCTTTGCTCGGTGCCTTTTTATTTTTAAGATTGTTAATGAGAAACCTAACTTCTCTTTCACTGATGGGTAGTGGTTTTTCAAAGTCAGGAGGAACAAATTTTTTTTTGGCCCTTAACAGGTGGCTTGTTTTTTCTTATCTTTTCAGTTTCTGGCGTTCCGGACCCGCGAGAGGTCGTAGCAAACTTGAAGTTGCTGTCCGATTTTTGCATTTTTTGGATTCCGGACCCGAGAAAGGTCGTAGCCACTTTATTTAGAGCTTGCCGTCTATCGGACTTAAGAGGAGCCGCGGATGGCTTAGTGGTTAAGGAGTCAGACTATCAATGCAAGGTCCTCAGGTTCGAACCTGGCTGATCTTTCAGAGATAGAGCGATTTACTAACAATCGCTGAATATCCGAGCACGTTAAGTGACGGCCCCCAGGCTGGACTCACTCGTTAAATGGGTATCCTTTCCTATGCCCCCCCCCTGAAATTCTCTCACACCTCTGTGTGCAACATCGTACTTGTACGGTGGCGCTATCTACTGTACTCTAATCTCACTTCAAACTGTTCTGTCAAAGTCGTTAGACTTGCTCTCATTCCTTCCGCTTCTGTGTCCTGCCCAAAAGTCGATCTCGCTGTAGGTGCCTGGGACCTAAACTCTACTCACTGTGGACGGAAGTCCTACAAGACAATGACAAATTAATCGGACGTAAGAGAGGCAGTAGCATTTACTACTTTTGGCTGCTGTTTTCCATGCCTTGTCCTCCTATTTTTTTTAAAGGAGCCTTTCTGTTTACTTTTAATTGGGGATGTAAATACAGGTTTTTTTTTACTAGTCAATTCTTCATAGAGTTGTGCACTTTGGGTAATGACTCTAGAATTTTCTACATCCTCAGCATGTTTAAAATAAGTATCCAGGGCTTTTTGCATTTTAATGGCTACATCAGTGTCAGGGATATCATTTATTTTAAACTGTTTTTCGAGTGAGTTTGCAAAGATCTCCGCTTTTTCTTCATCGGTTCTAACTACCGTCCCATCTGCTTTCTGGAGAGGTGGGGGTAACCTGATATTTTTATTTTGCAAACTTGAAGTAAGGTTCCACAGGGTCATTTTATTTTTTATTCGATTTTTCAGAGAAGTCAATATGTGCTTCCTCTAATAATTGACCCCATGAACCGTTTTCAAACTTTCTGATATCTCTTTTGACTTGCCTGTTAAGGGTGCAATAAAGGTCATAAAATGTTTTATTTCTGGGTCTTTGCCATTTACTGCGGTACCTATTTTTCTCCTTAATAAGATCCAATATTTCTTTGGGTAAAAAGTACGGGTTTCTTTTTTCTTTGGCAGGAGTTTGGCAAGCCTCCATAACTTTTTTAATGGCAAGGTTAAAGGTTTCAATGGCATTGTCAATTTCTTCTTTGCTATTGCAATCTCCGATTGCTGGAGGTAGTGCTAGCTTAATTTTTTTCAAATTGCTTTAGGTTCGTGACTATTTTGGGTACTACCATTACAGTTTGTCAGTAAAAAGCTGCAGATGAACTGAGGTATGATCAGATGAGAGCGCTGCTGCAGTATAGATTTCAGAATAATATCTATTGTTTTTGAATAGCGCAAAATCTAGCACATTACTAGTTCCTCTCAACGCTGTTCTGGTGGGCTCCGAAGGTGCCCCCATATCAATATTTTTATTTAAGAGATATCTGAAAATATTGTTCCCACTTTTATTAGCTCTAGGACAGTAGCCTACCAATAGCGGTGTTTGCTATTAAAATCCCCCGCTACTATGGTGGGAATGTCTTCTTCCAAAAGCTTGTCCAGAGCTTCACTGGTAACCGTATGTGACGGATAATTATAAAAGGCCGTAAACTTGATCGGGTTATTTTTAGTTTTAATTATAACCGAGTGCGCTTCTTGACCATCTTCAGTGTTGCAAGGTGTTTCACTTTGCTATAATCTATCAATAACCGCAATCAAAATTCCGTCGCTTTTGGTGGTTTTGTCTTTCCTATAAACCTTGTAATTGGGTATTTTGAATTTAATTTTATCGCTTAGCCATGATTCATTAATTAACGCAACATCAATTTTTTTATACTTTAAGTAGGCTAAAAATTATCTGTGTTGTCTTTTGATACCCTGCGCATTCCAAATAAGAATGTTAAGACCATTTGTTTCCGTTATTAAACCTTCATCCTCAGAAAAAGAAAGGCCCCTAAATGGGCCCTTTTTTTCCTTCTTCAGAGAAAATGGGTGAGGATAAGGAGGTGGTGCAGGTAACGGTGCACTTAAGAGGCATCTTTCCCTTTTCCTCTTCCTTGTTTTTTTTTAAGCTGTCTTTCTCTACGGCTATGCTGCTAACAGTAATACTATGTTGGGCATTAGTAACAACATTTAACCGAAGCATTTCTTCCTTGCTGTTATTTACAACTTTTTTACCTGCAGTGTTGTACGTGTAACTCGGAGAGACTTTTTTTTCCGCTTCCTTTAATTCTTTGCTAAGTCTTCCAGTGAAGTAATTTATTTTTCTTTTCTTAATAGTTTTATTGGTTTCCTCTCTTTTGCAGTTTATTTCATTCTCAGAAACAGGAATGCTTTTAAAAGGGTCGTTTTTTCTTTTGTTTTTTTCTTCCTCAGAGAAAATGGGCGAGGATAAGGAGGTGGTGCAGGTGAAGTGCACTTAAGAGGCATCTTTCCCCTTTTCTCTTCCTTGTTTTTTTTTAAGCTGTCTTTCACTACGGCTATGCTGCTAACAGTAATACTATCTTGGGCATTAGTAACAGCTTTAACCGAAGCATTTCTACATTGTTGTTACTTACAACTATTTTAACTGCAGTATTGTACGTGTAACTCGGAGAAACTTTTTTTCCGCTTCCTTTAATTGGCAATCTCAGCTGCCCGCTCTCCCTCTAGCGGCAAAAGGAAGAATTACTGTAGTACGGGTAACGTTTTTGGCTCAATGCTTGGCTGTTGGTAGATCGCTCATTACGTTCAGTTGCCGTAGTTTGGTGTATTTTTGCATTCATTCGGGAATTAGAGAGTTGTATAATGGAGAATTCCGTGAAGAAGAACAAATCATATTGTTGTGTCCCACAATGTCGTTCCCAAGGTTTCGGCTATGTTTTTCACAAATTAGTATAAACGTTTGTGCCTTGCGTTTGAAATCCTTCCAGTGAAATGCTACTAACCTAGTAACGTCTTTGAATGAATAATAAACAAGGCAGCATGTTTTTATTGCATAGTAGTAATTAAAAAATCCTCATTTCTACATAATCTTGAAAACAAATAATTGCTGTTATCTATATAAATTTAAACTTCATTATGGAACAAGATTTGCAATGTTCTGTCAACAGTCATCGGTTCAAAAACGCAGAACCCAATGATGATCAACAATTACCAATTCACAAACACTTTTAGGAACAGAATGTTAAAAATTTACAAATGTTATTGTTGACAGTGTTGAAAATGGGTCCTGGGAAACGTCAAGTGAAAGGAAATGTCAGCTTTTAATAGTAATCCGGATTAGAACACCCCTGTCGGTTTTACTATATCACTTGCCTTAAAATGTAAAAATAAAAATTACCTGTTACAGTAAAGCATTACTGCTACACAGTGCTTACACGTTCCACTTCTGCCCGCTTTACAAGAGCACTCAAATGTCTTTATAGAAATTTCACTGTTAATTGTATCTAAAACACCGTTGATGGAGTGAGGCGACGACGTTATTGCCGTGGACTGAATGCAGTGCGAAACTATGAGAATTTCTCTTCCATCTTCCTTCTTAATTCCACAAGAAATTATATGGCCTACATTAACAATCACTTCCCCTTCTATAATGCATCTTGAATATTTGGAAGCGTCCACAAATTTCATTACTTCAAGGATTGAAAGCGACAAACCAGCCATTCTAACATTCGACTTTATGGAAACACGTGCGACATTACCCGTACTAGAGAAGTTTGTTTACGTTTGCGCAGCGGCCCCTATAGTTCGTTGAGGTTCCCAATACTTTACTTAGCCTTCCAGTGTGGTAATTTGCTTTTCTTTTCTCTATAGTACTACTGTATATATTTTTTTGATATTTTGACCGTACCTGCCCAATGTGGATCTCGTTTGTTGCATGAGGTGTGATTAATAATCATCCTAGTCATATCTGTGGATACTAGGTTTAGGATTAAATTAGTCATTAGAAATTAGTTCATTACACCAGGTAAGTACTTGCGTGAGTTTTTTATTAAAAAATTCATTTCACTGCCATCGAAACTGTAGGTTATTTGGGCAGTTGACCATTCTGATCGCAGTTTATTGGTACTTGTAATATGTGAAAATGCCGTTCAATGTTTTGATTTCGAATTACTTCATCAGGCATTAACGGATTTCTTGTGAACGCAATAAGTAGCTGTGTGGTGCAACGTGCAGAATTATTTGTACTTATTCAGATTTTCCAAATCTTTGTTTTGCTTCTTATTGGCTGTATGTGTTTGGCGTTTGAATCGATCTAGCTGATTTGGGAGTCGTTTTTACTGTAATCTGTCTTCTTGGCTGTCCAGACAACCCACTGTACTTTAAATTGGTGAACTACGTCCTTAGTCAAAGCTTTCATGTTCACGACTGTAAGTTTTAAATAAATTGCATTTCATTTTATATCGGGCAGGTTGTGGTGGTCGTATGTACGAAACGACGTGTAATCTGAAGTTAGAAACGTATGTGTGGTGCAATGAAGTGTTTGTGTATCTTGTCGAAAAATGGTAGTAGTTTTCAACAGGAAATTCGACTTTGTAAACAGTAAAAAATATTGTGTTAGTATATTTTATACTTCTTTCACAATTCAAACTTGTGATTTTCTATAAGATTTTGTAAAGTTGGTGCATATCATTAGAAAAAATTCTAAATCAGGCTGTGAGGGGATCTTTCCACATCTGTATTGCATTTGTTGCACAGTTTGTTGTTTAACTAGCATGCAAGTGAATAATTAAGAGGCTAACATTCTGATTCTGTTGTCTGGGGGAGAATCAAGGTGTGGTCACTGTAGTTTTAGTTTTTGCCTTCTATAGAGCCAGTATGCATAAATCTTCATTATAGAAATGGTATGGACTTCCAAATCAGAATGATTTTCAAGTAGTGCCTAACTTGGCATATATTGTTTCTATGTAAACAAAGTGAAAGCTTTGTTTACATAAAACATTTCTCAAATGAAACAGCAAAGGAAGTTAATTCTTGTAATTCATGATACTGACAATTACTCTTGTTGAAACTTTCTTACTAATAAACCCAAAGTGAAAATAATGTGTATTTATTTCATATCACAGTTTCATTTATAATAATTCCATATAGAATCACAATGCAATACACTTCTTATGGGGCAGAATTTCATGAAATTAATGTTTCACAATAATTTTTTCCACTTGGTAGAAGGAGGTACTTGATGAACTATTTAAATGGACATAAATTTTGGTTTTTGCTAATGTGTCTGGAGAGTTATTTCGTTTGCTTATTTGCCAGTGGTTCTTCTGATTTGGAAGTGTGGCATTTTGCTTGTTAGGTTCAATAGTTTGGACTGGATTCCACTGTCAGGATCTCTAAAATTAATAGAATGATTGACTGTTAAATGAGTAAAACCATGTTCTGACAAGTTAATATCCTTTCTGTTGAATTGAGTAGTAGCTCCTAGTTCATGTTTTTCTATTAGGAGATATTTTTTTATTTCCTAAAGAAAGTTCCAAATGGAATTCCTTGAACTCCCTTTCAGTTAACCCGAAAATCCAGACTCCTACTCTTCTTCTCACTCTGTACTTTCATTTTACTCTTGTCAGTTCTACCACTTTTCCTTCTCTTTCAAGTTTACTTATTTGCTTATGTTATTCCAGCATGTACAAAGTTATTTATTCTCTGCAGTAAGCATTTATTCTGCACCACACTTGAGAAGGATGGTCCACAACGGAATCGACCTGGACTTTCAAAACGGCATATGAGAAAGAGATCTCGGCTGAGTGAATGTAAGATTGGTGTGTGGAATACTAGAGGTATAAATGGCAAGGTGAATGAGGTGATAGAGAAGATGAATAAGTATAGATTGGATGTGCATGTGTAAGTGAAACCAAAAAGAAGGAAATTGGGGTAAAAGAAGTGAATGGCATGGTGAGTGTGTGGTCTGGAGTATTGGATAATATGAGAGGACAGGCTGGTGTAGGTGTGATTTTAAGAGGAAAAGATGAAGAACAACTTCATTCACTAAAGTTCCGTAAGTGAGAGAATCTCTGGATTCGTTTGAAAGTGAAACTTCAAAGCATTGTAGTTGTTGTAGTGACTTGGAACCTTCTGATAAGAAGGAAGATTTCTGGAATGAGCTAAAAACTGTTTTGAGCCAGTTTGGTGCTAAAGAAAAAGTTTAATGGCAGGGGATTTCAGTGGTAGAGTAGGTGTACAGAATGCAATTTCTGACAATGTTCTGGGTGAGTTTAATGATCCTTGCGTGAATGATAATGGTGAAAGATTAATTGAACTCTGCATTAAGAATGGTTTGTGTGTATCTAATACGTTTTTCAACCACAAGTTATCCACACATGTACTTGGGAAAATTGTATTCTTGGTCAAAAGAGTGTGATAGATTTTGTGATAGATTGTGTCTACGATCAGTGTGATAGAGTGTGATAGATTGTGTCTACGATCAGCATCTGAAACACTTAGTTGTTGACACCCATGTGATGAGAGGTGCGGATGTTGGTTATGTTCATTTTTTGATAGTGTCACGTGTGAAACTTGATGTTGGTTGGAGGAATAGGAAGAGGACCCGGATGGAAAGAATAAAGGTTGAAAGGCTCCCTGAAAATCATCAGCATTATTCTGACATATTCAGAGAACAACTGAAGAAACTGAAGTCTTGTGAGAAAGATGTAGAAAAGAAGTGGGAATGTTTTAAGAACTGTTTGGTCACTGCTGCTGAAGAAGTCTGCGCCGCCCGGTGGCGCAGTGGTCTAAGGCGCTGGCCTCTGATCATTCGTCCGTAAGGGGTCCGGGTTCGAATCCCGGTCAGGCATTGATGTTGTGTTTGTCTTACGGCGCTGGCTCTCTCCCTTCCCTGGAACCAGTGACGCTAAATTAGGGACGGGCGACTGCTTATAGCCCATTGAGTTGCTCACGGTGGTCGTTAAACCTACAATCAAAAAAAAAAAAAAAAAAAATAGAAGTCTGTGGCACCACAATAGTGGGTAACAATAGAGGTGATGCTTGGTGGAATAGTGAGATTGAAGAGGCAGTGAAGAGAAACTAGGAAGCCTTTTTGGGGATGTTGCAAGGTAGAGTTTCTGGGGATGAATATTGCTGTAAGAAGCATGAAGCTGGTAAGCTGGCTTGCCAGAGTAAGGCAAAAGATAAGAAGGAGAAGGTGGAAAGGCATGCATTGACTTTTTGGAAAGATAGGAAGTCTTTCTGGAAGTACTTGAGACTCAGGAAAAATAGGGGAAACAAAGTTGTAAGTTGTGTGAAGAATAAGATTGGAGAAATGATATGGAAGCCCAATGAGTTAAGTGAAAGATGCGGTGAATACTTCTGTGAGTTAGCAGATTAGGAAAGCAAAGATGATTCTGAGACAGACCCAGATGATGTAACAGTGAGGGATGGAAGCACAGGAGGGATCTCAAGAGAAGAAGTGCATGAAGCTCTAAAATCACTTCACAATGGTAAGGCTCCGGGAGTTAATGGCACAACTGCTGTGATGTTGAAATATGGTGGTGGTTTTGTAATTGACTGGTTAACTGAAATTTGGCAGTTGTGCTGGGAGTTGGGAATGGTCCCTTGGGATTGGAAGGATACTATTATTATTCTTGTGTATAAGGAAAAAGGTGATCAGACTGAATGCAAGATCTATCGTGGTATTAGCCTACTAAGTGTGCCAGGGAAAGTGTTTGGTAAGTTTGTTATTCAAAAAGTACGGGGTCGTACATCAGAGAAAGTGTGGAATGTACAGAGTGGTTTTATACCTGGTAAAGGCTGCACTAACCAAATTTTTGCATTACGCGTGATGATTGAAAAGTATCTGGCTGTTGGTAAGAAAGTTTTTGCTGCCTTCATGGATTTATAGAAAGCTTACGACCAAGTAAATAGGGCACTTTTGTGGAAGGTATTGAATGAATATTGTGTTACTGGAAATCTATTTAATAGTATAAAAGCCATGCATGCTGGCAGTAGAGCTTGTGTACGAGTGAATGATTATCAACATGGTTTTCTATTGGTGCAGGAATCAGACAAGGTTGTGTAATGTCACCATGGCTGTTTAATATATTTATGGATGCGTGCATGTGTGATGCCAAAATAGATAATAGTGGTTTATGTCTTGGTGATATCCATGTGTGCAGATTGCTGTATGCTGATGACACTGTCCTATTGGCAGAGAGCAAAAGTGAGTTGCAGAGTATGTTATCCCGGATGTACGAAGTTTGCATGAAATTCAAACAGTATAAATTAAGGGAAAAACCAAAGTTGTGGTCTTTGAAAGAGGAACTGGTAGCACTGAATGTAATGTAATAAATAGCACTGTGATTGACCAGGTGAGTGAGTTTGTGTATTTAGGAAGCATGTTTGACAGAGAGAACAAATTGGATGGTGAAATTAGTAGGCGAGTGAATTCTTCATTTAAAGTCATAGCTGCTTTGGGAGGTTTTCACAGGAATGATGGGTTCTCTAGAGAGTCCCACATGGCTGTGTATGAAAGTGTAATTGTTCCTATTCTAATGTATGGTAGTGAAACCTGGGTACTACAGAAGAAACATAGGAGTCGTTTGTGTGCTGGACCATAGTCATTGTTTACTTCGTGCTCGTATTTTGTTCCGTTTGTGATAATTTCCTAGTCTACAGCTCCTAATTTTGTGTGTGCAGCGTGTGTGAAGGTGACGTCCTACTTCTGATCCATTTACCAGGTCGGTAAGTGCCCTTTCTGTGTTGCATACCTCATTTTCCTGCTTTGGTCGAGTTGGCCAAAGCTTGTAATCTTATCGCCATTGCAAATGGCGACTTCCGAGGTAGCGGAGCTTTTATCCTCACTTCCGGAAGTGATTCTTTTTCCCTATCAGCTGCTCAGCAGCAATCCACCAATGGAGGGCTTCCTTTGACAAGCCCCTCCTCTCCGCAGCGTTACAAAGTTGTCTTGCCCATAGAGCTATCTCCTTCCCATCTGATGAAGAGTGGTTAACCATTGCCTTCCCCTGTGCCTTCTGATGATGCCATGGACGTCACACTTCCACCAGCCACTTCCGCGTCATCACAACGCGCGACAGGTGTGTCGTATGCTGCCGTCACCTCAGGTGTGTCAACTTCTTTTCACCAGCCTCCTTCTTCAAAGTGCCCTTATCAGATGACGTATGGTACAGACCAGATCTACGTGGATGTTCCTACTACTTGCCCTCAAGGTCAGCTTTTTCTTGACAAAATCGGGCGGGGTGTATTTTTCCGCAGCCTCCCCAACACAAAGCTGACGGCGTACAGCGCTGCCCTTTGACAAATTGTTCCAAATGAGGCTGCTACTCACGTGGGTAGAAGAACCAGTCAAGTAATTGCTTATCTTGCGACTCCTGCCTTCGCTGTTTGAGTTCTGACTGAAGGCATTTCCATTGGCGATCGCCATCTCCTGCGACCCCACTCACACAAGCACCTACTACAGTCAGTTTCGGCCGCCCCGGTGGCGCAGTGGTCTAAGCGCTGGCCTCTGATCATTCGTCCGAACGGGGTCCGGGTTCGAATCCCGGTGAGGCATGGATGTTGTGTTTGTCTTACGGCACTGGCTCTCTCCCTTCCCTGGAACCAGTGACCCTAAATTAGGGACGGGCGACTGCTTATAGCCCATTGAGTTGCTCATGGTGGTCGTTAAACCTCTAATAAAAAAAAAAAAAAAACAGTCAGTTTCGTCCCTGTTCTTCTTGAAGTATCCGACGACCTATTACTCTCCGTCGCTCAGAATTATGGACGTACTGTCGGATCGGTCATCACGTACTCCACCTTTCCGGGAGTCCCTGAGGACCGTTATCTCTTAGGATTATGCCGTAACGTACGTGTGATCTTTCCCTCGGAGGAAGCCATGTTACGTGTTCCATCGGTACTCAATGTACGCTGTGACACTCATATTAGGCGCATTGACATCACTGTGGGCAGGCACCCTTTGTTCGGTATGCAAGAGCACTGGTCACCCAAGTGCGCTATGCCCTCGTGGGGCTGCTACTGCCTCCAAATCTTCAGTACAGCCTACTCAACGGTCAACTGGACCCCCGGCATCTTCATCTGGTGCCTCTCACCAGCGGCAGTCGAGTTATTCCAAAAGTATGCATAAAGCCGTTGGTCAACGCGTGACGGCGTCGCAACCTTCCACTTCCAACTCAGCTTCTACACTCCAAACATGCCCACAGCAGGAGAATTCTTCGACCGGAGACCAGTTGAACTCTCCTCTGCTGTCTTCATTTACTCCACAGCACCCTTCAGAGCCCGATAATGGGGTCGATGCGCCTGATGCCTTCACAGTGCCAGACAATCCTGCCTTTAGTCCCGAGCAACAGAGTGTACGCTCGAAGCGTCGTCGGACTACTCGACGTCGCAATAAGAAGACACTCACATCTCCCACTTTTCAAGGAGGGCGTGATAGCTCGGAAAGTCGTTCACTCGCATCTGACGCTTCTAGCATCTCCATTTCCGACTCTGACGACAGCACACTGGTCCCACTTACTCTAGAGGATTTCATACAGCAACTGGCAGATTCCTCACTACCACAGACACCAATTTCTGGTGCGAAGTTATACTCCTATCTCATCTGTCCTCGTAGTAAAACCATGTCTCATGATTTTCTCCAATCCTATCTCATGGAGTTTGCAGCAACTATGACGCAAGTGGCGGTTGTTCGATCTCACTTCCAAGCCTTACCATCCACATCGTTCGGCGAATGCGGATGTTTCAAGAAAGTCTGCGATCGTCTCTCTCGGCTCCTACGAGCCGCTGACAAGCTCCTTGAACCGCCGTCGGACGTTTCCGTTCAAGATAACGACACTGAACTGTAGGGGGTTTGGGTCCCCTCTGGCGAACTCGCTTGCTCGTGAGGATCTCCATCACCTCACAGCAGACATTCTTCTGCTCCAAGAGACAAATTGCCTGTCTACAATGCCCTTCAATCGATGGCGTACGTGGAACCATCAGTTCCACCATGCTTTCCGACATTCTGCAATTGGCGGTCTGGCCATCGGCATCAGCACTCAGTTCCGTCAAGTTCTATCTTCAGTGATGGTGCAGCATCTCTGCCATGGCTTGCTACAGTGCCTTACCTTTGTTCTGGACGAGTGTCGTTCTGTCGTTTTCAACATCTACGTCCCGTGCATACCTCAACATCACACCCTCCTTTTCATGGCGCTCCGTTCAGCTCTTCAGTCAACGTTGCCGTCGGATCACATGTTGATCGGCGGCGATTTTAATTGCACGCTTGACCCTGATCTTGATCGTGCTCCCAATTCATAAGGAAACTCGCTTACGTCTTGTGGAGCAATTACACTCCCTCATCACGGAGTTTGATCTTCAGGACGTCTTTCGTCAAATTTATCCTACAACAGTCTCCCATACGTGGAGGTCCTCAGCTGCCACCTCGTCATCTTCTGCTAGACTTGACCGTTTCTACGCAACCACTGCCCTTCTGCCCGTGGTCACGGACTGTCAGCATCTACCCACCGCCTCTTCTGACCATTGTGCCATTGTGGCCACCTTCACCTCTTATTTCCGTCAACGCTCCGAGTTTCACTCCTGGACATTAGATACCTCTCTCCTGGAAGACCAGGCTTTGTGTTTGAACGTCCGGAATCACCTTCACTCTTATCACTCTGGACTGTCCACTGCATCCTGTGTACTAAGTTACTGGCTGGATGTGAAGTCACACCTGCTCCACTTTCTCAAGAGCCACTCGTTCACAGTTGCCAATCTGCGCACCATGGAAGAACGCAATCTCTGACGAGTTCTCGCCCAGCTTGGAGCCTCTCACCCCTTCTATCCAGCATATTTGGTAGACCTCCGTGCTCTTCTGAAACCTCGAGCCCGGCAGGCCATTTTACGACTTCGTCTCCAGCACTTGTCTCTCGAAGACTGCTTTTTTGAGTTCTTGTCTTCGTTAGAGGATCAGCGCCGTTCTTCTCATGGACTCCGTGTGCTGCGTCTGCCTGACGGTCATGTGGCTTTGGACCCAGATGTGGTTTGCTCCCATGTTCATCAATACTTCTCCGACAAGTACTGTGATACCCCTCCACCTTCTGCTTCTGCGTGTAATACTTTACTTTCTTCTCTCCCTCAAGTCCCCTATCACCTCTCCGCTTCTCTTCTGCAGCCTTTATTTCCATCTGAACTTAGGACTGCACTTTCCTCTTTCAATCCCCGAGCCGTCCCTGGTCCTGACGGTCCCTCTATCATTTTATCTTATCTTTTTACCTTCTCTCCTTCTTTTCCTTCTCGCTGCTTACTCTTCTGCCTTTGCATCTATCTCCCTTCCAAGGGGCTTCACTGTTACTCACATGGTACTTTTCCCTAAGAAGGGCGATCTCCTTGACCTGGGGAACTGGCGTCCGATTTCACTAATAAATCTTGATTACAAACTGTTCACTGAAATTCTCTCTCGCCGCCTAAATCAGTTTCTTCCGTATCTTCTCTCTTCCGAACAGTCCTACACAGTATCTGGTCGTTCTATCGCTACTAACCTTCACCTCCTTCGTGATCTTCTGTATCTTGCCCGGACTAATTCTGAATCTCTTGCCCTACTAAATTTAGACCAACTTGCAACTTTTGATAATATCTCCCATTCATTTCTCTCAACTACTTTACACGCTTTTGGCTTTCCTTCTGTCTTCGTTACCACTATTCTTGCTCTCTATCGCGATGCGGTCTTTTAGGTCAAGACAGCCAGCCGCCTTTCTGACAGCACCCATTTCTTTCCGTCGTGCAATACGACAGGGGTGTCCACTTTCTGGGCAATTATTCGCTCTGGCGTTCGAGCCTTTCCTACGCACAGTACATTGTGCATTTCTTGCGCCTCTTCCTCCTTCTATGCCGACGACGCAACTTTCTGCGTCCGGATGGAGTCGCAATTTAATACCCTCGCTCATGTATATGCACTCTACTCTTCTTGCTCCTCAGCGATGCTCAACACTACCAAGAGTGCAGTCCTGTGGTGTGGTGTCTGCGAGTCCAGGACAGACTCCCCATGGGGCACCTCCTGGACTGCCTCTTCTCAGAAATTTCTGGGTGTACACCTGGGAGCTCCCATAGCTGCCCAAAACAACACGTGGGCTGCTCTTCGTAATCGCGTTGCTCGATCGGCTGCCTTCTGGCGGAAAGCTCAGTTCAGCGCCTCTTACGTCACCCGGGCACGCCTTGCTCGTACATATCTTCTGTCTCTTTGTCTTCATGTGTGGGCAGCTGCTCGCATGCCAGCTTACTACCTTGCTGAAGTCACACGGATCATTTCGACTATGATCTGGTCAGCTCATCATTGGATACAAGTCTCAACTTTAAGTCGTCCGATCTCCACTGGTGGTATTGCATTCCTGGATGTTCGCCAGTTCTACAAAGCACACCGGATAGTATCCCTTCTGCGTCTACTCTGCGAACCAAGATCCGTAGCCTCTCTTCTCCGAGATGTGATGATTTCTCCCCGGAACCCCCGCTTCAAATTCACAACTTTTCTGCTAATGGATCGCTTTTTTCTCCTCCACTCTCGTCTTTCCCCCGTTTATTCAGAGGCGCTTTTCTTTCTTCGCTCTCTGCCACTACTCCGTTCCCCACCCGCTTCCACGTCAGAACTTCTAACTGAACCCCTCTTCTACTCCTCCATCCTCCTAATGCACCATATTTCACTGACCTTTCCTGTCTCCCCGCTGGGATCGTATCCGTCCGAGACCTACTTTCCTCCGATCTAACATGGACACCCTTTTCCGACCTCTCTCCTTTCCTTCCACGCACCTCTGCCTCTCCTTGCACTCTAAGATTCTCTCCGCTCCTCGATCATTACTCTTTTTCCTGCTCTCGCTTCTCCGTCTGGCCTCTTTCTCGTTTCTTCTGCTTCTCTTCCCCTTCCTTTTTTTCTTCCTGTTCGTGGCTCATTTCTTCCGATCTCCAGTTTCACTGTCCGTACTCTCTATCGTTTTCTCCTTCAGGATCCATCGCCGCCCGCACCCCAGTTCATTTTAGGAGTGCCGCCCGCCGCTCTTCTGAGTGTGTGGTCGGTAACAGCTTCACCCATCTCGACATCAGATGAAAGGAATATTCACTGGCTCTTCCTTCACCGCCGCCTGCCAGTGCCGGCCACGTTATTTCGGATGACGCTGGCAGCCGCACCCACCTGCATCTGCTATTCTGAGCAAGCTGATGTTCTACACATCTACCAGTACTGCCCTGCGATCCTTCCTTTACTACACTTAGCCTTCACCGTTGCCAAGTGTCTCTGTGCCAAAGAGCTGCCTTTTTCTTCGTGCAGTACATTGCTGGTTTCTTGTTCGCCACCGGTGCCTTTAACTGAGCCATGCACACACATCTTTGTACTCGCAAATCATGTGATTTGCTGCTTCTATCTGCAACTCCGCCATACCTCTAATGCGCCTACGCTCCTTCAAGCAGGAGATACCCTCTGTGCGCAATTCCGCAACCGGCTGACCTTCAGGCTCCGATTGGCGTTTAACGCAGCCCGGGCCCCTGACCAGAGCCTGTAGTTCCTGAGTGTATGGTCACCATTACAACGCTGGTTTTCCGGGCCTTCTGCAGACCTACATCTTCTGATTTGACTTCCATCCTGTACGTCGGAACCTTCCCCGCTTTGATCTTTGTGATGAACCCTGGACTGGCTCACCGGATTCGGAGAGTGTCCCCCTAAGCTTGTTCAGACTTAGTTCTTCTGTACATTCTTCATATTCCCATCTCCAGTATATCTTTTTACTGTTAGTGTTTGCAGTGTATTCACGTGCACTTATTTTGTGGTGCCCTCTTCTGAATAAGTGATCTTTGTAGTGATTTCTTCTGTGTGCCTCACATTGTACCCGTATATTCAATGTTTTTATTTCATCATATATCTTCTCATTCGTTCGTCATATTGCTCATATAAATTGTACATACACATCTTGTATATATTTTGCTGTTCATTCTGTACATGTACATATTCCTTGGTACTGTGTATGCTCCGTTTTCGGAGCCGTTCTACAAGCTCATTCTTTACTGCCTGCATCATGCATATCTCAGTCACGCACTTTTTGTACACATCTTGTATATAGTACACATTTTCAGTTGCATCATTATGTTCTGTGTCATTTGTATTTATTCTCATTGTATTGTATGTATATCTCACTTGCTGCACATAGTTCGTTCCCTGTTCTTATATGGCTTCACCCACATCTGTATATACTTCGCCTAAATTGTACATTTATTCAGTCTCACGTATATCTTTTCCATTATCACACCCTGCACTGTTTCACTTATGTTGTATCATTGCTCATCTATCTCACTAGCACTGTATTATGTATACACCTCTCATACTGTAACTTGCGCATTCGCTGTATATATATACACCTCTCATACTGTAAATAGCGCACTTCTTGTATACATACTACGGTAATTATGTTTCAGTTTTGTAGTGCGCTCATCTATTTCACCTGCATTGTACATACCCCTTGCATAATGTAAATTGCGCACACTTTGTATATATCTGACTCCTGTTATTATGATTTCAGGCATTGTAAAGGCACATGCCGCCTACCGCCTTCGTTCCCTGTAAATTTCGCTCAGAATAAAACATTTTAAAAGTGAAAGTTTGTGTGCTGGAGAAATATGTTACTTACGTGGGGTTTGTGGCAAGACACGGTCTGATTGTGTGAGCAATGAAGATGTGCTGCAGTTGTGTGATGTGATGCAAAATGTTGTTAGCAAGGTGAAGACTAATATGCTTTGGTGGTTTTGGCCATGTTGAAAGAATGAGTGATGAGATGCTTACTAAGAAAATCTTTTTAGCCCAAGTGGCAGGAAGGAAAGGTAGAGGAAGGCCAAGGAAAACATGGGTGGATCAGATTCAGGAGTGTCTGCATGAGAAAAAGATTATGAATATGAAATATAAAAGATCTTGTGTATGGTGTGTAATGGATATCAGTGAAGCCCGAGTTGTATGTCAAGATTCCTCTAAATGGAAAAGTTTGATATAGCTACAGTAAGTAAAAATATTGGGTAGTTTGTATTTCTTTTTGGAGCTAACCTTTTAATTTCAGAGAACAGCTTAGTGTGATATGATGATAAAGAGATGTTTCCCTAATAGTAGCATTATAATCATAGTTAGAAATAAAGCAGTATGTAAGGAGAATAGCCTTCTCAGGAGTGATTTTGGTATTCCGAAACCAGGTGCATGGTTCATACTCGTCATAAAAAGTCCTGGAAACGTCCTAAAATTTTGTTACATATCCTGGTATTTTATCCATTCCTGCCTTTTTGTTCCAGTGCGATGTTTTGTAGTTGAGGATTTTTCTACTGACATAACTTATAGTGACAAATTTCCCTCCCCACTCCCTGCAATATGCAGGGGGGCTGTTGGTTTTCTTGTCTGTTAAGAGGACTGAAGCTGCGTTATTAGCATCATTTGATTCATGCTTATGTTATATCACTTTGTTTGTCTGACCGGGAAGACCCATATCTCTACAATTATTAGTTCGATTTGTGAAATTCTTTTTGTATTAGGAAGCTTCAAATGTGAGAATGATGACCCATGCGTTTCAGTTTTTTCTGATGCACAACTTCGCTGCTACAAGTCGCAAATGGTGATCGTATCAAATTTAAAATGCATTTTCTTTCATATATTTGCTTATAAATATCCATTTAAAAGTATTTTCTTTCCCTTTTGATGACATTTATATCGAAGATTATTTTAGTTACAGTCCCTTTTTCAAATGCATAAATTTTCCACTAGGGGGCGTAAATGTAAATCATGATTTTCTCAGTATCTCCGCTTCTAAAAGTCCAATTTGAAAAATTCTTCTAGCGTCAAATGCAGCGCTCTTAAGGGGCAGTGCTTTACATATAAATTCTCATCTTTTTAAACAATGGTTTGGCTACTAGGGGTATAAATATTTATTTTTGCTTCTGATGTGTTGTTCGCAACAAAATCTGAGCTGGAAACTCGATTGAAAAAATTCCTCCATGGACCAATACCTCTCACCTCGGAAATTTTTTGAGAATACCTCCTGCTTAAAATAGTGCATAATTTTTCCACCAGGAGCGTACACATATATATATCTGTTTCTAGGAGTCTGATTTGAAAAATTCTTTCTTTATTGGAGAACATTTTTGGTGCGAAATGTTTTTCATATAATTTCAAATACACTGGCGGAAAGTGAAAAAAGAACACCAAGAAGGAGATGTCTGATACCAAAGAAATTTATACAGCATAATAACGGAATACAGAGGATAACGTGATCAAAACATTATGGCAAAATACAGCTGTATTTGCTGGTAAACTGAAAAATAACATTTCCATGTAACATGGTTAGTACTAGGTTGAACCGCCATGAACTGCGTCACACTGTGTAATTCTGGCATGGAGTCTGTCGTACAGATGTTGGATGCAAGTTTTGGGGTATTGAGTTCCAAGCGTCCTCAACCTGGACGCGTAAATCGGGGATGGTCGTGGCTGGCCGTGGAGACTGGATAAGTCGTTGTCCCATAAAATCCCACACGTGCTCAATGGGGGACAAATCCGGTGAACGTGCAGGCCATGGAAGTTGTCTCACACCCTGAAGTGCATGTTGCATTGCACGTGCCGTGTGTGGACGTGCGTTATCTTGCTGGAAAACACCCCGATGGACCGACCTTGCAAATGACACAACAATGGGCTGAATGATGTTGTTGATGTAGGAGTGCTGTTTAACGTACCCGGTACAAAGCACTAGTTGTGTACGGGAGTGATAGTTGATCGCTTCCCACACCAGGAGACCAGGTGTAGACCCTGTGTGTCGCTGGTGGATGCAAAAAGGGTGGAAACGCTCCCGTGTGCGTCTGCGAACGCGCATACGGCCATCGGAGGCTCCCAAGCAGAATCTGCTTTCATCGCTGAACACGACAGATCGCCATTGCGTTCCCCAGTGCAGACGTTGGCGACACCACTGCAGCCGTTCCTGACGGTGGGCTGGAGTCAGAGGTACACATGCCAGAGGCACACGTGCACGTAGTCCTGCATCCAGTAGACGGTTGCGGATTGTTCACACAGTCACCTCAGGTGCAACGGCAGCTCGGATTTGCGTCGCAGTGGATGTTCTGCTTGACAACGCCACTCTTCTTATGCGTCGATCGGTCCGCTCATCAGTCCGTCTGTGACTCCCGGTTCCACGTCTTCTAGTGTGGGAATGTTCCTCGGACCATCTACGCCACCATCGTACCACCCCCGATACTTCCTGTCCAATTCGCTCCGTAATATGACGATACAACCACCCGGCCTCGCGGAGTCCGACTAGACGACCTCGCTCAAAGTCCGATAACTGCTGAAATCGTACAAGTCTTCCATGTCCAGGCATTGCAGCTTCTTCAGGGTCTTCGCACGTGTCCGTACGCCGACAACTGATTACATTCACTTCACAATACTCCTTAAATACCACCGACGATAATTGCATATTATGCCGTGCTGGGGCGTAAACGCTCACCGGTTGGTCCAGAAATTTACATCACACCTACGTAAACTCGACCCCATTAACATATGTAAATTTTATGATCGTCCGCCAATTCCTTCTTGGTGTTCTTTTTTAACTTTCCGGCAGTGTATTTCTTAACGGAACAAGTGTGCCACTAGAAAGTGTAAGTTCACATTTCCATTTATAGCAATGTCTGTGGGACTAAAAACTCGATTGAAAATACTTTCTTTTGATCAGATACTCTTAACTATGAAAACTCCTTGTGTGTATTTTCTTCCCAAAATAATGCACAATTTCACTGCTAGGAGAGGAGGCGCAAATACATATTTAATCTATTTTTCGGAATATCTGTACTTCTAATTGTCCAATTTAAAAAATTCTTTTAATACCAGATGCCATTTACCTTACAGAACACTTTAATGGGTTTGTATTTGAGGAGGTTTGTAGTTCACCATTCTGCCACTAAGGAGTGTTTGTATATTTCCATTTTTAGCCCATCTCTGCCTCTAAAAACCCTATTGAGAAATTTCTTTTTTTACTGTATGCAATTTGCTATAATAAAAATGGAGAGTGAATAAAATTTTTTGCTGCAAGAAGAAAATCAATCCTCTTCAAATAATGTACAACTTTTCCCCTAGGGGTTGTAAAGGCCAAAACGTTTTGCTTGCTATCTCTGCTTCAGGGAGACTTATGTGAAAGGTCTTTTTCAGTAGCATAGCTTTTGCTATGAAGAATACTTTTTGCCTGTTTTCAACTTTTCCATTATGTAAAATTCTTCTGCTAAAAGGCATAGAGTTATATCATGTTTCCTTCTTATAAAACTGTTTGATTTGAAAACCTTTTTGTCTCTAGTACCTTCCTTTTGCTATTAAAACATTTTTGGTGCCATTTGTTAATTTTTGTAATATTTTTTAACCACTGGTGAATAAGTTGCTGATTTTTTTTTTTGTGGGTTATTTTGACCTTTACTGAAATTTAGTAGTGAATGCTTTATATAAAAATTTGTCATAAAATCACATTGCTTTCTAATATAGAAACTTAAATCTAGCTGTTTCTTAGTATTTTTGGAGCAAACTAATCACTTTGCATCTTCTATAATTAGTTTTCTAATCATCATCATTGTCAATCATTATCAATCCACTGTTGGACGAAGGTCTCCCCAAGTATCTTCCACAACGGTCTGTCTTGTGCCAGTCGCCTCCATGTTACTCTCGCATACTTTCAAATTTCATCCACCCATCTCCATGTGGTCATCTTCTGGGTCCTTTCCTGTCCCTTGGAATCCAATCAAAAATTTTGGCTGTCCATCGATGGCCTGTCCTTCTGGCAATATGTCCAGCCCATTGCCATTTCAGGAATTTAACTCTGATCATGATGTCTTCCACTCATTGTCATTTTCTGGATCCATGAGTTCCTCTTCTTATCTCTCCTGGTTACACCAAGCATGCACCTCTCCATGCTTCTTTGAATTGTCTGCAGCCTTTGTATGTCTCTTTTAGTCACAGGAGCAGAAATATGTTCAGTGTTCTCAACGTGACTTCCAAAAATTGTAAATGTTCTTCAGACAAAGCACAAAATACTTTGACCAAATTTCATAAAAAAAGAAAAAAAAATTAAGTGAATAAATCACAGTAAAACAAACATTGAAAAATCATTTACTATCAGTTGAAACCCCATGTTATATATAACAATACATAAAAACAAGTTATTTAAATCAAATAAATTAATTTAGAAGCAGGGTATTTAGAATTTGATATTTTGTCAATAATTTTTAAAGTTAAATAGTGTGCCACTGATGCAGATGAATTATTATTTGTGAAGTATCTCTAGTAATTTGGTCCATACATTGAAACTAGGGCAGCTTTCAGTATTTTTTGGACTGATTTATGTCCAAACTGTGCTCTTTTGACATTATAAACATTCATTTATAATTTGTTCCAACTATAACATCATCTCTGTAATTAAATTAATATTGGGTCTTTTACTTACACAATATGTCAATTATTGAACACCAGGATTCACAAATTGCCTCAGAGACAGGCAGAGGAAGAATAACAAGTTTAGTAAAATCATGCAATGCATTGATTATGATACCCTTTCGAACATACCAGAAATCATTACTCAAGTTATGAAGATAATGGCTGTGGAATAAATCTTGCTCCTGTGCCCTGACCTTTGATCTCATTTCTATGATATTCAACAGAATTGGTTCAGTATACCTCCGAAATAACATGAAAAAGTTTTGTCGCAATCAAAGCAATTTTACATAAGTTATGATATATAAGGGCTATGGAATAGATCCTGCTCCTGTCTCCTAACTTATAACCCCATTTCGCCCATTTTCAACAAGATTCATCCCCAGGCAGGTCCCTACAACATACTAACATTTCATCCAAATCGAAACATTTTTACATAAGTTATGATGCATAATGGCGATAGAAGTGATTCCTCTCCTATGCCCTGACCTTTGACCCAATTTCGCCCATTTTCAATAGGGTTTGTCCCCAGGTGGTCCCCTACCACATACTAAAATTTAATCGAAATCGAACCTTTTTTATGTTAGTTATGACGCATGAGAGCAGTGGAATGGATCCTGCTCTTATGTCCTGACCTTTGACCCCATTTCGTCAACTTTCAATAGTGTTCCTTCGTAGGTATTCCCCTACCACTTCCTAAAATTTCATCGAAATCAAACTTTTTTTATGCGAGCTATCACGCGGACGAACATATGCACACAACATGTGACATAATGAGGCAGATGGGAATTGCGACCATGTGCTCGCAAGAGTGTGACGTCATAAAACATAAATAGGATCCACACACAACGTGTGACGTAATGAGACAGATGGCGTGACGGCGCGCCAGCATCTGAATTGCGAGAGTATGACGTCATAAGATTTCTAAGCATGGATAACATTAATGGGACGACGCCATGACACTAAAAATTTGGTAATTCGGGGTGGTTAATTAACCCACTACACGAATTTTCCTAAAGTCGAAATCAAGCTAAATCGATTTCTAGTTACAAAAAACAGTAGGTTAACGACTTTCATCAAAATCCTTAAAGCCGTTTTCAAAATAAAATTTACATATATACAAGAATTGCTCCTTTAAGGTGAACGTCAGGTAATTTTGCTTCCTGTACTTCGAATGGAAAAAATTCTGTACACATTTTCTTCCCAATTAATGCGTTCCCAAGGATGAAAATTTGAACATTGATTAAAATATCTTAATTTTATAACTTGGAATACTTAATATTTTCTAAAACATAACCATAATTATGCAATCCAACATTTGTTTGTCTACTGACGTCATGAAAGTACAGGTTGCACCATCTTTTTCTGGACAATTAATGCGTTCACATGGATGAAAATTTGAACATCGATTAAAATAGCTTCATTTTATGACTTGGAATACTTAATATTTTCTAAAACATAACCATAATTATGCAACCCAGCATTTGTTTGTCTACTTACATCATCAAAGTACAGGTCGCGCCATCCTTTTTCTGGTTTCAACACCACCAAAGAAAAGGTTATTGATTTTTAATATTCGTATGGTTATGTTTTAGAAAATATTAAGTATTCCAAGTTATAATATGAAGTTATTTTAATCGATGTTAAAATTTTCATCCGTGGGAACACATTAATTGTGAAGGAAATGTGTACAAAAGTTTTTCCATTGGAAGTATGGGAAGCAAAATTACTTGACATCCACCTTAATAATATGGGATAAGGGCGATGGAATGGATCCCAATCCTATGTCCTGACCTTTGATCCCATTTTGCCCATTTTCAATAGGGTTTGTCCCCAGGTGGTCCCCACCACATACTAGAATTTAATCGAAATCGAACCTTTTTACGTTAGTTATGGTGCATAAGAGCAGTGGAATGTATCCCGCTCCTATGTCCTGACCTTTGACCCCATTTCGTGAACTTTCAATAGGGTTCCTTTCCAGGTATTCCCCTACCACATACTAAAATTTCATCGAAATCGAACGATTTTTATGCGAGTTATCGTGCGGACGAACATGCGCACACAACGCGTGACGTAATGAGGCAGATGGGAATCGCGACCATCTGCTCGTAAGAGTGTGACGTCATAAAACTTTAATAGGATCCACACACAATGGGTGACATAATGAGACAGATGGTGTGACAGCGCGCCAACATCTGAATTGCGAGAGTATGACATCATAAGATTTCTAAGCATGGATAACATTAATGGAACGATGCCATGACACAGAAAACGTGGTAATTCGTGGTGGTTAATTAACCCACTACAAGGATTTTCCTAAAGTCGATATCAAACTAAATCGATTTCTAGTTACAGAAAACGGTAGGTTAACGACTTTCATCAAAATCCTTAAAGCCGTTTTCAAAATAAAATTTATATATATACAAGAATTGCTCCTTTAAGGTGAACTTCAAGTAATTTTGCTTCCTGTACTTCGAATGGAATTTTTTTAATTTTCTTCCCAATTAATGGGTTCCCAAGGATGAAAATTTGAACATTGATTAAAATATCTTAATTTTATAACTTGGAATACTTAATATTTTCTAAAACATAACCATAATTATGCAATCTAACATTTGTTTGTCTACTAACGTCATGAAAGTACAGGTCGCGCCATCTTTTTTCTGGACAATTAATGCGTTCACAACGATGAAAATGTGAACATCGATTAAAATAGCTTCATTTTATAACTTGGAATACTTAATATTTTCTAAAACATAACCTTAATTACGCAACCCAACATTTGTTTGTCTACTTACATCATCAAAGTACAGGTCGCGCCATCCTTTTTCTGGTTTCAACACCACCAAAGGAAAGGTTATTGATTTTTAATATAATTATGGTTATGTTTTAGAAAATATTAAGTATTCCAAGTTATAATATGAAGTTATTTTAATCAATGTTAAAATTTTCATCCTTAGGAGCACATTAATTGTGAAAGAAATGTGTACAAAAGTTTTTCCCTTGGAAGTATAGGAAGCAAAATTACTTGACGTCCACCTTAATAATATTGGATAAGGGCGATGGAATGGATCCCAATCCTATGTCCTGACCTTTGACCCCATTTCGTCCATTTTCAATAGGGTTCGTCCCCAGGTGCCCCCCTACCACATACTAAAATTTCATTGAAATTGAACAATTTTTACGCACGTTATGACGCATAAGGGCAATGTAATGCATCCCGCTCTTATGTCCTGACCTTTGACCCCACTTCACCCAATTTGAATAGGGTTCATCCCCAGGTGGTCCCCTACCACATAGTAACATTGAAATTGAAATTGAACCATATTTACGCAAGTTATGACGCATAAGGGCAATGGAATGGATCCCACTCCTATGTCGTGACCTTTGACCCCATTTGTCCCATTTTCAATAGGGTTTGTCCCCCGGGTCGTCCCCTACCACATACTAAAATTTCATCGAAATCGAACCAGGTTTGTCCCCAGGTGGTCCCCTACCACATACTAAAATTTCATCGAGATCGAACCATTTTTACGCCAGTTATCGTGTGGACAGACGGACGGATGAAAAAAGCTGGAGCATATACGCTTCTTCAACCCAAGGTTGGAAAGCGTAAAAAACAACAAACTTAATAAATTTCGGAATCTCTGCATTCATTTCATTTAGAGTGTGTTTTAAAAGAGCTTTAATCTAGAAAAACTGTTTTACTTGTCCCATTTTCTTACATATTTCTATAGGTCCAAGTGACAAAAAGAATATACCCAAAGAATAAATCTTTTTTACGCTTTCCAACCGTACGTTGAAGAAGCGTATATGCTCCAGCTTTGTCCGTCCGTTCATCTGTCTGCACGATAACTCGCGTAAAAATGGTTCGATTTCGATGAAATTTTAGTATGTGGTAGGGGACCACCTGGGGACGAACCCTATTGAAAATGGACGAAATGGGGTCAAAGGTCACGACATAGGAGCGGGTTCCATTCCATTGCCCTTATGCGTCATAACTTGCGTAAATTTGGTTCGATGTTGATGAAATTTTAGTATATTGCAGGGGACCACCTGGGAATGAACCCTGTTGAAAATGAGTGAAGTGGGGTCAAAGGTCAGGACATAGGAGCGGAATGCATTCCATTGCCTTTATGCGTCATAACGTGTGTAAAAATGGTTTGATTTCGATTAAATTTTATTATGTGGTAGGGCACCACCTGGGGACGATCTTATGACATCACAACTCGAGCTTGAGATGTTGGCGCGCGGTCACGCCATCTGTCTCATTACGTCACGCATTGTGTGTGGATCCTATAAAAGTTTTATGACGTCACACTCTTGCGAGCAGATGGTCGCGATTCCCATCTGCCTCATTACGTCACGCGTTGTGTGCGTATGTCCGTCGGCACGATAATTCGCGTAAAAATCTTTTGATTTCGATGAAATTTTAGTATGTATTAAGGGAACACCTGGGACGGAACCTTATTGAAAGTGAACGAAATGGGGTCAAAGGTCAGGACATAGGAGCTGGATCCATTCCACTGCTCTTATGTGTCATAACTAACGTAAAAAAGGTTCCATTACGATTACATTTTAGTATGTGGTAGGGGACCACCTGGGGACAAACCCTATTGAAATTTTGCGAAATGGGGGTCAAAGGTCAGGACATAGGAGCAGAATCACTTCCATCGCCATTATGCGTCATAACTTACGTTAAAATTCTCCGATTTGGATAAAATGTTAGTATGTTGTAGGGCTCCTGGGGACGAATGCTATTGAAAATGGGCAAAATGGGGTCAAGTTTTAGGACACAGGAGCGGAATCTATTCTGTAGCCCTTATGCATCAAAACTTACGTAAAAATGCTTCCATTGCGACAAAACTTTATCGTGTGATTTCGGAGGTATGCTGAACCGGTTCTGTTAAATATAATCGAAATGGGATCAAAGGTCAGGGCACAGGACAGAGATTTATTCCACAGCCATTATCCTCATAACTTGAGTAATGATTTCTGGTATGTTGGAAAGCGTATTATAATCAATGCATTGCATGATTTTACTAACTTGTTTTTTTTTTTTTTTTCAAAGTGTGGAACACATGGAAAAAACTTCAAAAATTCAATGAAGTTGGAAAAATCTTCCAATTCTTCTTCTGCTTAAAACTGACACGAGTTCTTGGAAATATTCAAATACAAATTGTATTAATTATTCAAAATTCAATAAAATAGCTGCTCTTCTTATACATAGTTTTTTCAACAATTTCCTCATTTTCAAAATATACGCTGTATTCTAATAGATCAGCTATGTAGCCTGTTATCTTCTGAATAACACAACGTAAGGGAGCGCAGTTGTTTTCGAACTTTTTGCTCAATCCGATTTCCATTTTCGGAAATATTCCCTCCATTTTAAAGCTGAAACACAATCATTTATTGAACAAAATTTTATTTTGAATTAATACTGAACAGAGAGAATCGCGAGAAAAGAAAAAATTACAATTACGGGAGAAATCGTCATTCCGTCTAGCTTCTGTCTTCAAATGTTTTGAAAGACGGAATTCCGTTTACAGCCGGAAAACGTCATCCCTTACCCCACCTTGCAATTCTCTTCACTCTCGAGAATGGCGCAATTGATGACAACAAAGCAAAATTTCCCGAATCCGCGGGAGAAACTCGTCCCTAAAGATTACAGGAAAAAATTTTCGCTTCTTCGAATTTATGTTTTTGGGAAAATGTTGCCTACAGTTTCAAGCTGAAATACAAACATTTGTATACAATAGACTGATATTTAGCAACAATCCTGGGCAGAGGCAACTTTGCAAGAAGAAGAAATAACGATTACGGGAAAATTTGTAAGTTTTGAAGAACTGAATACTGTTTCCTGACGGGAAACGACCCTCCAAATTAATCCCCCTCCAAATTCTCACATTAATCCCCCTCCAAATTCTCTTCAGTTTTGTATTGATCCGAAATAATGAACAAGTAAGATGACACCGAATTTTCGGGTGTAATAAGCACGTCTTTTGAATCCATTCTGACACAAATTAAATTTATCAAAGCTATTCAAAGGAACCGGTATGGAAAACAATAGTATCTGACGGAAGAAAGAAGATTTTCAATAAGGGGTTTTAATCCCTCAGATATATCTGTAAACGGAATCATGAGCTTACGCCGTATGGTTGCAGACTTGTGCGTTAAGAAAAACATGAATTTATATGAGAAACATTTCTCACCGAAAACGCTCTCCAACAGAGAAAGAATTTCTCAAATCGGACTCTTAAAAACAGAGGTATCGACAAAAATAAGATGCAACTTTATGTCCCTTGGTGGGAAAACCATGCATTATTTTAGGAAGAAAGTATTCTCACAAGGTTTATCCATATGAGCGGCATCGGTCCAAGAAAAAGAATTTTAGTCGAGTTTTCAGCAGCCCAGATTTTGCTACAAATACATCAGAAGTAAGAATTAACACTTATGACCCCTGGTGGCCAAACCATTCTTTACCAAACATTATAAATTACGTGAAAAATATTTTCCGTCAGGTCTTGTATGCGATACAGGAAGAATTTTTCAAATAGGAGTTTTAGGAGCAGAAAACGCAGTTTACCATTGTGCGCCCTAGCGGAAAGTCTATGATTTACTTGAAAATTTTGAATTTATAGGAAAAACATTTTGCATCACAAACACTATCCAACAAAGAAGGAATTTTTCAAATCAGACTTTTAGAAGCAGAGATATTGGCAAAAATAAGATTTACAACTACGCCCCTGGCGTAGAAACCATGGATTATTTCAAGAAGAAAATGTTCCTAAAATGTTTGTCGACATGAGTAGTATCAGTCCACTACTTTTTTTCAATCAAGATTTTAGGAGCTCATATTTTGCTGCAAATACATCAGAAGCGGAAATTTAGACTTACGCCACCTGGTGGCCAAACAATTTTTTACAAAAATTAGAAATTATGTGCAAACGACTTCCCATCAGGAGCTGTATCCGGTGCAGAAAGAATTTTTCAGATCAGAGATTTAGAAGCAGAGATATATGAAGAATCGCAATTTACCTCTACGCCCCCTAGCGGAAAGTCTATGAAATACTTGAAAATTTTGAATTTATAGGAAAAACATGTCACAATAGAAACACTATCCAACAAAGAAAGAATTTTTTAAATCGGACTCTTAGAAGTCGAGATATTGACAAAAATAAGAAATACATATCTACGCTCCCTGGCGTAGAAACCGTGCACTATTTATAGAAGAAAATGTTTCTAAAAGGTTTGTCAACATGAGTAGTATCGGTCTACAAATGATGTTATTTTCAATCGAGAATTTAGAAGCTCATATTTTGCTGCAGATACATCAGAAGCGGAAATTAAGGTTTACGCCCCTGGTGGCCAAAGTGTTTTTTTTTTTTTTACAAAAATTAGAAATTATGTGCAAACGATTTCCCCACCAGGAGCTGTATCCGGTGCAGAAAGAATTTTTCAGATCGGAGGTTTAGAAGCAGAGATATAGCGGAAAACGCAATTTATCTTTACGCCCCTAGCGAAAAGTCTATGAATTACTTGAACATTTTGAATTTATAGGAAAAACATGTCACATGGAAAACACTATCCAACAAAGAAGGAATTTTTCAAATCGGACTGCTAGAAGTCGAGATATTGACAAAAATAAGATATACATCTATGCCCCCTGGCGGAGAAACTGTGCAATATTTTGGGAAAGAAAATATTCTGAAATGGTTTATCGATGTGAGTGGCATCAGTCCACGAAAGAATTTTTCAATCGATATTTTAGAAGCTCAGATTTTATGGCAAATACATCAGAAGCGAAAATTAACACTTACGCCCCCTGGTGGCCAAAGTATTCTTTACCAAAAATTCGAAATTATATGCAAAAGATTGTGCATCAGGAGATGTATCCGCTGCAATTTTTTTTTCTTCAAATCAGTTTTAGAAGAAGAGTTATCGGAAAAAATGCAATTTACTTTTACGCCCCTAGCAGAAAATCTATGTGTAATTTGAAAAAGAAACTATATCCAAAATACTCTTCGACATAAATGGAATCGAAAGATAAAAGTTTTTTTTCAATCGGATGTTTAGAAGCAAATATGTGGAATAAAACGTATTTTTGAATTCGACATCATCTGCATTTACGACCTGTAGCGGTGAAATTGTACATCGTAAAAAAAAACGAAATAAAGGATCATTATTCGCATATTACAAGCTTTCGAATGCAAAAAGAATTTTTCAAATCGGACTAATAGTTGCAGAGATACCGTGGGTACAGACGAACGGACAAACCGATAACATAAGCACAATCTTTTTTTATAAATGGCGTGCTAAAAACGCGGAATTCTGTGAAAAAAATCTTGTGTCTGATTTGTAACAGTTGGTGACATGCAAAATGAATTGTCCAGGCCGCTACATATAGAAGCCGATTAACGTGTCCATAAAATTAATTATTCCCGATATATCTGACTGTAATATTCGTAACTCAGAGAAGGATTCGTTTTTAATGCATACGTTTTTAAAGCTCGAATTTTGTGAGTGGTCAAAATACAGACCCAGATTTTACATTTATATATATATATATATATGTTTTTTTTTTTTTCCTTAAAATTTTCTAAGAAGGAAGACTTTTTCCTAGCAACTTTACTTAGGCGGGAGTTTAAAACTTTGGGCGGGAATCCCACAATGCCGCGTGTTCTGCTGTTGCTGACTTGAGGTGATTTTTTCCAAGATGTATACCTAACACTCTCCCCAGCAATGTGTGGTTTAACATGGCTTGGTGCCTCCCGCTTTCACAACATAGGAGGGGGGAAAGGGTCTTTGAAAAAGCGCAGGGAGAAACAATCAGCTACCATCCCAAATGGTAGGGGTGGGTGGATGGATGTGTGGGGGAAGGCGAGGGATTGTTTGGTGCTCCGGGGAGAAGAGCGGGGAGTGTAGACAAGAGGAGTTAGCGGCAGATCGGACATGCGAGCGAGCGCTGCTCTCGCAAATTTAAGATAAAAAATGTTCTGCAAAGGATTGAAATTTAAGATTTAACAGAATAATATGTTCTACAAATAAAAACACTCTACAAGAAAACTGAAATCTAAGATAAAAAAATATATTCTGCAAGACATTGAAATCTAAGATTAAAAAGAAAAATGTTCTGCAAGGGGGGACTTTTAAGTACTTTCTGCTCTGGGGTCCACGTCTCTGCACCATACGTAAGCACTGGAAGGATGCATTGATCAAACATTTTTCTTTTAAGACATAATGGCATATTGTTCTTGAAAATTATGCTATTTCTTCCAAAAGCTCTCCAGGCAAGCCATGCCTAGTTAAATTGCTTTGATCACTAATGAATGCAGTTGTACACAGCCCATGGATTTAAAGTTTTCTCATTATTCTCTTTCATTTCACGTTGGAAATTTTTGTGCATACTTTGTTTGTTGGCGAGTACAAATTTAAAACATAGCTCTTCAGCATCAATATTATGTTGAAAATTCCTTCCCCAAATAAAATGTAGCACAAATACTTGCTCCCATGATTATGTGTTTAAGAAATAACAATCCCTTTGGTCATTTAAAAAAGTTCCAAGTATTTCACCTTTCCTTACCCTTAAATATCTAATGTAATCATTATTTCAAAATAATTAAATATAAATGGGAATTTATTTATTGATTGTGTGGTATATGAAAGCAGTTCAAGAGTAATGCCACATGCTATGTATTTTTGAGGTTTATGTTTTTTTTAATTTTGTAATTTGCTTCAATAATTGAACTACAGCCAAAGTAGAATTTTTTTTTTTTTCAAAATCAGTGTAGCATACTGTATATAAAAGTTTAGTAGGTATTAAACCTGGTCACATTTTCAGTGACAATTTTGGCATTTCAGTATTTATCTGTGATTCTAAGTTTCTGATTAGCTGCAGCAGACATCATTTTTAACATTCTGCATTCAGTTTGCCCAAGCAAATAGGAAGTTGTTTGTTGTAAGTTACAGGTTGAACAGACCTATGGTTTCACTATATTTTAAGTAAGAGTGTTTGGATCGTATGTCCTGGAAAATAATCCGAAAGTCCTGGAATTTTGTGATTGAAAAAATGTATGAACCATGTAATTATTAAAACATTACAGATTCCATTGAGGACAAAACATTTCAACTGAATGTGCAGCAATGTGTGTGTGAAATGGTTCTTTATGGCAAAATATTAAAATATTATACTTTGAACCACATAAACACAAGCCAGTAATTATAATTAAAGTTTTTATATATCCAGAAAAACAGTTCCATAATGAACCTTCAAAATTTATAAATAGCATTCAGCAACTTAATTCAAAAATAGTAGACTCACAAAATACACGGAAAAGATTTAAATTTAATATCTGGCAATAAAATTTAAATTCTTTCTGTGTAAATGAAACTTTTGATGTAGTTCCTATACATTGAAAACTGGTCTTGATAAAATCTAGAGGCTGGAACCGTCTATTAAAACAAAGCTCAGAAAATGTGAAAAATAACAAAAGTTCTTAATTAAATTGAAATCTGAACCTGATAACTGATACATGCTGGTAGAATTACTAAAGATTCAAAAACAAAAATCAAGTATCATAACTGCTATAAATAACATTTTTATTTTTTTTAATCTACAAGCAAAAACTATCTGCAAAATCTGCTAATAATTTGGAAACTATGGTCCGCGTACAGCGTTCACCTACTCTGCTGACAGGTATCAATCAGTAAAGTATAATTTTTGTTTTTGAATCTTTAGTAATTCTACCAGCATGTATCACTTAGTAATGTATAATTTCTGTTTCTGAATCTTTAGTATTTTTACTGACAGATATAAACTGGTAAAGCATATAATTTCTGTTTTTGAATCTTTAGTAATTTTACTGACAGGTGTCAATAAGTAAAGTATAATGTTCCTTTCTAGATACAATGGCATTAGAATTCTTATTCGGGCGTCGCAAGACGCCTGAGGAAATGTTACGTCAGAACCAAAGGGCTTTGAACAAGGCAATGCGTGATCTTGACAGAGAACGTTCAAAAATGGAACAGCAAGAAAAGAAGATAATAAATGACATCAAGAAGATGGCCAAAGAAAACCAAATGGTAATTTTGGAATTTTTAACTTTTTTTACTTATTACTGTGTCATTAGTTCAAGATGTCATGGTTAGTTACTGAATGTATTCATTTGTGTAAATTTTGTTGTCTCCTTTGCTGTTTGTTCTTAAACCTAGTGTACTGTCTTGGTTGAAGTTGTAGTGTAAATTAAGTTTTGGACCTCTCTAGCAAATAATTTTAAATAGCTTATTATGTCTTGCTTTGATAGATTGAATGACAGACAGTATAGCTGGGAAATTACACCTCAGCATAGTTAAGAAATCATGGTCTTGCTTATTGTTGGCTTATCTAAAAAACATTTTTTAGTCCATCTTACCAAAACAGATATTGTATGTATTCATATCTTGTTGAAAATTGTATTATAATAAAGCTTAGAAATATATTTAGAGAAATTTTAATTTTCTTACACTCAAGACAACCAGGAAAAGAATTTTTCTAATCTAACCTACAGAAGTGCATATATACAGATAAGCAAAAACAATAACATGATATGTCAAAAGATGTGATACTTCTTTTTAAAATGCTTCATTGTATTTATAAGTTTTTCATTTGAATTCATGAAGTACACATCACTTTTTTGAGCCTGGGAAGTTGAAGACAAGTATAAAATTGAGTACATTTGCTATAGTGAAAAAATAGATTAGGTTCAAGCAGCTTGGTTTGATATCTGCTGATGGTGTTAATTGGGAGTGTTAATTTTTAGGAAGGAATGATCAATTGAAAAGTTTCAAGTACAGTCGAACTTGGTTAAGACGAGCTCGGGTATAACGAGGTCCCGGCTATAGCGAGTAAATACCAGAAGTTTGGTTTCGTATGCTATTAGTGTTAAATTATCCCGCTTGTTACGAGTATCAACTCTGTTATAGCGAGCAAATTTGCAAGACTTTCAGATTTTTTACACCTAGTAAAGATAGCGCAGCATTGAAAGGTGGTGTCAATTAGCCACCTGCTACCCACAAAACTGTCTGTGTGTCACCTGCTCCGAGATAAAAGTGGGGTATTTTATGACGTCTTGCATTTCAGCCCAAGGATAGGTGGGGGGGGATTTTGTGGGGGAAAGCTTCCCAGCCTTTCCTTTGCCATTGTTTACAAGAAGGTTCCCGGAATTCACTTTCTCTCATTGGCTGCTATGGTCTAACCCCACACATGTTTTCTTAGTGCATTCAGTATTTCAACTTCGCACTGGACATATCGTAGCCTTTTTTTAATCAGAAAGTCACACGCAGCCCTACTCTTGCGACATCACTTATGCTTTCCCTCCCCTTTTTTATTAAGTGTGATCATCATCATCATCATCATTATTGTCAACCATTATCGATCCACCGCTGGACGAAGGTCTCCCCAAGTTTCCTCCACAACGGTCTGTCTTGTGCCAGTCTCTTCCATGTCGCTCCCGCATACTTTCGAATTTCATCCACCCATCTCCCATGTGGTCTTCTTCTGGGTCTTTTCCTGTCCCTTGGAATCCAATCTAAAATTTCGGCTGTCCATCGATGGTCTGTCCTTCTGGCAGTATGCCCAGCCCATTGCCATTTCAGGGATTTAACTCTGATCATGCTGTCTTCCACTCTTGTCATTTTTCGGATCCACAAGTTCCTCTTCTTATCTCTCCTGGTTACACCAAGTATGCATCTCTCCATGCTGCTTTGAGTTGTCTGCAGCCTTTGTATGTCTCTTTTAGTTAAGGTCCACGTCTTTGCACCATACGTAAACACTGGAAGGATGCATTGATCAAATACTTTTCTTGTAAGACATAAAATGGCAAATTGCTCTTCAAAATTATGCTGTTTCTTCCAAAAGCTCTTATGGCAAGTTTTGTACCCCCAATTAATTTCTTCATCAATGTGACCCTCACTTGATATCTGCTGTCCAAGATAAACGTACGTGTCTGTTATCTCCAGCTTTTCTCCATCAATCGATAAATCTTCATTTCTTGTAAAATCATTGAACATCATTTTTGTCTTCTGAAAGTTCATTTTTAATCCCACTTCTTTACTCTTGTCAGCAAGTTCCTGGATCATACTCTGCAGCTCTGATGGGGTAGTTGCAAAAATGACTACGTCATCAGCAAAACGAAGGCGGGTTAGATAATCTCCATTAATCTTTATCCCTTTGTTTTCCCAGTTCAGTGATTGAAAGACATTTTCTAATGTGGCATTAAAGAGCTTCGGAGATATGGTTTCACCTTGTCTCACTCCCTTTCCATTTTTTAGATGTGTTGTATTTTCAAACAGCCGAATCTTTGCACTTGTATTTTCATAGATGTTATTAATAATACTGTATTAATGTATGCATCGTCAATACCGCAGGATTTTAGAGCCATTGTAACTGCTGATGGTTTCACCGAATCAAAGGCTTTTTCATAATCGATAAAAGCCATGCCCAATGGACGTTCATATTCCCTCGCTCTTTCAATTAGTTCTCCCAATATTTGGATATGATCTATTGTGCTGTAGCCACTCCTGAATCCAGCTTGTTCTCTCGGTTGAGCCATGTCCAGTGTTGCCTTCAAACGGTGTGAAAGAACTTTAGTGAAGATTTTATAAACCACTGATAGGAGGCTGATAGGTCTGTAGTTCCTGAGATCCTCAATGTCACCTTTTTTATGTAGCAGGATCATTGTAGCATTGTTCCAATCCTCAGGAATCTTCCCTTCATTAAGGCATCGAGTGAAAATTTGGGTGAGTACTGTTTCAATTTCTCCACTTGCTTCTTGTATGATGTCTACAGTAATTCGATCTTCTCCTAGAGCTTTTCCCCGCTTCATGTTCTTGATTGCATGTGCAACTTCTGCTGGGAGGACTGGAAGAACGTACCTTTCATGATGTCTGGAGTACATGTATCATCCCTTTCATATAATTTGGAGTAGAAATCTTTCACTCTTGTCAAAATTTCACCTCTATTTCGTGTTACAGAACCATCTTCTTTTCTCAGTGCCATAATCTGTTTTCTTCCCTTACTGAGATGTCCCTTTGCTATCTTTAGGCTTTGGTTGTTTTCAATTGCTTTCCTCACTAGTTCACAGTTGAATTTCCTTACATATTGTGAGCAAAATGGTTGGTGTTAAAAGAAAGGCTCTCTCCATCAGGAAGAAAATGGATATTATTCAGGAACTGCAAGACGGCGAGAAAAATTCAGCTGTTTGCAAAAAGTATGGGCTTTCATCAACTACCTTATTACATTGTGGAAGAACAAAGATGCAGTTTTGTCAGCATTTGAAAACAATTTTACAGATTGCAAAAAATGAAAAAGTGTGAAAAAAATGATTTTGATAGAGCTTTACTTTGTTGGTTTAAAGTTCAACGTGATGCTGGTTTTCCTATCAATAGACCGATTTTAAAAGTGCAAGCGGAAAAATTTGCAGTACAGTACAGTCATGAGAATTTTATATGCAGTAATGGGTGGCTTGATCGCTTCAAGAACAGACACAACATTGTTTACGCAAAAATGTCAGGGGAATCAATGTCTGCGGATACGGAATCTGTAAGCCAATGGCTAAAAAGCGTTTGGCCCAGCTTCATTTCTGAATTCAGTGAGCAGAACATATTCAACGCTGGATCGGCTAACCGTTCTAATTTGTGCAAACATGGCAGGAAATGAAAAAAGAAAATTATTGGTGATTAGCAAATCGTTAAAGCCTCGATGTTTTAATAATGTTCAGCATCACCCGGTTGATTATAAAGCAAACAGAAAGGCGTGGATGACATCAGATATATTTACGGGATAACTTTATTAATGGGATCGTGAACTACGAAAGAAAAACAGAAACATTTTGCTGTTAATAGACAACTGCCCAGCTCATCCCAAAGTAGAAAACTTGACAAATATCAAACTTGTGTTCCTACTACCAAACACATCAATTCTACAGCCTATGGACCAAGGGATTATTAGGAGCTTTAAGTGCCATTTTCAGCAATTTCTAACCGTACAATTAGTCAAGAAAATGGAGAAGAAGCTAGAAATTAAGATTTCCGTATTGGATGCTGTTCGTCTTATGAGAGAAGCTTGGGACAGTGTCACTCCGACAACCATTAAAAATTGTTATAGGAAGGCTGGTCTTCTAAAGGAGACTTTAGTAAAAAGCACTGAAGTGATTGATGACGATTATCTCCCCTTATCAGAATAATTAAAAAATAGAGATGTAAGCACCATTAACAATTGTAATTATCTTGATGATTTTAGCGACATTGACGCTGCGGTCTTGACAACTGGAATTTTAACGGAGGAACAAATTGTGCAAGAAGTCATTGCAGTGAATGAAGAAACTGAAACCGACAGTGAAGGCGAAAACATTACAGAAGCACAAGAAGTTGTGACTTACAATCAAGCACAAGATGCTGTGGATGTTTTGACTAGATTTTATGAAAGTAATTCTGGCAATGAGTGTGTGTTCAGTGCATTTTCAGTTGTTAAGCATAATCTGATGGATTTTCGGTTGAAGTCAAGGACAACGCAGCTAAAATGACCCAAATTTTTTCATACGAAATAAAAAGGATATGTGCTTTGGGCAGATAATACTGTACCTGTGCTTAATTTTATCTAAGTACTGTATGGTACAACACTTATAATACTGTATAGTACATATTGTATTTCATACGGTACGTATGTAGTTTACATGTCAGTAATTCAAGAATTTCAACTTAATCTGCATCACATCGTTTGTACTTACATATGTATGTACTACAGTATGTATAATGGTACGTATAGTTCTGTTTGTTTGTAGTACTGTACGAACGCATTTTTCAAGAATTCCCCAACTAACCGAAATATTATACGGTAATTTCAACTTAACGTAAGTACTATGTATTTCTCAACATTAAACATTGTATGTACTATATTTGATAACGAAATTTATTTTTTTGAATGATTTCCTTGATATTTTGGGTCTTTCCCGAATTATACGAGTAACGGCTATAACGAGCAATTTGTTCGATCCCAAACAGCTCATCTTAACAGAGTTCGACTGTACTTGATATTGATGATGGAGAAAGATAGAAATCTGAAGAGAGAGCTAAGTTAACAGTAGAATGTCAGCAGGGTGGAATAATCAAGGCTGTAGTTAAATCAGCAATGCCATACAGGGCCGAGACTTGATAAATGACTAGGTGATTGGAGGAAAAGCTAAAAGTTACTAAAATGTAAATGCTGAAGTGGATGTTTGGTGTTCTCAGAAGGGATGGAATTAAAAATTATTGGATAGATGCAGCAGCTAAAGTTTTAGATGTCCCAAAGAATACCCAAGAAGCAAGACTGTGCTGGTATGATTATGTTTCGAGAAGGAACAAGGAATGTGTGAGACATAGAGTTGTGGACATGGAACTGCCTGTGCAGCAAACCAGAGTACGACCTAAGGTGGGATGCAGTGACATAGTCAAGATTAAATTTCATGAGCAGTCTGGAATCCTTTCTTACTCTCTTAGTAAATATTTATATGTATGTGTAGTACATAATGTTAAACTAATTTAAGTTAAATATAATATATGAGTGAATGTATTGGGTTGGTGCGAATGAAATGTCCGACAAAGGACCAGCACATGTGGACGGCAACAACGGAAAAGTAGAACAACTTACCTAGGCAAAATAATCCCCCTCGGCATCGACACATAGTTGCCATCTGTCGGGCAAGGCAATGATCCTGGAATGAAAAAAAGTCTTGTAACTTTTTTTTGAAGTTAAAAATATGAAATTTTTTCACATGTTTTGCATTTCTGCTTTAAAGGTCTATTAAGTTCTCTGAGATTTAGAGGTTAGCTCCACAAAGAAATACAAACTACTATATAATTTTTACCTACTGTTGCCGTATCAAACTTCACCATTTACAGCGATCTTGACATACAACTCAGGCTTCACTGACATCCATCACACGCAGTACAGCCGTAAACAAGATCTTCTATACTTCATACTCATGATCTTTTTCTCATGCAGACACTCCTGAATCTGATCATCTCATGACTTCCTTGGCCTTTCTTTACCTTTCCTTCCTGCCACTTGGGTTAAAAAGATTTTCTTAGTAAGCATCTCATCACTTATTCTTTTCAACATGGCCAAACCACCGAAGCATATTAGTCTCCACCTTGCTAACAACATTTTGCTTCACATTACACAACTGCAACACATCTTCATTCCTCACGCATAGGCAGAATGTGTCTTGCCCCGCCCCCTCAGAAAAAAGTAAGCATTTCTCCAGCACACAAGCAACTCCTATGTTTCTTCTGTAGCACCCAGGTTTTACTGCCATACATCAGAGTAGAAACAATTACACTTTCATACAGAGCCATGCAGGACTCTCTTGAGAACCCATCATTCCTATGAAAACCTCCCAAAGCAGCCATGACTTTCAATGAAGAATTCTTCACGCACCTACTAATTTGACTATCCAGTTTGTTCTCTCTGTTAAACATGCCTCCTTAATGCAAACGCATTCACCTTGTCAATCACTGTGCCATTTAGACTTGTATTACATTCCATACTACCAGTTCCTCCCTCGAAAACCATAACTATGGTTTTCCCCTTATTTATACTCAGTTTGAACTTCGTGCAAACTTCATACATCCGGGACAACATAACTCTGCAACTAACTTTTGCTGTCTGCCAACAGGACAGTATCATCAGCATACAGCAATCTGCACACACGGATATCACCAAGACATAAAGCAGTATTATCTATTTTGGCATCACACATGCATGCATCCATAAATATATTAAACAGCCATGGTGACATTACACAACCTTGTCTGATTCCTGCACCAATAGAAAACCATTTTGATAAAACACTATTCACTCTTACACAAGCTCTACTGCCAGTATACATGGCTTTTATACTATTAGGTAGATTCCCAGTAACACCATATTCATTGAACACCTTTCACAAAAGTGTCGTATTTACTCGGTCGTAAGCTTTCTCTAAATCTATGAAGGCATGAAAAACTTTATTACCAGCTGCTAGATACTTTTCAGTCATCATGCATAATGCAAAAATGTGGTTAGTGTAGCATTTACCAGGCATGAAACCACTCTGAACATCCCACATGTTCTCTGATGTAAGACCCCGTACTTTTTCAACATTGACCTTACCAAACAATTTCCCTGGCACACTCAGTAAGCTGATACCACGATAGTTTTTGCAGTCAGTCTGATCGCCTTTTCCCTTATACAAGGGAACGATGATAGCTTCCTTCCAATCCCGAGGGACCATTCCTAACTCCCAGCTCAACTGGCAAATTTCAGTTAACCAGTCAATTACAGAGTCACCACCATATTTCACCATCTCAGCAGTTATGCCAACTCCTGGAGCCTTACCATTCTGCAGAGATTTTAGAGCTTTACATACCTCTTTTGTTAAGATCCCTCCTGTGCTTCCATCCTTCACTGTGACATCATCTGCTTCTTCCTCGGAATCACCTTTGCTTTCTTGATCTAATAACTCACAGAAGTATTCACCCCATTTTCCACTTAACTCATTGGGCTCCCATATCATTTCCCTCCCTGATCCTATTCTTCACACACTTTACAATTTTGTTTCCCCTATTTTTCCTGAGTCTCATGTACTTCCAGAAAGTCTTTCCATACATACATACATACATACATACATATATCACTAAGCTGTTCTCTGAGATTCAGAGGTTAGCTCCAAAAAGAAATACAAACTACCAGATGGTTTTTACTTACTGTTGCCGTATCAAACTTATCCATTAACAGCGATCTTGACATACAACTCGGGCTTCACTGACATCCACTACACGACGTACACAAGATCTTCTATACTTCATACTCATAATTTGTTTCTCATGCAGACACTCCTGAATCTGGTCCTCCCATGACTTCCTTGGCCTTCCTCTGCCTTTCCTTCCTGCCACTTGGGCTAAAAAGATTTCCTTAGTAAGCATCTCATCACTCATTCTTTCAACATGGCCAAACCACCGAAGCATATTAGTCTCCACCTTGCTAACAACATTTTGCTTCACATCACACAACTGCAACACATCTTCATTGCTCACACAATCAGACCGTGTCTTGCCACAAACCCCCGTTAGTAACGCATTTCTCCAGCACACAAACGACTTCTATGTTTCTTCTGCAGTACCCACGTTTCACTGCCATACATCAGAGTAGGAACAATTATACTCTCATACACAGCCATGCGAGAGACTCTTGAAAACCCATCATTCCTGTGGAAACCACCCAGAGCAGCCATGACTTTCAATGAAGAATTCACTCGCCTACTAATTTCACCATCCAATTTGTTCTGTCTGTCAAACATGCTTCCTAAATACACAAACTCACTCACCTGGTCAATCACTGTGCCATTTACGCTTACATTACATTCAGTGCTACCAGGGGTAGACAAAACCAAGGCACCCGGTCGCCGTGGCGACTGAAAATAAACGGCTGGCACCTAAGATTTTAGTGTAACAGCATCAGGGTTCCCACGCAACCTGGAAAACCGGGAATTCTCAGGGAATTTGAAAATTGTTCCAAAAATCAGGGAAAACTCAGGGAAAATTGTGTTTTTCCGTAAAAATCAGGGAATTTTTTATCAGGGAACTACAAAGGCAGGGAATTTTTTATTTTGCCAGAAAAATATTTAGTTTCAGACTTTTGTAAAATATATTTCTGTATTGCTAAGTTTTAAAATAATTCCGAGTTGTTTTATCCTTCGAGGCAACTCTGTAACCCCCCCACCGATTAAAGTGCAGCTGTGCAGGGGAGTGCGTCTCTTTGCCTTTTCCCCGTCTCCAGATGATCTAAACTACAACCGAACAAACATACAAGTCAAAGCGTGAAAGAAAGCCATTAATCACACACCCATTTCGCAGGCTCTTATCTGCTGGCGTTCGCGAAGAGAGGCAGTCATTTGTTCCTGAGTAGGTGCCCCGGTTCTCTGCGTAGACTGGGAAAAATTATGAAGAAGCTATTTCCTCAATTTTTTAAATAAACGACTGAAATTTTTACAGTGGGCAAGATATATTAAAATAATGTTCCATTTTAAATTTCGCCGAAATTCATTGGAAACTTTAGAAGTTGAGCTTTTTTTTTAATTATTTTTCTCCTTTTGCATGTTCTACGTGTCTTTTATCAAACTGTACAAAAACATTTTATTTTGCCGGATGTTGGTCATCCTAATAAATCCCCCCCTTCCCCTTCAACAGCAGTGTGGATGAATGTTGCAAATTGAGGGCACCTAATTTATTTTGAAAAAGGTTCGTATCACTTACGAACTAAAGCTTCGCTTTCGTAATTCTGTAGCAGAATTGGTATACTTGGAAAAGTATGTACCTTCAAATGTTAGAACAGGGAAAATATTATGAAATAGGAAGATTCTTCAAAGAGGGGGAAAGATTTATTTTTTTCATAGTACTTACGATTATTTTGACAAAAAATATATGAAAAATACCATGCAATGAAGCTGGTACTATTGCACACCTACCATATTTCCCAGATTTCACGGCCGTTTTCTAGATTCGTTGTCTTCCGGTTTTACTGCCGGAAAGAGATTTTTTTTTATTCTATCATATTTCTATTTCATAATGCATGAAGAAATTTATTTATAGCTATTTTAAGACGATATTCCAATTACTGCAAGAGCTGGCTGGTTGCGAAAAATAGGGGTAGTCCGACGCCCGGAACCATAGATTTTCACATCTGGGTCATTCCACGCGAAATCGTCAGATATTGAAATAATTTTCCACCAACACATCTCCAATTCGTGCGATTTTTTTTTTTTTTTACTGGTAGCTGCCTCCAAGTTATAAAAAAAACCCCTGAAAGTTTCAATTTTTTTTTGTTTCTGATAGATTAGAAGATATTATTTTTTGAATTTTTGTGCATAGTAGAACCGTTTTCCGTAAAAACGCAAATATCTCCGTTATTTAGAATAAGAAATATAAAATTCATCATTCTCTCGTAATTTTTCCCAAGGTTTCAGCTTATACATAGGAAAAAAAAAAAAAAATGCGAGTACAAAAGTTAGACGGGGTAGAAATTTTCTTGTAATCGTAAATTCTTCTTGCGTTGCTGCACCTCACAAGATTTGCCTAAATTATTCATTTCACATCTTTACCTTCACATTGCCGAAAAAAAAAAAAAAAAAAAATCTACCTAGTTACTACTGATGAAAATCTTTGCCGTGCGTGCTCTATTGGTTTCAGGTTTGTCAGTGCAGGCGCTAAAGCCTCTGTCTCCGTTTTGGATGACGTTATTTGTGGGGAGTTACTGCAAATGACCTGAGTGGGCTCCAGACCTTTCTCGCACTTTGCCTGATCAACATCGCACAAATGTATTGCCCTTCGTAAAGATATTGTTAAGTATAAACATGCCACTTGCCGCAGGATGATAAATTATGTTCACAAAAAAGTGTTAGGAGGATTTTATGAGCACACATGCACACAAAACTTCCTCTAATTGTTTCCCGTACAAGTAATTTGACGTAGCGTGGAAATGAACTGTGACCTGCGAGAAAAGTTCAGTACTAATGTTTGCGTCACAAATGTAGCCAATCAATTTTAAGACTTCCGGATTTTGGAAGTACTAATATGAACTGTAGCCTCTCAGGCAAAATGGTAGCCTCTCAGGCAAAATGGTATTCCGTATTAACTGTTAGTTTTCCCCACTTGTTGCTTCCATTATTTTTTCTTTATCCCTGGGTTTATTTATTTATTTATTTATTTTTGCCGTTATGGCATTAGGATCTCTGTGTGCCAGCTTATTGGTTGTGAAATTTAACAGCACAATGTCTAAATATCCTATGCTGCGTTATGTAGAAGCAAATAGCAGAGGTGCCAACTATTACGAATTGTCCGTGATTATTACGGTTTCGACTGTCAGATTACGGAAAGGTTGGAAGAATTACGGAATTCAGTGTGTTTTGGAGAATCTCAATTTTGTATCCTTTTTTTTAAACCCTTTTAGTGCGACGCTGCCGATTTCTCGGCCTTCGATTTTGATCCACATATTTTCCGAATCAGACTGCGGATTTCGGTGTCTCAATGATCATATCATTTATCAATCTTATCGTTTTGAAATGGAATGTCCATGAATCATATCGTCAAACAGCGATATTATCGGAAGAATGGTACCGTAATTTTCTTCGTATAATCCGCGGATTATCTGCTAAAAAAGTTAAAATTATAGGTTTTGCGGATTATACACCGATGCGGTTAACACGCCGATTTAATATATATATATATATATGGGATGTAAGGTCAGGTGATGCGTAACATCACAGCCTCTCCTTGACAAATGTCAACCCCGCCTTCTCGTGGTACATCCTGTTCCCACTAAAGGGGCTCTGACGACCGCCAATAGCGGTATAACTATACCATCGGGATTAGAGAATATGCTATCCCACACTCACCAACCCGCTTGGCCAGCGTGGTGAGTTATGGCCAAACCCCTCCAAAATGACTCCACAACTTAAATCTTGGCCCTCAGTCTCCGGCAGCTGGAATGTACCTGGCCAAGGCAGCGGCCAGTGCGACATGAAGGCAGAGGGTGCTAAGAATCCCCGGAGGACCGGACTAGGCTGCCATCTGATGCTGACCTTGGCTACGTACAACGGACGCTCCCTATCTTCTGATTCAAGGCTTCTTGAATTGGAAGAGGAACTACAAAGGATCAAGTGGGACATCGTCGGGCTAAGTGAGGTAAGGAGAAAAGGAGAAGATCTCATTGAACTGAAAAGTGGACATCTCTTCTACTACCGTGGGACAGATACTGGCAGAACTAGTGGTGTTGGATTTATAATAAACAAGAAACTGAAGGATAAAGTTGTAGAAGTTGAAAGTTCCTCTGACAGAGCTGCACGACTTGTTATCCAACTCTCGAGAAGATACCAGGCTCAGATTATTCAAACTTATGCACCCACCACAAGTCATGCTGAAGAAGAAATTGAAGAATTTTATGAGGAAATTCGGCATCTAAATAATAAAGGTAAGCAGCACTTGAAGATAATTATGGGAGATTTCAATGCAAAAATAGGGCAACGGCAACAGAATGAAACTTCAGTAGGTAAATTCGGTCACGGCAACAGAAACCAGCGTGGAAATACTCTCGTAGAGTTTGCAGAGGCAGAAGGGTTTTTCATCTTGAACTCCTTTTTCAAGAAAAAGCCACACAGGAAATGGACATGGAGACATCCAAATGGGACGACAAGTGAAATTGATTTTATTATGTGTAACAAAAAATTCGTCATAGAAGACTGCAGTGTGCTAAACAAGTTCAACACAGGCAGTGACCATAGATTGGTGAGATGTAAGATGCACCTCAACACTAAACTCGAACGTAGCAAGCTCATAAGACAAACAAAATGTATTGACATAACCAACCTTAAAAAACACCATAATACCTTCAAATTGGAACTGAAGAACAGATTCTCTGCTTTAGAAGGCCTAACATCGGAAGAAGTGGATATTTCTGAAGTTAACAGAAAAGTAACCAAAGCTCTTATGGAAACAGCAACAAAATTAGCTGGGTCTAAGAACAAATTGCATGTGAACAAATTATCAGGAAAAACCAAAATGTTGATGCAAAAAAGAAGAGTGATGAGGACAACTAAAGAAGATGTGACTTCCAAAGTGGAATATATAGAGCTATGCAAGACAGTACGAAAAAGTATCACTGAAGACGTAAGGAAATTCAACTGTGAACTAGTAAGGAACGCAATTGAAAACAACCAAAGGCCTAAAGATAGCAAAGGGACATCTCAGTAAGGGGAAAAAACAGATTATGGCACTGAGAAAAGAAGATGGTTCTGTAACAAGAAATAGAGGCGAAATTTTGACAAGAGTGAAAGATTTCTACTCCAAATTATATGAAAGGGATGATACATGTACCCCAGACATCATGAAAGGTACCAGTACCAGAGTTCTTCCAGTCCTTCCAGCAGAAGTTGCACATGCAATCAAGAACATGAAGCGGGGAAAAGCTCCAGGAGAAGATGGAATTACTGTAGACATCATACAAGAAGCAAGTGGAGAAATCGAAACAGTACTCGCCCAAATTTTCACTCGATGCCTTAATGAAGGGAAAATTCCTGAGGATTGGAACAACGCTACAATGATCTTGCTACATAAAAAAGGTGACATTGAGGATCTCAGGAACTACAGACCTATCAGCCTCCTATCAGTGGTTTATAAAATCTTCACTAAAGTTCTTTCACACCGCTTGAAGGTGACACTGGACATGGCTCAACCGAGAGAACAAGCTGGATTCAGGAGTGGCTACAGCACAATAGATCATATCCACGTACTGAGAGAACTAATTGAAAGAGCGAGGGAATATGAGCTTCCATTGTGCATGGCTTTTATCGATTATGAAAAAGCCTTTGATTCGGTGAAACCATCAGCAGTTGCAATGGCTCTGAAATCCTGCGGTATTGAAGATGCATACATTAATATTATTAATAACATCTATGAAAATGCAAGTGCAAAGATTCGGCTGTTTGAAAATACAACACACATAAAAATTGGAAAAGGAGTGAGACAAGGTGACACCATATCTCCGAAGCTCTTTAATGCGACATTGGAAAATGTCTTTCAATCACTGAACTGGGAAAACAAAGGGATAAAGATTAATGGAGATTATCTAACCCACCTTCGTTTTGCTGATGACATAGTCATTTTTGCAACTACCCCATCAGAGCTACAGAGTATGATCCAGGAACTTGCTGACAAGAGTAAAGAAGTGGGATTAAAAATGAACTTTCAGAAGACAAAAGTGATGTACAATGCTTTTACAAGAAATGAAGATTTATCGATTGATGGAGAAAAGCTGGAGATAACAGACACGTACGTTTATCTTGGACAGCAGATATCAAGTGAGGGTCACATTGGTGAAGAAATTAATCGGCGTACAAAACTTGCCTGGAGAGCTTTTGGAAGAAGCAGCATAATTTTCAAGAGCAATATGCCAGTATGTCTTAAAAGAAAAGTGTTTGATCAATGCATCCTTCCAGTGCTTACGTATGGTGCAGAGACGTGGACCTTAGCTAAAAGAGACATACAAAGGCTGCAGACAACTCAAAGAAGCATGGAGAGGTGCATGCTTGGTGTAACCAGGAGAGATAAGAAGAGGAACACGTGGATCCGAAAAATGACAAGAGTGGAAGACATCATGATCAGAGTAAAATCCCTGAAATGGCAATGGGCTGGACATACTGCCAGAAGAACAGACCATCGATGGACAGCCGAAATTTTAGATTGGATTCCAAGGGACAGGAAAAGACCCAGAAGAAGACCACATGGAAGATGGGTGGATGAAATTCGAAAGTATGCGGGAGTGACATGGAGGAGACTGGCACAAGACAGACCGTTGTGGAGGAAATTCGGGGAGACCTTCGTCCAGCAGTGGATTGATAATGGTTGACAATGATGATGATGATATATATATATATATATATATATATATATTCTATTAAGAAGATACCTAAGCAAAAAAATACATATATAATTTTGACTCACACCAAGCACAACATAGAAAGGGTTATGTATCTACCTGTGTGAGTAAAAGGAGAAAAGATAAAAACATAAAATAAAACAACTGAATGTAGAAGGTGTCGAGAATACTGAGCCTTGGCTTTATCAAGGACCAGCAAAAACTCTGCATTTTCTCACTTCCACAAAGACCTAGTTGGAAATGGGTTTCTGCAAGGCCATAGATGCAAGTAACATTCCCACCTAAAATTGTTTTAAAAAAAATATATATGTCATGTCCTCCGCAGAGTTGTATGACCTAGCACTAGTTAACAATTTCGCTTGCATCCATGAACCTTCCTGGCCCGACCCATGCTCTTCATCTGTTACTATTAAACAGAGAGAAGAAGATTAAAGAGAACTCAAGCTGTGAGAGTGACATAATAATTAGAAATAATTTTCAGCTATAACGAAATGCCAAGTTCGTTTGAGAGAGAATTTAAACCTGAAAAACAATGCAAAAGAAATCCAAATTTTTTCATTGCAATAAAAAAGGAAATATTAATTTTTAAAAAACAGATTTTTGAAAGAAAACTTGAGTCTAAAACTCCCTACTCTACAACTTATGACAGCACGAAAACGAGAATAAGTTAAAGACAATAATTAACTAAAGAAAACTTTGTGAAAGTTATATGACTTAAACAGTTAGTTGCAATATGTACAAAGTATTTCAGCAGTGTTTTAAGTGCATAATTAATTAGTTATTAAGTACTTAACTACTTTGAAAATACAGCGCAAAGAAAAGGAACAAGCTTAGCCATCTGCTGTTCCTAGGTTCCCCAAAAGACGCGCAAAGTTACAAAGAAAAGAAAGAGTTAAAACCCGCAAAAATGTTAACAGACAAGCCAGTGCCTAAAAGCTGAAAAGCAAAAAAACAACAGAGAAAAAGTACATGAAGTACAAACATTGAACTTATAAGACCAAAACCCAAATACAAGGAAGAGAGCTTACCTCTTGTGCGACGAAACTTTCTCCTAACAAGATTAAAACATGGCTGACCTCTTCCGCCACTCCCTAGTCGCTGGGGGGCAGTGTGGGTGGGGCTGATGGCCTCCTCATACAGAAAGAAACCAACTCGCGGAGATTTTAACCAGAGAAAAAAATATATAAACTTGAAGACTGTGGATCTGTATGATCAGAAAGAGCAGAATTAACTCTCCAGAATACATGAGAAATATTATAAAATACACAAGTAGTGTATTTAATAATCTTTGCATGTATTAAATCACCTTAGTGAGCTTCTATAGATTAATCAGAATCTTATTAACTTTAATGTTGGTTTTACTATTTTTAGTATAGCTATCCTAGTGATGAATAACTAGTTTTCTTTTTATTTGTTTTTATTTTCTTTTATAAACAGATTTTTAAGCTTTTTTGTGATTTTGTTTATATTATTTAATTTTTTGTTTTAATAGGACCTTCATATCCATAGCACTAAGGTTCCTTTATGTAGTTAATAGGCATCCTCTAGCCAACTTCCTTACGGCTTTGATTGGTCAGAATCATATTATTAACTGTGTAGAAAATTAAAGCAGATCTGCCAACCTTACTCTATTATTCAGAATAATTTTTCTTAAAGTTCTTTTAATGAAAGAAGAAGGAATTTCGTTCTCTAGAAAACTATCTAATAGTATATTAATGTGGTAATTGAAGTCCAAATTGTTGCTGCAAATTCTTGAAACTCTTAGGACCTGAGAAATTAGTACATTCTCAATTACTTTGGTTGATATGTTATTATTCCAGTGTAGATATTTAATTACTTTGAAAGGAAAATTAACTCTTTTATCAAAGAGGCTAATAGATGGGTTACCTCTGTTGAGCTTAATGCTTAAGTCTAGGAACTCAAGTTCCTGATTACAGTGGTTGGTTTTACATAAGTTAAGAGAGCTAGGATAGATATTATCAAAATCACTCTCTATAACTTCTGAATTATTGATACACAGCAGATCATCAATATATCTAAAAGTGTAAAGGTAGTTATCTGAGCAGGTGGGGTGATTTTTAATGAATTTATATTCCTTAAAGAACAGGAATAGATTAGCGATATTCGTGGATGTTGATGTTCCCATGGGAATACCGTTCACTTGCTTATAGAGAGTATTATTATATAGGATATGGTTATTTTTTATGCAGCAATTGAGATAAGAGTTCCAAGTTCCTACATTAACAAATTGGTTAAGTTTAAATTCTGCATACAGCTCTTTAAGGGTAGTGATTATATCTGATAGAGGCAGATTAGTATATAGGTTTTCAAAATCATAACTATTAATATCTAGGGGACAAACTTTGAGTATAGTAGAAATTACTTCTGCATTATTGATAATTATCCAAAAATCTCTGTACATCAAGTTAGTACAGTTTCTAATGTGTTTCAAAACTTTCTTTAAGACATCTTCAAAAGCAAGATCTATTTTCTTTTATGACTCCTTACTCCACTAGCTATGAACCTGAACTTCACAGGATCCTTATGAAACTTAACCGTTGCAAAAAGAAATGGAAATTCAGGCTCATATCTTCTAGTTTGTGGAATTTTAAGTTTCTTGAAGAATGCCTTAAACCGATTTTCTAACTGCTTGGTAGAATAACTTACGGGCTCGTATGTTACTCTATTATTGAGTTCCATAGTTAACAATTCAAAATAGAACTTCTTACAGATAATTGCAAAATTATTGCTAGCCTTATCCGTAGTGGTAAAAATAAATTGGTCTTGTAGTTTGGAGAGTGACCTTTTAGCTTCTCCAGAGAAAAAGAGATTTCTGTCGAAACAAAAGTCCAGACCTGCCAACTCACCGGTGAAGCTATTGATTAGATTATATTTCCATTCTGCGAAGGCCTCAATAGGCTGATTGTACGTTAAACTGGTTTTTACGATGTACCTATTAACATCTTGAGTGAAGCTCTCAAGAATCCTTTCTTTGGAAATTGTGAAGGAAGGTCTGAATTTAGAGCCATACTCTAATAAATTCCTAAGCTTTTCATTTTCAACAAAACTCAAGTTTCCAGTGATAATATGGTTGTAATTCTTATCATAGTGAACTGTTTCTCTATGTTCATCACAAGAACATGTAGTAATTACAGGAATGTAGCTCGAAGAGTTAAGTTTGTAGTTTTTAACTATTGACCCTAAGGTCTTAACATATTTAAAACTTACAATAGACTGGTGCCTGTGGATGGGGAAAAAAAATTGCATTATTGTAGAACAGCCTCCTTACATTGAGATTATCGTAGGCTTTATTTAGAAACCTGATGGTTACAAAATTACTGGAAAATTCTTTAAGAGAAATTTTATCTTTAAGAATATGTTTAAGAATGTCCAGAACCAAAGCAAAAACATGCTTATCAACATAGTCAGCAGTTTCATTCCAGAATTTGAAAAAACTTTTAAGGACAGAGTGCTTGAAGGACTTGAGAATTTTGTAAGTATTTTTAACAAAATTAGTGCCAGTTTTAAAGCTTTCCAGAGTTATTAGCAAGTTAGCAAAATCAACTTTGCTTGATGTGCGAAATAACCTCTGTCCTCTATTACCTCTAGTGCAGCTCTTATTATTAACAAGAAAGAAGAGTTCACGAATTGAAAATTTATGCTGATTATGCTTATTGTCAGATAGAGTGGAATTAAGACCATAGGGATAAAGAGACTGATGCTGCAAAATTTCAAGGGATTCAGTTTCTAGCCGAGCATAGAGGTCAGGGATAATATGTAGTACCTCTATTTTCACTTTGTCAAAACCATGAGTATGGAAATGCTCTAATTCAAAGGTAGAGTACTGGTTGGCGTTTGTGGAGGGGTTCACTCCTGAATTAGAGAACTTGTTAACTAGAGACCTGTGTCCATTAATCCTAAGATGAAGAGGATTTATACTTTGGCCAATACCATCTATAAGCTCACCTGTACAGGTCTGCAACCTTAGCTATATTGGCCAAAGTATAAATCCTCTTCATCTTAGGATTAATGGACACAGGTCTCTAGTTAACAAGTTCTCTAATTCAGGAGTGAACCCCTCCACAAACGCCAACCAGTACTCTACCTTTGAATTAGAGCATTTCCATACTCATGGTTTTGACAAAGTGAAAATAGAGGTACTACATATTATCCCTGACCTCTATGCTCGGCTAGAAACTGAATCCCTTGAAATTTTGCAGCATCAGTCTCTTTATCCCTATGGTCTTAATTCCACTCTATCTGACAATAAGCATAATCAGCATAAATTTTCAATTCGTGAACTCTTCTTTCTTGTTAATAATAAGAGCTGCACTAGAGGTAATAGAGGACAGAGGTTATTTCGCACATCAAGCAAAGTTGATTTTGCTAACTTGCTAATAACTCTGGAAAGCTTTAAAACTGGCACTAATTTTGTTAAAAATACTTACAAAATTCTCAAGTCCTTCAAGCACTCTGCCCTTAAAAGTTTTTTCAAATTCTGGAATGAAACTGCTGACTATGTTGATAAGCATGTTTTTGCTTTGGTTCTGGACATTCTTAAACATATTCTTAAAGATAAAATTTCTCTTAAAGAATTTTCCAGTAATTTTGTAACCATCAGGTTTCTAAATAAAGCCTACGATAATCTCAATGTAAGGAGGCTGTTCTACAATAATGCAATTTTTTTTCCCATCCACAGGCACCAGTCTATTATAAGTTTTAAATATCTTAAGACCTTAGGGTCAATAGTTAAAAACTACAAACTTAACTCTTCGAGCTACATTCCTGTAATTACTACATGTTCTTGTGATGAACATAGAGAAACAGTTCACTATGATAAGAATTACAACCATATTATCACCGGAAACTTGAGTTTTGTTGAAAATGAAAAGCTTAGGAATTTATTAGCGTATGGCTCTAAATTCAGACCTTCCTTCACAATTTCCAAAGAAAGGATTCTTGAGAGCTTCACTCAAGATGTTAATAGGTACATCGTAAAAACCAGTTTAACGTACAATCAGCCTATTGAGGCCTTCGCAGAATGGAAATATAATCTAATCAATAGCTTCACCGGTGAGTTGGCAGGTCTGGACTTTTGTTTCGACAGAAATCTCTTTTTCTCTGGAGAAGCTAAAAGGTCACTCTCCAAACTACAAGACCAATTTATTTTTACCACTACGGATAAGGCTAGCAATAATTTTGCAATTATCTGTAAGAAGTTCTATTTTGAATTGTTAACTATGGAACTCAATAATAGAGTAACATACGAGCCCGTAAGTTATTCTACCAAGCAGTTAGAAAATCGGTTTAAGGCATTCTTCAAGAAACTTAAAATTCCACAAACTAGAAGATATGAGCCTGAATTTCCATTTCTTTTTGCAACGGTTAAGTTTCATAAGGATCCTGTGAAGTTCAGGTTCATAGCTAGTGGAGTAAGGAGTCATAAAAAGAAAATAGATCTTGCTTTTGAAGATGTCTTAAAGAAAGTTTTGAAACACATTAGAAACTGTACTAACTTGATGTACAGAGATTTTTGGATAATTATCAATAATGCAGAAGTAATTTCTACTATACTCAAAGTTTGTCCCCTAGATATTAATAGTTATGATTTTGAAAACCTATATACTAATCTGCCTCTATCAGATATAATCACTACCCTTAAAGAGCTGTATGCAGAATTTAAACTTAACCAATTTGTTAATGTAGGAACTTGGAACTCTTATCTCAATTGCTGCATAAAAAATAACCATATCCTATATAATAATACTCTCTATAAGCAAGTGAACGGTATTCCCATGGGAACATCAACATCCACGAATATCGCTAATCTATTCCTGTTCTTTAAGGAATATAAATTCATTAAAAATCACCCCACCTGCTCAGATAACTACCTTTACACTTTTAGATATATTGATGATCTGCTGTGTATCAATAATTCAGAAGTTATAGAGAGTGATTTTGATAATATCTATCCTAGCTCTCTTAACTTATGTAAAACCAACCACTGTAATCAGGAACTTGAGTTCCTAGACTTAAGCATTAAGCTCAACAGAGGTAACCCATCTATTAGCCTCTTTGATAAAAGAGTTAATTTTCCTTTCAAAGTAATTAAATATCTACACTGGAATAATAACATATCAACCAAAGTAATTGAGAATGTACTAATTTCTCAGGTCCTAAGAGTTTCAAGAATTTGCAGCAACAATTTGGACTTCAATTACCACATTAATATACTATTAGATAGTTTTCTAGAGAACAAAATTCCTTCTTCTTTCATTAAAAGAACTTTAAGAAAAATTATTCTGAATAATAGAGTAAGGTTGGCAGATCTGCTTTAATTTTCTACACAGTTAATAATATGATTCTGACCAATCAAAGCCGTAAGGAAGTTGGCTAGAGGATGCCTATTAACTACATAAAGGAACCTTAGTGCTATGGATATGAAGGTCCTATTAAAACAAAAAATTAAATAATATAAACAAAATCACAAAAAAAAAAAAAAGCTTAAAAATCTGTTTATAAAAGAAAATAAAAACAAATAAAAAAGAAAACTAGTTATTCATCACTAGGATAGCTATACTAAAAATAGTAAAACCAACATTAAAGTTAATAAGATTCTGATTAATCTATAGAAGCTCACTAAGGTGATTTAATACATGCAAAGATTATTAAATACACTACTTGTGTATTTTATAATATTTCTCATGTATTCTGGAGAGTTAATTCTACAAGAGGTAAGCTCTCTTCCTTGTATTTGGGTTTTGGTCTTATAAGTTCAATGTTTGTACTTCATGTACTTTTTCTCTGTTGTTTTTTTGCTTTTCAGCTTTTAGGCACTGGCTTGTCTGTTAACATTTTTGCGGGTTTTAACTCTTTCTTTTCTTTGTAACTTTGCGCGTCTTTTGGGGAACCTAGGAACAGCAGATGGCTAAGCTTGTTCCTTTTCTTTGCGCTGTATTTTCAAAGTAGTTAAGTACTTAATAACTAATTAATTATGCACTTAAAACACTGCTGAAATACTTTGTACATATTGCAACTAACTGTTTAAGTCATATAACTTTCACAAAGTTTTCTTTAGTTAATTATTGTCTTTAACTTATTCTCGTTTTCGTGCTGTCATAAGTTGTAGAGTAGGGAGTTTTAGACTCAAGTTTTCTTTCAAAAATCTGTTTTTTAAAAATTAATATTTCCTTTTTTATTGCAATGAAAAAATTTGGATTTCTTTTGCATTGTTTTTCAGGTTTAAATTCTCTCTCAAACGAACTTGGCATTTCGTTATAGCTGAAAATTATTTCTAATTATTATGTCACTCTCACAGCTTGAGTTCTCTTTAATCTTCTTCTCTCTGTTTAATAGTAACAGATGAAGAGCATGGGTCGGGCCAGGAAGGTTCATGGATGCAAGCGAAATTGTTAACTAGTGCTAGGTCATACAACTCTGCGGAGGACATGACATATATATATTTTTTAAAACAATTTTAGGTGGGAATGTTACTTGCATCTATGGCCTTGCAGAAACCCATTTCCAACTAGGTCTTTGTGGAAGTGAGAAAATGCAGAGTTTTTGCTGGTCCTTGATAAAGCCAAGGCTCAGTATTCTCGACACCTTCTACATTCAGTTGTTTTATTTTATTTTTTTATCTTTTCTCCTTTTACTCACACAGGTAGATACATAACCCTTTCTATGTTGTGCTTGGTGTGAGTCAAAATTATATATGCATTTTTTTGCTTAGGTATCTTCTTAATAGAATGTGAATTCTGAATTTTCAAAACTGCTGCGTTGCGCGTTTTGATCTTCGGGTTTTTTTGCAACTTTCGTTTTAAATTCTAAAAGTTTTTCCTTAGTCTTCAGTGTTGCTCTTCAGTATATATATATTATATAACACCTTCCGATTTAAAAAAAATCTGCAGCGTGATTGTGCAGGGAAAGGTGTAATAATTGGAAAAGGAACTCCCTCGGAAGAATTTTCCTCCGTTCAGGAGTTTGTACGGAGCGGGGAGGAGGGGGAGGAATGTCGTAATGAAAGATAGGGATAATTGTGGGGAGGGACGGCAGGGGTCATTTTGTTATCGTTGAGGAGAGCTCTGACTGTCGTGCCGGCTCTGTTTTTTGGCAAAAAGCCAAAGAAGTACGCACAGCGCTTGCTGCACGAACCTATGCGTTTCTCCTTTCGGATTTCATGTGCGCGACCTTGTATCTAGTTTGCTTTCGTTGTTTTGGCGAACGTCGCTGCTGCTGTTTTCCTTCATTGCTAATCATGATGTCTCTGAAAAGGAAACGTTTCAGTTACACTGCCGAATTTAAACTTGAAGTGGTGGACAGAATTGAGGATATGATCATGTCACTGCGCGATAGTTTTGAGGTCAGAACACAATCGTGCAGCAACATACGGAAAGCCTCTGTGTCGCGATCTAAAACGTAAACAAGTCCGTTGGTAAATTCCGCGGGAGAATTCACGGAAGTTTTTATTGGCCCACGTATAAGACGATCTCTCAACTCTGAAAGCAGGAATTCCTCCAAAAACTTTCGACTTATACGCGAGTACATACGGTATTTCTACGACTTGTTCTGTATCAGCCTTTCGTCATTGGCAGTGTAATGCAATACTCTGGAGCTACATCGGCGTGATCTATGGATGCCACACCCTTTATCTGTTCGGAGATAAAAATATAAAACAGTAACCTTTAAAAATGAATTTCGTCATTTAATAAAATAGTTTTTTTTCCTCTTAATTCTTCGGACTCATGTGTTTCTGGAACGTGAAAAGAGCGACGTATTTATTTATTTACTGACGCCACATATTTGGAGGATTTTCACCTTGGATCTCGCCCTTTGGAATTAACTGCTATAATATATATAGCCAGTGCCCTTAATACCCACCAGATGGAGACGTCTCAGTAGCTGAGCCCATCTTACGGATTTAAGATGTCAGAAGCTGACTTAAAAATACACATAGCACCGTGGATTGTTGGCCACCGTGGTGTAAAGCTAACGCGCTCGGTTAGATATCGAGAGATCCGTGGCTCAATTCCCCGGCGGCGGCTGAAAACAATTTTTCCGTTGCTATGTGTTTCTGGAATGTGGAAAGAGCGATGTGTTTATGTGACCCACTTTTCTGTCGGAAATTCCACTTCTGATTCAACATCTATGATGTGCGGATTATACGGCGATTTTTTTTCCTAAATGTCACAGTCTGCGGATTATACGAATGATTTTTTTTTTATGTGAATTTTGCGGTCTGCGGATAATACGACGAAAATTACGTGTAATATGCAGTAAGTGTCATCGTAAAAGAGTTTGCGCTTGCTATAGGTTCCCCACGCAATTTCTCCGTGTGACAGGAAAAAGGTTACTTTAGCCAAAACGTTTCCTACTGCAGTTGAGGCAGGGCTGTTCACTTGGAATTGTTGGTGTATTATAAGATGTCGTACTGTCGGAAATCACTTTTTCGAGCCCCGTTCGAAGTGCAATAACGATCAACTCGTCGCAACGCGTGGTCCCGCGATGATGGATGTTTATATTTCTTGCGGACTTTCGCCGCGCGGGAGAACGAAGTGCACTGTTTTATTACTAGAAGTTCTTCACAGTATTCATTTCTTTTTCCTAAACAAACAGACACAATCGCAAAACTCCGTGAAATACGAATCCCCCTCTTTTTCCAAACTCGTGTTAGCAGAGGATGACTTTATTGACAGCTTGTTCCTCAGACTAGGAGACGTGCTGTTTCCTACTGCGTGAAATTTTTTTCTAAGGTTATTTGAAATGGCTTGTAGTGAGAGTGAAAGTTTGCCAAGTCATGGGGATGAATTTGAATCATCTGAGAGTGATATTGGCCAAGCAACATCAAGCCAGAAAACTAGCCACAGTGCCATGCACACCATATCTTCAGAAGGTGAAGATCTTCATAGTGAATCTTCAGATCATGAAAGTTCTGAAAGTGAATGGGAGGATGTAATAGAGGGAAGTGATGAACAACCTCAGCATCCTTTTGATTGTCATGAAATGCAGGGGGCCAAACATGCTCCTGCAACTGATGTGGCACCTATTGCATATTTTTACTTGTTTTTTACCAATTTCATCCTTGGAATTATTGTTTCTGAAACAAATAAATATGCAAAGAGGTTTTTCCAGGAACATCCAAATCTTTCTCCCAAATCTTGAGCAAGGAAATGGAAAATGCTGAAATAAAGGTTTCCTTGCGTGCCTCCTAATATGAGAGTAATCAGTAGCCCATGTAGGACGAGATGAGATGAGATGATTGCCGAAGGCATATCCAGTCAAAACAAACACCAGGATTGTGTAAAATTAAAGACTCGATCAAAGCCTTTGGATAATTTTTTTGCAAAAAAGAATGAAAATAGCGTGATAAACGCTGAATTGCTGTTTACTACAATCGTTGGAGCATAACCTACCTATAGCAAGCTGTGATCATGCTGGTCGCTTCTTTCATGCTATGTTCCCAGACTCTGATATTGATGAAGCTGGATATCCTTGAGCAGATGTGGCATGGAATGAAATATCTAAGACAAAGGATTCATCTGGCCTTCTCAAGTATTCCACATTGTCTAAACTAATGTTGGTAATATTGACTATCCCTCACAGCAATTCCTTTACGTAGAGAATATTTAGTATAGTAAGGAAAAACCTCACATACTTCTGCCCAACAATGAGCACCAAAACATTATGTGCCCTTCTTATACAGAAAAGTAAAGCATTTTCCTCAGGTGAGCTGTGTTATAAAAAGTTTTCTGAAAAAGAATATACCACTGCAAAACAAGCAACAAGGGAGTTTTTTATGTCAGCAATGACATGAGGTAAGTACAATATTGATAATTTAATTTCATATTTTTTTGTGAGGATAGTGTAAACATATAAAGTTATTACACATTTCACGCATTAATTTCTCATGAAATACCCATTCCACGCGTTAGCGATGAGGCTTCGTATGGTGATTACCGATAGGCACCTCATACAAGTATTACAGGTTACACAGTAATACTATAATATTGTCCTTAACTTTGAAAAAAAATGGCGTGTTACATTACTGAAAGTTTGTGTTCGATTACTGAAACATTACTGTAAAATACCCTATTGATAACTGATGCGTTCTGCTAGAGGTTGGCCCCTCTGAAATAGCATAGATTCGATGTTCTCATTGCCATGTGCAAGAACTAACGTTAGCTAAAATAATTACAATTTTGATTTTTAAATGTCAGCAGTATTTTCCTAATTGCTAGAAATTGTTGGGATGGTACTGGCACACGTTTTTCCTCAGACGCAGAAATGCTGTCACGATTTCTGTTCTCTCTCTCTTCTTTTTTTATTTTTTAATAACTGTTTTACTTTGCTTTGTCTTTAAAGATTCTAAGTAAATTCCAATAGAAAATACAAATTGGTAGATCGATTTGATAGAACCGCTCTAACAAAATGTTAAGAGACTGTCAGACACTCGCCATTTTATCATTCCCATTAGACTTCAATTTCAGCAAACGTTTCTGTGTTGTTTAATATTTATGTAAAATAAGCACTTAAAGGATTTAAAGCTTCATTCAGCATTGTATCATTTAAGGGCAATTTATTCTCTTCAGTCACAATTCTCCCAGCTTGCATTTTTAAACCTAACTGGAACTCTAAATGTTGTGAGTCGTTTAAAATGTTATTTATATACTTGTGTGCACTTAAAATACAGATATATCAGTTGTATAATTTCACCTAATCGACTGAAATATTTCATTATATGTAGAATTTAAATTAAGTCTTTGTTCAAATATTCTTTAAAACATGTAAATACATGGTTTACATGTTTTAAAGAATATTTGAACCAACGGTACCAAAAATAAATAATGGTACCAAAAATAATATGCCTCACGCATTTAATTGTTATTAAAAAAAAGCAGGTAATTGTATAAAGGACAGTTATTTAAAGAATTAACAAATGTATGCTTTCGTAAGGAACGCAAGAATGTAAGGAAATGCAACAATTTGTCGCAATGTGATTTGATTTGCCGCTCTGGAAAAACTCTCAGGACCACCTGGAAAACCTGGAAAAGTCAGGGAATTTTTTTCTACTTTTGAGTGGGAACCCTGAGCATTTTTTTTTTCAATTCAGTTTCAAAAGAAAAAAAAATTAACCGTTAAGCATCCAACACTTTAATTACCAAAAAATAATAATAATGATAATTCTGTGTTTTGTCAGTTTCAAAAGAAAAAAAAATTAACCGTTAAGCATCCAACACTTTAATTACCAAAAAATAATAATAATGATAATTCTGTGTTTTGACTAGCAAAAAGTTGCAGCATTTTGCGGGCTCAGGGTTGTCGTTATTGCAGTTTCCCATCCCAAGTCTGCTGGTATTTATCAGTGATAAACATTGGGTGCTGGAGCAATAAGGTTGAATGGTTGAATCATAGTAAATGTATGCTCTGCTACATTCTCCACCCTCGGCAGTCGGCTGGTGTAACAAAACATCGTTACACAGGCCTATTAGGGTATGTTATTGTTTTATTTCGAATTTTTGATGCGTTCAGATTGGAGGACGATTTTTTTTTACTTCCCGTCGCATCATTCCATACTTCTGACTTTTAGATCAAAAGACAGTTTCCTCCTGTGTTTACAAGAAAGGTCTCTGAGTCAACCCTTTAACAACGCAGTGAAGCGGCGCACTTCTCTCTTCCAAATTTTCAATTAAAAGAGCTGAATTTTTTACAGACGTGAGATGTCGTAATTGAGTCATACGAGGTTATCCTGCAAATTTCACTACAATCAAATGAAAACTTTTTGAATTGCGCTTAACAATTTTTATTATGACATTCAGAGCTGAAAACTGCTGTTGTACAAAATTGAAAATGTGATTAAAAATTTTAGTATCTAGTTTTCACAATTTTTATCCATTTCACATGAAAGTTGGTGGGTTTGTTCCTTTTAACAATTTATGAAGTTCATTAAATTTGCAGACAGTTTTGTCGAAATTTCACGAAGATAGAAAATCATATTTTTTACCCCAGTATCCTACAAAAGATGTTTATCAGTCAACATAGTGTGCCCGTTTAAGCTAGGAAGTTTCTGTAAACTCCTTCCTCCTCCCCGCTCTCCATCCAGTTCACAGCTATAATGCAACATTCCCTGGGCTAAAGCAGTCAATCACCGACCGTTGCTATGACAACTCCTTTTCTGACCACCTTTGTAGTTTGCCCTCTCTCTCTCTCTCTCTCTGTCTGTCTGTCTCATTCTTCCTTGGCAAGCCTCAGGGCAGCTTCCATAACCAATCCTACAGTGCAAGTTGCTATTTTTAGTGAACAGTTTTAATCAAAACTCGCTGTTAGATTTTATTTTTCCTAACTACATGTGGAGTGTATAGCCTTTGGAGTTTTGCCTGGAGCTTCTACCTTCTGGGTCCTTGTTGTGATAGTAACACATATTCAAGCACGCTTGACTAAGGAATCGGACATTTCTGCTAAGAATAATACCCTTTTAATAATAATCCTCTGGGCAACAAGGCCAAGTTAACTAGCCCTTGCCATCCAGATAGTTAAAAGATTAAAAAAAAAAATGTTAATTAACATTTAATTTACCTGGCTCCTGGAAAAATTTGCGGGCTCCTGAACATTTTTGTCTATCCCTGAGTGCTACCAGTTCCTCTCTCAAAAACCATAACTTTGGTTTTTCCCTTATTTATACTCAGTTTGAATTTCATGCAAACTTCGTACATCTGGGACAACATACTCTGCAACTCACTTTTGCTCTCTGCCAACAGGACAGTGTCATCAACATACAGCAATCTGCACACACTGATATCACCAAGACATAAACCAGTGTTATCTATTTTGGCATCATGCATGCATGCATCCATAAATATATTAAACAGCCATGGTGACATTACACAATCTTGTCTGACTCCTGCACCAGTAGAAAACCATTTTGATAAAACACCATTCACTCGTACACAGGCTCTACTGTCAGCATACATGGTTTTTATACTATTAAATAGATTCCCAGTAACACCATATTCATTCAATGCCTTCCACAAAAGTGTCCTATTTACTTGGTAGTAAGCTTTCTCTAAATCTATGAAGGCAGCAAAAACTTTCTTCCCAACAGCCAGATACTTTTCAATCATCCTGCGTAATGCAAAAATTTGGTTAGTGCAGCCTTTACCAGGCATAAAACCACTCTGAACATCCCACACTTCCTCTGATGTAAGACTCCGTACTTTTTCAATAACGACCTTACCAAACACTTTCCCTGGCACACTTAATAGGCTAATACCACGATAGTTCTTGCAGTCAGTCTAATCACCTTTTTCCTTATACAGGGTGGGCCATATTGATGGGACGTATTTATATTTTGAATACTGACTCATGCCTATGTGATAGGTCCCTATTTTTTGAAAATGAACATAATGACACCGTTACAGTCACCGCTGAGCGGTAAACCACAGTGTTACGAACATTTTTCATTCACGAAATGAGACGCCTTGGCCTGAGGGACATGTGGATGCAACAGGATGGTGCCACCACTCATACTGCAGTAGTGTCAATGACAACCCTTTGACGACACTTCCCTGGACGCCTCATCTCCAGATTCAGCGTTATCCATTGGCCATCCAGATGTTATCTAAAGGAGAAGGTGTACACCACAAAACCCACTACCATCAATGAACTGAAGGAGAGCATCCGAAGGGAGATAGCAGCCATCCCTGCCGAAACCCTGCGCCAAACTATGCTGAACATGATCGTTAGGGCCAGAGAATGCACTCTTCAAGGTGGTGCCCATCTGAGGGATGTAATCTTCAAACAATGAACACAGTGCAAAACTCCCGTCCTTTGGCAATGTGTTCCACATAGTTGGTAATAAATGTTGTGTTCAACATGCTCCACAAATGCAGTTTAAATGTGTCCCATCAATATGACCCACCTGTACAGGGGAACAATGATAGCATCCTTCCAATCCCAAGGTACCATTCCTAACTCCCAGCACAACTGGCAAATTTCAGTTAACCAATCAATTACAGTCACTACCATATTTCAACATCTGGGCAGTTATGCCATCAACTCCTGGAGCCTTACCATTCTGAAGAGATTTCAGAGCTTTACACACTTCTTCTCTTAAGATCCCTCCTGTGCTTTCATCCTTTCCTGTGCCATCACCTGCGTCTGCCTCAGAATCATCTTTGTTTTCTTGATCTAATAACTCACAGAAGTATTCACCCCATCTTTCACTTAACTCATTGGGCTCTCATATCCTTTCCCCAACCCTTTTCTTCACACAACTTAACACTTTGTTTCCCCTATTTTTCCCTAGTCTTGTATTTCCAGAAAGACTTCCTATCTTTCCAAAAAGCCAAATCATGCCTTTCCACTTTCTTTGCCTTACTCTGGTGAACCAGCCTAGCGGCTTCATGCTTCTTACAGCGATATTAATCCTTAAAAACTCTACTTTGCAGCATCCCCAAACAGGCTTCCTTCTTTGTTTTTACTGCCTCTTCAATCTCACTATTACACCAAGCATCACCTCTATTGTTACTCACTATTGTGGTGTCACAGATCTCTTCAGCAGCAGTGACCACGCAGTTCTTAAAACATTCCCACTTCTTTTCTACATCCCTCTCACAAGACTTAATTTCCTTCAGTCGTTCTCTGAGTACGTCAGAATAATGCTGATGATTTTCAGGGAGCCTTTCAACCTTTATTCTTTCCATCCTGGGCCTCTTCCTGTTCCATTTCCTCCAACCTACATTCAGTTTCACTCGTGACACAATTAAGTAATGATCAGAGCCAACATTCATACCTCTCATTACACGAGTGTCAACAACTAAGTGTTTCAGATGCTGATCGTAGACAACAAAATCTATCACATTCTTTTGACCAAGAGTACGATTTTCCCAAGTACATATGTGTGGGTATACTTGCAGTTGAAAAATGTATAGATACATACAAACCATTCTGAATGCAGAGTTCAATTAATCTTTCACCATTATCATTCACACAAGGATCATTAAACTTACCCAAAACATTGTCAGAAATTGCATTCTGCACACCTACTCTAGCATTGAAACCCCTGCTATTATAACTTCTTTTTAGCACCAAACTGGCTCACAATAGCTTTTAGCTCATTCCAGAAATCTTCCTTCCTATCAGAGGGTTCAGAGTCACAAGGAGCATGCACTACAACAATTATTATTCTCTGAAGTTTCACTTTTCAACGAATCCAAAGAATTCTCTCACTTATGCAACTATAGTGAGTCAAGTTGTTCATCTTTTCACTTAAAATCACACCTACACCAGCCTGTCGTCTCACATTATCCAGTACTCCAGACCACACACTCACCATGCCATTCGCTTCTATACCAATTTCCTTCTTTTTGGTTTCACTTACACACAGCACATCCAATCTATGCCGCTCTGGTGGCGCAGTGGCCTAAGCACAATGGCTTCTGATCATTTGTCCAAAAGGAGTCCAGGTTCGAATCCCGGTGAGGCATGAATGTTGTGTTTGTTTTACGGCACTGGCTCTCTCCCTTCTCTGGAATCAGTGACCCTAAATTAGGGACGGGCAACTGCTTATAGCCCATTGAGTTGCTCACGGTGGTCGTTAAACCTCCAATAAAAAAAATAATAAAAAAAACATCCAATCTATACTTATTCATCTCTTCAATCACCTCATTCATCTTGCCATTCATACCTCTAGTATTCCATACACCAATCTTGCACTCATTTAGCCGAGATCTCTTTCTGATTTTCCTTCTTCCAGGTCCAGGTCGATACCGTGGTGAACCATCCTTCTCAAGTGTGGTAGGTCCACCATATCCTACCCTTGAGTCTATTTTTGCATTTCTTTTTGTCTTTTTAATCAGGTAAGTACATCAGTGTGGGGGATTAGCCCACAGCTGAGGGTTCCAGTTGGCCATTCAACCTAAGGATTCTGGAACAAAACCCAGTGAGTTGAGGTCTTTTTGCCAATGTCCCACAGAACTAGCTGGCACCTCTACAAGATTCACAGAGGCCTTAGTTGCTGTTGTGCGTACCATTGTTACCACAGAGCACCTCGAGGAAGCAAACCCATCTCTCACCACGACCGCCCGTGAAAGCCTTTCTAACTTTCCAAAAAGCCAATTCATGCCTTTCCATCTTCTCCTTCCTATCTTTTATTCATAATCTATGTATAAATATCATCTCTAAACTTGTATGTCACCTGCAAAAAAAAAAAAAAAAAAAAAAAAAAAGAAAGAAAGAAAAAAAAATGTGTGAAAAGAAACTCAAGTTAATACACCAGGGGATCAAATTAGTTATATTACCTTACTTAGAATATGAAATTCCAAAACAGAGAGAAGTAAAAAGTAAATTATTTTCCCTTAAATTGTTTATTTCTTATACAGATGTTTCTGGCCCTGGAATACACCCTGAATGTCATTTTGGAAGAAAATTCACTTGTGTTAGGGATAAATAATTTAGTGTGATGTAAAATATTTTTTTTGTTTAGTTCTCTATTTTAGAATATGGAATTTGTGCTATGGTTATTAACTTATTATTTTGTCATTAGTAGTATCATTTTTATGAATTAATGTCATAATTATTGGTGAATTTTTAAATGTTGTTCAACACTGAGAATCATAAAACTTTTTTTTGCAGGATGCTGTGAAAATAATGGCAAAAGATTTAGTCCGTACACGGCGATATGTTAAAAAGTTTATTCTGATGAGGGCAAATATTCAGGCTGTTTCCCTAAAAATACAGACACTGCGGTCTCAAAATGCTATGGCCCAGGCGATGAAAGGTGTGACCAAAGCTATGCAGAATATGAATAAACAGGTAAGTTTGTCTTGTAAAAATCGGTTTTAATGGCAACTATAAATGTGCTTGGTAAGAAGAGTGTTCGTTGTACTGTTCAAAGATGCTGAAGAATTTTTTTAAAAATCTTGTGCATATTTTAGTGATTCCAAAATTCCCTAAGACATGATAATCAATTATTTTTTTATGCTCTTAATGTTTGGTAATAATAATATAAGTTACTTTAATCGCACTGAATGATGCTAATGTAATAATCTATTTAATTATTTGCATATTTTCCACCTAGTTTTCAGGAGCAAAAAATCCTGGATAAGTAAAATTTTCCTTCTTTATGCTTTTGCAGTGTTTCAGTAGGGGGTGGGGGGGAAGCACTCGAAAGATAGCTTGAACTCATAACTGATTTGCAAACCAGCACTACTGTGCAGCTGTGCTGTATGTCATTCAGTAGTGCATGTCATTTACAGTTGTGATATCTGCTGTGGCTTCACAGTTTTAATTTATTTGATTTTCAGGTTCCTCAGCCACATTATATTCATGTTCCAGTTGTTATTCAATCAATTTCCTTGTGCTGTGGCATGGCGTAGTAGGTGTATGTGTGTGAAGTTAGAAAAACTAGTATTGGATTGAACCAAAAGTTTGTTTATGTTCCTGGCAAAAATTGAAACTTAAAAAGTAATAAATACCTTTAGTCAATAATGTAACCATTATTTTGTTGTATTAGGGGTATGCAAAAGAGTCTGCTGCCCCTGCTAGCGGGCGCTGTACGGGTCTAACCAGCTGGCGACCCATGCTGTCAGTTCGTGCATGAAGCTAAGCATGGCGGTTAGGGTATTTCTGAAAAGGGCCAAATTTCGGAAAAGTCTTAAATCATGCTCTCTCACCAATTAAAATATTGTGGATTACTAAAAAAAAATTATGTGTGTAATTTTTTTTTGCAATCAAAGTCATTATAGAGGTGCCCCAAACAACATCCTTTTATTTGAAACATGTTAAACTCGTAACGTCCCCTCCATCACGCCTTATGAAAGGCACCTGGCTGAAGGAAAGAAATGTCTTTTCTTCTGGGCTGTTTGTTTCCAAGAATCACCATCCACAGTTTTAGCAACTCCTTATAATAATCATGTAGTTGAATCGAGCCAAGACATTCACCAGCAAGTTGTAGGAGGTCTTTGACTACAGAAGGGTCAATCATGGTTACTGTGGGGGGTTCTCCACATCCATCAGTGTGCTAAACTTGGACTGATCAATGAACCGCTACTTCTTCTGAAATCGTTTAAGTAAACCTATATCTGGATTGGATGATGGACCAAGACAGACAACAAAGGCCTGCTCAACCAATAGCTCGAATATGTGGTGCCGGCATTCCAAATGGAGTAAATTGGCCTTTACCGTAATTTTCGGACTAAAAGCCGCATCGGCGTAAGGGCCGCAGTTGAGAAATTTTGCGATCTTGGAAGCAAAAGTTGCCGTAAGGGCCGCATCTGTGAAGGCGTGGTGCTGCTCAGAAAACTAAATTATCTTCCTTATTTTCATGAAAACTTACACCAAACGTGATTATATGTATACTTCAAAGGCTAATTCTGCAACTCAGTGTCGATCTGCTTTATGCACTTATTTTTTCATACTGGCAAAAGCTTTTATTTACACATTTTTCATTAATCATGCTAATGATGTTATTTGTTTGCCTTTATTAAATGCTCAAAACCATTTATGTAATCAATATAAATCACAGTAAATCTTAAGACTCCCGTTAGAATATCGCATTGCTCGTAAAACCGCACAATTGTCTAAATTCCATTCAATGTGGATGTCTGCTACAAGATGGTTCTCTGTTCACCGCAATAGAATTCGTCTTAGAAGTAATTAACTTATAAATTATTGCTTGTAATGCTTTCGATTAATGTTTTCTTTAATAATATGTTCCTTCTATGTTTGTTATGCTTTTTTTCTCATCTACAGATATTTTTGTTGGAATGAAGTTGCTTTACGCTTCCTTTTACCAGCTCCCTCGCACGTGTTCGCAGATCTCGTCACCAACACTTCGAAACAGCGGTGTCTCTGCTTTCTCGTTTTTTTTCTTTCAAGTGGTTTGACCTACTTTCATTTACTGCGCACTGAGCCTTCGTGTTGAGTTCCGTTTTTATATGAATAAGAAAGCTCTCCCTTTTGTTTTTTTCTTTTTGCGTTTGTGAAGATTTTATCTTCAGCCAAGTATTGAATTAATTACCCATTGTTTAACATCAGATGATAATGCTACAGCGCTTATTAGTGAGAAAGCATTTCCAGTCGAAGCTTTCAACTTCCACTATCGTCAGTCAATAATAAAAAAAAAATTAAAATCGAAGCAAAACTCAGGAGCACAGAGCCAAGAAACACCTGTATCACATGCCAGGTTAACCAAGAAGAGTGAACAGAAGTTGTCTTTCCGTCCCACTAGTATTGTTTGGAATAGGTCTCTGCTAATGGAATCATCCTGGGGCAGGCTTTTGCATTGTTCATGTTCTTAAGCTTTTGTTCAGGGAAGTGCCCATCAAACCGGTCTCCCCACCCCAGTGAAAATCAATGTTCCTTCCCTTGGTTGCATCGTACCTTCCTGCATGATGTATGCTTCAGCCAACAAAAGAGATACGCTGGGCGCGCTATCCACAGAAGCCTCCGACATCACGCTACTGGTCGGTGTTCTTATGTCCCCATTCCATCCCCCACTCCCCCTGCAAAGGGCATTTGAGTCAGTCCTCCCCCACTTTTCCTCCTAAACCAACATCAGGACAGCAGAGTTATCGTTTAAATAGACGTGTCTAACGTATGAGTAGAAAGGGGGAAAAACGATCACAGTCGAGTTTGTGAAAAAAAAGACATTGTTTGAAAAAATTTACTAAGCACTGCATGAAAAAAAAAAAAATGAGGGAAGAAACAGTCTTCTCGAAAAGAAATTCGGCATAAGGGCCGCACACCCGAAAAATTTCACTTTTAGTGACGTAAGAGTAGCAGCTCTTAGCCCAAAAATTACGGTAGTTTGTTCATAATTAGCGTGCATGCTCCATTCTTAATACCGTATTGGATGCAGTGGTATCAAATGTAGGCTTTTATTTTATCAGCTACAGACTATTTGGTTACAAGGTTTACAAAAACATCAGCTTGTGCAGATCCATTGACTGAAGACAGTTTTGGCACACCAAGCAACTTTTCAACATTCTGCCTTGTCACAACCACTGCTACTCGATCCACTGCTTGTTTATTAGCAGCGTTATTGAGCATCTTACCATCCCAGTGCCCTACTAGAGGGCCCACAGGGTTAAAATTAGCTTTAATATTTGCTGCCGTTTGTAACCAATGCTTTATGCGAGCCCTTCTGATTGTTGAATGGTTAATTGCAATCGCTTTTGATTCTTTACTTTCACATCTAGCAGCTACAGCCAAGACTTGAGTTGCTTTGTGATTACTGAGACCAACACGATCCAGAGTGGCTAATAAATCTGCACAAATAATGTTTCTTGCATGGGGTCTTCTTTGTTTTGATAATCCTGCAATGTCAAGCCTTGGATATTTGACTTCACTGTCTGAATCAGAAACTTCGCTACCGGATTCCAGCTTTTTCTTCCTCTTCTTACAAACAGTTATTTCTTTTTGTCTTTTTAATCAGGTAAGTACATCAGTGTGGGGGATTAGCCCACAGCTGAGGGTTCCAGTTGGTCATTCAACCTAAGGATTCAGGAACAAAACCCAGTGAATTGGGGTCTTTTTGCCAATGTCACACAGAACTAGCTTGCACCTCTCCAAGATTCACAGAGGCCTAGTTGCTGTTGTGTGTGCCATTGTTACCACGAAGCGCCCTGAGAAGGCAAACCCATCGCTCACTACGACCGCACGAAGTTTGCATGAAATTCAAACTGAGTATAAATAAGGGAAAAACCAAAGTTATGGTGTTTGAGAGAGGAATGGGTAGCACTGAATGTAATATAAGTATAAATGGCACTGCGATTGACCAGGTGAGTGAGTTTGTGTATTTAGGAAGTATGTTTGACAGAGAGAACAAGTTGGATGGTGAAATCAGTAGGCGAGTGAATTCTTCTTTGAAAGTCATAGCTGCTCTGGGAGGTTTTCACAGGAATGATGGGTTCTCTAGAGAGTCCCGCATGGCTGTGTATGAAACAGTGATTGTTCCTACTCTGATTTATGGTAGTGAAACCTGGGTACTGCAGAAGAAACATAGGAGTCGTTTGTGTGCTGGAGAAATGTGTTACTTACGTGGGGTTTGTGGCAAGACACGATCTGATTGTGTGAGGAATAAAGATGTATTGCAGTTGTGTGATGTGAAGCAAAATGTTGTTAGCAAGGTGGAGACCAATATGCTTCGGTGGTTTGGCCATGTTGAAAGAATGAGTGATGAAATGCTTACTAAGAAAATATTTTCAGCCCAAGTGGCAGGAAGGAAAGGCAGAGGAAGGCCAAGGAAGACATGGGTGGATCAGATTCAGGAGTGTCTGCATGAGAAACAAATTATGAGTATGAAGTATAGAAGATCTTCTGTACGTCGTGTAGTAGATGTCAGTGAAGCCCGAGCTGCATGTCAAGATTGCTGTAAATGGATGTTTGATACGGCAACAGTAAGTAAAAACTATCTGGTAGTTTGTATTTCTTTTTGGAGCTAACCTCTGAATCTCAGAGAACAGCTTAGTGATATGTATGTATGTATGTCATTCGTAATGTGTTTATGTGGGGACATTTGCAGCAGTTTTCCCCGCATGTTAGGTTTTGCGTTACTTCAAACACTAAAACTTGCACCGCGCGTAAACTGATAAGGATAACAACCAGCTGGGCTTGTTTAACCTTGCACTTGGTTCTCTCTCTTGCTGCCCCCTTTCCCCTTGTCCTTTTCAGGTAACACGTTGTTTGTCCTTCCTCCCCCGGGTCGCAACTTCTAAGGAGGCCAAAGTGGGGTGTGACTTGCATTGGAGCACGCACTTCGGAGCAGGTGTCTTGACTACTCCCAGTTCTAAATGCGATCTCAGAACGTAGTTATCGTAGAAAAAAATTCAAACGGATTTTGAATCTCTGTAATTTGTTAGCCCAGCTCGATACCCAACATGGCAAAATTAAGAAAAAGCTGTCAGTTTTGTGAAATTAAAAATGCATTGGGGCATGCTTTCGTAACTTCTTCTCTGGTAATAAATTTGATCTAACGAAAGAATGCTACTATAAGAGGAAGTTAAAAGAAAATTAAGTCCAATGTTCATTCGAGCCAGTGCTTCTCCAGCAATGATTTATTTTGCTCGTCCGTTAGTAAGTTTCTATGCTTTCCAGCCGTGCTTTGTTTGTCTCTCGATAACGTGCATAAAAATATCTTTGCTTGATTCACCCAAATTAATATGTTGCGGTACTATTTTTTCCTCTGCAAATTGCATCTCTTTAAACTGGTACTGTTTTGCTATAGCAATTTTACTTGCAAATTTTTTCAAGTGTCAATAAATTTAGTATTAGTGATTCGCTATGAGCAGCAATATAAAAAGGGGAGGGGAGTACTGTAAAACTTTCCATGATGCATATTCTGCGGAGTTTCCTGTGTATTGCAAAATCTTCAAAAAAATGAAAAATATGCATTTTGCTCTTCGTGTCGATGCAATTTCAGCATTTCACGTGGTGAAAGGAATTATAATACTAATCATATAGCACCAAGCATAAATCTAATGTTGACTGCATGGAAAAAAATAATACAAAATTAACTTCCTTTGTTAAAAGTTTTAATGAACTGGATGCGATTCATGCAAAGTGTTCATTCACTTCGTTTTTAGTTGAGCATAATTTACCAATTAGTTTCCCCCAGTCACTAATTTATTTCATTTGACTGTCTCATCGTCTGTCTCTCCGTAAGTAATCCTAGCATGAAAATGGTTCATTTTTGAAAAGATTTTAGTTTGTTCCATGACGGCGTGGGATACGATCCTATTGGATTTGGGGGTCGAAGGGTGGAACATCCATCCCTTGAGATGCAAACCTCCATAAAATAAAAAATTTTCTCTTTATAGATCATAATGATAGAGCATAGTAATGAGAAATTATGTGTAGATTCTATTTTAACCGAAATAAACAAGCCGATAAATTCAAACATCTGTAGTCATATCAATTAAAAGTTGATACTTGTTTCAAAGGTAACAAACATATCGTTTTTTAATCGATATGTTCAGTACATTTAATCAATATGCACGACAAGTAATTTCATTGAATATATCGATTAAAATTTTCGTCGAACATATCAATTAATTTTTTTTTACGGATTTCGGTTTCTAAAAGTTGGCAGGTATGAACATACCCTAGCCCAACAGCGGTTCATCACAGTTCCAGAGGTGGAAAATTTCGTCACTGCGTTCTTCAGCTCAAAACCCAAGTCCTTCTATCACAGGGGCTTTCACTTATTACCTGAAAAATGGCAAAAGGTCACATTGATGCTAATGGTCAATATTTCGTTGAATAAATGTGTACTGGTTTCCTGATTGTTCCTGTCTCTTTTCTCCTTAAAATGGAGAAAACTTTTGCATACCCCTAATATTATGTAAAAAGCCATCTGTCAGGCAGCTTAATTATTTTGTCAGTGTAGAACTTGATTTTTGTTGAACCTGACAAGGAAGTTCTTGATAGCCACTAAAGATTGGAAGTCTTTATTATTCAAACGAAGGTATTTATGGTACATAGAATAAGGTAGATCCAGTCACATTTGTTTCCCTGCCATGAGTGTTCTGTCACCCCACAAGCTGAGGTCTGACATCACAGGAGCCACTAACAATTGCTGGAGCAGGGTCAAGGTTATTCAATAGCCTGTGCTTTAGTGTCAATTACTCACTTCATTTCTTTGTCAATTTTAGTCCTGCTTTGTCCTATTTGTTCTTTATTTTCTCAGCAGATATTTGACCTTTTGCTGGAACATAATAGCTCAGAATTAAAGGTGTTTCATAAAATAAAATGCATCCACATAAATGTAAGAGGCAACACAAGGCAGTGAGTTAACTTAGTGGCCCAGATGCTATCTAACAGAATAAGCAAAGCTGTAGATAATTTTTTGCCTGAAAAAAAGGAGGGGGGGCAATGGCAAATTTTGTAAGATTAGTAAATAATCGCTTCAATGTTATGAACTGTATAGATTATACGATTTCAAAGATCCATTGTAGTGTTATTTTGTTTAAAAGAAAGACAGATATTCAGTAGACATTTTTGAGCGACATGTATTCTATGCTTTAATCAATGCGTGTTGCTGTGTTGTCGGAAGAAAAGAACATCTTTTATTCCAGACTGGATGTGTAGTGCCCATAGCCTTGCTTAAAGGTTTGCCATTATGAAATTTCTTATCTGCTTTTGTTGCAGCAACGTAAGATGGAAGTTTTGATTCTTCATGGTTGGAGTATGTTCTTTCAATAAGAGTTACCAAAAGTTTATTGTATAATAAGCATCAAACATATTCATGCCATATTCCCCCCCTTTTTTTTTTGCCTAGTAATTTTCTTCCTTTGCTTTAAACAAAATTTTAGTGTTTGTACATTATTTTTCTTTAAAAACTGTTCACTCAAATCTGGTACTATTCCTACAACAGTGCGTCAAACAATTTTTAAGACTGCCGCTAGATTTCAGCCTACGGTGGCGCCACCAGTGTAATCGCGCATGTGTTACAAACCTTGACCATCTGCTTGCTTTCTGCCAAAAGTACTGCGCACTTGTTAAAGTAACTCAAACGAAACGGGTGTTCATTAGAGAAGTAAATTTTTTTAATGTTGAATTATTAAGATGGAACAAAGGGCTGCTGTTAAATTTAATGCAAAACTTGGTAAAACTGCCTCGGAAACGTACCAAATGATGAAACAAGTTTACGGTGAGTTTTGTTTAAGTAGATCAAATGTTTTCCTGTGGCACAAACGTTTTTTGGATGGAAGAGAGATGCTAGAAGATGATAAGCATACCAGAAGACCAAGTTCACCTAGAACACCTGAGATTATTGAAAAAGTGCGTGATTTCGTGGAAAACAATCGATGTGCATCACTAAGAATGATGGAAGAGTCTTTAAACATCAACAAAGAAACGATTCGAACCATCCTACATGAAGATTTGGGCAAAACAAAAGTCTGTGCTAAATTTGTTCCACACACGTTAACCAATGAACAAAAATCAAGGAGAAGTGCACATTGCAGAGACATCATTTCAGCCGCTGAAAATGATCCAAACTTCTTAAAATCGATTGTTACAGGTGATGAAACATGGTGTTTTCAAAATGATCCTAAAACAAAGCGACAAAGTGCGGAATGGAAGTGAAAAAACTCACCACAACACAAGCCAAAAAAACAAGAAAAGTTCCATCGAAAATCAAAACAATGCTCATTACATTCTTGGATAGTAAGGGTATTATCCACAAAGAATTTGTTCCAAGTGGATAAACAATTACTGGTGAGTTTTATTTAAATGTTTTGAGGCGTTTGATGGGCAGAATTTGTCGCATTCGTCCAGGATATCGGGATGAAAACAGTTGGTGTTTGTTGCACGATAATGCACCCAGTCACACCTCGCTTCTTGTTTGTAGATTTTTGGCGAAAAATAACATCTGTGTGTTGAATCATCCACCGGTATTCTCCTGATTTAGCACCCTGCGACTTTTCTTTGTTTCCAAAACTTAAAATGTCGTTAAAAGGGTGTTATTTTGATGATATTTCGACCACACAAACAGCTTCGACGCGTGCTTTGGAGGCAATTCCGCAGAGTGAACTGGAACAGGCATTCGAATCATTATTAAATCACAGTAACAAGTGTATTGAAGCCGGAGGGACTTATTTTGAATAACAAACCAAAACAAATTATAATTTCTTATTTCTATTTCATTTTACAGACCCAGTCTTAAAAATTCTTTGCCACACTGTGTATAATTGAAAATGTCCAGAGCTTACAAAGAGTAGTGGCTCCATGTGCTTTTGACTCAGCCCCACTTATGACCATCTTGATGTCACAGTGCTGCTAAGAGAAGTGTGAGGATGGTGCGCTTGTGATGAACCTCTCTCTCTCTCTCTCTCTCTCTCACTCACTCTCTGTTTGTCTATCTCTCATGCTTTCTCTCTTTCTCTGTTTGTCTTTCTGTATGTCTTTCTCTCTCAGTACCTTGTGCTCTCATGTGGTGCTGCACTGGCTAGTTTGGATTAATGTGGGGAGAACCTTTCTGAAAGTCGGGCTCTTACAGAGCGAAATTCCTGAATAAGAACTCTGCAAACCACTTCTGACATGCTCTGTCACTTCCTGCATCATCTCTGTATACTGCACTTCTTTTTTTTTTTTTTTTTTTTTTTCCATTTTTGTGTGACCTCTTTACCCTTTTGGAGTAAAACCACAACTTCATGCCTTCCGTTTTCAAATTCACCTCCCTTGAATATCAATCAATCTGCTTATGATTTGTTTCTCAGGATACGGCGGCAACTGTGGTTCATCAAAAGCACTCAATATTTGTAGCTGCTAAATGCAGTTGGTTATGCAGATCATGTCCCGTGACGTTTCTTGGGGAAAATGCGGATGAACTTTTGGTTCAACCCTGTGCATGATCAGAAACTAAATTCCATTTCACTAATGTGTAATGAGAATAAAAAAGCATCAAAGTAAAGTTCACTATTGGTGCTATTGTGGTATTAGTAGATTGGCTCTGAAGTGATTACAATATCCAGGTTATATTTTACAAGGTACATTGTATTGGCTTTCCTGTTTCGAGAATTTTTCTGGCTTCACCACAGAAGGTCATGACAGTTAAAAGTCACCTACTATTAGCCTGGGAACATCCTCATGGATTATTACATTCAAATCTTTGGTGGGAAATACTTTTTTTCGGTGATTATGTACACTATATTGACAAAAGTCACCAGACACCTAAAAGAGAAATACAACATAGCATTTATTGACATACATTAGTACGGTGTCGGTCCAAATTTGGCCTTAATGCATGAACTATCCCTTTGAGACATGCTTTCGACAAGGTTTTGGAATACAACAATAGGTACACGCTTTCATTCAGTACATAATGCTGCCGCTAACTGTTGCTAAGTATTAAGCCTTGGTTCCAAACTTCTTATGCGGTGCTCTAATTCATCCCATAGGTGCTCTACGGGATTAAAATTAGAGCTCTGTGTTGGCCAGTCCACACACAATATGGAATTATCGTCAAACCACGCTGTAACAGTCCTTGTTTTATGGCTCGGTGCATTATCCTGCTGGTACCAACAAAACTCAGTTCCATAGTATTGCCACACAGTTGGTAGGGCATAATATTCCAGAATATCGAGGTAGTCTTGCTGGTTAACAGGTTTGTCCACAATAACCAATGGGCCGGGACCATACCATAAAAAACACCCCCACACTTGACTGTAGGAACAGTACACTGTGGTAAATAGCGTTCCCCCGGCTGCCGCCATACCCACACACGGTCATCAGACATGGATCGTGTATCTGGATTCATCAGTCCATAGGACCTGTTTCCATTGATCTACGGTCCACGATAAATTTCTTTACACCATGCTAAACAATGAGTAGCATTCTGAGTTGTGGTGAAAGGCTTATGAACAGCTGCACGGCCATGGTAATCCATGGAATGAAGTTCTCTGCAAATGGTATGTGTACATACCGAGGTTTCAGCATTTTTAACTCACCTGTACCCTGAGGTCTTGTACAGTACTCTGTCGATTAGCTGTAATGTCTCTCCTGAGGCTTCGACATCCTCTATCACAGATTTTCTTTGGTCTGGCACGCCATGTGTCACGCCATGCATGCCATGTGTCATCCACTTATTCAGTACATCCAAAACAGTTGATTTGGGTATGTTTAAACACCTGTTGGTCTGTTATGGACAACCCACTAATATAACACTCAACAATCTTTCCTTTCTCAATGTCAGTTTTCTCCCTCCGCGACATTTTCACTCAACCTCACAGTGCAATAGGATCGCGGTCAGCCGCAGGCTTGTTTTTATACCATTTGCAGCCGTATCGCTCATCTTAACAACGCAGCGAATCCTTTCATTTTCTTTTGAAGGGGTGTCCGGTGACTTTTGTCAATATAGTGTATATTGAGAATTTTTAGGCAGCCATGAGATGTTTCTGAAGTTCGAAAGTGATTTTCCAACTTTTTAATTAATTGTTTTCTGAGCTGTTGGTTTCATGTGAGATGCCTTAAATTATTTTTAAATGCAATAAGCATTTCACCTCCATCCAGAATGGCTCTATGCATCTTTGGTGTTAATAAAACTGTTTGGTATTTTGAGGCATTGTCCAGAGTTAAGATTGAGTTCACAGACTAGAGCTCCCCCACCACATGTATTTTTTCATTATTTTCTTCAGGTGACTTGGAGAGATCATAATTATGTCAGCAACTGTGTTTAATTCCAAGCCATGGTATAATTTATTCCCTTTAGAGCTATGATGTTCAGATTTGCCAGCTTAGTTATTATTTTGGTTAGTATTTCAGTCTGAGGAACATGTCCAACCCACGAGTTTGCTGAGGTCAGGGGAGGGGTGAGGTATAATTTATTTCTTCATTTGTGCATTCACCCAGGCTGGGCAGGCCACATTGCTGCAGTTCACCCACATTATATTTGCTAGCAATTTCAGTGTTTGAGGGGTGACTGCCTGTTTTGGAATTTTGCTGGTTGAGGTCATGCATCTTTTGATCCATTACATTACCTTGACTTTCTGTAAGGCAACCAGTTGATCCATTACCTTGACTTTCTGTAAGGCAACCAGCCTTGTTGATTATTGAGCAAAAAGTGGTTCAGTGTTCATTTCTTTCTTGTTGAAGCTTCTCTGTTGATTGGGTAATTAATTTGTTAACCTCTTCCTTTGTTTTGATGATACACCTGAATTTTCTACCCCAGCATTAATATTTACGGTCTAAGGTATTTTTTATTTTGCAGCTTTCCATTATCATCATTAGGTTTCAGTTCTAATTTGTGTAGATGTTTCTCACTTTTTATTACTGAAATTGGCTAGTGTGCCTTAGTGCTGTCAGTTGCATTGGTGGGTATGCATGAATTCAATTTGTTCATTGTCCTGTCATCCATATCCTGAGCACAGTTCCTTCTGTTGAACCTATGTGTGACACCAGCTTGGGAAGGTGTGTGGGGGGTATTTGGGTGTCTGTACGTGAAACATTATACAGTCATTTGCAAAAGTTTAAGACCACTGGTTGGTATTAAGAGATTTCTGCTGATTGCTTCAGCTACTGTGTGCATTACTCAACTTCCTGTTGGTGTTGCATCATCCGTCGTCTGTTGATAGAGTTGGGGGAAGCATGCGAGCGTCAGTTTGCTTTTGATTTTCATGCTGAGAGGTTTTGTATATATTTTCTATATAGCAAAAAATGGGCAAAAAAGCGTCATTAAGTGTTTGTCAGAGGGCACAAATAGTGCCTTTATATCATGAAAGATACTCCAAACACGACATCAGAAAGGTGAATGTGAGCAAGACTGCTATTCATAATACAATCCTGAAAGTGAATTTAGTGACTAAAAGAGAAGTGGACGCCCAAGGAAAACAATCCCATTTGATGACAGTACCATAAGGCGAATAGTTATGCATTCTCCGAGGAGTTCATGCAAGAAAATCAAGGCCTTTCTACATTCAAAAGGGTGTGATATTAGTATCAACACTGTTTCCTGATGTCTTAGCAAAGATTTTGAATTAAAGTCTTATAAAACTGCACATAAACGTAGACTAACCTCTGTCATGAAATCGAAGTGACTCCAGTTTGCGAAGCGTCATCAATCGTGGACTGCTGAGAATCGGATCCAAGTTCTTTTTTCCCTATGAATCAACTGTGCATTAATTTGAATCACATGAAGCACATGTTTGACGACCAAAAGGCAAAAAGTTTGATGAAAAATACACCATTAGCACTGTGAGACATCCATCCGCCTAGTCAGTATGTAAGCATCCGGTACTGCTTCATTATCCTTTTTGCCGACACTCACTACTATAACTGGTCCTTTTTATGTGGAAATGTTACGTGAGAAGCTGTTAACTCATATGCTAGTGCGCAGGTGAACAATCTTTATGCATGATGGTGCTCCATGCCACTGATCAAAGACTGTAAAGGACTACCTGTAGAGGGAAAACATCATAACTGTGCTTGGCTGGCCCGGTAACAGTCCCGACCTTAATCCCGTCTAAAATTTGTGGACCATTTTGAAAGACATGCTAGCAGAAAAACAGCCATCAAATTCCCAAGCTTTGATTGACGTGAGTCCCTTGAAATGTACATGTGGTGCAAAGGCATTTCAAGTGACTACTGCAAATTCCTCATTGAGAGTATGCCGCATCGTATTCTGTCAGTTATAAAAAACAAAGGTGGCCACACAAAGTACTGATTTCGGTCTTTTTGTGTTCTAAAGAATGTAAGTATTCATTTGTGGTGATATTTTTTCAAATATCTCTGATTAGTAATTAGTTGATTTAATTCTCGATAAATTGATAGGTAGTCTTAAACTTTTGCAAATGAATGTATTATATGAGAAACATTCTCTTTCCTGTTTAATGAAGTTTAGGTGGGGAGTTTCCCATCTTTGGGCCTTCCAACTTTTTTTTTTTTTCCAATAGTTTTTTTTTTTTTTTTTTTTGTGAACAAGTGAGATTCCCCCTCCCCCCTCCTTTCTATTAGATGTGCCTGCTGTAGACGGGCAGGGGTGGAGGAAAGAAGTTTTGTTGTACCACATCCCCTGACTGAGATGCAATAATTACTGAAAGTTTGAAGCCAGTGCCATTAACTATAAAATTATGTTTTCTCAATTTGTGTGTGTGTGTGTGTGTGGTGGGTGGGTGGGTGGGGTTACCAGTAGCAATATTAACAAATGCCATCTTCTGTTTGCTAGTAGCATTTGCATACATCACAATGGGAATGTTCTGAAACAGACTCTTTCTGTTCTTGCTTGTTTTGTTCATTGTAAAAGAGGGAAAGGTACGGTAGTTTTAATGCATCAGTTGCCCATTGTGATGTTCACAGTGTCATTAGACAAATGTCTACTGTGTCTGATTAAGAAGAATGTGCTCTGAAAAGGGCCTTTTTATCTTTTAAGTTTTCTCTCTTATAGTTCCACAACAGGACATCATAGAGTAGGGGATGGGTGGGCTTTTAATTACTTAATTCTAAGGCACATTTGCACCTACAGGGTGGGCTTTTAATTACCAAGGTACATTTGCACCTACTGTACAGATACAGCTCCAAAGAATTGTAGTTTGCAGAGTGCATGCAAGAAGTACATGTTTTAAGAAATGTGTTTCTTCCTGCTTATATTGTTTTGTAAATTCATAGGAAATACTTAGCCAGGGCCCATATAATGGGCTATGCTATTCATGAAAGAATCTGGATTTGTATTTGGCATGAATTCAACCCATACTTGTGCAAGTTTCTTAGCAGCTTTATGTGACCCTTCTAATACTGTATTTCATAATTAGAAAAAAAAAATATGCTTTTGCCTGTCTAACATAATACAAAAGGAAAAAAACATTTATTTATTTCACACAAAAACACCCACAACACAACAACTGCTACCCACCAAGTTCTTAAAATAACTAATTTGACAAAGCACAAATATAGATTTATTAGAAAGCCTTCATGGCACATCCAACATGTGAGAATGTTCACTGAAGCATGTCCTTTTTATATCCTCTGAAGCATTAAATATTGCCACCTCTAGTTAACTGTCTTGTTAATCTGTGTGTGTGTGTGTGTGTGTGTGTGTGTGTGTGTGTGTGTGTGTGTGTGTGTGTGTGTGTGTTATACATTTCTGAAATGTTTGCTTAATGTATTAAGATGAGTTTTTCTTTTGAGAATACTTAAAAGAAGTTTTATCTTTCAGCTAAATCTGCCTCAGATACAAAAAATAATGCAGGAATTTGAAAAGCAGAGTGAAATAATGGACATGAAAGAGGAGATGATGAATGATGCCATTGATGATGCAATGGGAGATGAGGATGATGAGGAGGAAAGGTTAGAGATGATTTACTTTATGTTTTTGTGTTTAAGGGTGCATACAATATGCTGCTGAAAATTTGTAGTTTTTTTTTTCTTTTGCTGATAAATATTTCACTTGTTGTGAACTTTTAAGTTTAATCACTGCAGGGGCGAACGTAAATGCTCCACCGGCCTTACGTAACCTTAAGTCCTGCAAGGCTCTATAATCAAAGTTTGTTCACCAGAGCACGCACCCCACAGTCAATAGGTCAAGGTTCATACTATTAGATAACTAATAATTGGTCGAACAGGGGCTCTGCTCTGTCAGCTTTACTATTAAGATCTGCTAATCAAGGGAGGGGAAGGTGAATGATTAATGAAGAGACAGACCTTGAAAGAAATCCATCAAAGTTTTTCAAACTTAGCAAAATTTAATCATCATTCAAAGAAATGCTGTCCGAATCTAGGCTGTGTATCAGAGACTTCGTTCGTGGTGAGAAATCATTCACATATTATTTCATACATCCATTTTCGTCGTATTGCAGCTCTTTTTGCTAACATTTTACTGTTTGTCCGAATAATCCCTGTTGGATTCTGTCCTCTACTTCGGTACAGAATCTCCATGTGCTTGTGAAAGCCTGAAAATGCCCTAGTCACTCCACCGCCAAACTTTAACTCACAACTCACTGTTCTCCTCATCTCTCGTCACGTGCTAACCTCTGCTCTATTGCCTGAGGCGCGGAGAACTACCTAGAGAGAGCCTCCACTGTTGCCCCCCCCCCCCACCAGCACCCTCTTCTCCGACCCGCTTGCTCCCTCGCCCACAGCCTTCGCTGCTGAGTAGAAAGGTCACCTAACGGCTCCTATTCCAACCTTGACCTTTTCCACGAACTAAGCTCCAACAGACAGCATAGCTCAACAGCATTGGTTACACTATTGTGTTCGTACATTCCGAACTGCCTTGGTTACAATAAACATTTACATTTTCTCAGATGGTCAGGTGCCATGTTGGAGTCTTACAATACATCTGAAAATCATTAGCCTCAAGGGCCTTTAGTAATCCGACTACTTTAACTTGAAGATATACTGCTAGAAATGTTCAGTGCTCCATTTTCCAGAAGGCTGACTTTCGAACAAAGAAACTAGAAATGTTCCTTTCCTGGAAATGAAAAAAAAAAAAAAAAAAAAAAGGAGTTATTTTCCTGGAAACGGAAAAACACGTGCAGCGTCTTTCCTTTGTCGCTATGATTTCTAATTCCAGTACATACATACATACATATCATTAAGCTGTTATCTGATATTCAGAGGTTACCTCCACAAAGAAATACAAACTACCAGATTGTTTTTACTTACTGTTGCTGTATCAAACTTCTCCATTTACAGCGATCTTGACATACAACTCGGGCTTCACTGGCATCCATCACACGCCATACGCAAGATCTTTTATACTTCATACTCATAATCTTTTTCTGATGCAGACACTCCTGAATCTGATCCACCCATGTCTTCCTTGGCCTTCCTCTACCTTTCCTTCCTGCCACTGGGGCTAAAAAGATTTTCTTAGTAAGCATCTCATCACTCATTCTTTTCAACATGGCCAAACCACCGAAGCATATTGGTCTCCACCTTGCTTACAACATTTTGCTTCACATTACACAACTGCAACACATCTTCATTCCTCACACAATTAGAACGTGTCTTGCCGCAAAACCCTCGGTAAGTAACGCATTTCTCCAGCACACAAACAACTTCTATGTTTCTTCTGTAGTACCCAGATTTCACTGTCATGCATTAGAGTAGGAACAATTACGCTTTCATATACAGCCATGCAGGACTCTCTTGAAAACCATTCATTCCTGTGAAACCCTCCCAAAGCAGCCATGACTTTCACTGAAGAATTCACTCGCCTACTAATTTCACCATCCAATTTGTCCTCTCTCTCGAACATGCTTCCTAAATACACAGACTCATTCACCTGGTCAACTACTGCGCCATTTAGACATATAATACATTCAATACTACCAGTTTCTCTCTCAAAAACCATAACTTTGGTTTTTCCCTTATTTATACTCAGTTTGAATTTCATGCAAACTTCGTACATATGAGACAACATATTCTGCAACTCACTTTTGCTGTCTGCCAACAGGACAGTGTCATCAGCATACAGTAATCTGCACACACAGATATCACCAAGGCATAAACCAGTATTATCTATTTTGGCATCACAAATGCACGCATCCATAAATATATTAACAGCCATGGTGACATTACACAACCTTGTCTGACTCCTGCACCAATAGAAAACCATTTTGATAAAACACCATTTACTCGCATACAAGCTCTACTGCCAGCATACATGACTTTTACACTGTTAAGTAGATTCCCAGTAACACGATATTCATTCAATACCTTCCACAAAAGGGTCCTATTTACTCGGTCATAAGCTTTCTCTAAATCTATGAAGGCAGCAAAAACTTTCTTACCATCAGCCAGATACTTTTCAATCATTATGCGTAATGCAAAAATTTGGTTAGTGCAGCCTTTACCAGGCATAAAACCACTCTGAACATCCCACACTTTCTCTGATGTAAGACCCCTTATTTTTCAATAACGACCTTACCAAACACTTTCCCTGGCACACTCAGTAGGCTAATACCACGATAGTTCTTGCAGTCAGTCTGATCACCTTTTCCCTTATACAAGAGAACAATGATAGCATCCTTCCAATCCTGAGGTACCATTCCTAACTCTCAGCACAACTGGCAAATTTCAGTTAACCAGTCAATTATAGAGTCACCACCATATTTCAACATCTGGACAGTTATGCCATCAACTCCTGGAGCCTTACCATTCTGAAGAGATTTTAGAGCTTTACATACGTCTTCTTGAGATCGCTCCTGTGCTTCCATCCTTTACTGTGACATCATCTGCTTCTGTCTCTGAATCAATCACCTTTGCTTTCCTGATCTAATAACTCACAGAAGTATTCACCCCATCTTTCACTAAACTCATTGGGCTCCCATATCATTTCCCCGATCCTATTCTTTACACAGCATACCACTTTGTTTCCCCTATTTTTCTTGATTCTCATGTACTTCCAGAAAGTCTTCCTATCTTTCCAAAAAGCCAATTCATGTTTTTCCATCTTCTCCTTCCTATCTTTTGCCTTAGTCTGGCGAGCCAGCTTAGCGGCTTCATGTTTCTTACAGCGATATTCATCCACAGAAACTCTACCTTGCAGTATCCCCAAATAGGCTTCCTTCTTTCTCTTTACTGCCTCTTTAATCTAACTATTCCACCAAGCATCACCTCTATTGTAACCCACTATGTGCCACCTCTTCAGCAGCAGTGACAACACAGTTCTTAAAACATTCCCACTTCTTTTCTACATCCTTCTCACAAGACCAGCTCTTTCAGTCGTTCTCTGAGTACATCATAACAATGCTGATGATATTCATGGAGCCTTTCAACCTTTATTCTTTCAATCCTGGGCCTCTTCCTATTCCATTTCCTCCAACCAACATTCAGTTTCACTCGTGACACTACCAAGTAATGACCAGAACCAACATCCGCACCTATCATCACACGAGTGTCAACATTTAAGTGTTTCAGATGCTGATCATAGACAACAAAATCTATCACACTCTTTTGACCAAGAGTACAATTTTCCCAAATATATGTGTGGATATACTTGTGGTTGAAAAACGTATTAGATACACACAAACCATTCTCAATGCAGAGTTCAATTAATCTTTCACCATTATCATTCACACAAGGGTCATTAAACTTACCCAGAACATTGTCAAAAATTGTATTCTGCAAACCTACTATAGCATTGAAACCCCTGCCATTATAACTTTCTGTTAGCACCAAACTGGCCCAAAACAGCTTTTAGCTCATTCCAGAAATCTTCCTTCTTATCAGAAGGTTCCGAGTCACAAGGAGCATACACTACAACAGTTACTACTCTCGGAAGTTTCACTTTCAAACGAATCCTAAGAATTCTCTCACTTATGCAGCTATAGTGAATCAAGTTGTTCTTCATCTTTTAACTTAAAATCACACCTACACCAGCCTGTTCTCTCACATTATCCAATGCTCCAGACCACACACTCACAATTACATTCACTTCTTCTACTCCAATTTCCTTCTTTTTGGTTTCACTTACAGACAGCACATCCAGTCTATACTTATTCATCTTTTCAATCACCTCATTCATCTTGCCATTTATACCTGTAGTATTCCATACATCAATCTTACACTCACTCAGCCGAGATCTCTTTCTCATACGTCGTTTAGAAAGTCCAGGTGAATTCCATGGTGGACTGTCCTCTTCAAGTGTGGTAGGTCCACCATATCCCACACTTTAGTCATTTTTAATATTTCTTTGTGTCTTTTTGATCAGTTAAGTACATCAGGTTGGGGGATTAGCCCACAGCTGACGGTTCCAGTTAGTCATTCAACCTAAGGATTCTGGAACAAAACCCTGTGAGTTTGGGGTCTTTTTGCCAAATGTCACCCATAACTAGCTGGTACCTCTCCAAGATTCAGAGGCCCTTGTTGCTGTTATGTGTGCCATTATCACCACGGAGCACCCCGAGGAACGAAACGCATCTCTCACTAAGATCGTCGTTTTGCCCTTACAATTACTTTCATATTAGTAAAGCAGAAGTATTCCATCTTATACTGAAGTGCTCACTGCAGATCACTTTCGATACCATCTTTTATTAGTAAAGTTTTTCTGGGGACATCTTGTAAACGTTTTTTTTTTTTTTTTTTTTGCACGGGTTTGTGTATTTTAGAAGTGTTTTTTGTTAGAGCACCTGTTCAGATGGAAAAGCAACATTGTCATTCTGTGGAAAGTCTGCTGAATTTCCTTGAATGAACTGGTGTGTTTGGTGAAGCAGATTGTTGTAAGTATCACCATCATATTTGTGGGAATATTAGTCTTTTAAACCATGTTACCATTCTTCAAGCAGATCACTGCCTAAATCCTTTGCCAGGGTCTGTCTCTTTTTTCATTTAATGTTTTTCAGAACAAAACACACACGCACGCACACACATACATACTTACCTGCCTCGTATTTCCATTAAAGTCATTGGCTGAATTAGAGAACTCTTTTCCCTGCAGCAGATGAGAAGTTGCCATCTACCATTGTCAACCACAGGTAAAAGCATATTCCTGCTTTTCGAGGTTTACTCAAAAAATGTCATACATAAAACTTCTGAAGAAATTGATTTTAATAACTTCTTACACATTCCATATCCATCAAAGTTACTAACAAAACAAGAAAAAAAGTTATTCTAAAAAGATGTTCACTGAAGTGCCAGAAAAACTGGTACAGACGAGCTTATGCAAAATACATAGCAACGTCACCTATGCGTGTACTCAGTTGCATCTGCCAGTGCATATATAAAGCGATAGCCAGCTGTCAGAGCTGTTTTCGGCATGAGAATGACAAGTAATAACGATTTATGCGATTTTCAACGCGGTGTCATAGTTGGCACTCATGAGATGGGCCATAGTTTTTCTAAGGTAGAAACGAAGTTCGGATTTTCACGGACGCCGATTGCAAGGGCACACCGTGACTACAAGAATTCCTGCAAAACCTACAATCTACGATACCAGTGTGGCAATAAAAAGACATTGGGTGAACGTTGTCATCATCGGCTGCGAAGAATCGTTTCACGCGATAGGCATGCAACACTCTCGCAGGTATCATCGGAACTCAATGCTGGAGCCTCAACTAGCATCAGCGTCCTGACTGTGCGACGTACCCTGCACGATATGGGCTTTGGGAGCTGACGCCCAACTCAAGTCCCTTTGATGGGTGCACAACACAGAGCTATGCACCTCGCTTGGGCATGGCAGCACTGCCACTGGACACTCGATGACTGGGAACAAGTAGCCTGGTCTGACGAGTCGCGTTTCCAACTGTGTCGTGCAGATGGAAAGATTCGTGTGTGGCGCAAACCCCACGAAGCCATGGATCCCTCTTGTCAACAAGGAACTGTACCGGCTGGTGGTGGTGGTGTGGTGGGGGGTGGTGTGGGGGGTCCGTAATAGTATGGGGTGTGTTTAGCTGGACTTCACTGGGACCCATGGTCTACAAACGTCTGTGACCGGCCAATTCTTTCTGACGAGGTACACCCGTTCATGTCCTGCCTTCAGGCTGATGGGTGGGCCTGTTCCAATAGGACAATGCACCTCCACACAGGTTTCGGGATGCCACATTATGGTTAGAGGAGCATTCATCTGAGTTTGGGGTGTTGCCATTCCCACCGAAGTCCCCAGATCTGAATATGATAGAACACATTTGAGATGCCATGCAACGCGCTATCGAACACAGGAATCCGAGACCTCGGAATACACCTGAATTGTGGAACACTCTGCAGGAAGTATGGTGTGCATTGCCTACAGCATATTTCCAGAAGCTAGTGGTGCTCATGCCCCATCGTATTTCTGCAGTCCTGCGCTCCCGTGGGGGACCTACCAAGTATTAGACTGGTGTACCAGTTTTTCTGACACTTCATTGTATGCGTGAATGTCTCATTGTGAGAGTTTTAGTATCAGATGTAGAGCCAATGGATATTCTGGGGGCTGAGGACATGATCTAGGAAAAATGCTGCTAGATCGCAGTTAGAAATGGAAGCATTCCTCCTGAAGTCAGGAAAGTAAATCACTGAACATGAAACGCAGATTGTGTGGAGGTGAGAATGGACGGGCACAAAGATCTTTTTGATACACAGTGATGGCTGATGTTTTGAACATGATGCCTTACAAAAATGTTAATCATTGTGTGAAAGAGAGAAAAAAAACAAATGAATTTGAATCGTCTGCGAAGATTTTAACTGTGCCTTTTTTATATTGATTCAATCTCTTTTTAAATCAAAGCACAATCAGCCTAGAATATGACAACTTTTAAACAGGATGCTAACAATGAAGTTTGAAAAAATAGTATGTAATAGAATAAATTATCAACGTTTATTCACAATTAAATGTTTTATTAACATCAACTATAGTTTCGCAGAACGTTTGGCTCAGTATCGTCAGGACAAATGAAGCTTAAACATTTAAATTATTGTGACCTCAGAGTTCTGACAGTCACAGAGTTTGGTGAGTTGTTTCTGCATGCTTGAAAGAAATGCAGCAGACGTCATGTTGACAAGCCGTGATGAGTTGCGGTATTTGCGTAACCTTCTAATGTAATTAAGCTTGATAGTTGAATCAGGTTTATCAGTAAGCATTGTGTTTTCAAACAAAAATTTATGGTTATTTTCTTGAGAATGTTGGGCTATAGAAAACTTCTTTAGTTCACAATTCCATTCACAAGTCTTGTGTTCCTTCACATGGAAACTTAAAGCTCTGTGGGTATGTCCTATATATGAAAGTCCACATTCACAAGGTATCTGCTAAATTCCCCAAGAATTTTTGTCATTGACATAGTCTTTTGACGTGTAAAAATTCACCTTGTTTATGGGGTTGAATTTGAAACTTTTAAAACGTTTTAAATTCCGAAGCAAATCTGAGGAGCAAATGAGACAACCGCCCAATTTGTTCGTACTGAGAGGTCTGTTGGCGTGAGCGAGCAGACAGGCTTCAGTTTCCTAAATTTTTCGACAGCTTTGTCTATAATGAAAGGGCTGTATTCTCTGTGTACTGCAATTCATTTAAGAAAATCAAGCTCTTTCTGTAAGGAATCCTCAGTTGAGCATATATTTATTACATGATATGCATATATGCAGAAAGCAGATTTTTTTTTGTTTCCATGAGTGATTTGATTTTGCATGTGGGGATAAGGAGACAGCAAATGGTTTTCGATAAACTGTTGTACAAAAGGATCCTTCAGAGCGTGACATATGATAAGGACACCGGGGAGTGGTAAGCAGCCATTATTTTCAGTCTTACATGTGAACTATATATGAGGATTGATTGAAGTGATAAGTTCAATAATTTAGGTATTTCTGAATTCATGCCATTCCAGACGACAAAAGTATCGTATCACGACAAAAGGACGCAAGACAAAAGAGCGATGTGCTGAAAGGGCGCACAACAAAATGGCGATATGACAAAAGGGCGATACGAGAAAAGGGCAAAGAGGAAAAAAGGCGCCATGACAAAAGGGCGCCATGACAAAAGGGCGAACCCACAGGCTTGGAATTTTTCTTCTTCAACTGCAAGATTTCTAAAAGACATTATTTACAAAAATGGCACTGTGGGGGTCCCTTTGAGGAAATTACATATTTCTTTGTGTATTCAAATCCCAACAGAAATCAGATGTCTCATCCTATATAGGAGGCTTTCTAAACGATGTTATTTCCAAAACGGCCCAGGGCCCTTTCAGTAAATTCAGTACTTCTTTGCGTATCCATATAATCCCAACTGAAGTCAGAAGTGTCATCTTTTGTACTCTAAATGAAATCTATGTAGAAGGCTTTCTAAATGATATTATTTCCAAAAAAGGCCCCGGGGCCTTTTCAGTAAAATTAGTATTTCTTTGTGTATTAAAATATTTCCAACTGTTTGAGTGAGTCATACGCCCTCCTTCCTGTATTCAGTCGTAAGACGGCCAACAGCAAGTCCCTCAGGCAGTCTCCCCCATTATGCGAACCACATCTCTTAATCCCCTTGATCCCCCCAACCAATGCCTCTGTAACCGAATCGGTAGAGCATCTATCACGTAATTGGCATAGGGTCGGATCCATTTTGTTCCAAACCTACTTGTCACTTTTTTCGAAAATAAATCCCTTGATCATAAAAAAAACCCCAAAAAACTTTCCTGATTCCACTTTCAATTAAATTTCCCCACCCAAAAGACAGCTTAAGAAATTCCAAAAGAAATATGGCGGATAAATTTCCCAGAATTAAAAGTGGCTTCACAACCACATAATGTGATGCCATATAAAAATTTTGGACACAGGGGGCTATGCCCTCCTGTGACGTCTTTTCCAGATACTAACGATATCTTCTTACCACGTGACCCAAAGTGTTGCCACCACGTAAAAACTAAGCATGCGTCGGAAACCTGCGGTTACTACTGAAACCAGTGAATTAATATTCCGTGCCTAAGTGCAATATTAATAACTTGACTTAATGTGTAAACGTTGTGAATATGACATTGGTCATTGGTAGAATAAAAACTGTTAAAAGAGCCTAGGCCTAGGGCCTATGAATTAATATTTCGTGCCTAAGTAAAAGTGCAGTATTATTAACTTCAGTTGATACGTAAACGTTGAGAATATGACATCCGTAGTATAAAAACTGTTTAAAAGGCCTAAGCCCAAGGCCTATGAATTTATATTTAATGCCTAGATAAAAGCATAATACTATTAACTTGACTTTATATGTAAACATTATGAATATGACATAGGTAGAATAAAAACTGTTAAAAGGGCCTAGGCGTAGGGCCTACAAATTAACATTTAGCACCTAAGTAAAAGCACACTGTTATAAACTTGGTTTGATATGTAAGCGTAATGAATATGAAGTCAGGAAATTAAAAACTGTTAAAAAAGCCTAGGTGTAGGGCCTATGTATTAATTAAGTAAAAGAGAAAAAATTAATTAAGTAAATATTTGCATAACTTGACATGTTATGTAAATATTTAGCGCCTAAGTAAAAGCGCAGCGGTATTACAGAATTTACTAGTGTACGATCATTTTTGCTGTCTTGAGCACAAAAAACAAGACGTAACGAACTTCAACACAAAGTAACCAAGCCAAATTATCGCAAGCTGTGAATCACCTTTACTTACGAAAATAAAACTTGTTTAAAAGGTTAAAAATGATTAAAACCAGTTTGCGAGATCTTTTGGGTCTGTCTCAACAGACACATCTTCAGGAAAAACGAGAACTCACATGGGCACGCTGGCTTATATACACACCTATGTGTAACGACGAGAAACAATGCATGCGCCACACCAAGAGATTAAGTATGCTTTACACAGAAAGTATCAATAAAAATGAAAATATATACAAATGCATAAAAATGAATAATCTAAAGTACAGTAAATAAATAGTCAAAACATTTATTACTGTACTTTAGATTTTGGTATTAAAGAATTTTATCATTTCATCCTTTTCTGAACACAGAATGAGTCGTGCAATAATTTTTTTGCTTTGTCAAAAACTGTGGTTTTAAAAAATGTACAAAGTCACAGCAATTTATTTCCTTAAATTAAAATAGAATCCTTGCTTGGCTTACGTAGAATGCCCCCCTCCTTCCCTTAAAGTTTTGTGGCCAGTTGCTCTAAACTCGTATGAACCAGCCTGAAAAATAAACTGTAAGAGCTAAAAAACTGCTGAAAATTTGTATGTCAGACTTCAGTTGCCTTGTAATGTATTCAAAAGACAAACCAGTTGGAGTAACTGTGTGTTTTTCAGACATATCATTTTTATGCTACACAATAATAATTATGGACAGGTTTCACACTTATATGCCTTCGTATTGCATACAGATTTTTGTGCTTCAACTATAAACTTTTCTATAGGATCTTAGGATGTATTTGGAGTAAAAATGTCACGCTGATTTCAGTTAAGATTTGAGTATACTAAGAAATAAGCGGTTTAATCAAAGGGCCCCTGGGGCCTTTTTAAAAATAACATTATTTAGAAAGCCTTCTGTATAGGTTGCATTTCAGTACAAACAATGTCACATCTGCACTCACTTGGCATTTAAATTCACAAAGAAATTAAGCAATTTGACTGAAGTCCTCACGGGCCGTTTTGGAAGTAATATTGTTTTGAAAACACTCCCTGTAGGCTTTGAAGTACAGAAAAATTAACATTTGCTTTCAGTTGGGATTTGAACATACGATGAAATAAGCAATTTGGAAATTTATATCTCCTTAACGTTTCTTGCAAATTGGTTAAATAATTCTCCTAGTTTAGTGAATCGTTAGTCTGGTAGTCGTGGGCCCTTCTGTTGCGGCACCCTTTTGCCGTACCACCCTTTTGTTGCATCGATCTTTTGTCATGCGGCCTTTTGTCGTATTGCCCTTTTGTTGCATCGATCTTTTGTCATGCGGCCTTTTGTCGTATTGCCCTTTTGTTGCATCGATCTTTTGTCATGCGGCCTTTTGTTGCATCGATCTTTTGTCATGCGGCCTTTTGTCGTATCACCCTTTTGTTGCATCGATCTTTTGTCATGCGGCCTTTTGTCGTATCACCCTTTTGTTGCATCGATCTTTTGTCATGCAGCCTTTTGTCATATTGCCCTTTTGTTGCGTCACCCTTTTGTCGTGTAACCCAAAAGTATCATCTACATGTGGAATTCATAGGTTGAATATAACAAGCTGAAAGAGTTGGTCCTGAAAGTGGCGCATGTAGACTTCACATAAAATAGGCAACTGTGGGTTACTCATGGCAAGGCCTTCCATCTGTTGGAAAAATCTTCCACAAGAAAGAAAACTGATACAAATTTCCTTTAGTCTCAAAATTTCTTCAACTTCTGGTTGGCCGTAAGGATGTTCAACAAGACTTGCTTTCAGTGATTTGAGGGCTCCGTTCAGTGGAATATTTAGGAATATGGATTTCACTTCGAAGGACAACATGAACTGATCACTGTCTAAATGGCGTTTTAGCTGATGACAAACTCAGTGGAATTTTTTACAGCTGTTTTGTTTGAAGAAGTTGCTAAGGTGAATTGTTTCGAAGATAGAAACTTGGCCAACTTATGTGTAGCTGAGCCAATATTGCTGACTGTGGGATGGAAAAGGACCCCAATTGTGTGTGTGACAGAAAGTGATGCCAATCTGAGTGCATAGAAACGCGTTTCTATGCGCTTCTGAAGATACACAAGATTGGCATCCCTTTTTGTCCTGTAGTCAGCAATATCGGCTCAGCTACACATAAGTTGGCCAAGTTTCTATCTTTGAAACTATCCTCCTTAACAACTTCTTTGAACAAAACAGCTGTAAAAAATTCCATTGAGTTTATCAATCAGATAAAACGACATCCATACAACGATCAGTTCATGTTATCCTTCTGGGTGAAATCCATGTTCACAAGTATCCTACTTTTTTTAGGAGCCCTCAAATCATTGAAAGCAAGTCTTGTTTAACATCATTACAGCCAACTGGAAGTTGAAGAAATTTTGAGACTAGTGGAAATTTGTATCAAACAGTCTCCTTTTTGTGGAATATTTTTCCAATAGATGGAAGGCCTGCCATGTCACCTATTTTATGTGAAGTGTACTTGCGCCACTTTGAGGACAAACTCTTTCAGCTTGTCACATTCGACCTGTGGATTTGATATATAGATGATACTTTTGTCTTCTAGAATGGCATGAATTCAGAAATACCTAAATTGGTTGAACTTATCAATTCAATCGATCCTCATATACAGTTTCATACGTGAGACTGAAAATAATTGCTGCTTACCATTCCTCGATGTCCTTGTGTGACGCTCTGAAGAATTCTTTAGTACAACAGTTTATTGAAAACCATTTGCTGTTTCCTTATCCCACATGCAAAATCAAATCTCCCATGAAGCCTTTGGGGTCCTGTTTTCCTGTAGCCTAGGATATGTGAAATTCGAGAAGAAACGCAGAGCTGGGGTAGGGAACGAGAGGAGAATAAACCCAGAGCTGGGGTGGGGAACGTTCTTGATGGTACAACTGCTGTGTTGAAAAGCTGAGGAAAAAATAATAGTAATGATAATAATTTAAGAAAAAAGCCTAGAGGTCGGTTTTTAAATTAGAATGGATAATTTTTGTAGCAGTAAAAATACAACCCAATCTTTTTTAGGAAGTAGTTTTCGTTTTTCATGCATGAAATACGCCTGTCCAGGTGTTAACACTATCTCTGGCCATGATAAATTGCTCGTATCTGTCTTTTTACAGTGGCACCACTGTTAGTGATGGCATGTCAACTGCAAAGGCTATGTTTTCAGATCAGATCCTATGTAGAGGATTTTAGGAAGGGGCTGTCTGACCCCAGGTCTTAAACAACCCTCAGAAATAGGAAGCTAGGAGATTTGGGCTAGAGTGCCCGATAGGAAAGTGACATGGATGCGAAGTAGAAAGGGGGAAGAAGACGCCCTTATTTATTATCGGGCGGCCAGTACCCTGGGTCCGACGGCTTAATGTGCCCATCTGACACACAGCGGATATTTAGTGGATCGAGTGTTCGTACCTGCCCGGGATCGAACTTGAGGTCCTTTCCGTGGCAGTCACGAACGTTGTCCACCAGGCCACCTGTGGCCCAAGGCTATGTTTTAATTGAAAGAGCCTTATATATTGCCCTAACATGCAAATAGATCAAGCTAGTCAAAGAAAGTAGGATGATTTATTGTGTTGTAAATTCTTGCAATTTTTTTTTTCAATAGGTAGCTAGTCCCAACTTATAAAAACCCTGAAAGTATCAATTTTTTATTTCTGATAGGTTAGAAGATATAATTTTTAAAATTTTGGTGCATGGCGGACATATTTTGCGTAAAAACGCAAATATCTCCGTTATTTAGAATAAAAAGAAATACATAAATCCTCATTCTATCTTAATTTTTACCAAGGAATCCAATGGTGCAATGCATGCATTTCTATCTGCTTTAGTTTTTGAGTTATGAGCAATGAGAGAGCCTTTCTTCAATGCTTAAAAATGCAATGTAGTACAGCACTTAGAAAGCTGCAGTTATTATTCTTTGCAAAGAAAGGTTTAATCTATCAAATGAAGAAAAAAAACCCTTGGCTTTTGCCTGAGAGCGCAGAGAAAATAATTTTTAAACATGGTGCATGGCCAGTGCATTGCCACGTTGACAGCGCAATCGGCGAAGCACGCTGCGTCGTGGCCACAGTTGTGCGGAGGCTTGGTACTGGAAGAAGAACGCCATTCCTCCCACACGCAAGAAGCAATCCCACCCATCACCCCCACCACACGGACGCTTGCATTGTTGAACTCATGTTTGATGGAAAGGAATTCCTTATTTTAAAAAAGCATGATTAGTTCATGAACGATGTTTATATTTCAATGTCTCACAACGCTGTGATCAGCTTCCATGTCAGTTTTTTATTATATTTAATCAAATCAGACAAGAGGAAGTTGAGCTTCCATGGAACGCATTTCTTTCCCCCCGATAACGAATTTGGCGATTATCATAAAATTTAACATCTAAAGGTTTTACAGTGTTTGCGAGACTTTCCCATGTTTTGTGTCATTATCTGAATCATTTCTTGAAATTATTTCGGGCTGGGGGGGGGGGGGGGGCAATGCTTTCACTCTAGATGAGAGATCGTGGAGAAATTTCTTTTGCTAATTTTGAAGATCATCTTATTATATATTTTTTTTAATTAGTTTTTTTTTTCTTTTTTTAAAAATTCTGGCGTATGTATGTATGTATGTATGTATACATGGATAAAAAGTTCTGTCGTGCTTTGTTTTCAGATGTATCATGCCGGCGATGAAATGAAGTCTCTTTCCTTTTTAGATGTTGTTTGTAGAGGTTTACTGCAAATGACCTGACGCTCCAGACCTTTTGCACACTTTGTCTGATCAACATCCCACAAATTTATTGCTCCTCATAAAGATATCGTTAAGTATAAACTTGCCGCCCCGGTGGCGCAGTGGTCTAAGCGATGGCTTATGAATGATCATTCGTCCAAGATGGGCCCAGATTCGAATCCCAGCGAGGCATGGATGTTGTGTTTGTCTTACGGCGCTGACTCTCTCCCTTCCCTGGAACCAGTGGCCCCAAATTAGGGACGGGCAACTGCTTATAGCCCACTGAGTTGCTCACGGTGGTCGTTAAACCTCCAGTAAAAAAAAAAAGTATAAACTTGCTATTCGTCGCAGGATGAAAATGATGTTGACAGAAAAGTGTTAGGAGAATTTTATATGCGCACGCAAAATCTCCGATTATTTTCTGTGAAGGTAATATGATACTTTTTCTGTTGCGTGGAAACTAAATGTGACCCGCGAGAAAATTTAACATTTGTTCGTGTCACCGATGTAAACTAATCAGTTCTAAACTTTCGGCTTTTTGAAGTTTATGAATTGTAGCCTCTTAAATAAAAAAGCAAAATGACATTCCACATGGCTGTTAGTTTTTGTACTTATGGGAAGGAAGAGGGGGGGGGGATAGTCCTCTGAACGAATTTCTAAGAGAGCAGCAGAAACGCGTTTTGGAATTATAGTTTAAAACGATCAGAGAGAGAGAGAAAAGACCTAAGTAAGCTAAAATTGCGAAGAAATAGTAACTTGCCATAGAGATTTGTATCCATGGTTCCCATACTACATACGCTGAATAAATACTACGTACAGTATTCCCTTGAAAACTTTTTTTGACTAGGGATAACATTATCAGCGTCGAGTAAAGTGCACTTGAATGGAATTTTTTGCCAAAATTTGTGCCAAACTCTTCAAAATGTGTGCCTCCTTTCCCATCATGTTTAGCACCCCCCCTAATGGTCCACCCAGTTCTGAGCGGCTAGCGTTGCCACTGCCCTGCGTTTGTTAATTTATTTGTCATTATGGAATAACGTTTTCTGTTCGCCACAGATGTAGAACTGTTTATTTTTCTTAGTGACGATTTACTCTTTTTATCAGTGTTACGGCCGACACGCTTGCTTCTAGTTTTTTTTTTTTTTTTTCTCTCTTTTAAAGACAGGATAGTCCCAGATCTCGAACCTCTCAGATCCTAATTTACGACCTCTGGCAAACAGAGGTTTTTTAGCTCACCGCAAGTGGAAAAGCTCCTTAGTGTATTTTCGTAGGTCACTTTTATTCTCTTGTGATTTGAAAGTTGCTGCCTAGTTTTTCAGCGTCTTTGTGCATTGTGATTGCGGCATAATGCGTTAAAAAAACAACAACTAATTCTTAATTCAAGAGACAACTAAAGTAACTTGTCAATATGAGGACGATAACGGCGTTGCTACTGATAAAGAGAAATAGAAGCTCATAAAACAGAGCGGACAAATTACGATAGTTAAATAGTAACACGACTTCCAGACTTGTATTTACATAAATTGGTAATCAATAATTGCAATACATTGGGTATTACATTAACAAAAACATACTCATATGTTCGAGGTCTGTTAATGTTTCCCATTATTTCTAAATTTATTGGCATGATTAATAAAAAATAATAATAATAGCGGAAATAAATCCACCGGGATGTGATTAGGAAGCATAACATTTTTTGTTCAGTGTAACCATCAAACTGTATTTCCCTACTTTTGGGCGACACCATGAACAGTTAAACTGTGTTTTCCTCATTTTAGGGTACTGTGGTGCGTTTGTTTCATACGAGCTCTTAAGAGTTCCGTGAGCTCCCACCTGACTCGTAATCTTTAAATAAGCAACTGAAATAAAAAATGAATAAATAAAAAACGGGCAAGAGGACTACTGTGAGATATACTCGTTCATTTAAATACCAGATCTACCAGAATATAATCAATAAAAAATTTTCTAACCCGATGCTGAGCCTTGCTAGCGTCATCATCTGTGATCGTCAAGTATCGGACGTTAACTAAAACGCAGTATTTATACCCTCTACTTCGCAAGAATAGGCACCGAGATATATAACCCCGATTACTTTATTTCTCAATCTCAAGCTGTCATTTCTTGATCATTTTCTCTTACGGCAGGTGTGGACAACTAGACAATTTATTAATTCCTGAAATAGAACTATTTCATGTCTAAAAATTCTGTCAGATATTGCGTGAGCTGTAGATATCATTAATCAATTTTCCAAAAACTGTATTCAACGTCAATTGCATAATTTATAAGCGTCAGTACTGTATATTGGTAAGCTATACAAGGAGAAAAAAGTTTATATTAGTTCTCGTCATTGAATGAATACCAATATATTTTTGACGTCTGTTGCATAATTTATATATGTTATTTGTGTGTAACTTTTTTAACAGTATAGCTCATATTGGTAAGCTGTACGGAGAAAATAGTTTATATTAGTTTTCCTCGTCGAATGGCTAAGAATGTGGTAGATAGTGTCTGATGATTTGGCATAAAATGACCCTTTGGTAATATTTTACAGTTATATTATTTGAAATGCCTTTAAACATAACATTAATTCACTATCCTTCCTCCTTCAAGCATCACATCAAATGATCGTGCGATCTGACCAACGTGTGCAATGGTATCTTGATCTGCCGCCCATCCGAAGGCCAACATCCACTGCCGCTTGGCTGGCTGCCAACACTATGCTCCACGCGCGGTTTCACAGTGGCAAAATATGAGCCATGCACCATATTTAAAAATTATTTTCTCAGCGTGCATGCGAAAGCCCAAGGTTTTTTTTCTTCGTTTCCTAGACTAAACTTTTCTTTAAAAATGAAAAACAATTGCGATCTTCTAAGTGCTGTACTACATTGCTTTTTTACGCTTTCAAGAAAGGCTCTCCCGTTGCAGGTAACTTAAAAACTAAAGAAGATAGAAATGCGTGCATTGCACCAATCAGTTTCTTGGGGGAAATTACAAAGGAGTAGTGATTTTGGTACTTTTTTATCCAAGCAACGGAGATATTTGCGTTTTTACGTGATTAAGGCCGCCATGCATCAGAATTCGAAAATTAATATCTTCTGATCTATGGGAAATAAAAAAAATGAAACTTTCGGGAGTTTCATACATTGGGGTGATCTATTCATGAAAAAAAAAATCGTAAGAATCGAGCATCTGATGATTTGGCGTGGAATGACCCAACTAATGAAAATTGCTTTCTAAGTTATAATGAATAGAAAAGAGTATACTTTTTTTTTATTATTCATAAGTGTATACTCCACTCATAGCTATGTTAAAGCTGGATTTCTTGTATGTATTTTTTTTATCAGAATGTGTGTTCATTTTCTTTCCTGCAAAAAAACAAAAAAAAAAAAAACCATGGAGCTCCTCATGGCTATGATACTGTTGCTGTATTAGTTAATCTGAATAATGACCAAAAAAAAAAAAAAGAAAAAAAAAAGAAAAGAAAAGAAAGCCACAGTGTCCAAGAAGAATAAAAAATATGTCAGAAATTTGATTCTGAATGTTTCTGAACTTAATATCAGGAATGGGTACTCTGTGTAATTGTTATTGTATGATTCTTAGGCATAATTTTTTGCTTCCTTTTGAAGTTTTTACACCTGAAAATTAAGGAATAGTGCACTCTATTAGCAACTGATTTTAAGAACTTTAACTTAACATGGGCACTGTAAAGTGGTCTTCTGAGCCCCAAAAGTTGTTTTTGCCTGATTTACACTCTAGAGCAAATATCAAACTTCAAGGCTATATTAAAAAGTTAATATGTCTCAAGACATATTCAAACTTAATATTGAGGCTCATATTTTTTATTCATATGACAAAATCATTAATAATGGATGTCAAGGATGATCAGCAATTTTTTATAATAATAATAAATAAATCAAATGTACTGTAATTTTCGGACTAAGAGCCACAGGTGAGAAATTTTGCAATCTTGGAAGCAAAAGTTGCCGTAAGGGCAGCACCTGTGAAGTCGTTGTGCTGCTCAGAAAGCTAAATTATCTTCCTTATTTTCATAAATTAACTCACGCCCAACGTGATTATATGTATACTTCAAAGGCTAATTCTGCAACTCAGTGTCGATATGCTTTATGCACTTATTTTTTCGTACTGGCAAAAATTTTTATTTACACATTTTTTATTAATCATGCTAATGATGTTATTTGTTTGCCTTTATTAAATGCTCAAAACCATTTATGTAATCAATATAAATCACAGTTAATCTTAAGACTCCCGTTAGAATATCGCATTGCTCGTAAAACCACACAATTGTCTAAATTCCATTCAATGTGGATGTCTGCTACAGGATGGTTCTCTGTTCACCGCAATAGAATCCGCCTTAGAAGTAATTAACTTATAAATTATCGCTTGTAATGCTTTTGATTAATGTTTTCTTTAATAATGCGTATGTTCCTTCTATGTTATGCTTTTTTTCTCATCTAGAGATGTTTTTGTTAGAATGAAGTTGCGCTACCTTTTACCAGCTGCCTCGCTCGTGTTCGCGGATCTGGCCGCCAACACTTCGAAACAGCGGTGCTCTTTCAAGTGGTTTGACCTACTTTCATTTACTGCGCACTGAGCCTTCACGTTGAGCTCCGCTTTTATATGAATGGGAAAGCTCTCCCTTCTTTTTTTTCTTTTCCAGCCGAGGCCTTCAACTTCCACTATTGTCAGTCAATAAAATAAATAAATAAATAAAATCGAAGCAAAACTCATAAGCACAGAGCCAAGAAATTCCTGTATCGCATGCCAGGTTAACCAAGAAGAGTGAACAGAAGTTGTCTTTCCGTCCCGCCAGTATTGTTTGGAATAGGTCTCTGCTAATGGAATCATCCTGGGGCAGGCTTTTGCATTGTTCATGATCTTAAGCTTTTGTTCAGGGAAGCGCCCATCAAACCTGTCTCCCCACCCCAGTGAAAATCACCGTTCCTTCCCTTGGTTGCATCGCACCTTCCTGCATGATGTATGCTGCAGCCAACAAAAGAGATACGCTGGGCGCGCTATCCACAGAAGTCTCGGACGTCACGCTACTCGTCTGTGTGCTTATGTCCCCATTCCATCACCCACTCCCCCATGCAAAGGGCATTTGAGTCAGGCATTCCTGTTCTCCACTACTTTCCCTCCGAAACCAACATCAGGACAGCGGAGTTATCGTTTAAATAGATGTGTCTAACGTATGAGTAGAAAGGGGGAAAACATGATCACAGTCGAGTTTGTGAAAAAAAAAGACGTGGTTTGAAAAAAATTTACTAAGCATCTGCATGAAAAAAAGAAAGAGGGAGGGAAGAAACAGTCTTATCGAAAACAAATTTGCATAAGAGCCACTTCGGCATAAGGGCCGCACACCCGAAAAAATTCACTTTTAGTAACGTAAGAGTCGCGGCTGTTAGCCCAAAAATTACGGTGCATTCTGTAATGCAATTTTTATTGCTGTCGATATTTTACTTACGAGATATCAGTGTCAGTTTTTTATTATGAGTTTTTTAAATTCATCAATTTTTAAAAGCACATGCATGCCCGGGATGAAACTAATTGATAGGAAAAAATATTAACTTCACTTGTGATGACAATATGTGAATTCTGTGTTGGACCAAGAAATGTGCAAATGCAGAAAGTTTCACAAGAGAAAGTTTCGCTCACTGCGGATGGCCAGTGAGCAAAGCATGTGCAGTAAGGCAAGATGACATAACTGCAAATGCCTTTCATGCCTCTGCAGAAAGTGTAGTGGTCTTACTTTCTGGCTTTCAGGATTTAAGTTCTGTGTGAAAGTGCAGAGGATGTTTCGTAAACAGTATGCAGGACCAAAACCAGAATGCCATCAAAGAATGGAATGCTCATCTGTTGATTCAGGGAAATTTCAAGTGGCAAAATGCTGGTAAAACTCCAAAGACGATGCCCTAGTTACTTGACCAGGGTGTCTACTGGTCATGAAGGTCATGAAAAAGTAATGAAATTGATCAGGTGGTAATGAAATTGAGTGGGTGGTCATGAAATTGTCTATTTTGTATAGGCACCTGAATGAAGACAAGTTTGCTCACCTAGAAGAAAAAACGAACTGGCACCTTTATAAACCGGCGTGTAGTCGATGCCCCATGCAAGCGAAAAGCGCCAGCTGATGCAAGCAAGAGTACAGAATGACAAGAATGCCGGGTAGAAGCCAGAGACGTCGATTTACGCCATTTATGGATTGTCCTTTGAGATAGGCCTGATCTTCGGGCTGAAAGCGTTTATCACCTGAAGTTATGCAGAGTTCCATTTTGAGAGATTCTCGAGTGACAATTGCATTGCAAGTATTTGTGTCCAAAAAACATATGGCTTTCATCAAAAGCTGATGTAAAGAGAGAATATTTGCCATTTTGTGAATCTTCTAAAAAAAACAAACTGAAACAGTTCAATCCTAAGGAGGACAAACTTGATCACTTCCTGATGAATTTACTACAAACTGCAAACCATGACTTTATCAAGTTCTTACAGAAGCTGCTATGCATGTTTCATGGCAATGCTGCAGTTGAAAGAGGCTTTTCTGTTAACAAAGAACTTTTAATTGAAAACTTAGAAGAAGATGTAGTTGTTGCAGAAAGAAGTGTTTACAGTGCAATACAATCATTAGGTGGTTTAGCTAATAGTGAGAAAGAACTGAATGTGGAATCGCAAAATCAATGATATTAGCTGTCAAAAATGCTTCATCAAAAAGAGTAGAAGGCTTAAAAAAGAAGAAATATGACGAAGATGAAGTGGCTAATCATAAAAGGAGAGCAGTCTAAGAACAGAAAGCTTATAGAAAAGGCAAAAGAAGAAGCTGAAGTTCTAGATTCTGAGATAACAAGTTTAGCTAAGATACTTAAACACCGGGTCTTTCACTGTGAAATTTCAGTCTCCATAAATTTTGTACATTCATAGTTTTTATATTGCCTTAATAAAAACTTGTAAGTTTTTGCAGCATTATCATGTTAAAAGAATTTGTGTATTAACAGATGTAATGATAAATATTTCTGAAAATAGCCATACCCTATCCTAGATGAGAGCTGAAAGTTTTTATTTCCTTAAACACATAGAATTTGGTGAATGGCATAGTGCAAGTCATACATAATTACATTATTCATATTAACAAGCAATTTTAGTGACATAAGAATTACATTCAGCTTTCATCTCAACTGGCTTTCAGGTAAGAGTTCATTAAAAAACACCATCCCCCCCATCTCCCGTATAACCATTTTAGCAGCAATGATATTATAGACACATCAGTTTTGCCTAAACTATTGTCGCATGGAATTAATTTCAGGGTCTGTAAAAATAAAAAAATAACCTGTGACCTCAAACCAAGGGTACTAGATTATGAGTCTAGAATGGTTGTCATTGTGTCACGCATTGTCGAGAAGTCATGAATTTAACTGCAGATGTCATGAAAAAGTCATGAATTTGGTTCATTGGAAATCAGTAGACACCCTGTTGACTAAAGCCAACATTGTCAGCCTGTTCTTCTGTGAGAGGTCTGTAACTGGAGCAGTGTACTTGGATATGTTGGAAATTTTTGCTGAGCTCCAGACTCCTGATAGCTGCGCTTATCAACTATTAGGTGTGCAACTTAATTCTCGGCCACAGGCACGACACGTTGACAGCAAATTATAGCAAATCGAATACGTACCTAATCAGGAAAATAATCCCCGTCGTGTTGGATACATTTGAGCCATCAGTCAACGAGCTGCCGAATGTCACTGCGGAAAAAAGAGGGCTGTTTTGAGTTGATAAAGTCATCAATACTTGTGTGGACCTCCTCGACAGAAGTGAAGTGCATATCACTCAGGTGATGTTGCAAGGAGCAAAAGAGGTGATAATCTGACGGGGCGAAGTCTGGTGAATACGCTGGGTGGGACAAAATCTCCCATCCCAGGTCGGTGATCGTGTTTAAAGTTGTTTTCGCGGTGTGAGGACACGCATTATTCTGAAGCAACAGGACCGACCTTCTGCCCTTGCCTGTGTATGGCCTTTTCGCCTCCAGTGCGTCACTGACATGAATGAGTTATTTACAATAATGCTCAGCATTGATCGTTTCACCAGGTTTGAGTAACTCATAGTGTACAATACCATGCTGATCCCACCATATGCACCGCAACAACTTCCTGGCATGGATATTCGGTTTGGTGGTACTGGTGGTAGGATGACCTGGATAAATCCACGATTTGCGCCGCTTAGGATTATCGTAGAGGATCCACTTCTCATCACAGGTCAAAATCTTGTGGAGGAAATCCATCTTGAATCTGGAGAGCAACGACACAGCAACATACGTAGCGCCTAGACTTGTTCGCAGCTGTGAGTTGGTGGGGCAACCAACGGCCCTCCTTGTGAGTTCTTCCAAGCTTGTGCAGGCGCTTTACAATGGCTTGCCACGATACTTCGAGTTCCTGGGCGAGCTCTGACTGTGTGCGAAAGGGATCCGCGTCCAACAGTTGTTCCAGTTCCTCATTGTCAACTTTCTGAGGCTGCCCCGGACATTCTGCATCACGGAGATTGAAATTTCCCTGCTTAAACTTAAACCACTGGAACCACTTCTTACACGTACCGTAGGACACAGCAGCCTCGCCCAAAGCAGCACGGATCATTTGCTGGGCTTCCGCGGCCCTTTTTTCAGCTGAAGCGCGAACAGGAGGCAGTGCCTCAAATGTTGCTTCTTGAACGACATTGCTTTCACTGTCAACTTTCGTCCCTTCTGTCACTACAGCTGTGAATAGTTAAGGTTTCCTGGAAAGCTGTTGGATGGCGCTGCAATCAGGTATTATCGCACACAGCTATTTGCATTTGCCGACTTTCTATGATTGCTTGCGTTTAGGGGCCGAGAATTAAGTTGCACACCTAATAGATGATGCACCACCTCATTTCTGGGGTCAGGTTAAAGAGTTCCTCTACAAACGATTTCCCAACATGTGGATCAAGCGAGGGCACTCCATTCCTTGGCCACTGAGACCTCCCTACTTGTGATTTCTTCCTCTGGGGATATGTCAAAGACAAATAGTACAGTAGTACCCCAATAGCAGACTGGTTAAACTTTGCAAATAGGTAGTTACTGCTGTTGCATCTGTGACTCTCCAAATGCTTATCAACACCTGGACAAAAGTGGAATACCGTTTGGATGTTTGTCAATCCACATGTAGTTTACACTTTGAAATCTACTGAGGACCACTAAAACTTGGTAAGTTGTCAAAACCTCATGCATGTAGGTCAACTTAAGGGAAAATTATTATGCTTCTTTATTCATCAATTTCATCTTGGACACTGTATTGTACTGTTATTTGGCCAGTCTTGTTTTTCAATCATTGAAGTATTAGTGTGTCAAATAACACTTTTTTTATTTTCATTTCAGTGATGCCATTGTCACCCAGATTTTAGATGAACTTGGCCTGGATCTTAGTGACAAGTTGAAGGAGTTACCAAACACAGGTGGAACTCTAAGCACGGCAGCATCAGCTTCTGCAAAAGCAACACCTGTTGCTGATGCCGACGCAGATTTACAAGCAAGACTGGAAAATTTGCGTAGGGAATAAAGAAACCGAGTGCAGAGTATATTCTTTAAAGTGTAAATGCCTTCAAAAGTAAGTTGATAACCACATATTTTTATACAAGGCAGTAGTTATTAAAATAATGTAAGCTGTGGGGAAAGGTTTTAGTGTTACATGAAAAAAAATATGGTGAAATTAAATATCAAAGCACACTTGATAAAGTGAACTGTTTATTAACAGTAGAACAGCGGCAGTCAGTCTGATCACTGTCATCCACCCTGTTGACATTTTTTGGACCTGAATGATATCTTAGTTATAATCTTCATTAGATGTGTTGCTGTTTCTTTGTACCTGTCAATGTTGGTTAGGTAGATAGGACAGTCCTTTAATTTTGTGCTTCTATATATTGTTGGTTTATGGTTCATGTTAAGAGGTCTGCATGGGCCTGGAAGCCCAACCTGGCCCTCGTGCTAGGCTGGGCTTTTTTTCTTTTTTTATCAGTTAAGTGAAAAATTCCACACTCAGGCCATACCTGGCCTATATTGGAAGGTTGCTCCTGGATTAAAGAAATACTTTGTAGTCTCACAAAATGGAGGCTTAGTTGTTAAATAATCAGATGGTGAAGATCACACTGAGTGAAATGAAAGACCCCATCCACCACCAGATGTGTTGATTAATTACAGCTGAAATCAACAAGCCATGCTGTAAGACGAGAGCCCGAAACAGGATAGTTTATTTCTTTAAAGGTTGGATCAAATTCTATTTCCACGTCATTGGCTTTAACTACTAAAATGGGGCTTTTTTCTTTTCTGAGAAATGTGTACATAAACAGACTTTTCAGCTTCATGAAGCCAGAACTAAACACGCTTCTGGCTAAATCTGTTGCTGTACTGAAGGTCAGGAAGTTCAAAGTACTTTTTACATATTTAGGGATTGAGGCTACCTTGTTTATACTTAAATGCATAGATGCCAACTAGTATGGATTTTCCGTAATTTTACGAATTTTTGGTTGCCGTTACGGAAGTGCGGAAACACCGCTGAAATTACAGAAAATCCTCATTTGATTTAATTTTCTGAGATAGAAAGCAAATTTTCATCAACTTAAAAATTTTTGTTGGTTCTTCAAGTTTTTCTGGGGGAAAAAAATTAAATGCTAATTCAGGGCTGCCAGACCTGCGCCAATTGCGCCAGCCTGCGCCAAAACGTTGTTCTTGCGCCATTCTGCTAAAAAATCGCCATTTCGACGAAATCTGCGGCAATTTTGCGCCAAAAGTTAAAATTCACCGGTCATCGATATTTTAGCGTTATCTTACGACATTTGAAATCGATTCAGCGGTTAATTCGTACGTGAGATCCTTCCGCGGATTCGCGGAGTCCCCTCCGTTTTTTTTTTTTGTTGTTGTTGTTGTTATTTTTTTGTCATTTTCGTCGAGATCGATGCAAAAGTGAAGAAATTTTCGGGATATTAGTTGGGGGGGGGTCGTATTCCGCCTGGGGACGTTGTTTTGTCTTTTTAAACGTTCGGAAACGGAAGTTAAACGAAGTGCAGATTTTTCCCGTAATCGTATTTTTTTCTCTCTCACGATGTTGCTTCTGTTCAGTATTGTTAAATATAATTTCATTGAATAATTTCAGCTTGAAATTGTAGGCAACGATTTCCGAAAACGGAAGTTAGGCCGCCCGAAAATTTTCCCGTAATCTACGGCGACGAGATTCTCACGCTGATTCGAGGAATTCCGTCCTTTTTTTGTTATCATTTGGACCATGTACGAAATCGATGCATAACTGAACTTAAATTTTGGGGGAGATTGGTGGCGGGGGGGGGGTCGGGTCGGGTCGTTTTCTCCGTCAGAGGACGGAATTTCAGAATTTCACCCTTCAAAAACGGAAAGTAGACGAAGGTAAGATTTCTCTGGTAATCGTAATTTTTTTTTCTCGCGATGTTTTCTCTACTCAGTATTGTTAGATATAATTTTATTCCATAAATATTTTCATTTCAGCTTGAAAATGTTGGATAAATTTCCGAAAACTGAAGGCTTGAAAAACCGTTATTTCAAGCCATGTTTCCCGATTTAGCGATCGCAAAAAAATATTCGTGTGGAAGAACCAAGGCTACTGCACTAATTCAGCACATGGCCAGTGTTTCTACAAGTAACATCGTATCCGAAGTTTTAAAAAATCCTTTTTCTATATCTACGGACGGAAGTAATGATGCTCAAGCAAATAAACTGTATCCCATTACAATAACATATTTTGACGAAAAAATAGGGAAAAATTTAACTGTTTTGTTATCATTGGTTGAATCAAGTTATAATACAGGTGAAAGAATATCAACGTTTTGAACAATGAGTTTGTTAAAAAAAAATATCTCATGGAGCAACTGTGTGTCATTTTCCTGTGACAATGCTAACACTATGATAGGTCAAGTAAAAGGTGTTGTTTCTCACATAAATAAGGTTCAGCCTGCAATCATAGTGCAGCGATGTTCATGCCATTTAGTAAATTTAGCTGCACAGAAATCTGCTACTCAACTGAAAGGATTTAATGTTGAGCAGTTTCTGATACAGTTGTACTTTTTTTGGAGAAAAGTTCAAAGAGGAAACACAATCTAAAACTGAGTCAAGCTGTTTTTTGTGGCACTAAACCAAACAAAATTCTAAAGCATGTCAATACTCGCTGGTTATCACTTTTGCAGGGATGCCAACTTCTACGCATTTGGCGTAGAAACTACGCATTTCTTTAGCTTTACTACGCACTACGCATCATATGCCTAATACTACGCTTTTGTTGCTATGACGCCACATTTTTTCCCCGCTAACTTTATTTAGCATAATTTCTGTGTTATTTGCTGACCCCCTTAGCATTTATCATGGACCCAAGTGCTTTAGCGTATTCAGACAACTCAATAACAGGTTGCATATAAGAATAGTCAAAAAGCGCAATGCAGGATCTTCATTATTCAATGTTTTACCAGCTATACTTCGGTATCTGGACTGCGTCATCTGCTACATCGAAGCAACTGCCGATAGGTGGCGCTTCCGCTGCTTCGCCGCCGAGGCTGGTAACTGCGCATTAAAGACTGGAGGTTACGCGCTGATCCTCGACTACGTCCTACTCAATCGCCTGTGTCTCCGTTTCTCTTTGCTACTTCACACACACACACACACACACAATAACCGACTGGAACTGCTTTCACCCTCCTGTGATGGGTAGCAGCGTCACGTAGGAATGCGAGTGCGCACGCTCTGTACTAAGGAGTATTATTCGAAGCGTTTTCACTGAAGTAAGCAGGTGGTTTATTTTATTTAGCATATCAGTTGATCTTGCATGCGTGCGCACACACGTTTCACGATCTTCTAATCGGACAACGTGGGAGCGCCGCCGTGTCGTTCGCATAAGTAGTACAGCTTCGGTTTGGATTTTATAGTGCTTTTCTTTCTTTATGGCCAAGTGCTTCTGCTTGCTTTCCATATGCTTTCGCGACTTGTGAACACATTTAGCGATTACACGTTTTTAATATGGCTGAACAAGCAAGAAAAAAGGTAAAGATTGCAGATCAGAAATTTAAGTCGTCATATTCAGAAAAATGGCCATGTTTGCGTGCATCAGATGTGTCATCGAATGATACATTTTGCACTGTGTGTAACAGCAATTTTTCTGTTAAACATGGTGGTTCCTATGATTGTACCCGGGATATTGCATCAAAGAAGCATCAATCGATGAGTAAAATTATAACTCAGACAAATCCTTTGTCTACTTTCTTGGTGAAAACTGACTTGGAATTAAGGACAACGAATGCAGAAATGCTTTTTACTGCATTTCTGGTTGAGCACAATTTGCCACTGAGTGCAGCGGATCATGCTGGGCCGTTATTCAAAAATATGTTTACAGACTCGGAAATCGCAAAAGCTTATTCATGTGCTCGTACAAAAACTACAGCTGTGTTAAAATGTATGGCTGAAAAAACTGTTTCAGATATTATGTTATCATTAAGGAGTTCACCATTTTCAATGGCAACTGATGGCAGCAGTGATCAGAATTATACTAAATTATATCCTGTTATAGTAAGATATTTTGATGTAAATAAGCAAAAAATAGTTTCTGCAATATTGTCTCTCTTGGAATGCAGTGATAATACTGGTTATGGTATTTTTTGTATTCTGGATAAAGAAATGGAGAAGAAAAAAATTCCATGGAAAAATTGTATTTCTTTTGGTTGTGACAATGCAAGCACTCTGTTAGGGCATTTGAATGCTGTAGCTGCACATATAAAAAAGTAAACTCTTAACATTTATGTCCAAAGTTGCTTCTGCCATTTGCTTCACATATGTGCTAAAAAATCAGCAAAAGAGCTTACTTGTGAAGTTGAATCACTGCTGTTGGACATTTATTTTTATACTGACAAAAGTTCAAAGAGAAAGAAAAGGCTGTTGAACTGTCAAGAAATGTGTTTGCTTAAATCGTATAAATTCTTAAAATATGTCTCAACAAGGTGGCTGTCATTGTTAGATGCTGTAAATAGAATGTTATCTCAATAGGATGCTATAACAGAGTTTTTACTCAAAGTCGGACGATTTGAAAGACAATGACCGAGTCAGAAATGTGAAAAAGATGCTTCTGTCCCCAGATACAAAGTTGTATCTGTTATTTCTGCAAGCAACATTACCTGTATTTACATCATTAAATGTTAAATTACAAAGTGAAGCACCAATGATCCATCTTGTTAGAAGAAACCTTTATTCTTTCCTTACTGATTTATTGGTAAGATTTATCAAACCTTCTGCCATACCAGACTTTTCGAGTGACTTAAGTAAACTAAAATTTCTGAAACTGAGCTATCAAAAAGCAAACGAAGATTTAGTTATTGGTGCTAAAACCAGAGCATATCTAATTGAAAATAAAATTAGTGAAACAGAAGCAAAGAACTTTTATTGTTGTGTAAGAAAGTTTTATGAAGCTGCGTGTACATATACTATCAAAAAGTTCTCCTTGTGTGGTGAATTTTTGAAACATGCTGAAGTAGCTGATCTAAATTTAAGGAAACGAGTCTCTTTCTCTTCAGTCAAGTATTTTGTAGATACTTTCACTGGAATTGTAGCTAATGATGACTTGGACAGTCTGGAAATGGAATTTTCCAGGTATCAAGCAGATCAATTTGACAGTGATTTTCTATCTTCAAATGCGGATATAGCTTGGGCAAAAATTTCAGAATTGAAAGATGGAAATGGGGCAGCGAAGTACTTTTTTCTTCCAAAAATAATGCTAGCGATTTTAGTTGTGCCACACAGTAATGCTGGGGCTGAAAGAGCTTTCAGCATTGTAAAAAACAGTATGACTGAGTTTCGACCACGTTTAAGCATAGAAACATTAAATGCACTATTTGTCGAAAAAATCAATATGCTGAATAACAGTGAGCCATGTTATGGTAGGAAATTTTTAAAAGAAGAAATTCAAAATGCAAAGCATGCAACTGTTCAGCAACTGAAACAGGCAGAATAAACATGTTCATATATTATTCTTGTTGATTCAGACTATGCTGATTGATAGATGGCAGACTTCTACTTTTGACTTTTTTTTTTCTCTCTCTAGTAAAGAGAGGGTCTGTCAATTAGAAGTTGTGAAACGAGCATGGTGAATAATTTAGTTTGCTATTATAAATAATTTGTGTACAACCGGGGGATATTATATTAAATCATGTGTTCATGCCTAACCTGTGATTTCTTATTTGTGTGGATCCTGTCATTTATTCTAGCAGGAATAGGGGTAAGTAAAACACCCTTTTTAATTTTCTCCATTGTCGATGTTTCGTAAGTCGCTAATTGTTTAAATCAAGATCTCAAATCTGCACATACAGTTCTCAATATTGATTTTTTTCTGGTTATTTTTGTAACTGTCTAGTCTGTAGTAAATTTACAACATCTTAAAATACTTTTTCGTAATATTTCTTGTGTCTACACATGAAAGCTCAAAACTACGCATTTTAATGGCTTGGACTACACATGAATGCTGTAAGAGGTTGGCATCCCTGCTTTTGGAATCCATTGACAGAATTTTAGAACAGTGGGAGGCTCTAGAACATTATTTCAGTGACAATGAAGAAGCTAATTCACAGTATAAGAACCTTGGAAGTATGATTGGAAATCCTTCATCCAAACTTTATTGTCTTTTTTTATCTGCTACTCTTCCTTTGTTTACATCTGTTAACGTGTTCTTGCAGCAGGAAGCTCCGCTTGTGCATGTATTACAAAGAAAACTTCATAGTCTGTTATTTGAATTGCTTGTACGATTTATCAAGCCATCAGCATTTGATGTGACAGCAACATCTCTTGCAGATGGAAATTTTGAAAGAAGGAGAAATAAAAAAAAAAAAACTGTGATCTCGTAATTGGGTCAAAAGCGAGATCTTATATAGGCACAACTGCGGATCTGAGTGAAGACACAGTGGTTACTTTTTATTCTGAGGTAAGGGAAGTTTACAAGGCAGGCTGCAATTACATTTCAAGAAAATTTCCACTTAATGATGAATTTCTGAGTCATGCTGAAAATTGCAGATGTAGCATTAAGGCAAAGTGTTTCTTTTGTATCAGTCCAATATATTTTCCCTGTTTCCAGTTTTGAAACCAGAAAGATCTGACAAGGTGGAATCTGAATTTGCTCACTACCAGTTTGAAAATTTTAACTGTACCGTTACTTCTGGGAGAATGGATGAAGTGTGGCACAGAATTTCTTTAATGAAAAATGAAAGTGGCCAGTTGAAGTATGAATCATTAAGCAAAATTATGAAAATGATTTTAATAGTCTCTCATAGCAATGCAAGTACAGAAAGAATTTTCAGTATTGTGAAAAAAAAACATGAATGAATTCAGACCTAATTTAAGTACTCATGTGCTGTCTTCTTTATTAGTAGAAAAAATAAGCAGCATTGCACACAGTGAACTATGCTATCAGAAGAAGTTTTTGCAAATTGAACTTAGGAAGGCCAAAATGGCAACTACAGCCAGTTTATCGTAATAATTTGGCCAACATTCCAAGGAATAATTTTTCTTCATGTCTGGAGGTAATTTATTATATTTTCCTGGTAGACAGTATTTTAAATTTTCCCACTGGCAAATTATTTTTTATTGTATTATTATTATTATTATAATTATTATTATTATTATTATTATTATTATTATTATTATTTTGTTAATAGTTCTGACAGATTAAAATTTGTTGCAGTGTTAATTACCCAAATTTGCCGCTTGTAGACTGGATTACTGAAAATTACTGAAAAAAAAATGTTACTGAAAATTACTGAAAAATGAATATGTTGGTTACTGAAAATTACTTTTAGAGGTTGGCATCTATGTAAATGTAAAATAGGAAACTTGTATATGTTTGTAAAGGATGTATGTAGTCAGGGCCCATGAGAAATCAGAAATTCCCATGAGAAGTGACATGTTTCACTGCATTACATTCCCTTCAAATTACTGAAGTAATTAAGTTCAGTACAGCAACTTTGTTTCTCTAGAACAGGGAGTCTTGAACCTTTTCAGAATCATGAACCACATGGCAAAATAGAATAGGACTTATGGGCCACTTGAAAAAGATTTAAAATGCCTGTGTTTGTTATGAATATAGATTATTTTAGAGAGATTTTAAGTCCTAAAACTTAACTTATAGAAAAAGAATGATGCAATTAACATGATATTTATGTTGCAAATAAATCCGAAGTAGGTACTTGATATAACTACATTTTTCAGTACTCTTTAAACATTTTAGTTATGTAGTTTAATGCAGCTTAGCTCATAGCAGATTTGGGAATTCAAAGTCTATGAACACATGGTACCTGATTATTCATTTCTGGGCTGTAAAGTGGAAATTCTGAGAAAAGCCATGCACAGGCTAGGCCCCCTAAATTTTGGGACCAGAATTTCCAAATTTGGGCCCATGCAGACTTCTAGTTCATGTGTTATGGAGGAAGGCCTGAAGTTTTGTTGTTTATATTTTTGTTTCTAGGCCAAAACATTTGAACTTGCAAGTTATGTGAGGTTCATTTGCAGTTTGTTGTTGTTTGATGCCCATCGTTTTACAACACATTTTTATGGTGAAGGAGAACAAACCAAAACTCATCTTGCTCTTGTTATCCTCCAAAAAGTTTTTGTGTTTTTTTTTTGTGTGTGTGTGTGTGATGCCAACACATTGCATAAATTAAAAACTGTCTTTTTTTATAGATACATTCAAAACTATGAAAATCATAAATGGCTGTGTGAATGTATTTATACCTTCTACTTGAAAGTACTGTTCTAAGTGATCTGCTGTTTGTTCGAAGTTGGATTCCCATTCATACTTTTGAGCAATCTGAATGTCCTAAATGTTGCAATGAAACTTGATAAGTGTTAGACAACTATAGAAAAGCAGCATTGAAGCTATGTTAGAGTGCAAATATATATTGTTTCTAAAACTTCTATTAATGTGCTACAGTATGCTGTTCCAATTCAGGATGCTGCAATTCTCTGTTTTCCTAGCAATTTGCCATATAAATTTATGAAGCACAAGTGCAAAATTTCTGGAATAGATTTTGGCATCATTTTTGGTTAGTTATATAAAACTGTAATGTAACAGTTAAGACATGAAAGAATGCATTCATATTGGCAAAGGAAAAAATTAAATGTTTTCAAAAGTAATTCGAGTAAACTATTGTTTTTGTAATTGAAAATAATAAACAGAATTATACTTTTTTTACTTACTTTACAGTCCCTTGATTACATTTTTTGAAAAAAGAAAAAAAAAACTTTTCCTTAACTCCCTTTTTAAAATAATTAAGGATCCTTTTATAGCTACAACAATCATGGGATGCAATAAAATACCCTGATTATATTGAGGATTATTTTTATTACTATTGGACTGTAATAAAATACCCTCATTTTTCATCATCTAACATTTTTTTAATATTTTTGTTTTGAGAGTGGTAACCATGATCTTACAGCACTTTACTTTTTCGACAGCAGTGTCCTGTGTATACGTAGAAACATCTTAAAAGTAACTGAAAGTCATTGTAATATGAAGGTGGACCGCTCTATACCATTTGGTAGAGGGCATTGGTATCGATCTTTAACAGTTAACTCTGACAACAGGCAGAATTGTGTTACTTGTGTATAGGAGGTGTTTGAGTTAGTGAGGCTGTGTGTGTGTGTAAAGTGTAAACCACAAAAACAGTGCAAGCTTTAGACATTGTTCACAGCAGTAGAGTAATGAAAAATCAACTATGTTTGACTGGTATAAACAATTCAATAACATACAGGAGTCTCGGCTGAAGTCATGCATCCTTGACAGCATGGGCATTTTTAACTGACTGAGAGATCACAATTATACCATAACCATTATTTGCTAAATCTGGCTTTTTGCAACTGTTGTGTAGCTTGGTTATGATGGCTGAAGACATCATCACATCCCATGCAACTTGTCTGGCATTTTTGCCCCACACCGAAGAAGGCAGTTCATGACTGCCTCAACATGGTTCGTACGGGCGCTTAAAAATGCTTAAAGGTGCTGAATTTTGCGAAAAAAAAAATTAAGGGCCCTTAATTGTGCTTAATTTTTGTTTTGGGTGCTTAAAAGTGCTTATTTTTATGTTTTTCCCCGATATTATCCACCCTGAACGTGAAAAACATCGTCAAGTTTCAGCTCACTGTCGCGAAACTCTGTAACTCCCTCCCGTCCTCCGTTTTCTTGGCGTGTGTGTTTGTTCTATGGCCGTAGGTGGAGGGAGCTTAGGTAGCGTGATTTGGCCATTCGACACAAAGTTGATTACCGACCGAATCCTTTGAACACCCCGAGCTATGGACCTTGCTGTCGCCGGTTGGTCACGTGAAAGTTTGGCCTGATCGCCGACTTTTACGGGGAGGGCACGCTAGACATTTTGTTTTTGTGTGCAGCATGTGATTTGTCAGTGTGTGCTTTCTCTACCATTTGATGACAAGTTAAATACTCGATTGTATTAAGTTGATTGGGCGTTTGATGTACAATACCTGGGGGAAAATGTATTTTTAATCCACTGTGGATTCAAAAAAGGGATTATAAGGACTGGATATCCTTAGTTAATACAGATAAAAAGGAAAGCAAGTTGCAGAATTTGTGCAAAGGATATAGAGATTGGAAGCATGCGAGAATTTGCCGATTTTTACACATCTGTTTTTTGCTTCTTTCGCCGTGGCTCAGGATTACGTCACCCTGAAGCCTCTGAATAAAGTTCGTGACACAGCCGTTTGTTTCTTTTCTTTTCTTCTTTCTTATTATTTTTTTTTCTGAGGAGAAGAAATTTGTTTTGGTTGTTTGAAAGCTCGGTGCCATGCTGGGATTACGTGGGCCCAGCACGCTTCTTTCGCCACGTCACGGACATACTTCTTTTGCTGCGGCCCAGGATTGCATTGGCCCGATGCCTTTGAACCAAGTTCGTAACGCACCTCTTTGTTTCTTTTCTACTTTTTTTTTCTGAGGAGGAGGAGGAATGTGATTTGCTAGTTCGAAAGCTAAGTGGAAAGAAAGCACGGCTTCGGGCCAGGATAACGGCGGCCCGAAGCCTGTGAACAAAGTTCGTGACAGCACTCTTTGTTTCTTTTTCTTTTCTCTCTGAGGAGGAAGAATGTTTTACGTGTTTGAAAGCTAAGTGGAAAGAAGGCACAGCGCCTGGCTCCAGGATTGCATCAGCTGTTATCATTTGGGGCTTTCTCATGATCAATGCACAAACTGAGCAGAAATCTTGGGGGAGGGGGTCATGGCTGTTGCTAGACTTCTGTCAGGGTGGGCAAGAATTATTTTTACTAGGGCAAGTTTGATAGCAACTTAATTTATAAAACACTGAAAGAAAGAATTTGTAATGCTTTTTACTACAGGCTGCAGAGGTATTTGTGCATTCCCCACTCCCCCTGATCTCCTGGATGAATACTCATTAATTTTGGAACTGTCTTAAAGTCTTTGTTTTCTGGAATATAAAAGAATCCATTGTTTGGAATTATTTTTTGCTAATATTCCGCCCCAATTTTTAAGAAAATTAGTAAAGCCTAAAGAGTTACATTCTCGCATAATGAACATGACACACTGCCATTAGCGCCAGTAACATTTCCTGATTAAAAGAAAATTTCATGCCTTGGAAAAGGGTCTTAAAACAGATGTTTTCGTGGGTTAGGATTTGACGAGAAATAAGGAGACACAAACAATACATTTCCTCTCCTTAACCCCTTTCCTTCAAGCCAACAGCCTTGTCTTGCACTCATCTCTTCCAAAGCAGTCGTCAGCCATGACCTACTCCCTCATTGCCCTAAGGCAGGCTTAACAGCTCTGGTATAGCTTTAGACTCCACATTCCGTGTTGGAATCCCCTACTTAGTTGCACAAACAAGCAGCAGGGGCAATTACTGATGACCTCTAACAACAGCAAAGTGATTATTAATGATTCAGTGAATTCCAATTTACCATTTTTATTTGCCCCTGATAACTCAAAAAAAAAAAAAAAAAGTTTAGATTGAGAATTTGGAAGAGTGGAGAACAACTGAATTTTTTCATTGCCCTGTGGATGCTTATTTGGATAACCTAAGAAGAAGGAAAAACACTCTTCCTAGGGTCAAATATGTAGGTCTATACAACGAAAACATGGGAGTTAATATTTCCCAGCAAAGTCCAGATTATATTTTAAAGTTAGAAAAAATTTAAAATATGGCACATCTTAAACTGGGCAGGTAGCAGGGTGAACAAGATAATTTTCAGGGTGGACTAAAGCCCATCCCCTTGGTGATGTCTCTAGAGGGGGAGGGGTCATTTTCTGTTTGAGGATGTAATTGAATCTTCTGGAAATGGAAGTTAGTTGGAGTGAAGATTTATCTCGTAGTCGTAATATTTTCTTGTGGTGTTCCTTCTGCCCAGTATTTTTCTTAAATATCCATTTATTCCATAAATACTTACATTTCAGCTTAAAAATAGAGGAAAGAGTATTTAGAACAGTCTTGTCAAAAATGTTACAAATTATTAATTTAAATGTTTGCTATACTTGTAAATGTATGGGTAGTTTAAATATCTGTAATGTTGGTAGTTTTTTAGGGGGCTTAAAATTTAAATAAAAGGTCCTTAAAAAGTGCTTAATAACTCCTTCATTTTTATCCTTAAAAATGAGTGTGAACCCTGCTCAAGGATGGCAGAACTGTTGGAGAAAGCTTGTGTATGTGTACAGACTGTACTTTGTGGTTAGTCGTTATGCATGCACTTCAGGTAGATTGATTTGTGGTTTGATCCCAAGATTTTTTTTTTATATCCCTTTATGTGTCTTTCTCCGTAGTTACAGTTTTTAAAACTGATGCTGTCATGTCAGAGCATTTATTAAGGTAAATGATGCTTCTATAAATGCATTTTATATGCAGCACACAGGGATTAAAGAAAAAAATGGAATGGAATGCAATACATGTAATAACACAATATCTGGCATTACTTACCTTTATGGATAAGAGTCTTTCTGGGCTCCTTTTGACCCCTGTTGCATATGCAGCATGTCATATTGGACTTTCAAATCTTCCCCTACGTTTTCCAACATTTCCGAAGTGATTTCCGTGAATGCTGTGGAAATTTTGTGCTTCCAATCCTTGATGCTCTGAGGTTGCTGTGCATACAACAATGTTCTTGATAAATACCCACTCAAGGAAATCTGAGGTCAGATCAGGAGAATTTTTAGATCAAGCATTGCCCCCCCCTCCCCCCCCACATACACCACAACCACACCAGTTATCATTAAATGTTATGTTTAAGAATTTCCATACTGCCATTACCCAGTAGGGTGGAGTTCCATGTTGTTGGAAAAAGGCTGACAATAATGCCTTGATTTTTTCTTCTATTTTTTGTTAACTTTTATTTTGTCCTGACGAATTTTAAAAACTTCTGTTTTCTTCCCCCGAAAAAATTCTATATACATTCCGGCCAGACAGTCAGTTTTGAGCTTGCCCTTTCCGTTGCGTAGCTTGTAAGCAGATGCTCATAACTCCAAATAATTGTGTTATGCATATTCGCCCTGTCACTCATGTGAAATGTTGTCATGTCTGTGAATAACCATCAGTTCAAAAATTTGCTGTCTTCATCCAGTCACCCATTATCAATACAGACTGAAATGTATGTGATAACATACACAGGACCACAAAGTATGGAAAGTATGGTCCTGTGTGTATTATGCTGTATGTGATAAGGGTGCACCTGCAAGTAACCAGGAAAATTCACTGGCATGTTGTGCATGACACATTCACCTCCAGACACAAGTGTTATAGGTGAAGATTATGCCACATTGTAGTGAACACAAGAGCTTTTTTTTTTTTTTTTTTTTTTTTTAAATCTAACTGGTTGTGCAAAATCTAGAAATTACAGTGTAATGCCTAGAACTTCTGCTATTGGTTGGCTATGTTGATGATGACATTGGCTCAGCGAAAAGCCCACGGGAGAGCACAGGGCAGTGTGAGATCAGTAACTTGCTGAAGAGACTGAAGGACTGTGTGCTAAATCAAATATTTTTAGCAGATTCTACCCAACAAGACTCGCCACTATCTCTTGGTATGCTATTTCACTTTTGTATTTTCCCTCTTTGTGTATGCAAATAATTGTTATTTAGTTATACCATGAAAAAGGTTAAGTATGAAATTGGAATCTTAAACATGTAATTTCAATTTTGGTTTTGCAAATTTTGCAATTTAAACCCTGAGATTATGAGCAAAATTCAAATCTTGAAATAACTTTTAACTACAGTTTTACAATTTACATTCTGTATATTGCATGTGAAATTATTCTATCAGGATGGATAAAACTGATTTGACCTACTAAACTGTCTTTTTAAATTATAATTTATTACATTCAATAATGAAGGAAACTTTCATGCTTATGATTTATTATGCAAATTTGCATTAAAATTCAGTTAGATCTTTTGGCTGAATATCAACTATGGGCACACTAGTAGCAAGTGTTCACATGGTGAACGTTGTTTCCGTAACTGTTGCCGTCAGAGGTTTCCAAATAATCGGAATGATGAAAGGTGTGTCCAAATCACAAGAGTTTTTGCTTAAGGGAATTTCATTATTTTCCCTGTAGTGTAAGGGAAATTAAATTCATATGCATGAAATTTTCCTTCATTATTCAATTCATTCTGTTATGTGAAATGCTCTTCCACCAATGTCTAATTTATTACATCCACAAACTTAAATTATGTAGGGAAATAATGTAAAAGTCATCATGATAGTTAGATTTGTATAGTTAAGCCTTGTGTAAAAGTACATTTGTTTTTGTCATTGCTGAGGATGCAATCAGTAAGAAATATAAAAGTGAATTAATATCCCTAAAAAAATTTTTTTGTGGGATACTTGAAACTCCTTTAAAAGTGATTGTTTTCTGTGGGAGAAAAGGAGTGAAAGCCCTTGTGCACATTTAAAAAAAAAAAAAAAAAAAAAAAAAGGATGAGCATACAAAGACAAAAGGAAGGCCTGGCACTAGGAAAAACCCAGTCAGATTGTACCAGGGGTGCAGAATTTGTCCGAACTCGCGAACGAGGTTCGGGGGAAATTAAGGCAGCTCTGGGGAAATTTTTGCCCGCAGGTAAAATAATAATAGTAGTAATAATAATAAAACGAAAAAATTGACTTGTTAACAATGAGTATACCGTGAGAGATAAAAGTAATTTACTGCACAGTAATCAGGTAATCATTTTGAAAAATGTCATGTCGTTATAAATATAAGAGGTTATGAGCACAGTGACGTACTGCAGACTGCCGCTGGCATATGATTCACCGAGCCCAAATGACTTTACTAATGCCAAGACGTAGACAGTGTGGCACGAGTAATAAGTATGGCGCAACCACATGCTAATAAAAATTTTTCCGAAACTAATAACAGCTTATGTGTCGTAGGCGCCGATTTGAAAAATTATTAGGGGTTCCGCACATTTTAAAGCGAATGACCCATGCATTTTTCAAAGGATTTAAGTCTAATTTAAATTTTATTCAGTAAAATTATCTGGCACAATTATACGCCTGAAATGCTAGAATGAAATAAATTATAGTTAATTGCAGAATTTTTCTTAGCTGTTTATTTTTCAGCCTCTCTGCCCCACCACTGTTTTCACCTAGACCCAAAAATGTTTCAGACATTTTGAATCTAAAATAAATATTAGGTTTTTTTTTTTTTTTCGAATTTTTAAGTAATAGACTTTAATGATTAGTTCTTAATCATCAACATATAGATCTAATACTCGCTTAAACTTGTATGAAAGTCCGCTACAGTTTTGGGGGAAATTTCGGACAGAAAAAAAATTGCGTTCTGGGGAAATATTGGGCCCTGAAAATTTTCTGCACCCCTGGATTGTACATTTGCTTTCATTTTCCAGGCATTATATCAATAACTCTTTGAAACAGACACAATTGCTGGGAAGGAAGAAAAGAAGCCAAGATCCAACATGTGGACTGTCAAATTCCTTTATGTGTTACTCTTTGTTTCGAGAAGTATGACACAAGGCTCACTCACATTTAGTGTGTGTTGGTTCTTGGTCTCAAATACCATTCTGTCATTTCGCATTTGCCTTTTGTGTGTATGCATCTCCATATAAAAGTATTTCTTGTAAATAAAATTATCTCATTTTATTGTTTTATTGTGTTTATAATGCAGGTTTGTATTATAATGAGGAGAATTTGGACTATACACTGAAGCGCAATTGAATTATAGACAGCTGGCGTTATGCAAATGTGGCGCTGTGGGCGGCCCTGTAAATGAAAAAGACATGACGTATGCAGCGATCCGACAATATAAGGAGTTCCAATACTGATGAGTCGCACAAACTAAATCTCACGAGTAAAAGCCGTCTATGTGCGGATAATTGAAAGTAAAATAAAACTCGGCTTAGCTTAAATCAAATTAACTCATATTATGAGACATCAATTTAATAAAACCTCATATATTTTTTTGTATATATTTTTAAAACCTTATGATATTTTTAAAAAACAGATTAAAAGACATTATGATGTCTTTTAATCTGTTTTTTAAAAAATATCATAAGGTTTTATTAAATTGATGTCTCATAATATGAGTTAATTTGATTTAAGCTAAGCCGAGTTTTATTTTACTTTCAATTATCCACACAAAGACGGCTTTTACTCGTGAGAATATAAGGAGTAATGCGACAGGAATCAGTAAGAGTCGGACGCAGTATGGGTAAGACGAAGGATCTAAGTGCATTTGATCGTGGGCAAATTATCGGGGCCCGACGAATGGGTCACTCCATCTCGGAAGTCGTGCAAGTACTGGAATTTTCACGAGCCACTGTGTCACGGGTGCAGCGTGTGAGTACATCAAATCCGGTAAAACCATCCCTGCAAGGGCCAACTGCCGTGGACAACAGCGTGTGGATGAGCGGGGTCCTCGTTGGCTAGCCAGCATTGTAGCAGCAGATAGACTAGCCACAGTGCAAGAAATCACTCTGCAATTTAACGCTGTTGCACAAAAACGTGTAAGCAGCCACACCATCCAGAACCATCTCCTTGCTATGGGCTACAGAAGCCATCGTCACACGAGGGTACCGCTGCTGACCGCACATCACAGGGTGCAAATTTAGCATGGGCGCAGGAACATCGCCACTGGACCCTAGACATGTGGAAAATGTTGCCTGGACTGATGAGTCAAGATTCACGTTGGTACATGCGGATGGCAGGATACGAGTATGGTGCAAACCACATGAAGCGATGGATCCTTCTTGCCAGCAGGGTTCTCTTCAAGCTGGTGAGGGTGGCATTCTCGTCTAGGGACTGTTTACGTGGAATGAAGTGGGACCCCTGATACGTGTGACATCGTCCGTCACAGGTCAACGGTACCGGGATATCGTGGACGACCATTTGCTCCCGTTTGTGCGTCTTCAACATCCCACTGGTGACCTCATCCTGCAACAAGACAATGCACCGTGCCATCGCTCCTGAATTGTATCCGGATGGTTGGATGAACACTCCACCGACGTGACCTCGCTTCCTTGGCCAGCTAGGTCACCTGACCTCAATCCCATCGAGCACATCTGGGATGCCATCGAGAGAGATGTTCGAGGCTCTGATCCTTCTCCATCAAATCTTCCTGAACTGTATGAGCTTGTTCAGGGGTCGTGAATCCGTATGGCTTCCCAACGCTTCCGGTGTCTTGTCGAGTCCATGCCGAGATGAATCGCCGCCGTCATCAGGGCGAAAGGTGGTGCTACACGTTACTAGACAGGTATCTCTAATTCAATTGCTCTTCAGTGTACAGTAATAAAGCTTTGAAAATTAAAATATATTTTACTGAGCTAAGTAATCTGTTAAAAAACAACAACAACAACAAAAAACAAACAGTTGCAGCTTCTTCTGTTTTCATCAGACATAAATTATGAGATATGCTGCATTGAAAACCATTTTTCAGGTACAGAATGCCTGCTACTATTATACAGATAATACATTCTGCAGAGATGCCAACAGCTACGGATTTTCTGTAATTCCTACGGAAAACCGTGACTTTGCTACGGAAAATTAACGGAAGTTATTAATTTTTATTTTGCTTGTTCCTCTTCCCAACGCAACGGCGGCCACTTGACAATCCGTCATGCTTGCGATGCTGCTCACTTCCAGTTCTGCCTCTTGAAGTTGCTCGGGTCTTAGCGCAAGCGGCAGGTACTCGAAACCCTCCCTCCCCAGCATGCAACATTCTGGGGACATTAGCGTAGCTCGCTTTGGTGGTGGACGTGGGCGGAGTTTGGCCTGAAGCTCTTTCACAGTGCAGCGGCAAGCTGTTGAAAATCGTTTGGTGCAGAACGTGAGTGTCATTGCCTGGCATCGGAGTTTTTTTTTATTAAATCGTGCATCGACCATTCATGTCAGTAATTAATATTTTGAAGATTTTTTTTCTTGCATTGCAGAAAAGTATGCTTGGATTTCGTTCGCAGATTTCGCCAAAATGCGTAATTACGCATCTAGTGCGCATCAAAATTTTACCAACGTTTAAAAATCTGCATCAGGAATTTTTCGTGATGCGTAGAAATACACATCGTGAAGCGCATAAAGTACGCATCAACGCGTAAAAATACGCATCGAGAAACGCGTAAAATACACATCGAGAAACGCGTAAAACTATGCATCGAAGAATTTTACCAACGCGTCAAAATACGCATCGGGACAGCATTTCGCCTTTCAAAAACGGAAGTGAACGAAATAAAGATTTCTTCTGTAATCGTAATTTCGTTTTCCTGCGATGTTGCCTCTGTCTAGTATTGCTGTTATACATAATTTTATTCCATAAATCTTTGTATTTCACTTTGAAAATGGAGGGGAAATTTCCGAAAACGGAAATTCGACGGCACAAAATTCCCGTGTAGTCTTTGGCTTCGAGGAATTTCTGCTTTTTCGTCGTAATTTGGGTTATCCTCGAGATCGATGCACAATTGAACAAAATTTTGGGGCAATTGGTAGTGGTGAAGGATGCTTTCCGCCTGAAACTTTCGAAAACGGAAATTTCGTCTTTCAAAACTTTCGGAAACAGTGAGGATTTCTTCCGTAATCGTAATTTTATTTTTCACGCAATATTTCCTCTGCCTAGTATTGTTGTTAAATTTCATTTTATTTCGTAAATATTTGTATTTCACCTTGAATATGGAAGGGAAATGTTCGAAAACGGAAATCGGACGTAGCAAAGGTTTCTCCCGTAACTGTAATTTTTTTCCCCAATGATGTTCCGAACGTGTATCCTGTGTTCTTACATATTCCCCCCAAAAAAGTTTGCATTTCAGCTTGATAAAGGGGGAGAGTCCGAAAACGAGAGTGACGAAGCTGAAAAATTTGTAAGAATTGATGCATGATATTCACAAGCATTCATATTCTCCAAGTTACACTGCCTTTTATCTAAACTAGTGAAAGCTATCATGCATTCATGGTCCTCAAACTGAAAGTTCTTTCAGCATGATGGATAAAATTGTCATGGCATCCAAGGGGTTTGTGAAGCCTACTGTTGTAGCTGATGGTGATGTTGAGCTTAATTTTTCAAATAACAGTTTTTCAAAAAAGAAAAAATCAGAAAGGACACAACTGGTAATTGGAGTAAAAACAAGAATGTATTAAAGCGAAATCATTTTAAACGAAAATGAACTTTCTAAGTTCTATACATGTCTTTCTAGGTTCTATACATCTGTCGAAAAAGTTCGCATTAAAGAATGTTCTTATATTCAAGAAAAGATACTGATCTATGATGAATTTTTAAAATATGCAGAAGTAGTAGATCCTTCACTTAGAGCCATAACATAATTTACTTCTGTATTACACATAGTCAAACGCCTTCCATTTATAATTACTGAAAATGAACTTGATATACTGGAAGCGGAATTCTTTGTTATTAAGCTGACAAATTAGAGACCATAGCAGTAACAGATAGAATGGATGTCACTTGGTCAGAAATCTCAAAATTAAGAGGCTGTAATGGAGCTACTAAGTATACTAGTCTCTCAAAAGTAATGTTTGCAATACTTGTAGTTCCACACTCGAATGCTTGTGAGTAAAAGAGATTTTGGTTTAGTGTGAAAAAATCAAGCCCGTTTCCAACCTAATTTAGGTTTAGAAACTGTAGAAGCACTTCTTATTGCAAAAATGAATGTGTTCTCCTCTGGGCAAGTGTTTTATGAAAAAGATTTTCTGCTGAGGAACTCAAATCTGCAAAACACTGTACAGTGAAATCACTAAAGAAAGCTGTTTAACCAATTGTTTGTTGTGTAAAAAAAAATGTATCAGTCATGGTGTATATTATTTTCCATTTGAAAAATTTGGAAAATTTTGTTACAGATTTTCATGTATATACATAAGTAAGTAAAAAAATGTTAATTAAATTAAATGAGTTGTTTTCCTTGGCTAAAATTATTCTTTTTGGTATGACTACTGAAAAATGGCCAAAACTACTGAAAATTTGTACGAGTACTACTGAAAATATCTGAAACAGGTTGGCATCTCTTCATCCTGTATTATCTCTTTACTGCTTTTTTTTTCTTTTTTTTTTTTTTTTTTTTACAAAGCTTGACATGAAATTCTCTTACAGCTCCGTAGCATAAAATATGGAAGTATTGGTCAGCATTGTTACATGATCTACAGATTTCATATAGGAGCTGGAGTAAATCACACTTTGTGGTAAACAGTAATATTTGGACTAACACATAAGCAGGCTCGAGGAAGCTGCATAACCCACTTGCCCCCCTCTCTCTCTCTCTCTCTCTCTCTCTCCAGGTGACCTGTCTTTTCTGAAAGTGAGGAAGTTCAAAGTAGGCAAAACACAAATAAATAAAAAATTCACTTTTCAAACAAACATCTGCAATAAATCATTAAAAATAGATTTGCATTGTTTCTCACTGTAAAACAATAGCAAAAAATAAATAAGTAGATAAAACTCATAATTTTAATTATTTATTTTATGTACATTTTTAGCATTTATTTTTTGTGTGTCATGAGCCTAGTTTCAGAAGTCTGCCTCTGGAATAGCCCACAAATGTTGAGTTGTCGGGGTGTCCACTATTGAGAGGTCTGTCTGTCTGTCTTCAGTCATTCATTCCTGGATGAAGGTCTCCCCAAGTTTTTTCCACAGCTTTCTGCCTTGAGCCATCTCCCCCATGCCACTTCAACATGCTTTTGAATTTCATCTAGTATAGTGTATCAGTTATCCAGTTGCCCTACGATGGACAGCCAAAGAATAAGCCCAGTGATCTTTGAAATTTTCCCAATGTTACATATTTACTACTCACATGAAGAGATTTTACCATACCTACAAATTTACAAATACTTTGTAAGGCTTAAGAAAAAAAAAAAAAAAAAAAAGGAGGAAATGTTGTTGTTCTGCTTAAGTCTTCAACTTTTTAGTAATTAATGGTTTATTTTAAATATGATGATGATCTTCCTTTCAGTTTAATTCTGTGTACTCTATGTATATTTCTTTTCTCCCTAGAAAATGAAGATAGTTTGGTACAGTGTAGAAGCTTTTGATGGTTATAATCCTCAACAGGATGTATATAAAACTGTGCCTGTTTTCACCAGACTTAAATTATGAAGTTTGCTGCAAGAAAACGTTCCTTGTTCAGACAGAATGCCTGATGTTATACAGATAATTGGTTTTTTTTTTTTTGTACACATTTTTGATTTAATGTATCTAAAAAATTGAAGATCCATGTTTTCCATCCAGATATTATCATGTTATGAAACAGCTTCTTGTCTTTGAAAAAATAACACTCACATTAATTGTTTTCCTGGAGAAATAATAAGTTTTTCTGTTATAGCATTTTTAAGATCGTTTATGGGTGTTAGTTTATTTATAAGATTTGATGCAATACAGAGTGAGAATTATTTTCAAGATGGTGTTTGTATATCAAGCCTTGTAAAATTTAACTGTACATAATTGAGTTTTGCTGTTCTGTATGTCTGTATTGTGGTGTAATGCTTAAAATTTACAACTGAATAAAAAATTAGTTTTTCTTTGTTTGTTTTCTTTGGTAAATTCGATTGTAAACTGATTTACTGAAATTAAAAAAAAAAAAAAAGTCACAGAAAGAAAAAAGAGAAGTAATTTCCCTGCACACATATACATGTATGATCCTCACCCACAGTTTCAAATTTTGACAAATCTGCCTTTTTTCGGTGTATAAGGGACTTTTTCTTCTTTTTCTTGGAAAAGTCCCATCTGTGTGTTCACTTACATGTCACTGTAATTTTTCATGTACATACATGTCATTGTAATTTTTCAATGGGGGGGGGTAAACATTGTTTCTGAAATTTGATTGTGATACAAGCACCTGAAACGTAACATTACCTTCATAAGAAACCATTCTGAAAGCGTACATCAGCAGTCTTTTCTCGTTCAGTCAGTCTTTCAATTGTACCTCTCAAATGAATCAAAATAAACTATTGCTTCCATTTATTATGCTTATCTTAATTTATTTCATGTTTCTGATTGAAATCAAAGTTCTTTTGGTTTCTGATTTCAATCTGACTGTAAGAAAACATTGCATGATAACTCACTCTGCAAGCATTGCTCTGATTTGGCACGCATGTGTCTTTGATTTTTTTTTTTTTTTTTTTTTTTTTTTTAATCTTTGAATGGCTGTTTCTTCCACTGGTCAGTCAGAGGAAGGGAATTTGGTAGTGTCAGTTCCTGAGAAAAATGAGCTTACAAAATTCAATTTTATGTCAATTTTTGCACTTTTTCTTCCTTTTAAAAATATCTACTGAAACATTAAAAATTCAGTTACAGAATTTTGGAACACTAATCGTATTTGTTCTAGCCTAGTCTTATACTCAGGATCCACTTCTCCGTGAACACGTAAATAAATTCGATTTATGCTCCATAGCAACATATAAACCAAAAAATATGCTACTTAAAACATTAAGTTTTGAGAAATGTAAAGATCTACCCCAATACAAATGAAACATTTCTAATTAAATAATGCTTTCACTGACTAGAAATGTAACCACGAAACGTAGATCCTTATTTCCAATGCGTGAATTATTCTGTAACACCCTGTTATACTGTGCATTAAGTTACAGTCCCGGATGCACTTGAAATTTCAAAAAGTTGTATAGCAGTTCTATTTCCTGGTAATGGATGAAAGCATACTGTGGGTGTGCAAAGTAATTTTTCATCAACATAAGCGTACATCAAACCACATAACACAAATAACCGAACTTATTATTTTATGCTGTAAGTAGATCCATGAAGTTTAGTTACATAGAGGGATATTAATTCAGGTGTCTATATAAAAGACCACTAAAGTGATAGAATAACATAAAAGACCACTAAAGTGATAGCACGATAAAATGTTTATTATACATCGACTACAGTTTCGCAGAGCGTTTGGCTCGGCTTCCTCAAGACGAATGGAGCGTAAACATTCAAATCATTGTGACATCATCAAAATCCTTACGGTCACGGGTTTTGGTGAGTTGTTTCCACGCACTTGAAAGAAATGGAGTCTAGTTCCGGTATATGTGGAAAGCTTCTAATACATTAAGCTTGATAGTCTAGTCTGGTGTATCAATAAGCGTGGCGTTTCCAAGCAAAAATGTGTGGTTATTTTCGTGACAATGTTGAGCTATAGACGACTTCTTCAGTTCATAATTCGGTACATAGATTTTGTGTTCCTTCACACGGAAACTTAAAGCCCTGCGGGTCTGTCCGATATATATGAAAGACCACATTCACAAGGTATCTGATAACTAACCTCCTTGGGGGCGGCCAGGACTTTTTTTTTTTTTTGGATCGGAGGTTTAACGACCACCGTGAGCAACTCCCTGGCCTATGAGCAGTCTCCTGCCCCTGATTTAAGGCTAGTGGTTCCAGTTAAGGGAAGGTGGAAGTCCAGGAATGTAAGACAAACACAACATCTATACCTCACCGGGATTCGAACCCGGACGAAATCAGAAACCAGCGCTTAGACCGCTGAGCCACTGGGGCGGCCCAGGCAATTTTTTTCTTTTTTTATTGGAGGTTTAACGACCGCCGTGAGCAACTCAATGGGCTTTAAGCAATCGCCCGTCCCTAATTTAAGGCCACTGGTTCCAGGGAAGAGAGAGAGAGCCAAGGCACTAAGACAAACACATCATCATCCATGTCTCACCGGGATTCGAACCCGGACCCATTTTGGACGAATGATCAGAAGCCGTTGCTTCGACCACTGCGCCACCGGGGCAGCATCCAGGCCTTTTCAGAGGGAACTTATGTAATATTATTCTCTGCTCTATACATTTTAGGTGACAAGATTTGTTAGCCCAACTACACAATGAGCAAAGCCGCCCCCGGTTCCGGTAGCGCAGTGATCTACGCGATGGCTTCTGATTATTCGTTTGAAAAGGGTACGGGCTCGAATCCCAGTGAGGCACGGATGTTGTGTTTGTCTTACTGCACGAGTTCTCTCCCTTCCCTGGAACCAGTGACCCTAAATTAGGGACGGGCGACTGCTTATAGCCCACTTGAGTTGCTCACGGTGGTCGTTAAACATCCAATAAAAAAAAACAAAATTTAGGTATGTCGTTAATAAACTAGAAATCGTTATTGTCCTGAGCCCCTGTAACGTAACTCAATGTAAAGAAATGGAAAAGCGTATGCAAACGAACCACGCCGCCGCGGTGGCGCAGTGGTCTAAGCGATGGCCTCTGATCATTCGTCCGAACGGGGTCCGGGTTCGAATCCCGGTGAAACATGGATGTTGTGTTTGTCTTACGGCACTGGCTCTCTCCCTTCCCTGAAACCAGTGACCCTAAATTAGGGACGGGCGACTGCTTGTAGCGCATTGAGTTGCTCACGGTGGTCGTTAAATCTCCAAACAAAAAAAACGAACCACTGATGGTCCGCAACCAACGAACATCTTTCCCTGATGTAATACGAGGAAGCTGGCGCAGTGGTCTAAGCGATAGCCTCTGATCATTCGTACGAAAGGTGTACGGGTTCGAATCCCGTGAGGCATGGATGCTGTGTTTGGTTTATGGCGCTGGCCTTCTTCCTTCCCTGGAACCAGTAGCCCTAAATTAGGGACGGGCGACTGCGTATAGCCAACTGAGTTGCTCACGGTTGTCGTTAAACCTTCAATCTAAAAAAATCCTCCAATTAAAAAAATGATACGAGAGAATAAGTTTGATAGTAAACTTAAAGTGCTGAGAGTTGGTGAGCGGTGGCGCAGTGGTCTAAGCGATCGCCTCTGATCATTCGTCCGAAAGGGGTCCGGGTTCGAATCCCGGTGAGGCATGGATGTTGTGTTTGTCTTGCGGCACTGGCTCTCTCCCTTCTCTGGAACCAGTGACCCTAAATTAGGGACGGGCGACTGCTTATAGCCCATTGAGTTGCTCACGGTGGTCGTTAAACCTCCAATAAAAAACAACAACCTCCAAAAAAAAAAAAGTCGGTGAGCCCCGTAGGATACCATGCGTTTTGGGTGTGTCGTCGTTGGCGAAAGCGTTCTTGTTTCGTTGTATTTCTGAGACAGCGGTTTGCTGTTTCCTATTTTATTTTCGTTTCTTTGCCTGCTAAGGTTTTGTGGGCGGGTGGTTCTTCCCATATCCAAGGTTGGATATTTTACTTTGCATGCTCTTGGTTGTTGTGGTCAGTTGATTCGGGGTGGGCCCCAGCTGCCGCCAGTTGGTTCAGCGGGGATGGGGGACTCTGATTCCTCTACTCCGGCTAAAAGGATGCGTTCTTCACCGGGTGATGAGCTTCGTCAGCTGGGGGGTTTGCTAGTGTCAGTTAATGATTTTGTTTGTTCGGTTCAATAGTCTCAGGAATTGCTGCGTAGGGCATTTGCGAGTGGAGTGACTCGTGGAGAAATACCTCTTTCCGGGACTTCTGGGAAGCTACCCAGAGTACGTACCATGTTGTTGAACAGGTTTTTCGTGGACAATATTTCAATGCATGACTCAATTTCAGACGTTCAGTTTTTACGTTCGGTGACTTATTGGTGCGCTCCTCTAATCTAATTTGCTTGCTGGAAATTTGTCAACTTTCTCATTTTCTTCAGGTCCCTGTCAAAACTCAGGTCCTCACTAAACTTATGACAAAAAAAGTTTTTAGTTCGAGATGTGGACATTGAAACTCCTGTAGATGAGATTGCAACGGAAATTGTTGGACCGTGGTGTGAACTGTCTTCGTGTTGTTCGGTTCCGACGTTCAGTTAATTCTCGAGGTTCCCTACTTCTTCGGTCCTAGTGGAGGAACTGGACTTTACTAACCGTGACACTATCTATCTGTGGTATTCGAGATGTGCGGTCAGACCCTTCTTTGATTTTTTTTTGGTTGGAGGTTTAACGACCACCGTGAGCAACTCAATGGGCTATAAGCAGTTGCCCGTCCCTAATTTAGGGTCACTGGTTCCACTGAAGGGAGAGAGCCAGTGCCGTAAGACAAACACAGCATCCATGCCTGACCAGGATTCGAACCCGGACCCTTACGGACGAACGATCAGAGGCCAGCGCCTTAGACCACTGCGCCACCGGGGCGGCCTTCTTTGATTCACCTAGGCAGTGTAAAAATTGTCAGCGTTATGGACATCTGCTGTCAACCTGTCGTAGTGCCGCTCGCTGTTCTCGTTGTGGTGAAGGACATAACTCTGCGGTATGCTCGGCGTTGAGCTTCAAGTGCGTCTTGTGCGAGGGCTCTCATCCGGCTTCTGACACGAACTGCCCAATTTACCTCCAAGAAAAGAGGATACTAGATATTATGGCTACGAAGCATCTAAGTTATCCAGAATCTCGGGACTCTGTGCGTCAAGTCCACCAGGCCTCATATGCGGCGGCGGCGGCTACTCTGGCTCAACCTCCGTGTGCTTGCTCCTCTGCCTTCCTTCAGCTTCTGGACATCATCTCCAAACTCACCAGTAGATTGGACTCATTGACGAATCTTCTTTTACCTCCTTCTTCCCTACATGCCGGCTACATATCATCCGTTGCACAGGTGCCACAAGCTGAAATTCTGCAGAATCCTCCTACTACAGTTGCAGCGTACTCAGCTTCTTCTGTGCCTACTGAGCAACCTCCTGACACTGGCCTAAGCGCCAATGAATTCCTGTTATGCGAAGAATCTGTGGATCCGTATGTGGAGTCGGCTGCGGAATCCGTCAAACTTTCTCACTCCAGAACCTTCTCGTGTCCTCCATGCGCCATGCCCTTTCTCTTCTCGTCCAGCCTTGCTGTCACACCTGAAAGCTCATCGTGACGATGGTAAGTTTCTTTGTGGCCTCTGTTTCCATGCGGTTCAAGACGGCATCTGGCCTAGCAGATCACTTTTCTCTTCATGAATAGTTGGTCGCTGGTCCAATGGAATGCGCAGTCCCTTCGCTTCGAAAAGACCTTATTTCACCAACAGTTCTATTTTTTCTACAGCCACGATTTTGACTATCCAATAATCCTGGCTATCTCCTGGTATCTCCCCTCGCAGACCGAATGGTGTATTCTTCAGTGCCTGATGATGGAGGGGAAAGGTCGGGGGTGGAGGGTGGGGTGGTGGTCTCCTTACTGCAATTTGGTCGGATATCTCTTCCAGATTGGTGGACATCTTCAGCTCGGATTTGAACGAACAGCTTCTTGCTACGGATATCTTCTCTGGCGAAATCACGCTCAGGGTTATTAATCTATAATTCCCTCTCCTCCCCTCTCGGCGCTCTTGCTTGGACGGATCGAACAACTGCTCACTGATTGTTGTATAGTGGTTGGGGATTTCAATATTCATCACCCTAGCTGGGGTTCTGCTTCTCCGAGCCGGGAAGGTACTGAGTTCGTGGACTGGCTTTGCTCGCAGGATCTTTGTCTCCTACACTCGGGGGCTTCTACCTTTTGCAAGTTGTTCTGTTTTGGACCTCATCATGGGCTCTCCTCAGCTGGTTCCGTACTGCTCCTGGTCTGTGGATAGTGACCTCTACTGTAGCACCCGTCATCCTGTCATAACAACATTGGAGGCAGGGATGTTTGGCTCCCCTCCGCCTCCTGCTCTGGGTCTACAACCAGTTGCTTGGTCAGTGGCTTGGCCTTCTATCCAGAAGATTATCCGTGGTGAACTTCCTTCCACTCCTGACGGTGCCGCTATGATCCTGGAACGCATTTCCCTGATTCTCCACGCTTCTCGTCGGCTCAGCGGTCAGCGTCGACGTTGGTCTCCCTGGTGGGACTCTGATTGTGCTCAGCGGCTTCGCAAGAAACGCCGCCTCCTTCGCTATGCTAAGTCACCCGACTGCCTCTTCGCTTGGTCATTATATCGGCAGGAAGAACGGAATCTTCGCCACCTCCTCATTCTTAAGAGACATGCCTACTGGAAGGCACAATGCAACGACACCTCGAGGACAGGATTCGTTTTCTCCCTCCTCCGCCGTCTGAAATCTCATGTTGGTTCGAGCCTGGATCACCTGCTACTTTGGATTGGCGATTTCCTTGTTGCTGATCCGGCGGAGCAGGCTTCGGCGTTTGGTGAACTCTTTTCCACAGCCTCTGGCTGTTCGGTGCACTATTTTTCTATTGACCATGATGACTCTTCCTTGGAGATGGATGCGTTACTTACAACCAGTGAAGTTGCCGGGGCTATTAATGGATCGCCCCGACGCTCTGCACCCGGCCCTGATGGATGTACTTACGAACTGGTGAGACGTATATGGAGGTGAAATTCGTCTTGGCTGATTGACCTCTTTAACCTCTTTTGGTCTGCCGGCGTTCATCCTTGATGCTGGAAAGAGTCCTGGGTGATTCCGATAAAGAAGCCTAACAAACCTGCTCTCGACTTATCATCGTACCGAATGATCACTATCACTTCAGTTTTTTCGAGGATCTTGGAGAAAGTCCTGGTCTCTCGCTTAACTGACTTTCATTATCTCTCATCAATGGATCAGCAAGCTGCAATTCGCATTTTTGCCAGGACGTTCCACATCGGCGTGACTTCTGTCGATCCAACGTCATCTTCTGGTGGCTCGAGCTAGACATAATTATGGTTTTCTGGTGTCTTTGGACCTTCAGGCGGCATATGATTCGGTCTGTCATCCTGCTCTCCTTGGGAAATTGGCGTCTCTGGGTGTTCGTGGTCGTCTTCTCCGTTGGTTGGCTGACTACCTTGCTCTGCGTAGATTTCGCGTTTGTTGGCGGGGAACGGTGTCATCCTCCTTTCCGCAGTGTCGAAGTGTTCCTCAGGGTAGCTCCATTTCACCTATCCTTTTTAACTTATAAATAATACATTGATGATGTGGTTGATTGCTGTCATCCGAATGCGCATATGTTCTTATTTGCAGACGATATTTTTATTGTTTCCTATAGTCCCAACCGGGCGGCGGCCCTTAGCTATATGCAATCCTCTTTGGATTCCATTGTTCAGTGGGCATCATCCTGGGATTTACGTCTCTCTCCTTCTAAAAGCTTCGCGGTTGACTTTTCTCGTAAGCGCCGGTCGCCTGCCCCTCCTTTTCTGCTGGGCTCTGACTCAGTGACTTGGCAGTCCTCCATCAAGATTTTAGGGGTCTGGTTTAACTCCTCTCTGACTTGGTCTTCCCACCTCACACACGTCAAGAAGTCAGTCTTTAGAGCCTTGTCTGCTGTTAAAGTTTTTTGTCATCGCCGTTGGGGTCTTGGCTTCCCCAACGCTCTTGCCTTTGTCGTTGCTGTGATTCGGCCTATTCTGGAATATGCGGCTCCGGTCCTGTTCGCCTCCCCCACCTATCTCTACGACGCTCTCGAAGTTCTGCTCAACCATGCACTCCGTGCAGCCATTCACCTCCCTCGTTCGACGCTTATGGCGGTCTTGCGTGCTGAATGTGGAATCGCTAGCGTGCGTTCTCGAATCACCCTCCTGACAGTCCGATTTTTGTACCGCCACTTGTCGATGGGTCAGCGTTCACCTATCTCTCATCTTCTTCTGGAAGAGGACGCCTTGTCATTCAACGCTTGGAAATCCCATGGCTTTCCCGTTGGAATCGTGCTCAGTCGCCTCCGACAGGAGCCGTTTTTCGTCAACACCGATCTTCTTCAGGCTCTGCCGGCTCCTCCTGTTTCGTCTGCACCCTGGTACTCGATTTTTTGCTCGGGTCTCCCTTTTCAGCAACGATATCTGCATCCGATGCTTATCAGACATTGCTTTGGGGTGTTCTTGGCCCAGTTCTCAGCGTCGCACCACATCATTGCTACTGACGCTTCGAAGATTAACTCCTCGGTGGCGATCGGGCATTTTTTCCACGGAACAAATCCAGCCGTTCGTTCTCCTTCTCGACTATTTCCTCAGTGTTCTCGGCTGAAGTGTGGCCCTAATATCAGCGCTTGAATTTGCTCCTGGCCCGTGCGGTGGCCTCTTGCTGCTTACGGATAGTCGTTCTGTTCTACAGGCCTTGTTGGCATTAAATCGCAAATCTCAAGACATTATCGTTCTTCTGCATGATTCTCTTCAACGCCTCCGTTCTTTCTACGAGGACATTGTGCTCGTTTGGTGCCCGGCTCATGTTGGTCTTCCAGCGAATGAGGCCGCTGACGCTGCCGCCCGACGGGGCCATGCTGAGGGCTTGGTTGGCCCTGTCCTCCCCAATTACAGCCTCCGACGCTGCTCGGCACAGTGGTAACATGCTCATCTCCGCTTCTGATTCAGCCTGGCTTTCGTCCGGGTGGGCAGAGCTGTATCCGTTCATCAGCTTCCGTCACAGATGGCCTAGCGAACACTGTTATCGAAGTTCCTCAGCAATCATAATTCAAAAATTACGCACGGACACGGCACCTTTAAATGGCTACCTCTTTCTGATTCGAAAACGTTCTTCCCCGATGTGCTTCTGTGGCTCCAGGCCTGAGACTGTTCCTCACTTCCTCCTCTCCTGCCCTGCGTACAGCGCATATCGGAGGGCTTGTTTTGGAGTGACAACCCCTCATTCCTCAACCTCCGTCTCTGCTCAAATGTATTCTTTGTTGGACTTTCGGGACGCTTCCGTGGCAAAACGTAAAGTTCGGGCCTTGGAGAAATTTATTACTCTCTCAAGACGTTTCTCATTGTGAGGACGCTCCATTTCTAACATTCCTTCTCATGAGCGTGCCCCTTTGATGGACTTTTGTACTGCTACTGTGACTTCACGTGCTGGTCGCAAGGAGGTTCTTCTCCGTGGCTGGTCGTGCATCTTCAAGAGTCTTAGTGTTCAGGAGATATTTTAGCTATTTCCGCATGGCCAACTAGTTGCTGTGAGGCACAAAGCTTAGTCTATAAGCCTCATCGTTTTATTAAAAAAAAACCGTGACCGTGGACATAATTCAGTGTTTCTTGTTTACAAACAGACTGAGTGAGGAAAATATTGGTTGGTAAGTTTAGTGATTTCTAAATTGGAAAACTTATTTTTGCGAAAATGAGAGACGTTAGGAGACACACACAGTATATTAATTAGAAAAAAAAATTCCTTGTAAATTTGTGCGATCGAAGACAAACGGGCATAAGTTTAATTCCTGATGTCTTCGCAGAGCACTAGGTAAATTTTCTGCTGTCCACCGTTCTTACCTGAGACCCTTAATGGTGCAATTTGTTGATAGGCTAATACATTTCAAGTCATAGTCATTGCTTCCCAAAATTTGAGTGCCATAGTGAGCTAAGGCCCCTATTACGTACGCACAAAATTTCGTTAGAACAAAATACGTAAGACGGTATTTTGGGGTGTTCTTCCGACGCGCGGAACATAGCGAATCCCATTTACAATGAAACACACAATATTGATTATCATTTTAAGAATATCGCTAATGCACAACAGCCATAATTCTATAATAGATACCATTTTTTAATTCTATATTCTACAGATTCAACATCTTCCCGTATGTTTACAATTAGGGAACTTTCATTGTGTTCTTTGGGAGTCAGTTTTTACATATTCCAGTCATTGTTTTTGATGACCGTTAACAATTCTTGGAAACTTCAGTCTTATTCATTCTGCAGTTCCTTCTAAGTAGGTATTCCAGAAGTTAGTCAGCTAGGGCTTCTTTAGTAACATGTCCATTTGTTGCAGAGCGTTTTAATGCATAGTGGGGGACTCAATGTTTTGAGTATAAACACCAGAATCTGGCTCAACAAAATTTTCAGAGTGATTCACAGTTTCATGAATGCCACTTTGGTGGAATAGTGGTCTAAGCGATGGCTTCTGACCATTCGTCCATGTTGGGTCTGGGTTCTAATCTTGGCGAGGCATGGATGTGTTTGTCTTACACCACTGGACCTCTCCCTTCCCTGGAACCAGTGACCATGAATTAGGGACAAGCAACTGCTTATAGCCCATTGAGTTTTGAGTTGCTCACGGTGGTCGTTAAACCATTAAAAAAAAAGAAAAACAGTTTCATGAGTAAAACATCCATTTTCAGACAAATGGGCATGTGCCTTCCACTGATCAGATATTATTGTTGTTCCCTTTACTATATAATTTCTTATGATAGGTATAAGATGTTCTGCTGAATGTTTGTTCTCTGGGTATATTTCTAATTGGAATTCCATTGTATCTCAGTTATTCCAAGGATTGCCGCCCCAGTGGTGCAGTGGTGTAAGCGCTGGCTTATGATAATTTGTCCAAGAAGGGTCCATGTTCGAATTGCGGTTAAGCATGGATGTTGTGTTTGTCTCTTGGCATTGGTTCTCTCCCTTCCCTGGAACCAGTGCTCCTAAATTAGGGATGTGAGACTGCTTATAGCCCAATGATTTGCTCATGGTGGTTAAACCCACAATCAAAAGAAGAAAGAAAAAAAAAATTCCGAGCATTCAGTTCCCTCCACATACCTTCCAGTTTTTGTCTCATCAATCTCAACTGTTTTCCTTACTCCTCCAATTTGTTCCCTTCTCTTCCACAAGTTGCAACATATGCAAACTTATTACTTCTGTACAGTAATTATACCAGTCACTTATTGTTTCCAAGCCATCATGAATAAACGTCTACCTTACAGCCAAATCATAGTCTAAATTACAAGCAAAGCTGTACGTTATTAACAATGCCTTCTGGGGAGACAATATTGTTATAACAAACCAGGTTCCTTGTGCCTTTAAGGCAGATTCTCCATGACGGCCATCAATACGATACTTTAGACCTTCGAACATTCCAAGTCCGTGCTCTTTGGAATACAATTTCATGTCATTCCCTTCAGAACATTTCCTTATCACAGGGGTTAAACCTTTGTTCTCACACCATGTAATACATGTTTGCCTTTCTCTGACAACTTCAGTACATCATCTTAACTCAACATACAGACACTTTGTCATTTATTGCAATAACACCATAAGCAATGTTGTAAGTGGGATTTGCGATGTTGCGCACGTCTGAAGGGCACCCATACTTTGCATACACTAAGTTCATGGACAGACCCAAAAGCTAACCTTAGGAGGCAGTTGCCTTCATCTAAAGAAAACAAAAAACAACAACAAATAAACATTCTTTATGGGTAATTCACACACACATATAAAATTGCATTGCACAGATTTTTAAAACCCTGGACACAGTAGTAGGAGGTACTGGCTTCCAATCAGTCCCCTGAGGTAGATCTGGGACCAAATCCTGAGTGAGGCATGGATGCTGTGTCCCCCTTCCTCCCTCCCTCAAGCTGGTGACACCAAATTAGGGATGGATGACTGCCTATAGCCATTGCAGTTGCTCATGGTGGTTGTTAAACTTCCAACAAACTTTAAAAACAAAATTGTTCTAAATTTTTTGAATCGGTGTGCAAAAAATTAAAGAATCATAATTATTTTCATGGCATTGAATTGCACACTTTTTGAGAAAATGAGTTTGACACTTTTTAAATCTCATTTCTTGGTAAAATCTTTCACAATATTGTTTGAGCTCTTCTGTTTGGATGTTTTTTCTGTTTCTAAACTTCTGGTGTTTTTATTTTTTCTTTCTGCTGAAGCTAGAACAGAACATTTTGTAGCAGTTTTAAATTGTTATAAAAACTTTTAAAGGAAAACCTGTGCATTTATTACTATAATTTTACAAAAATAAATACATTTTTTTACGATCGTGGCCATTTATTTAAAAAGGAAAAATCTGCTTTAGAGGTGTTGGTTGCCCCCATTGGATCTGCCACTGGCTCAGTTCCTGAAGCAGAATTTGTGTATCACATGCAAGAAGAAAAAAATCTGCTCAATGCTTTAAAACATGTTGGCGTGTAATTTTTTTTTTTTTTTTTTTTTGCAGCCTCCTGCTGGGGCAAGTAATTAGTATGTGCAATTAGTTGATAATCCTGATTTATAATGATTACCTCTGCTTTTTATTTTTGTACCTAGGAGCAGACAGGTTATTTATACATTGTATATGCATAACATTGTTATGCATATTTTCTATTCATGAGGTTCGTTTAGACTTAAAAGTGAATAGCTCCAGGATTTCTCTGTAGGAGGGCATGGGAATCTGTTAGGAAAGGGGTGCTAAAAAAACTCGAAATGGAATTTGCATAGAAAGCAAAAAGTTTTTACTTGTATTGTTTGTTTCAGATCAATTAAAATAGGAAGTCTTCTGAAGATATTTTTATTTACACTTCATATAAAGTTGAAATTATGTAAAATTAAAAATTATTTGGAGAGGTAAGCCATCTTAGGATCTCTGCTGGTTCAAACATAAAACCCATTAAAATCAGTAAGGGTAATATTTTACAATTCAGATGCACTTGTTTCATGTGATGTTTTGGCATAAGAATTTTTTTCTTTTAATAAAAAAACTCAAAAGTTTTTAAACTTTTTACTTTCTCCAAATTCTAAGTTTTCTTCCCATTTCAGATACAAGAAATAATATTTCATATATGATTTATTATGAATATGTCAAGCAGAGTTCAGCAGAAAAGCTGACATCCAGTTTGTTTATGTTTGCATGACTATGTAAATCACTATTGTGTATGACAGTTATTATTCATAGCTGTGACCCCTAGTGTGTGTATGTGTGGAGGGGGGGAGAGGTTGCCCATCTGTGATATGACTGTTGAAAGGTCATAAAACTTTCATACAGTTTGTTTTGTGAGTGATCCAAAGGCATTCTATTTCACAGTATTGCATTGGTAGCTATGTTAGTCTTAGCTTATTACAGTAATGCATTGGTAGCTATCTTAGTCTTAGCTTATCACAGTAATGCATTTATAGAATATGTGAGCAGAATCCAGGTTTTGCTCTGCCAACTGTGTGATAGTTTGTTTCCTTTCCCAGTTTCATAGCTGTGGATGCTAAGTATCGCACATAATAGTCTGTGATTTTAATAGTCCTACGAACATGAACAAAATTGGACGTTGGCTTTCTTGTTAAGTATATCTTGACTCATTGACATATGTATAATGGATTTGTGTGATAAAAAAACAGCAAAAACAGGAATTATTTTCTGCAACTGAAATGAAAAGACAGCATTAATTATTAGGGGCTTGAATTCATTCCCGCTGTTGCCCAATAGAGTGCAGCAGTGGTGCGCTGTGACCCGGGCCACACATGACCTCCCTTGTGCACGCACGTACCATCCATAGTCTGGGCGAAGCAGTGTGTGACACGCAATCGGAAGGCACAGAACATGAGTTTGTATCGCATTCACGATGTCGAGTTTCGTACCAAAATAGGAGCATTTGCGGGAAGCATTACTCTTCTGCTTTCATCTCAAGAAATATGCAGCGGAAAGTCAACGTTTGCTAGGGCAGGCCTATGGGGAACATGCCTATCGGAAACAATATGCAGAGAGTGGTTCTGACGCTTCAAAGCCAACGAATATGACGTGAAGGACAAAGAGCACCCTGGGCAGCCGAAAAAGTTCAAAGATGGTGCATTGGAGGCCTTATTGGACGAGGATTCATGTCAGTAGCAAACATTTAAAGGCAATGGGAATGATCTAGAAGCTCAGAAACTGGATCCCACATGACAAGGTTATTCTTCTCCACGACAACGCTTTACCTCATGTCACCAAATCCATGAAGGAACGCTTGGAGGCACTTGGCTGGGACTTCTTACCCCACCCGCCTTATTTCCCGGACATCACGCCCTCGGACTTCCATTTTTTCCAGTAGCTACAACATGGCCTGTCAGAGCAGCACTTCCTTTCTGTCGTGAATATCCAAAAATGGCTCGATGAATGGTTCACCTTGAAAGAACCTGCATTTTTCTACCACAGAATCCATTTGTTACCCCAACGGTGGAAAAGAATCGTAGCTGCCAATGGACACTACTTTGAATAGACTGTCCTGTACCATTCTGTGGCAACACGCAGGTGTTTGTGTGGCAAAAAATAGTGGGAATTAATTCAAGCACCTAATATAATCATAAGAAGGTATTCTCTTGCAAAAGCATCGCATCAAACAAATGCATCAGATTTGTAAATAATTGCCAAAGTAAAATATGCAAATAAAAATAACTAAAAGGTAGTCATCGGTAATATTATAACAAACCATTGGAGATTTTTGCAAAAATGAGAAGATCTTGGATTCATAAGCCTCTATCAGATAGCACGGAAAATATAGTAAAATATGGTTTAAATGATTTTGTCCGAGAAACATTTGAAGTCCGTGGTGGCCAGCCCGGTGGCACAGTGGTCTAAGCGATGGCCTCTGATCATTCGTCCGAAAGGGGTCCGGGTTCGAATCCCGGTGAGGCATGGATGTTGTGTTTGTCTTACGGCACTGGCTTTCTCCCTTCCTTGGAGCCAGTGACCCTACATTAGGGACGGGCGACTGCTTATAGCCCATTGAGTTGCTCATGGTGGTCGTTAAACCTCCAGTAAAAAAAATAAATAAAAATAAATAAAATGCTATACTGCTGCTTTGGTAACTTTGCCATTTGATTGAGTATGTATCCTCGTGTATTAAAGACATGGAGTGTTTGGATGAAACAACAAAATATGACTTGTAATCATTCAATGTCAAATGAATGCCAAATAATGCAATTTTGAACTTACACCTGTTGAATTTAATTGACATTTGACGTACAGTTATGGAAAAATTAATAGCAACTCTGGAAATTTCTGACATTTTTGGGTTTTCAGTGTTGCTACAAAAGTAAATATGCAGATAATACTCACAATATATACTGTATATCATTTTAAAGTACATTTCATGCAGAAGCCAACTCAGTTTACAGAATGGTCCAGTATCTTTAATCGAACTCAAGTTATGACCAGAGATGTGCTGCGAACGAAGCACACTTCGTTACATGAAATGTCATCGTCGTTGCTACAAGCCGACAGAGCTTGCTTGTACGCCTGCGTACAGGCAATCTGAAGGGCAGGCGATGTGTGTGGGATTATTCCAGACGTTTTCACAGTGCGTGTAAGTTGTTCGTTTGTATTGGTGAGTGTGTAGTCATTAGTCCTGTGGACTGCAGTGCAAATCTGAAGTTTAGAGTGCATTTCGTTTATTCTGTGCAAATTTTGTTGCAGTTATGGGAAGATTAGGTGATATTTTGCCATGAAAAGCTTTGCAAATGGTGACTTTAAGTGAATTCGGCAAAAGCAATGAAGAAATTGCCCAGATAACAGGGGTGCACAAGAGTGCAGTTGGACGGCAGCTGGCGAGGATCCGTGATATGGGTGGAATCAAGAATGGCAAGCTGGGTAAATGTGGCTGAAAAATGAAAACAACTCCTAGTAGTAACAGCACGTTGAAACGATTATGTCTGCGAAACAGGCTCATCTCATCAACAGCTCTTGCCAAAGAATTGCAGGAGAGCTGTGGTACTGTTGTTTGTCCTCGAACAGTGAGGAACAGGTTATGTTCTGGGTCTGACATCTCATAAGGCAGTAAAGAAGCCATTGTAACCAATGTGCAATGCAAGAAACTTTTAGAATGAGCAAAGGAACATAAGGAGTGGAACACTGATAGGTGGCATCAAGTGTTATTTAGTGATGAGACAAAATTAACATCGACAGTAAAGACGCGGGGTGCCGAGTGTTTCGATGAAATAGTGAGGCGTTGCATCCCTCTTGCACACTTAAGACAAAAAGTATTCTGCAGTGTTATGATTTAGGGATGTTTTGACGCTGCGGGAGTGGGCAAAATCCATATGTGTGAGAGCACTGTTAATGCACAAGTGTACAAAAGTATCCTCCAGGACAAGATAGTGCCTTCAGGACGTGATTTGTTCCAGGGTCAGCCATATATCTTCCAGGATGATTCCGCCCCATGCCACCCTGCAAAAATCATCAAAGCTTATGTGATGTCTTTAGGCAATGTTGTGCCTCTTCCTTGGCCTGGTAATTCACTAGACTTGAACCCGATTGGGAATTTGTGGCATATTCTGAAAAGAAAAGTGCACGAATGGCACCCCACAAATGAAGTGGAACTGATTAACGCAATTACTGACGTTTGGCACAACTGTATTTCATCCAATATGTTGTGTAAGTCGTTTGACTCCATGCCCAACAGGTGTGCAACCATTGTTAAATCAGAAGGTCACCCAATGAAATATTAGGTACGTAATTGTATTTGAATTTGAACATCTTACTTTGCCATGATTTCTGTTTTGCAGCACATTTCTGTTCAAAGCTTGAGTTGTGTTAAAGATATTCCCATTCTGTAAACTGATTTGGCTTCTGCATGAAATGTGCTTTAAAATGATATATGTATTGTGAGTATTATCTGCATATTTACTTTTGTAGCAACACTGGAAACCCAAAATCATCAGAAATTTCAAGAGTTGCTATTAATTTTTCTGTAACTGTATATGTAAAAACAATCAGTGTAAATAAAACTGAAATATTTTAGGATTTCTCAGCAAACAGTATTTAAATGATGGTCCTTTAACAACAGGTCAAATACACTACATTATCAGAAGTATTCGGACACCACCAAATATTTGCATAAATGCAAAGGACGGTTGCACGGGAAGGTGTGCTGTGAGTGGGGATGTACGTGTATAAAGCTGAGATGTTCTGTCATGTTATCAGCAACTTTAAAACGGATGTGCCGCGTGGACGTGAACTTTCCGAGTTCCAGCGTTGGCTGGTCATAGGATGTCATTTGAGTAATGTTTCCATACGGAACATTGCACCTAAACATACCAAAATCAACTAACTGTTATTGATCTTGTGAAGAGATGGAAGCAGGACATTGTAACTACAGCAGAAATACATTCAGGAAGACTGCACAAATTGATGGAATGTGACAGAATAACCATGGTAAGAAATGTTGAGAAATCTCATTCTTCCCCTACAGTTTCTGTCGATGCTGAAGTAGGAAATGCTTATAATGGCTTTATTAGTACCATAACTATCCGCGGAGAATTGCACAGTGTGAGTTATTATGGTAGAGCAGCAACACACCATAATAACTCACTGTGCAAGTCCCATGTCACTACCGTGAATGTAGAAAGAGTCCTTACCTTAATCTCATAGAACACATCTGGGATGAACTGGAGCGATGAATATGAAATTGACCATCATGACCATCTTCGCTCTCCACTCTGGGAACAGCTTTGGAGGATGAATGGGGAGCCATTCTTGTCGAGATCTACTGGAAATTTATTGATAGTATGCTTTAATGTGTTGCCCCTGTCATACTAGCAAAAGGAGGACCAACTAATTGCAATAATAAAGCCATTTGTCCCAAAACATTGTAGTGTCCAAATACTTTTGATAATATAGTGTATGTGTGGAGGTGAGTTACACTGAGCTACTGAGAAACCACAAAAAATGTCAGTGGTTTTAAAATGATTGCTGATTTAATAAAGTACTTTGCCCCTCCTCCCTGAAGTTTTCTCCCACTTTTTTTTGTAGATATGGGATAATACCTTTTGGGTTTCTATTTTGATTTCTGAAATTACATACAGTAACCTTTTAAGCACTTTATCACTGTGCATTTTCTGAACAGAAAAAAAAAAAATATCACATGAAGTCTACGTAACATCACCATAGTTAATCAATAATTGATGTCATGGCTATTCCTAGACTTGATATATCATAAATTTCACTCAATTAAGGGTTTTACTCAGGAATAAAAGGATATTATTTACAGTCGAATTTTCAGGTAGCACTGCTACCCTTCCTCAGGACGGTACTATTTGCCCTTGTGGAAGCCTATCTGCTGTGAGAGCCCGCAGTGCTATTCCATGGCACGTAACCATTTTGCGAATTGCATTTGTTAGTTTTGCTGCGCTAATTGTATTACTTTAACATGTTTGTTTCTATTCAGTTGAAATATATTCAGAAAAGAGACAAATACTATGGATTATCTGTAATTTCTATGGATTTCTTAGGTCTAACTAATAAACTACAGTAATGCTGCAAAAGCTAAGGATTTTGTTCTTTATTTACTTAAAAGTAACCCAAAAGTATTTTAAAATGACGGTTACTTTTTTTAATAAGACGATCGTTTCTTTCGTATATTTTTGAATTCTGAATCAGTCATCCTGTGAATCGCTGCTTTTTTTATTGGAAATTATGGTTCACAATTAATTAACATGACAGGTACGGATTATACGATGATTTTGTTTTTCAAATTTCATGGTCTGCGATACGCCTCTGTGGATTATACGTCAGATTTGTTTTTCAGAGCCTGTGGATCATACACCACCACGAATCTGAGGAATTTTTTTCTGAATTTTATGGTCTGTAGATTGTACTTTAAACAAAAATACGGTACTTTGAATTAATATGTACGAAGTATGACTTCCGCAAATAGTGCTATAATAAAATCGAAATCTAAAATCTTAATTTTTTGCAAGCAGCAACTAGGATACTGGGAAAAGAAAATTATGAAGCAAAGTGGAACTTTATTTTGCAATAAGTGGTTTGGGTAAAAAGAAAAAAAAAAAGATAAATATAGTTTATCGCTTTTCGTTCCAGCATCATCACCACACGCTTATATTTGTGCATTATTATTTGAAATTTAACTTCATTTCACCTGGCTCCTAAATTTTGAGAGCTGGCTGCTAGATCTGGAACATATTGGTTTGGTGCGAACGAAATGTCCGGCAAAGGACCAGCACATGTGGACGGCGAGAACGGAAAAATAAGACAACTTACCTAGGCAAAATAATCCCCCTTCGGCATCAACACATAGTTGCCATCTGTCCGGCAAGACCATAATCCCGGAACGAAAAAAGCCTTGTGGCTGGGACCCGAAGAAATCATCAACTGCACGTTGAACCTCGTTGTCTGTCGTGAACTGTTTCCCGGACAGGAAGTGAGTTGACGAAACAGATGATGGTCTGTCAGAGACAAATCCGGGGAATAAGCAAGATGAGACAGTGCTTCATAGCCCAAGGCACTTAGTGTCACCATCGTTCGTTGTGCGACATGAGGGCGAGCGTTGTCCTGGAGCAGAAGAACACCATGTCTGTTGACCAAAGCCGGTTGTTTCTGCAGCAATTTCTGGTGCATCTGGTGTCATTCAGCACAATAACATTCTGCAGTGATGGCTTGGCCTCTTGCCAAGAAACTCCGACGAATTATCCTGGCTGTGGACCACCAGACAAGGAGCATCATCATCGTGGTGTGTAGGGGTGGCTTAGGATACTATCCAGCAGGCTGTGCCTTGCTTAAGCATTATGGAGATCATTTCTGATTATCATAAAGGACCCACTTCTTGTCGCAGGTAACGATTCGAAGCAGTAGAGGTTTGTGTTTATTCCTGGCAAGCAGTGACGTGCAGACTTCCAAACACCTAGTCTTTTTGGCAGTTGTCAACTCATACGGCAGCCACATGTCCAGCTTTTACCTTACTCAGTGCAGCCAGGTGCTGAACAACTGTCGTGTGGTGGACAGCTACATCTGCTGCTATCTCGTGACACATTTTTCGTGGATCCGCTTCAACCACATGCAACAGAACATCGTCAGAAACAGCAACAGGTCGGTCGGTGGCCATGTGGTTCGTTTTGGAGGTCCGTATCTTCGCTTCAAAACTTCACAAACCATCACCGGATGGTTCGTTCATTGACTGTATTCTCCCCAAACATTTTGTTAACGTTTCGAGTTGCAATTCCTGCAGAATGGCCCAGTTTAAATTCGTACAGGAAGATGACTCTCAATCCGGCGTATGTATGTTTCCTTTGCAAGCCACGTTATGTCCAAACAAACCACGCCTGAACCTTGTTCTTCACACACGTGCTAGCTATTCAAAGTAACCCTGTGACGTAATACCTGCAACACCTGTGGGTGGTTCCATTCCACTGTGGTAGGTGCCTGTCTCCACTGCTCGTTCGTGCTGGACATTTCATTTGCACCATTGGGTGCTGTATACATTAAGGGGAGTGTTGGCACACCTGTCAAACCACATTAGAAAGCAAGAATGCTATGGAGAACTGAACTGGCGGACTTTGAAAGGTGCATAATAGTGGAATGTTACGTGAGTAAGCAATCAGTGCATAGCATTCCTTCTTTCCTGGGTTTTTTAAAATCCACTGTCTCTGATGTTCCTCAGCAATAGAGAGGCGATAGTGCCACTACAGCAAAGCTGTGTGCTGAGAGGCTGCACAAACTGAGCGATTGTGCCAAACGAATCTTACTGCAGAACGTGAAGAAGGCATGCACGTCCTCTACCACAGACCTGGCCAGCAACATTGCACAAGCCAATAATTGGAAGCTATTGGCACCAGAACAGTTTGTTTGAAACTGCATGCCCATGGTTACCATGGCAGGTCAGCTATGTACAAGTCCTGCATCTTTCCAGGTAATGCCAGACATAGGCCAATTATGTACTAATTTTCACCATTAAGTGCTCTTGTTTCTGTTTGACCTTGGTGTATGAATACTTTTGTCTGCATAATCAGTGATAGGCAAATCCAAGGCACCCAGTTGTCATGGCACCCAAAAAATTCACTTGATGCCTGAGTTTTCAAATTTCATTCTGATAATTTTTATTTTTCAAAATTTGGATTTCTGTTATAAAGCTCCCATCTCTTTAATAAAGCAAGATGTACAGTATACAGATTTTATCTGTTTTGCATCTTTTGTGGACTACTTACCGTAAAATCAGAATAAGGAAAATACTAATAGCATTTTTTGGTCCTATTGCCAGCAACCTGCTGGAACGTTGGCAGTAGTGATTCAGGCCAAAGTTCCGCGATACAGTCCAAAAGAGATATGTGCGCACAGCATGGCCAAAAGTATTCAGGCCAAAGTTCCGCAATGCACACAGTAAGCATGGGAGATGTCTGTACTTAGTGCATTGATTTTGCATGGGGTGATTATAAGTGTATTTCAGTGGCGTCGTGTGCCCATTTAGTTTGGGTGTGCACTGTTATGGGAAAAAATGCAAGCAAAAATTATATTATGTATCCCGAGCTGCAAAATTCACGTATTGATTTTGAACATACGAAAGCATTTCTTTTATTTAGCTGTAGTCTAATAACTTACTGTAAAGATATTTACATATACTCCATTGTAAGAAAAATCTGAATTTCCTGTCCAAATAACTACTAGAGTGATAAACAATTTTTTTTTTTATGTGAGTTTTAAATACAGCATGAGGCTTACTTTCTTTAACCTGCTTTACACAATCTGCAAAATCTCTGGCAGAAAACGGGACGCTTAGTATATCATTAACCTAAATGGATGTCAAAATTCAAATTGTATATTTAAATCTGTGCTCATAAACACACCGATTCAAACAGTGACGAAAAGACAGAAAAACAGTAACTCTTAGCAGAACGTTGAATTGAGTTTATGACTCCACGCTATTTTAAACACAAACAAGTATAACCAGTGGTGCTTTTTTAAGCGCTCACACCCTGGGAATTTAAACCTCTGCGTTGAAACCATGAGGAAATAAAAACATGCCTGTAGAGCTTTGCCATCTTGAGAGCTTTGAATTACAGTTGCTTTAACAACTTGGGGTGTCTGCTGGTAAAATAGCACTCCTGCAGCTGCACGTTTTTAATTACTACATTTTGTTTACTGCACGAAGCAACGAACCTTCTTCTCTTCACGAAAATATTGCACAAGGGAATTAAGTTTAGTGAGTCTTATGGAAATACATAAACAAAACAATATAACAGCAACTGGTTGCAACTGCCCTGTGGGACTAAAAAGCGGTGCTCAATTTGGGTAGCACACCCTTAGAGTTCCGCTGTTATGTTTGAAACCACAGGGAAATCAGAATGTGACCTGCACTGTATCTGGGAAGCGCTTGTACCACAGCTGCTTTAAGGTCATTGGATGTGTGTATGCAAAACAGCACACCCCAGGATTTTATCGCGAATGCGATATGTTTACTAAACGAACCTTTTCTTCTTAATGAAAACATTATGTGCAGAAATTAATTTTAACCACCACTTGAAGCCTTAGGACGAACTCTGGTAAGTTTTATTAGAAATAAATTCAAAAAAAATAATATCGATAATATAGGTTAAATTGCGACTCTCTGTGGGTGTGGCTGCACATCTAGCACACCTCGAATATTTGCTCCTGGAGGTTTATTCATTTGTGGTTTTATTGAGTGTTATACGCCAGAAGACAGAACTGAAGTTTCTGAAATGAAAGCCTACTCTGAAATGCAACTATCAGCTGCCTCGGTGGTGCAGTGGTCTAACCACTGGTTTCTGACCATTCTTCCGAGATGGATCCAGGTTCGAATCCTGGTGAGATATGGATGTTGTGTTTATCTTATGGCGCTGGTTCTCTTCGTTTCCTGGAACCAGTGGCTCTAAATTAGATACGGGTGACTGCTTATAGCCCATCGAGTTCCTCATGGTGGTCATTATACCATTAAATTTAAAAAGACAAAAAAACATATATTTATACAAGTGTGTAATTAATATGTTACCTAGTGTTAGTTGTGGATATTGCACCGAATCATTGAACAATATCTAAGAAATAATGTATTAATTTTGATTGTCTGGTCATCCCTATGTATGATTTTTATTTAGATTGGTTGTCTTGCATCTCTTGAAAAACCATGCTGGCTTCTGAAGAAAACAAGTTGACATCTGAAAATTTTGGGATTATATCAAACCCTGTACATAGTGTACATCTGTTTTGCAATTTTCAAAGCAGCCCCAGTGGCACAGTGGTCTAAGCGCTGGCTTATGACCATTCATCCAAGAAGGGTCCAGGTTCCAATCTCGGTGAGGCATGGATGTTGGTTTTGTCTTAAGGCGCTGGCTCTCTCCCTTCCCTGAAACCAGTGGCCCTAAATTAGGGATGGGTGACTGCTTATATCCCACTGAGTTGTTCATGGTGGCCGTTTAACCTTCTATCAAAAAAAAAAAAAAAAAAGTCAAATTTGATTTGTGTTGTGAAGGTTTGAATGTTAAGGAAGTGCCCAACTTCTTGTGGATGAAAATTACGTAAATTGGAGTTTTGAAGGTCTGCTGAAAGTTTGTCAAACTGTCATATGTGCCAAGTTTTATGGTACACCTACAAAATTTATGGAAATTCTACTTGTTTTACAGGTCACATATTTTACAGATTTCCATCCTTCCTGGTTAGTGCAATTTAGAGAGGAGAATAAGTAGCCCTAAGTACCATCGTGCCTGTATATTCCAATTTACCTGATCACAATTTTGCCTACTTTTGCACCCTCAACCGCCTCTACTTAGAGCCTAGCAGAAAAGACTCGGTAAAAACAATCTAGGATTAGGATCAGCGGTAACTATTGGGTTGTCGGAAAAGTCATGACGTATTTTAGCCATGTTTCGCAAAGGACATTTATTGATAGAAAGAACAAAGATCAATCAATGATATAATGCCTGTTTTGTTCGATAACCTTTTGCCATCATTCAGTGAGCTGCAGAATGTCTCGTTCATTGAAGGACCTGTCTTTCGTGGCGAAAAACTGTACAAGGTGCTGATTTACAGCCTCATCTGAATTGAACGTTATACTATGCAAGGACTGTTGAAGAGAGCGAAACAAGTGGAAGTCTGACAGCGCAAGGTCAGGCGAGTATGCAGGGTGTGGCAACACATCCCTACCCAAGCTCCAATAATTTTTGGCGGGGATCAAACTTGTGTGTGGTCTCGCGTTGTCGTGATGAAACACCAAACCTTTACGATGAATGAGCTCTGAATGTTACTGGATGATGGATTCGTTCAAACTGTCCAATTGCCGACAGCACACATTCGAATTGATTGTTTGGTTCCAGGGTAGGAGTTCGAAAAACAGGACACCTTTAAAATCCCACCACACTGAGACCAGAACCTTCCGCTGATGAATGTCTGCTTTGGATGTCGTTTGAGGCGAAGTAGCACGTCACGACCAAGACCGTTGGCGTAGCACATTGTTGTACACAATCCACTTTTTGTCACCAGTTATCAGTCGCTTCAAAAAAGGATCATTTTCCTCACGTTTAATGAGCATATCGCAGATGTTTATACGCGCCATCAATTGAGCTTCTTTGAGTCCATGAGGAACCCACACATTGAGCTTGCTTACATATCCCAGCTTCTTCAGGTGGTCGTGAACGCTTGAATGATGGATGTGCAATGTGTCTGCAATCTCTCATGTCGTGTAACGTGGGTTTGATTCGATCAATGCCTTGATTTGGTCGTCATCAACCTCGGTGGGCCTCCCCGACCGAAAAGTATCGTTGAGGTCAAAATCACCAGCACGGAATTCTGCGAACCACCGCTGGCACTGACGTTCTTGTAGATCATTATCACCATACACTTTACACAACTTTTCACAAGCTTGACCCGCGTTCTTCCCTTTACGGAAGTAAAACAGTAAAATATGGCGAAAATGCACAGTTTGGTCTTCCATCTTCAACTTGATGTCAAATCTCCGCAAATTAACCAAATCGCTCACTATTCCTTTTAGACTGCAGCTAAAACTGGCACCTGTCAAATGTCATAGCGATAACAGAGCTGCGCATGCCTCTAGTACTTCCAAAACCACCCAACCGCTATCGGGTGCCAAAATACGTCATGACTTTTCCGACAACCCAGTACTAAAAAAGAGAGGGAAAGAGAAATGAAAAACATTAGAGTCCCATATGAGACTTTGGAAGGTATTCTAACATGTTGGCACAAAAATTTAATGCCAAAACCTCAGTTAAGGTGGTTCCACCTAAAATCTCTGCCTTATGTTTCCAAAGGTAAAACTTCTTTGCATATTTTCTTCGCAATTAATGTATTCCCAAGGGTGAAAATGTGCATATCGATAAAACAAGCTTTGAAGTATAGCAAGGGATACTTAACATTTGCTAAAACATGACCATAATTAAGCAATTGAACATTTATTTATCTACTGACGTCATCAATATACAGGTTGCACCATCTGTTAACAGGTCTGAACATTACTCAAAGAAAAATGATTGATTTTTAATATATATATATATATATATAAGAAGAGGAACACGTGGATCCGAAAAATGACAAGAGTGGAAGACATCATGATCAGAGTTAAATCCCTGAAATGGCAATGGGCTGGACATACTGCCAGAAGAACAGACCATCGATGGACAGCCGAAATTTTAGATTGGATTCCAAGGGACAGGAAAAGACCCAGAAGAAGACCACATGGAAGATGGGTGGATGAAATTCGAAAGTATGCAGGAGTGACATGGAGGAGACTGGCACAAGACAGAGCGTTGTGGAGGAAACTTGGGGAGACCTCCGTCCAGCAGTGGATTGATAATGGTTGACAATGATGATGATGATGATATATATACGTGGATCCGAAAAATGACAGGAGTGGAAGACATCATGATCAGAGTTAAATCCCTGAAATGGCAATGGGCTGGACATACTGCCAGAAGAACAGACCATCGATGGACAGCCGAAATTTTAGATTGGATTCCAAGGGACAGGAAAAGACCCAGAAGAAGACCACATGGAAGATGGGTGGATGAAATTCGAAAGTATGCGGGAGTGACATGGAGGAGACTGGCACAAGACAGACCGTTGTGGAGGAAACTTGGGGAGACCTTCGTCCAGCAGTGGATTGATAATGGTTGACAATGATGATGATGATGATATAATTATGGTTATGTTTTAGCAAGTATTAAGTATCCCATGCTATAACTTAAAGTTAGTTTTTTCGATGTGCAAATTTTCAACATTGGGAATACATTAATTGCAAAGAAAATATGTAAAGAAATTTTACCATTGCAAACATAAGGCAGAGATTTTAGGTGGAACCAGCTTAAAGGGAAAAGTTACAGCAGTCACAATGATTTTACAGTTACAAATTCAATTTTTATGTGTATGTAGCCTACTGATAGCATACTAATGAGATAATTATGCACCATTGTAATTTTAATTGCTGCAAGAATGAAATAATGCCAGATATGATAATTATAGCATATGAAATAAATTAAAATCGACATATCATTTGCGTAATAAATTGGCTTTTAGCCAATATGTTCAGTATGTATAATGAATGCATTTGATGCATCAGTAAATCAAAATGAAATTTTTTATGGATTTCAGTTCTTGAAAGTTAGCTGGTCTGAATTAGGACGTGTAGCTGTGTCTCATTCTTCAGACCAGCAGCAGGGTGGAGGATTTTCAGATAGCCATGAAGGTTTATGCTTGCTGGAAGGTGCAGAGCCTGCTCCTGTGTCTATACAGTGTGTACTGAAGGTTTGTGCTTACCAGAAGGTCAGGTGCCTGTTCCTATGTCTTTAGAGCAAGTGCTGAAGGATTCTGTGGAGTTTCTCACCACCAAGAAAAGTGTGTGTCTAATACTAGGCATCAAATTTCTGTATCTCTTTTTTTTTTTTTTTTTTAAAGAGGGCTCAAGTATGGCATTAAGAATCAAATCATTCATAGGAAAAGTGGTTCCTTGTTTGATAATGTGAAGTGTGGGCTATTGATTCTGAAGTATCGACTCGGCTGTATTGGCATAAGTGTAGTGGAATATGCTGTACTAAAGTGAAGAACGTGTAACCACAGGGCTCAGTTGGTATTCCAGTTGATTAAGGGTTAGCATTCTCATGGCCTTGTTTTGGCACTTATTGGCAAAATATGGCCCTTATTTCAGATTTTCCAAATAAACCAAGCATGATGCCTTTCCTCAGCAACAGTGTTTTGAAATGTTGTTGCTTCTGCTTAATAGGTAGATGTCGCTACTAAGGGCATCCTGAAAGTAATGCCTCCTCCTTAATAACTTTTGAAATTTTGAAGTGATTTCAATGAAACTGCACTGACATGTACTATGATATGTTACCAATGTGGGAACAACTTTTTTTTAGAATCTTAAGTAAAGATCATGAATGACGGTGAAAAGCAGCAAGCCGTAATTGAATTCCTGGAAAAAGAGGGATGCGGGGCTCTAGAAATCCACAGAAAGCTCCTGGTGGTGTATGGAGCTGCCACAATCGATATCAGTAATGTCCAAAGATGCATGAAGAGGTTTCGAGAGGGAGAAAGTTCAGTGTTGGACAAACAACGGAGTGGAAGACCCGCAACTGCAGTGACAAATGCCAGCAGGCAACGAGTGAAAGACCTTATCACAGCTGATCGTCATGTCACCATCCAGGAGTGGTGTGATGCAATTCATTGTGGTCATAGTGCTATGGAAATATTAATCAGGGATCTGGGCTACAGAAAAATTTGCTCAAAGTGGATCCCAAGAAACCTAACCCATGAACAATGTAAGCAAAGGGTGGACATGTGCCGGAACCTCTTGGACTGTTAGAAGCAGGAGGGTGAGGTAGTTTTGTCTAATGTTGTGATGGGGGATGAAACCTGGGTGTTCTTTCATGACACCGCACATCTTCACCTCAACAGAAAAAGGTGAAAACAACTTGTTCCACAGGGAAAGTGATGGTAACAGTTTTCTGGGACAAACGGGGTGTCATTTTGACTGATCTCCTTGAACAGGGTGCAACAATAAAGAGTGCCCACTATGTGCAGACATTGAAGAAGCTAAAGGAAGTTATCAGAAGGAAAAGACGTGACATTCCACTTCATAGTGTTGTTTTACACCATGATAACGCACCTCCCTACATCTCAATGGAGACTTCACAGGCTATTGCCAAAATAGGGTGCACAGTGTTGCCCCAACCCCCCATACAGTCCTGATTTGGCTCGCTTAGACTTTTTCCTGTTTGCCCCTTTGAAAAACACCCTTCGTGGAAAACGTTTCGATGATGTGACAAACGTTAAACTGACTGTGAACTCATGGGTGAAACAATAGCCTCAGGAATTTTTCTAAAATGGATTTGACCAATGGGTTCAGAGATGGCGGAAATGTATAGAAAGTGGTGGACCATACTTTGAATAGGCTAGCATTCTTAACAATATGTCCAAGTATTTTGCCGCCAAGTTTCACAGTTTTGCTGCTACAAATTAAAATCTTATGAGGGATGAGGCATTACTTTCAGGATGCCCTTTGTAAATGGATCAAATAATAAGATACTATTGATAGTAACATGATTTTCTTAAATTGTAGGTTTCAGGTGGTGGTAATTTTGTAAATGACTACTGTTTATGTTGATGATTTACACATTTTCTGCTCGTCATCAAGCATGAATTTTATTGAAAGGCAGTTGCAGTCTGCGATTAACCAGATCTTTAAAGCGGCGAATAGCAATGGTTTCGTTCTTTCTCCCGACAAGACAGCGTGTGTCCATTTCTGCCGGAGGCGCGGCCTTCATCCTGACCCAGAGCTGTTTTTAGACTGTGCAGCCATACCAGTTTTGCCGGAGACCAAGTTCCTTGGACTGACCGTCGACCGTGCGCTTACGTTCCGTGCGCACGTTCGGCGGCTCAAGATTTCCTGTCTGCGGGCTCTATCTATTCTGAAGATCCTTTCAAGAGTCTCGTGGGGCGCAGACAGGATGTCTTTGTTTCGAATTTACCATTCATTAATACGGTCAAAACTGGATTATGGTTGTATCGTGTATGGCTCTGCTCGTCGTTCCGTTCTCCCGCCTTTGGACACTATTCACCATCAAGCACTGCGTCTTTGTTCAGGAGCATTTCGAACATCTCCGATTCCCAGCCTTTACGCTGACGCGAATGAACCATCGCTTGAATTATGCCATCTGCAGCTGTCTATTCAATTCTACCTGAAACTTAGATCTCTTCCGGACCATCCTTTATACGATGCAGTTTTTCATCCCCAGCATGCTCGTTTAGTCGGGAACCGGCCCTCGTGCATTTCAACCTTTCGGTCTTCGTATGGCGGCCGTAGCCCGTGATGTAGGGCTCGACTTGTCACTTGTTGGAGAGACCAGGGGCTTTGGGGATCCTCCATGGCACCCACTTGGTGTCATGGTTGATACCACCTTTACATCTTTCGATAAATCCTCAACCCCTGCGTCAACGTACCAGCAGCTCTTCGCTGAGCACCGTGACCTCAATTCTGACTACACTCCTATTTTTACTGATGGCTCCAAGATGCATGGAGTCATTGGATCCACGGCTGTCTGTGTAGATGACGTTTCAGTAGCGCGGATCCCAGCTGAGGCCACAGTGTTTTCGGCGGAGATGCATGCTGTGTATCTCACCCTTCTCCATGTTCAGTTCGAGTTCTCATCATCGTGCTATGGTCTATATGGATTCCTTAAGTGTCTTGCAGTCTTTGTCATCTGCAGATTGCCGTGACCATCCTTTTCTCTTGAATGTGAGACAGTTACTTCGTCATTTGCTCGAGGCCGGTTTTTAGGTTCAGTTTTGCTGGATTCCTGGACATGTTGGAATCTCGGGTAACGAGTGTGCTGATGCGGCTGCTAGATCTGCTTCCTATTTGGTCGTCACACCCTTGCCACTGTTTCACCGGGATTTCCGCTTTCTTGCTCGCGACCATATCAAGCGAACGTGGCAAGGTCTGTGGGACCAAGAGGTGGAAAATAAACTGTATCGTATTAAACCTAATCTTGAAATTTGGAAATCCTCATATCATCGGAACCGTAGGGAGGAAGTGGTGCTTGCGCGTCTCCGCATTGGGCATTGTCGTTTCACTCACCGCTTTTTGCTGTGTGGCGACACTGCGGCGATGTGTGAGACGTGCAATTGCCGACTCACTGTCACTCATCTTCTGTGTACCTGTGTTTGTTTTCGTGATGTACGTTTTCATTTCTCTCATTCTCATTTGTTGTACGAGGACGCCGCTACACTGCAGCGGCTCCTAAATGACCACTGCAATACTGTTGCTGTTTTTTCATTTTTAAAGAAATTGACTATTTTAAATGTATCTAGATTTTAGCCCTATCATCATCCTCATTTCTCAGTTTTACTGAATCAGCTAGATTTTAATCATTGTATCATGTTTTTAATACTGTTTGTTTCATTATCTTTTTTAGCCCTTCCATCGTTCTCATTCTTCAGTTTTATTTGATCAGCCATATGCCGCCCCGGTGGCGCAGTGGTCTAAGCGATGGCCTCTGATCATTCGTCCGAACGGGGTCCGGGTTCGAATCCCGGTGAGGCATGGATGTTGTGTTTGTCTTACGGCACTGGCTCTCTCCCTTCCCTGGAACCAGTGACCCTAAATTAGGGACGGGCGACTGCTTATAGCCCATTGAGTTGCTCACGGTGGTCGTTAAACCTCCAATCAAAAAAAAAAAAAAAAAAAAAAAATCAGCCATATTTTAAGCTTCATAGCACTTTTTTTAATACTGTTTGTTTGTCTGTCTTATGTCTGGCGCTCTTTGGCCAAACATGGCCTTTGTACCATAAAAATCAAACAACCAACCAACCAAACACCAAATAAAGTGCTTTTGGGACATATTCCTAAGGGGAAAGTGCAATTACTAATATACTAAAGGAAATATTTTGCCATAAAATGTGGCAAAAAACAAATATATCTGGATGCAACATTGTTGTAGCATTAGGCTTGTCATCTCTGGAAATTTTTTAGCAAAAGATACCATAGTCTTTGTAGTCCTGCTGGCCCACACCATTATACGTTTCAGTTAATTATCATGCAAATACAATTCTCAGTTGAAGAATATGTTATAAAGGGTGGCCTAAACAAAACTATACCCATGGTATCCCCATTTAATGATAACTTATTTGGTTACAGGTACTGACAATCTACACCACTAACGGAACAGTTTGTTACTTGTTAATTACAACTTTTTTGGTTACAGGTGCTGACAATCCATCAATCTACATACCAGTTTACTTGTGAGGAGTTTCCCAGCAGCAGAGAAGATGATCCTGACTTTGCAGCAAAGAATTTTCATCGTCGAGGGATATGTGAAGCATACGTCCTTTAAAATGTGCCAACATGAGTTTCAAATAAGGTTTAAAATTCTACCACCAACAAAGGTGGCAATGATCTGGTAAAAAGTGGCGTGCAACTGGTTCGGTGACAAATGCTGCCAGAAATTATGCCAAGCGCGTAGTACGCCAGTGAACATTGAGAACATTCGTGAGCGAATCTTACAGTCTCCTAAAAAAATCTACACGTTGATTATCTGAACAAGTAAGAATTTCAAGTTCTTTGTGCCAACGAATATTGAAACTCGATATGGGTGCTAAACCGTACAAAATTTCTGCACTGCATCAGTTGTAACCTCAAGATAAACCCGCACGTGTGCGATACTGCCGCTGGTTACAGGAAGAAATTGCATCTGGGATGCTGGTCACAAATCTCTACTTCATGAGTGATGAGTCAAGGTTCCACCTAAGTGGAAATGTAAATTCCCAGAACTGTCGATATTGGAGTACAGAAAATCCACATAGATTTGTGGAGACCCCTCTACATGCGGAGAAACTTGGTGTGCTGTGTCAGCACGTAGGATTATTAATTTTTTCCCCCACAAAACCATAAACTCAGCTCGATATATTGGAAACATTTTCAACTCATTTGTCAATCAGCTTACCAATGAGAAGACATATTGTTACTTTCAACAAGATGGAGCTACAGCTCATACTTTCCACCATTCAATGAATGCAATTTTTGAGATGTTTGAGGAAGACCGTGTTGTCAGTCATGACCTTTGGTCTCCTTTATCCCCTGATCTGTCTGCATGTGACTTTTACTTGTGGGGTGCACTAAAGGGTCAGGTGTATTATGATAACTCGAGAACTCTTGAAGAGCTTCAAACCAACATCTCCTCTGAAATTGCTAAGATTACACCACAACAACTTCAAACTGTGTTCCAAAACATGCTGCGAAGAACCAGCCTGTGCCTTAATATTGAGGGCACTCATTTCCTACACCTGCTGTAGGAACTGTCTTTGACACTTTAACATTAAATAAAACTTGTGCTTATTTGATTTGTTCATTTGGTATAGTTTTGTTTGGGCCACCCTGTATTTTCCCTTTCATAGATAACTAAATGATTTAAATATTACGGAGAAATTACTGAAATACTGAATTCAATCTACATTATCCAGTTAAATATATATTTCTTTTTGTGTGTGTGTGTGTGTGGTTCAATAATTAAAAAAATATTTCTTTTTTCTTTTTAAAGGTTGTGTGATCTAAGGTTATTCGGAAGACATGCCGAATGGTGATAAAGACCAAGAAGGATTCGTTAAAGTGAACTACAGGAGGCGAAAGAAATGTTGCAACAAACCCTTAAAATTTGTGTCCTACGATACCAGTGCTTCTGTATGTATAGAATCTGTTGAAGAATTTACTAAAAAATTTGATGGTGTGAAATTCGACATGTTAAACTCAGATTTCTTGCACACTTTTAAATCATTATTGCACAAAGCACTTGTGAATTGCAGGCTTTTGGAAACAGTTCCCCAAGATTCACCCAACCATAACCACTCTCTCTGTAAAGATAACATTTTAGAATATGGAGTTGACTCATCAAGTATTGCTGAAATTGTATGCTATGGTTTAGGTTCCTTCCTTTCTTGTGCCACAGCTCAGTATCAACTTGCACTTCTTGTCATTTTACAGGAAATGTTTCCTGCATCAGTTGTTCACCTCTTTGACCCAGTATTTAATACCCAGGAGATAAACTTGCTACAAAAACTGAATTTTAATGTCCTCAGTCACAATGATGAAGGAAAAAGAACTTCTTATGAGCCTACTTTATTTTTCATGCCACATTGTGGAAAACCTCTGTATAACAGTGTGTTGTGGTCAAATTGGTCACTGACAGGTCTCCAGAAAATTGTGATTATTGGTAATAGCTTTACAAATATTGTTGAAAGTCTACCAAAAAGTGAAATGAAAGAAAGCTTGTTTTATATCTTCCAAGCACAACCATTAGCACTGGAAAAATCTATACCAAACAACTTCAGGTTCTCGGATATTTTTAATTCAATGTCTATTCATACATTTCCAAGCAATAACCTCATTTCAATGCCAGAAGACTTTTGGGAGAGAACTCAAGAACCACAGTATACATCAGATGATGAAATCATCAGACATACCCAGCAGATTAACCAAAAGGTGCAATAAAGTAGTTCAAAGTGTTCATCCCTCCTTTTTGTGTGGCTAATTTCATTTTCTGACATCTCACATGTTTTGTAGAAAACTCAAAAACACATACTTATCTAGCATTGTTTTGCTGCATTTTCTTTTCTTATACAATTTTCAGAATTAAAATCTAAAACCTTAATTTATCAATATATATATTGTATTTTTAAAAACACAATTTTTCTTCTACAAAGAAGGCTTTGCCATTTTTGTACTTAAAAGATAACATTTTTGGGAACTTCCTTGCTGTTTTTTTATTAATAGTTGCTTTAATCAAGCATTTCTCCACCCCTCCACCCCAGAACTGCTATGAACTACCTGGTCACAGAATTCATTGGGAACAAAAGATTTTTTTTTAGCATCTATTTTTAGTTAAGTACCAGGGTTAATATTCTTTGAAAATTGTGAAAAGTTCTTTAAAATATAAGGTAACTTTCAGAGTCTTGCAAGAGTTTGTAAAAAGTCAAAAACTGCTTAAATGTTCTTTTTACATAATATGTACACGGCAGTAGTAAACAAACCTAGGCTCTCAAAAATTCTCACCTTGTACCTGAGTTTTCACATTCCATTCTTAAAATTTATTTTTCAAAATTTGAATTTCTGTTATGAAGCTTCAATCTCTTTCATAAAACAAGAAATACAGTATATGGATTTTTCTGTTTGCATACTTTTTTGTGGACTACTTACCTGAAATCAGAATAATGAAGATTCTAATATCAATTTCTGGCACTCTTGCCTGCAGAGTTGTGCACTGTGCAGCAATACTGAATTTCTACGGTGTTGCCCAAGACATGTGCGCAGTAAGTAAACATAAAAGATGTCTGTAGCTATGGTTTTGGTTTTGCGTGATGTGCATATAAGTGTATTTATTCACTAGTGTTTTTATTGAAAGTCAGTGGCGGCTCGTGGCAACTGAAACAGGTGGGGCCGGTAGCCGAAGTCAAACAATGAAATAAAAAAAACTGTCATTATTAGGCCAACTATTCAGACCAGACCCCCACCCTACCCCCAAGATTCCTTTAATCTGCCTCTGTTTACCCCCTTGACTCACAATAATGCCCAAATCAGGCAGGAATGTGTCAACTATTGTATTGTACACGAAAAAAATTTCCTCAGAATAGAATGCATAATTATTAACAGAAAAATGTTAAAACTCTTTAAATAAAATTTTTACCTTAAAACATATGAGCATTAATTTACGTTAGTTGTGCTTTGTGTTTCTTCAGATTTCTCAACTGAAGAATAATCACAGGATTCACAGGATAAAAAAATGTAGCGAAAAAATAATAACTCCAAATATATGCAAGGAGGGAATGTTTCATGAATTTCGTCCCATATAGAATGAGTACAATACTACTACCATTTGCATTATTTGAAAGGTTTAACCTTTTTTTTAAAGAACTTGTGAAACCTAAAAACATATATGTACTCATGTGCAAATTATACTTACAGGTTTTCTCATTTATTTATTTATTTTTAACATAGAAAATCCCCTCAGTTAAAACTGAAATTAGTTCTGCGAAGCGCTTTGTAAACTTCATACTCTTGGAAACTCAAATTCTTGGGCTGATAAGCACCGAGTTTTTTTAAGTGAAGCTTTTCGACTCAAATTCTTGGGCTGATGAGCACTGTGTTTTTTTAAGTGAAGCTCTAACTAAAAATTCTTGGGGTGATAAGCACTGAGTTTTTTAAGTGAAGCTTTTCTTCCAGATTTAAAGCAAAGAACGGAGATTTTAACAAAATATCCACTCCATTCATTGTAATCGACAAGCAAAAAAGTCACGACACAAAGTAACAACACATCACCGAGAGAGACACACACAGAAAAAACAACTAACTGAACTTTGAGCTTGGTCGGGGTAAGCTTCTCTGTCAACCCACAGCGTTAAGGAAATGGATACTCTCCTGGCCAATCAAATTAGCGCGGGGCCAGATAGATCCGGCCCCACAGCTTTTTTTGCACACGCGTTAAGACAGTATTGTATGTAGGTCATCATACTGAATGAGACTGCGAGGAAATCGTCTTCTCTTCGCTTGCGTAGTGATGTTACTGGGGCCTGTTGGAGCTTACCCCAATAACCTCACACTCTGAACGTGATCTCTTTCCTCAGGGAATAGTTTTTCGTTTTTGAAGGAAACTTTTCCCTTAGGTAATGGTTTTTGAAGGGAAAGGTTTATCACCATGTAATTAAGAGAGAAAATAAGAATCTTGGCAAAAAAAAAAAAAAAAAATTAAAAATAGAAATTTTTAGGTGGGGCCCGGCCCCTCTGGCCCCTAATGATGAACCGCCCCGGTGGCGCAGTGGTCTAAGCGATGGCCTCTGATCATTCGTCCATAAGGGGTCCGGGTTCGAATCCCGGTGAGGCATGGATGTTGTGTTTGTCTTATGGCACTGGCTCTCTCCCTTCCCTGGAACCAGTGATCCTAAATTAGGGACGGGCGACTGCTTATAGCCCATTGAGTTGCTCACGGTGGTCATTAAACCTCCAATAAAAAAAAAAAAAAGAACCGCCCCTGTTGAAAATTATACACCAGAAGACAAAGCTGTACTTTTTTAAATGAAAACCTATTTTGAAATGCAACTATTAACACACATGTACAATTTTTTCCCTAGTTTTATTTGTGGATATTGCTCTGAAGTGGTGAACAACATATAAAAAATAATATGTTAGTTTTGACTGTGGGTCACAATTGTAATTATGTATGCGTTGTTTTTGTTTAGCTTTATTGTTGTTTTCTCCTCATATATCTCTTGAAAAAATATGCTGGCTTTTGACTATTTTTCCGAGATGGGTTCAGGTTTAAATCCTGGTGAGGCATGGATGTTGTGCTTGTCTTACGACACTGGCTTTCACCCTTCCCTGGGATCAGTGGCCCTAAATTAGGGACAGGTGACTGCTTATAGCTCATTAAGTTGCTCGCAATGGTGTTAAACTTCCCCAAACAAACAAATAAACCAAAAAAAAAAAAAAATAGTCCAGCACCTGAACATTTTGGGATTTTGTCTATTTCTTGACCCTTTTATGACCAAAACGCCCATGCATACAAACGGCCATAGCCGCCCAAAACACCTATTTAGAGTGAGTCAGATTTCCTAGCATTGCCTGTTCTTCAAATTTTCTCGACCTATGAGGAATCAGCAGGAGTTGCTGTCAGTCGCTATTGTTGTTATTAAACAAAGAAGTGAACCAACAGACAGTTTTGGGCGTTATGGTATTTGGAGTGATAAAAGATTTTTGGGTCATGGTCGTTAAAGGGTTAACGGTATGCTAAAGTTTCCGCCGCTCCTGCTAGCGGGTGCTGTAGGGGGTCTAACCGGCCGGCGACCCGTGCTGTCAGTTCGTACATGAAGCCAAGCATGGCGGACGATAAAGTTCATTTGCGGCACTGTTTGTTATTCATGTTTAATTTAGGGAAAAGTGCAAGTGAAACTTATCATTCAATATATCAGGCGTATGGTGAAATGATTATGGGTGAGCGAAAATGTCAAGAATGGTTTGCCAGGTTTAAGAAAAGTGATTTAAGCTTGGAAGACAAGCCACGTGCAGGTAGACCGCAGGAACTCGCAGACAAGGAGCTGGAATCGCTGTTGCAAGAGGATGCCACACAATCAACCACTTAATTGACAAAATGTTTGAAAGTGGCTCAATGAATGGTGGTACGGTGTCTACAGGCCTTGAGGAAGATCCAAAAGATTGGTAAGTGGGTTCCGCATACTTTAACGGAGCATAATATTGGTCAGTGATTGGGCATCTGCATGTCGTTGCTGAAGAGGCTTCAAGGGAAGAATTTCTTGTGGAAGGTTGTCACCAGGGATGAAAAATGGGTCTATTGCGACAACCTCGTACGCAAATGATCCTGGGTCGACCCAGGCCAGCCATCAACATCCACTGTAAAACAGGATATCCACAGGAAAAAGGTGCTGTCGTGTGTGTGGTGGGATATGCATGGTGTGCTGAACTGTTGAAACCAGGAGAACCAATCACTGCACAACGATATAGCGATCAGTTGACGAAACTGAATGCCACAATCAAGCAAAAACGCCCATGGACAGGTAAAGGATGCCGCCTAGTCATCCTGTTACACGATAATGCCAGACCACATGTTGTTGCCACCATGAAATCAACCCTTGAACGGTTACACTGGGAGGTTTTACCGCAACCGGCGTACTCCCCGGACATTGCACTCTCAGACTTTCATCTGTTTCGCTCTATGCAACATGCCCTAGCCCAACAGCGATTCACCACAGTTCCAGAGGGGGAAAATTACGTCACTGCATTCTTCAGTTCAAAGCCAGAGTCCTTCTTTCCCAGGGGCATTCATTCGTTGCCTGAAAAATGGCAAAAGCCCACTGATGCTAACAAACGGCCAATATTTCATTGAATAAATGTGTACTGGTTTCCTGATTGTTCCTGTCTCCTTTCTCCTTAAAATGGCATAAACTTTTGCATACCCCTGATAGTTGTGAATTGTAAATGCTCTGTGCTTTTTCAACAATGTCAGGCCTCCTTACTAAAATTTCGTCATGAGTGGCAAGGAACTTACATTTCGTAAATAGATGGATATGTGCTTGTGATTTACTGTTGCTCACAGTTGTCGATCATCCTGACAGTATTACTACTCCAAGCACCAGTGGTGTGCTTAGGAGTTATGCTGTCAGTTGACAGTACATGTCATGGGTTTGATCTTTGGAAAAGAGATCATGCTGTTTTGGGAGCATTTCGATAGATGCTTTGTGGTTAGATAATTTATATGTATTTAGATTATAGATATATGTCTGCCATATGGCAGTATTTACATACACATCTGCTGGCAGAGATTATCTTGGCAAGGTGTGTATTAAATTCATTGTTAATTAAAAGCAGATGAATTCTATGAATGTCGCCCCGGCGGCGCAGCGGTCTAAGCGATGGCCTCTGATCATTCGTCCAAACGGGGTCCGGGTTCGAATCCCGGTGAGGCATGGATGTTTGTGTTTGTCTTACGGCACTGGCTCTCTCCCTTCCCTGGAACTAGTGACCCTAAATTAGAGACGGGCGACTGCTTATAGCCCATTGAGTTGCTCACGGTGGTTGTTAAACCTCCAATCAAAAAAAAAAAAAAAAAGAATTCTATGAATAAAAATAAATTGTTTCGAGAATTCATCTATGTAAGCTATATGAAAAACACAAATGTTTATTAATGTAGCAACTTCTAGAGAGGAGTTATACGTTGAAGCGTTGCCTGGTTTTGAATTATTTAATACACTGTAGACTCTTTAAGAGCAACATGCTTAATGTGATGCTCTTATTGAATGCAATCATTCTATAAGAGAGTCACATTAAGCATGTTGCTGTTAAAGAGTGTAGATGGGTTTACAGATATTTAGAGGTAAACTAAATATACAGATTAGGTGGCTGATCTTTGAACATTTCTTAGGAAAGAATGAAGCAATGGTATTTTATGAATTATTCATTAATGATGCAAATTCCAGGTAATGAAATGATATCTGTCATTGGGGCAGAAAAAAATAACCATAGCAATGGAATTATTTACTACTTTGAAGAAGATTCTTGCTTTTATATGGCCAATGTACTACCATGATTAAATGTGTAGCAGAAAGATACAGATGGCTAGCAGTCATTCTCTTTCATCAGTAGCTTACCTTTCAGTAATCCATGCTTTCTCTGTCAAATTGTTGAAAATGGGAATTTCATTGTTCATGTTGGTCACTTGTAATGGCTTTTTTGCTGAAAATTTGCACTTTTTGGAAGCATTGTCAGTGTATTTTGGTTTGTTCTAAATAAGAATAATGTAAATATACTATGTGAAAAGATGGTACCATGTTTTAACAGTTTCTCTTGAGTAATGTGTATCTTGCAATTTGTGCATTTGAAATAGCTGGTAAGTGTGCACACTTAACAAGTGATGAATGGAAAATTCTGGTTACCAAGATTTAATCCAATTGATAGACATCAAGCAAAATACAAGTTGTGCCAAAAAAGTTTACTCGCAGAAAGAGACAAAACACACACAACATGAAAGAGACAAAACACACACTGTTGATAAGAATCATGATATCTACAGAGGGTGAGTCGAAAGTTTTGCAATATTCGGATCGCTTTTTGTCTTCATTTGTACCTTTACGACGGAAGCTGACTAGCATTCAAATTATAGGCCATCGTGTTGCACCGCATTTAGCCATCTGTCTGCCAGTTCTTCCATTCCACGGCGAAAGCAGTTCTTGTCCTTCAAGGCGAAGAACTCCTTCACCCCAGCTGCCACCTCCTCCTGGTTGTTGAAGTGCCACCCGCGAAGGAAGTAGGCCATAAACTGGAACAAGTAATAATCTGACGGGGCAAGGTCCGGACTATATGCTGGGTGTGGCATCAGTTCGACGCCCTTAAGTCCCTGGAGTTTTGCCTGGGTCGTTCGTGTGGTATGAGGCTCAGCGTTGTCCTGCTGCAGGAGAATGCACTTTCTGTTCACCAGTGCCGAATGCCTTTGCTCCAAAACGGCATACATTAACTCCAGCTGTTCAGAGTAGAGGTTTGCGTTGATGCTTCAGCCGTCTGGAACAAATTCATAATGGATTAACCCCTCGAAATTCTACCAGACGTAGACCATCACCTTGTGATTGAACCGCTCACATCTGGCAACAGGTTCAGGAAGTTGGTCCGGGCTCAACCACTGCCGCTGTGTGTTAGGATTACGGAAATAGACCCACTTTTCATCGCATGTAACAGTTCTTTTGATGAAATGTACATAGCATGGGTTTTCTAGGAGTTTCGTGCACACTTCCAATCGGAGGTTTGCTTCAGCCGGCGTCAGTTCGTGACGGACAATGTGGCAGCACCTGTAGACATTGCCAAGGTCCTGAAGGTGATGGACCATGGTGGCCCGTGATATTCCCAGGTCGCCCGATAATCTCCGAGCGCTGGTTGTCGGATTTGCCTCTACTGCCTGGCCCACTGCCTCCGAATCCATGGTTTGCAGCCTACCTGTCTTTGGCTGATCGTCAAGGTTTCTGTCACCTGAGCGAAATTTCTTGAACTATCGGGTTGTGTTGCTGTGGTACACGAAACCTTCCTTTTCTTATGACAAATGCTTTGTTTTGCTTGAGCAGCGTTATGGCAGAGTTCAAACTCGTAAAGCAAAAGTTCCCTAATTAGCCAGTTGTGGCTTTTCATCTTTCAGGCGTCCCAACCACAGATAGAACGGCGACATGCAATGCTGTTTACAGCAACGACTACCACTTCATATCCCTTTCGACTTACTGCAGTGCGCGACTTGAACAGCACATGCATTTATGCAAATATTGCGAAACTTTCAACTTACCCTCTGTAATATTTCTTCAGTATTTGTTGTCACCCCAAGTTATGAGACAAATAAGACCCCAGAGTAAATGCAAGTGGCATAGGTGTGACTTAGCTCTTGCAGTATTTTTCATTTTTTGCAATGAATTAAAAGATGATTCAAGCCTCAACTTGGTTAAATCCAAATTATCATTAAATTGCCAAATAAATGAAGGCTTACTTTTTATTTGTATTAAAAAGCTCCATACATCGAAACTGATTTTCAGTCCTTTAGAATTTCTTCCTGTTTCGTGTTCATAAATTACAATTATGCTCGAACCTTCTGTAGTTTGTTTACTTTGCCCCTCCCCCTCCCATAAGAATGGCATAATGCATGCATATATGCAATACTGCCCCCCCAACAAAAAATGCTCAGCTATCTTATTCAATGTAGTTATTGATGCAGAAATTATGTGAAAACTCAGAATGATTAAATATCTATCACAACTGATATGTACGAATGAAGATAAGGGGGAAATTTTCCAGTGAGAATCTTAGATATCAATGGGAAATAAATCCTCCCGAAGAAGTAATTCTTCACAAATACATGGAAGGCGTATACAATTTCCAGTATTGGCACAATTGTGCCATATTTTAACGGTTTCCCATGTAGTCATTTCTTCAGCAGACTTGAAAATTGCTTGGAACTTCAATGTCCCAGGTGGTGTAATGGTGTCTTGCTCGAATAGAAATTGGAAGTGGGTTCAGTTCCCACTCCAGGGCAATGCAATTTTCAAGTTTTCTTAAGAGATAGAAATTGGAAGAAGTGGGTTCAATTCCCACTCCAGGGCAATGCAATTTTCAAGTTTTCTTAAGAGATAGAAATTGGAAGAAGTGGGTTCAATTCCCACTCCAGGGCAATGCAATTGGAAGAAGTGGGTTCAATTCCCACTCCAGGGCAATGCAATTTTAAAGAAGTGGGTTCAATTCCCACTCCAGGGCTATGCAATTTTCAAGTTTTCTTAAGAGATAGAAATTGGAAGAAGTGGGTTCAATTCCCACTCCAGGGCAATGCAATTTTCAAGTTTTCTTAAGAGATAGCTGCATGGGAAACAATGAAAATTCAGCACATTTGTGCCAATAATGAGATTTCCAGTGAGTGTTTTATTAATTTTTTACGAACCTGACCTAACTTGAAGATTTCCTCAGCAATTCTACGAGAGTGCAGCATTGACGAGATAGCCCTAATGGCCAAGTACAACGTGGAACTTCAAGTGGTATGTAAATAGTAACTCTTAACTCAAGAATCTTTAATTATTATCTGGAAACCTTTCAATATGATGTCGACACAGCCAGAACAGAGTTAACCCTAACATCTGGACATAACTGAAGTAGGGTACAACTTATGACGAAATGGCTCTCGAGCTAACCCTAACAACTGACCATATTGAAGCAAGATACAACTTTGGAGAAAGAAACTCTCAATAACTACTGACGTCGGACTGAACACGCACTTCCGTGAGTAATATTTTTAGGACTTTTAACCGATTTATATTTTAAATGAATAAGTTAATGCACCACCACAGACTGTATCCGCTTTACAGAACGTGTGAAACAGAACTTACAGACGTCAAAGCGTCTTCCTGAAGAACCTTGTGGTCACGTAATTGTATGTGAACTTTATGATAGAATCACATGAGATATGATCACTTCTTGATAGTTCTTCAGGTGCTATTTTTCTGTACAAGTTGTCAAAAGTACTTAATAAAGAGTTTCAACAGCTGTTTGCCAATAAAATTAATGGAGGAATTTCAAAAGCTCTTGCTAAAAAACATTGAAAATTACTGTTTGCATATTGCTCCTAATATCTAAAATTGGTTTGAGAGCAAAGAATGGAGAAATTGAACATTTCTTAACTTGTTTTCAATTTTCGTTGTATTAAATTCACTGCTAAACTACGGTTTTTCTAACTTTCCCAAGAACATTATTTCTCTTTAAAGTTTGCCAAACACATATGCCTAGAAAACACGTCTTTAAATGAATGCACTCTTGTATGAAAATGTGTAAGTGCTATCAAAATTATGGGGTTTGCTGTTGCTCAAAAGCATATCAAAGATACTCTGGTGCATATGAAACTTGAGATTTTTGTGTTTATTTTTAACATTTTGAATCAACCTTTGTTGTTCTCTCAAACAGACAAATCAATTTCATAAGCTGATTTGAAAAAAAAAAAAAAAAAAAGGAGAAAAAAGGTTCAGTCTCTTAACATTTGATTTCTGTAGAAGTTTTGGAAATTACTATTTGTGTGCAAACCTATCAAAGATAATTGTTAAATACCTAATAGATCATCCCAATGTAGGAAATATTTGCAGCCGCCCCGGTGGCGCAGTGGTCTAAGGCGTTGGCCTCTGATCATTCGTCCGTAGGGGTCCGGGTTCGAATCCCGGTCAGGCATGGATGTTGTGTTTGTCTTACGGCACTGGCTCTCTCCCTTCCCTGGAACCAGTGGCCCTAAATTAGGGACGGGCGACTGCTTATAGCCCATTTGAGTTGCTCACGGTGGTCGTTAAACCTCCAGTCAAAAAAAAAAAAAAAAAAACAATCAAAAAAAAAAAAATCATTCGTCGGCCGCCCCGGTGGCGCAGTGGTCTAAGGCGCTGGCCTCTGATCATTCGTCCGTAAGGGGTCCGAGTTCGAATCCCGGTCAGGCATGATGTTGTGTTTGTCTTACGGCACTGGCTCTCTCCCTTCCCTGGAACCAGTGACCCTAAATTAGGGACCGGCGACTGCTTATAGCCCGTTGAGTTGCTCACGGTGGTCGTTAAACCTCCAATCAAAAAAAAAAAATTAGGACTGGCGACTGCTTGTTGCTCACGGTGGTCGTTAAACCTCCAATAAAAAAAAAATCATTCGTCCGAAAGGGGTCCGGGTTCGAATCCCGGTGAGGCATGGATGTTGTGTTTGTCTTACGGCACTGACTCTCTCCCTTCCCTGGAACCAGTGACCCTAAATTAGGGACGGGCGACTGCTTATAGCCCATTGAGTTGCTCACGGTGGTCGTTAAACCTCCAATTAAAAAAAAAAAAAACGCTGGCTTCTGATTATTCTTCCATGTTGAATCCAGGTTCGAGCCGCCCCGCTGTCGCGGTGGTCTAAGGCGCTGGTCTCTGATCATTCGTCCGTAAGGGTTCCGGGTTCGAATCCCGGTCAGGCATGGATCTCTCCCTTCCCTGGAACCAGTGACCCTAAATTAGGGACGGGCGACTGCTTATAGCCCACTGAGTTGCTCACGGTGGTCGTTAAACCTCCAATCAAAAAAAAAAGCGGCCTCGGTGGCGCAGTGGTCTAAGGCGTTGGCCTCTGATCATTCGTCCGTAAGGGGTCCGGGTTCGAATCCCGGTCAGGCATGGATGTTGTGTTTGTCTTACGGCACTGGCTCTCTCCCTTCCCTGGAACAAGTGACCCTAAATTAGGGACGGGCGACTGCTTATAGCCCATTGAGTTGCTCATGGCGGTCGTTAAACCTCCAACTAAAAAAAAATCCAGGTTCGAATCACGGTGAGGCATAGATGTGTTTGTTTTACGTTACTGGCTCTCTCCCTTCCCTGGAACTTAAATTAGGGACGAGCGACTGTTTATATCCCATTGAGTTGCTCATGGTGGTCGTTGAACCCCAATAGCCCGCCCCGGTGGCGCAGTGGTCTAAGGCAATGGCCTCTGATCATTCGTCCGAAAGGGGTCCGGGTTCGAATCCCGGTGAGGCATGGATGTTGTGTTTGTCTTACGGCACTGGCTCTCTCCCTTCCCTGGAACCAGTGACCCTAAATTAGGGACGGGCGACTGCTTATAGCCCATTGAGTTGCTCACGGTGGTCGTTAAACCTCCAATAAAAAAAAAAAAAAAAAAAACCTCCAATCAAAAAAAAAAAAACTTTTACATACTTCCAAAGTCATAAGCGTAGCGCATTTGGGAGGTGGGGCATGAACAAGTGTAAACTGATGTTTTTCGTTGAGGAAGTCCCGCACAAATAACGTGAGTGAGTGAAACAGCGTGTGGCCGCCCCGGTGGCGCAGTGGTCTAAGCGATGGCCTCTGATCATTCGTCCGAACGGGGTCCGGGTTCGAATCCCGGTGAGGCATGGATGTTGTGTTTGTCTTACGGCACTGGCTCTCTCCCTTCCCTGGAACCAGTGACCCTAAATTAGGGACGGGCGACTGCTTATAGCCCATTGAGTTGCTCACGGTGGTCGTTAAACCTCCAATAAAAAAAAAAAAAAAAAAAAAACCTCCAATCAAAAAAAAAAAAAAAAAAACTTTTACATACTTCCAAAGTCATAAGCGTAGCGCATTTGGGAGGTGGGGCATGAACAAGTGTAAACTGATGTTTTTCGTTGAGGAAGTCCCGCACAAATAACGTGAGTGAGTGAAACAGCGTGTGGCCGCCCCGGTGGCGCAGTGGTCTAAGCGATGGCCTCTGATCATTCGTCCGAACGGGGTCCGGGTTCGAATCCCGGTGAGCCATGGATGTTGTGTTTGTCTTACGGCACTGGCTCTCTCCCTTCCCTGGAACCAGTGACCCTAAATTAGGGACGGGCGACTGCTTATAGCCCATTGAGTTGCTCACGGTGGTCGTTAAACCTCCAATAAAAAAAAAAAAAAAAAAAAACCTCCAATCAAAAAAAAAAAAAAAAAACTTTTACATACTTCCAAAGTCATAAGCGTAGCGCATTTGGGAGGTGGGGCATGAACAAGTGTAAACTGATGTTTTTCGTTGAGGAAGTCCCGCACAAATAACGTGAGTGAGTGAAACAGCGTGTGGCCGCCCCGGTGGCGCAGTGGTCTAAGCGATGGCCTCTGATCATTCGTCCGAACGGGGTCCGGGTTCGAATCCCGGTGAGCCATGGATGTTGTGTTTGTCTTACGGCACTGGCTCTCTCCCTTCCCTGGAACCAGTGACCCTAAATTAGGGACGGGCGACTGCTTATAGCCCATTGAGTTGCTCACGGTGGTCGTTAAACCTCCAATAAAAAAAAAAACAAAAAAAAAACCTCCAATCAAAAAAAAAAAAAAAACTTTTACATACTTCCAAAGTCATAAGCGTAGCGCATTTGGGAGGTGGGGCATGAACAAGTGTAAACTGATGTTTTTCGTTGAGGAAGTCCCGCACAAATAACGTGAGTGAGTGAAACAGCGTGTGGCCGCCCCGGTGGCGCAGTGGTCTAAGCGATGGCCTCTGATCATTCGTCCGAACGGGGTCCGGGTTCGAATCCCGGTGAGGCATGGATGTTGTGTTTGTCTTACGGCACTGGCTCTCTCCCTTCCCTGGAACCAGTGACCCTAAATTAGGGACGGGCGACTGCTTATAGCCCATTGAGTTGCTCACGGTGGTCGTTAAAAACCACCAATCAAAAAAAAAAAAAAAAAAAAAGAAACAGCGTGTGAGTGTTTATAAAGCTCTTGGTTTTTCCACTTGGAACTTAATAGTGCGGTGGCGCAGTGGTCTAAGCGGTGGCTTCTGATCAATCGTTCGAGATGGGTCCGGGTTCGAATTCCGTGAGGCATTGATGTTGTGTTTATCTTACGGCCCTGGCTCTCTCCCTTCCCTGGAACCAGTGGCCCTAAATTAGGGACGGGCGACAGCTTATAGCCCATTGAGTTAGTTGCTCACGGTGGTCGTTAAACCTTCAATAAAAAAAATTACAAAGATGTAAACCCATGATGCACAGTTATAAAGAGTCATTGTTGCCAACTTTGGTGAATGAAAGTCATGAAACATAAAGTTAAAAAAGTGACGGATGGTGAACTTCCGTAGTGGGATACGCAGATTCGTTGAACATCTTCCACCGCCTGGGAGTGAAATGAGGTAGATCAAAGTTGCAGCACGAATTCTCAGATTTAGTAATAAACAAGCTTTCAGATAAAAGCAAAGTGCGTCTGTTGCTAGCATTCGCCAGGATCTTAGAATTGTCACAATCAGGTAAGCATTCACCCTGGTTCACAGTCCTTGTAAGGGCAGTGTATACAGTGCCAGTCCTAAAGGCATATTTATGTTCAGTTACACGAACATTAAGAGTCCGAATTGTGGAACCTATGTAGAATTTTTCAGTTGAGTTGGAATCACAAGGAACTAAAGGAATGCAGTATACTACAGATCGGTTGGGAATCGGGACTGGATCACGATCATTTCTAACCAGTGAGAACATGAGAACACATTCTTGGTGCGAGTCCCAAAGTTCAAATTGTGCTTTTTACAAAATCTCTTCAAAATACAAACAATTGGTGGAGCTTAATCAACGGAACCAACAAATCGGGAACTAGACACCTCGGGTAAAAGTGTAGTGAACCTGAACTGTTGAAAGTTTTGTAATAAGTCAAAGAAAGTTTTCGATGAGTAGCCAAAAATAAGCGCTTTCTGCAAAACATTAGAAAGTTCAGTTTGTCGGAGTCTAACGGACGAGGATTATGAAAAAGCACGTTTTATTAAAAAAACGTAAAGCTAAGAGCTTGTAGTTCTGAGGGTGAAATGACGAGGACAGAATAAGAACTAGGCAAAAGGTAGGTTTCCGATGCACAGAAAAAGAAACCTTATTCGAGGTGAGATCCCGGGCAAGTCTTTCTTTCTTGTCCGGGATGTCACCTCGAATAAGGATTGTATTACGGACACAAACACAAACCTTATTCGAGGTGAGATCCCATACTTTTGTTTGTATTACGGATGACCTGTGTTTGCATTGCGGCACTGGCTCTCTCTCATCCCTGGAACCAGTGACCCTAAATTAGGGACGGCGACTTCTTATAGCCCATTGAGTTGCTGACGGTGGTTGTTAAACCTTCAATCTAAAAAAAGGGGCGGGGGCTGTAAGCAGTTACCCGTTCGTAATTTAGGTTCACTAGTTCCAGGGAAGGGAGAGAGCCAGGGCCGTAACATAAGCACATCATCCATGTCTCATCCGAGATTCGGGCGAATGGTGAGAAGTCGTCCCCACACATCTCGGGTGAATGGCGATAAGCCAGCGCCTCGTACCTCTCGGCCACAGAGTACGCAGAAGTAATTGCTATCACACAGTTGTAGCAAAGCGTATTAGTATATGTAAATCAGAATTTTTTTAATTTGAAGGAAAGGGAAGTAGAATTAGCGTAAGGAAGAATAACAATGCAATAAAATCTTTAGTGCCGCCCGGTGGCGCAGTGATTTAAGCGATGGCCTCTGATCATTCGTCCGAAAGGGGTCCGGGTTCGAATCCTGGTGAGGCATGGGTGTTGTGGTTGTCTTACGGCACTGGCTCTCCTCTTCCCTGGAACCAGTGATCCTAAATTAGGGACGATAGCCCATTGAGTTGCTCACGGTGCCATTATAGCCCATTGAGATGCTCACGGTGGTTGTTAAACCTCCAATCAAAAATGAAATAAATAAAAAAAAATCTTTAGTAGTAGCTGTAAGCTGAGAAGGGGTCAGCATCGCAGTTTTATAGATATCACATTTAGATTGTGTCTATTTGTGCTTTAAGAAGATTATTAGTGAAGTATTTTTGTCAATTTACGATGTGATTATATTGAGCAAACGAAAGCGTGACTTGAAAAGTTCTTTTTTATTAAAGGTTTAACGGGCCACCGTGAGCAACTCAATGGACTACAAGCAATTTCCCGTCCTTAATCTAGGTTCCAGAGAGCCAGTGCCGCAAGACAAACACAACATCCATGCCTCACAGGATTCGAACCCGGACCCTTCTCGGACGTATGGTCATAAGCACTGTGCCAACGGGACGACTTAAAAAGTTCAGCCTATTTAAAAAGTACTGGTACTGCTTTAAGCCACAGACCTATACCCTTCGTTTGCTCCCCTTTCATCAACATATAATTGATTTTTTTTTGATTGGAGGTTTAACGACCACCGTGAGCAACTCAATGGGCTATAAGCAGTCGCCCGTCCCTAATTTAGGGTCACTGGTTTCAGGAAAGGGAAAGAGCCAGTGCCGTAAGACAAACACAACATCCATGCCTCACCGGGATTCGAACCCGGACCCCGTTCAGACGAATGATCAGAGGCCATCGCTTAGACCAGTGCGCCACCGGGGCGGCTTGATTTTTTGGACTGATTGCTGAATGTATTCAGCGCTTTCAGGATGTACCATTTAAGATGCAATTTGTGTGTTCTGATTTTTACTTCACTGAATGACTGTGTTGCCGGTTACACCTGGTAAACCCTCTAACCCAGGAATGCGCAAACTTACTTATAGGAGGGCCAAATGAAAAAAAAAATTTGGCGGGCCAGAGACTTTTTTTCAGTCTACCGGTTTAGTACACCTCAAGAATAACATACTAAAGTTTTGTCGCAATAGAAGCAGTTTTACGCAAGTTATGAGAATAATGGCTGTGGAATAAATCTTGCTTTTGTGCAATGACCTTTGACCCCATTTCGTTGATATTCAACAGAACCGGTTCACTATACCTCCGGAACAACATGATAATGTTTTGTCGCAATGGAAACATTTTTTGGTAAGTTATGATGCACAAGGGCAATGGAATTGATCCCACTCCAGTGTTCTGACCTTTGACCCCATTTCACCCATTTTCAATAGGGTTCGTCCCTAGTGGCTCCCTACCACATACTAAAATTTCATCGAAATCGAACCATTTTTACGCAAGTTATGACGCATAAGGGCAATGGAACAAATCCCGCTCTTATGTCCTGCCTGACCTTTGATCCCATTTCGCCCATTTTCAATAGGGTTCGTGCCCAGGTGGTTCCCTACCACATACTAAAATTTCATCGAAATCGAACCATATTTACGCATATTATGACGCATAAAGGCAATGGAATGGATTCCACCTTTATGCCCTGACCTTTGACCCCATTTCGCCCATTTTCAATAGGGTTCGTCCCCAGGTGGTTCCTTACCAAATACTAAAATTTCATCGAAATCGAACCATATTAACGCATGTTATGACGCATAAAGGCAATGAAATGGATCACGCTTTTATGTCCTGACCTTTTACCCCATTCCACCCATTTTTCAATAGGTTTCGTTCCCAGGTGGTTCCTTACCACATACCAAAATTTCATCGAAATCGAACCATTTTTACGCAAGTTATGACGCATAAGGGCAATGAAATAAATCCCGCTCTTATGCCCTATCTGACCTTTGACCCCAATTTGCCAATTTTCAGTAGGGTTCGTGCCCAGGTAGTTTCCTACCACATACTGAAATTTCATCGAAATCGAACCATATTTAGGCATATTATGACGCATAAAGGGAATGAAATGGATCCCGCTGTTATGGCGTGACCTTTGACCCCACTTCCCCCATTTTCAATAGGGTTCGTCCCCTGGTGGTCCCCTACCACATAATAAAATTTCATCGTAATCGAACCATATTTACCCAAGTTATGATGCATAAGGGCAATTGAATGGACCCTATCCTTATGGCGTGACCTTTGAGCCCACTTCACCCATTTTCAATAGGGTTCGTCCCCTCGTGGTCCCCTACCACATACTAAAATTTCATCGAAATCGAACTATTTTTACGCGAGTTATCGTGCCGACAGACAGACAGACGGACGGACGGAAAAAGCTGGAGCATATACGCTTCTTCAGTTCAACACAATTTTATTAACAAGGTTGGGTTCAGGAGGCGAACATGGGCGTCCTGGTACATGTATTGTACGGTAAAATATACAAACTCTAAAATTCTATGTACATTATATACAGCACGATGTATCGATTCACAAAGGAGCCTCGTGGTAAGAGGTACAGGCATTTTGCACAAGAACAATGAGAGAGATTGTCGAAACATTTCGTCTCGAAGCATAAATATATTATAGTGTTGACAAATAACAGAACGAGAATATATAATGAAGCACAGTACAAAAGGAGAACTGTAGATGACAAAGTAGACAATGTGAAACCTAAGGCAAACGGAATTACGATGTCTTAGTACTGGTAGAAAAAATTATAATCAAAGAGAAAACAAGTAAGACTATATACATTTGTACAGTATGGTGCATATATATTCACGTGTTAGAAGATATAAGCTGTATCTTGAAGTTTGATTCCGAAAACCAATGGTGAGCATGCACGTTGAACTGAAGTTCAACAGAGCTAGGAGCAACGAGGTTATAAACTACCGACAGTCAGTTGTAACGTCGTTGGCATGCCGGCGAACCAGGAAGCGGCCGGAGACCAGGTGGAACGGAAATGTTGTTCTCTCTGTTGGGCGACGGCCACAAGGTTCTCTAGACGAAGTCTTGAGAGGAGACGCTCCCGAAAGTGGCACAGTAGTTCCACAGAAGCTTGGTGGATGGTATAAGGAGATGAGATATCTCGGCAGCGCTGATGAAATACGTAAATGACATGTTTCACCAGGATGAAAATATATGAGCAGATGGGTGGAAGCTTGACTGGCGGAGAGAATTGCAGGAGGAGTGTCTTATAGGCAACGAAAGGAAGATCAGTTGTGGCTGAACGTTGAGCAATGGAAAATGCAAGATGGAGTAGTGGAAGGAGGATGACACAATGTAGATAAACGTGAGAGACATCAGCTTCTTGAGCACAGAAGGGGCAAAGAGGTGAGTCAAGAATGGTCATGCGGTGGAGGATGGATGGAACGGGAAGACGGCGGTGGAGAAAAAGCCAGTGAGTGTTTATTTCAAGAGGAGCTGAAAGAGGAGAAAGGGTGGCAGACCAGACAGCGGTGAGAGAGGATTGGGAAACATCAGGGATGTGAAAGGGAGAAGGAGAGTGGGATTTTAAAAGTAACCGATAGAGAACTGAGGTTGAAAGAGAGGATAGTGGAAGTGTAGATCTGCCTACTGAAAGAAAGAAAGGAAGGCGGAAGGAACAAAGGTCAGGCCGGTGGTGGTTGCGAGATGAGGAAGCTTAGCAATGATGGTAGAGAGTATGGAGTCATAGACAGAGCGAGAGGAGGGTGAAAGTAGAACGGTGGGTGGGAGGCTGGCGTAGGGTCGCCAGGACAGATCTGAGGTTACAAGGTCTTTGACGGTTACAACTCCGACTCGGAGCCAAGAAGGATAGGCGAAGCATGAAAGATGAGGGGGTGAAGAAGACAGGAAAAGAACAGGGGTTCGGCAAGGAGTTCAGTGGTGGAATCGGGTGGGGATCGAGTGAGCGGGAGAGAGCGGAGAAAGGTAAGAGTCTCCCGTAAGGCAGGAGGAAGGCGAGAGTGAGTGGTAGTACGGAGGTCCATTAGAATGAAAGAAGTGAAAGTGAAATTAGTGTTGCTCGAAGAGGTGATGACATTCCTTGCGGTAACGGCGTCGGCAACAGGTGAGGTATGAAGACGGAGGAACGAAGTAATCCGGAGAGCTTGATAGTACAGTCGTGTATCAATTAGGCCAATGCCACCTTGGTCAGGAGGAAGGCTGAGCTTGGGGGCACTGGAGCCAGTGGTGTCCGGTCCAGATAACTGAGGTGAAGCAGCGAGTGATATCATAGAGATGAAGAAGTGGGGATTTAGTAGCAAGCCAGGAATGTGCGCACATGGAGAGAAGATAGGTTTGCGCAAGACGTGCACGTTGAAAATATGAGGTGCAGAACTGCGCTTTTCGCCAAAACGCAGTTGACCGATGAAGATATGGCTGGATGGTATTCCACGTTGTGCTGGAGGCTTCACCTGGGACGCCAAGATGTACGCCAAGGAAACGTTGAGAGGCTGAAGACCAGTGCGCTCCCCATGGGGAATCCAAACGGTCAACCCATGAGCCACACCACAGGCCTGTGCTTTTGGTTGTATTAATCGCAGCTCCGGAGCAGGAGGCGTAATCGGCGAAAAGACTTTGGAGCAAAGAGAACTGTGAATCCAGGCGTATACAGAAGGTAACGTCGTCTGCATACGCCACGGAAGTGGTGACATGGTGTCTCGTGCGGGCGATGAGTGGCGGCAGGGTGGCTTGAAAGGAGCGTTGAACGGAGCGGAGAAAAGGTTCTAAGGCTATAGCGAAACGTTGACCGGAGAGTGGGCAGCCTTGCCTCACTCCACGGCGGAAGAGGATTGGTGCTGTAAGAAAGGTGGGCAACTTGACCTGGAAACTGGCGTCCTGGTAGAGGGAGGTGAGGAGAGAAATAAACGGAGATGGAAATCCAAATCGGAGAAGTGTGGCGGAGAGATAAGTGTGGGAGATATTATCAAAGGCGGACTGTTGGTCTAAAGAGAGGAGGGCGAGGGGTTCAGAGCGGGAGCGCGCAAGGTGAATTAGATCAGTCAGGAGATGGATGTTGTGAGATAGGGAACGGCCGGGAACTGTGTAAGTCTGGTTAGGGGAGAGGATGTAAGTGAGGATGGGATTTAGTCGTTGTGAAAGAAGCTTGGTATAAAGTTTGTAGTCGAGATTCAGTAGGGAAATTGGGCGCCAGTTCACCAAGTCAAGGAGATCACCTTTTTTGGGGAAAAGGACAACGTATGCATTTGTGAATCCCCTCGGGAGAGGAGAGTAAGTAAAGGCAGCAGAGAAAGCGGATAGGAGAAACGGTAGAAGGAGAGGCAGAAAAGTTTTATAAAAGCTAAAGGTTTGGCCGTCCGGACCCGGAGCGGCACTAGAATTCAGAGAAAAGAATGTAGTGTTTAGTTCAGAGAGCGTGGGGGAAAGGAGTAGAGAAGAAGCGAGATGGGGGGGGGAACCTGAGGTAGATTAGAAAGGAGAGAATCCATTGCTGCAGAGGATGGTTGAGGAGGTTCACTGAACTTCATGGAGAAGTACTGACGGACATGGGAACAAAGCGCAATCGGCTCATCTGATACCTCTCCAGAAGAAAGGCGTAGATGATGAAGTATGGACGAAGCTCGTCGGGTGTTTTCCACCGACGTCAGGAACTCATAGTTGTGAGCATCCGGCGTCAGGTGTTGCAAACAGAAGTCGGCGGAGAGCTTGTTGCGCCAGAGGAGTGAGAAGAGATCGAAGCTCTCCTTGAAAGGAGGAGAAGAGAGGATCACTGAGACTGAGCATGGATAGCATTGAACGAACATAGTCTAGGCGCATGTTCTGGAGTGTCTTTAGTTGGAAAGAGTAGTTTCGGACATGCAGAACGAGCTGTTGCTTGATCTCCAACCAAGAATGTAATCCGCAGAGTGCAGATTGAAGCTGCGGTCGTCTGTCAATCAGGAATGACCGGACTGAAGAGCAGAATGCCAGGTCGGAGAGAAGTGCATCATCAAATGTCCACGGGCGAATTATCCTGGGTTTGAATGGTGCAGTATGGACTATGATGGCAATGGCGCAGTGGTCAGATGAGGCCGTGGGATGCACACTCGATTCTGTCACGGCAGGAAGTAGAGTACTGGAGGCATAAAACCTGTCAAGGCGGGCTAAGAAAGGATTTTGCGCATGAGAGGAGCGCCAAGTGTAATTAGTCGACCATGGATGAATATGCCGATGTACATCATGAAGAGCATTGTTCGTGACAACTGTCTGGAGCAGGTTCGCCAGGGCATGGCGGCGCTCTCTATTTGTAGAAGACCTATCCAGAAGAGGATCCAGGGTACAGTTAAAATCCCCACCAACGAGAACATGGTCTGACGGTGGGATGCGGTCGAGTGCTCTGCGAAGACGCGTGAAGAGAACTGATAAATGTGTTGTAGTGCTTGGAATATAGATATTGAATAAATGATATCTGGAAGACGCGATGGTAAAGGATGCATGCTGTAAGAGATCTCGACAAATATTTCGCACACAGAGGGATGTGATAATAGAATTGAGAGTATGACTAATGCCGATGGCAAGACCGCTATGAGATGTTAGTCCATAGGCGTGATGAAACACAAAGTTCCACTGGCGCCATCGAGAATAGACGGTAGATGGTTTCTAATTTGTCTCTTGAAGGAGGAGAATATCAGCCCCCAACGGGTTGAGGTCTTCATATGCTAGAGAGTTGCTGAGGGGGAAGCGAATCCCCTGCAATTAAGTGACACGATCTTGAATTGTGGGGTTCCTTGCCTCTAGCTGAAGATCTTTCAGAGCTGGAGGAAAAGACTTGAGACGATTATAGAAAATTTGTGCTCACGGATGGGTGGGAACATTCTGGCGGCAGAAATGCGACACATTGAAGATCTGCTCCGGCACAAGTTGGCGAAGCGATGGATTCTTGACTGCTAAGGCACGCGCTATTGCGTAGCTTGTCGGATTCGTTAAGTATGTATGGAGATCAATGTATGAGAGTGGTACGGGAGGTATATTGGCTGTCTGGAGAAATGCAGCGAACTCTTCGACCGTGGGAAAGGAGACTTCGGCTGGCGAGGTGTGTCGAGGAGAACTGCTGGAGAGGGAGGTTGAACGAGGTGAAGTAGAGTTTTGCTTCTTCGCTACTCGCCTGCTGCGGCCAGAGCCGCGGCGCTTCAGTGGAGGCTCGGTCGTCTCATCCTCACACTGCGTCTCTGGACCAACGGACTCCACATCAGCTGTTTCGGAGGTTCCAGTGGTAATAGCTGGTTGTAAACCCTCTGAAAGGGACTCAGTGGTGGAGCGACGACGTTGCGGGAGTGAGGAGGCAATTGTAGGAAAGTCCTCTAGTGAAAAAGAGGAAGCGGCTGTGGGAGCGTTGCGTTGACCAACGTCTGTAAGCGGACTTTTTTCATCATATCTTGGCTCCGAGGCCTGCTGTGCTGAAGTAGATGGTGTAGTACGCTTCGAGGTAGGAATAGTACCTGTAGGAGCGCCAGTCGGAGTCGGTGGAACTTGATGTGGGCAGTGCACGCGAAGATGGTTTTCGCCATGGCAAAGCGTGCAGTGCAAGGAGGTAATGACGTCGATTCTCCGACGTTGCTGGCCACACCGCACGGTTAGGATCTTCGGGCACGCAAGCAGATGATCGTCCGACGGAAATATGACACGGGCACTTCGACGAAACCCTGCAATGGATTTGTCATCGGGATCTCTGGGCGCCTCCGAAAGGGTCGTTATTGGTCCAACCACTGGGCCAAATTTGCTGAGTAAAGTGCATAGAGCGATATCTGAGACTTCAGGTGGGACTGGGTGGAAAGTGACCTGGATAGGTCGCTGTGCCACAGGTTCAGCCAGAAGATGTACATCTTTGATGGATAAGCCAGCAGTCATCACAAGGTCTGCATGTTCTTTACGGGCAAAATACACTAATACGGCCCGTGGCTTTCGAGCCATATGAGTGATATAAGCTCCTGTAGGAAGCATCTTCTTTAGGGCAATACTATATTCCTTGAGTTTCGTGTCTGGTAATGCATCAAAACAGACACCGAAATCCATTGTGGAGAAAAAATTGTTTCCCGGCTGGGGAATCCTCTGGGATATCGATGGTGGCAGAACTACCCTCAAAACTGACGTAAAAACGAGAGCATTAAACGGGAGCATTAAACTTGGAAGGAACTCTCGCTCCGGAGGTCACTGTGGAGTAAGTGAGAGACGTAGAGTTGGCAGCGGAAGGATGCGATACAGTGCTCATTGCTGGTAGCGGCTTGGTAAACTGAGTTGAGCCAGTTGAAGGCAACGCAACCGTGCAATCGGTCACATCCATAGCTTCGGCAAATGAATCAGGGCCGTGCGTCAAGGTGACGTCACTCTCTTGGGCAGGGATATCAGCTTGAGCCTTTGCAAAGGAGTCGCGCGTCACATCTTGTATGCGTATGACGTCTCTGACGTGCATAGATGCTGATTGGTCTCCTGAGAGTGAGGAGGAGGAGGAGGTTGAATGAGCATCACTGATGTGGGCGTGGACATCACCCTTATCAGTGCCTGCCATTGTAAATGGCGAGGATTAACTTAAGGATCGATCAGCTTGATCGAAAATAATAAAACGCTGAATGCAAACAAAATATGCAACTCACCGACTTGGGAGCTGAGCTAAAAGAATGTACAGATCTTCTTTTTGAAGGGGAACACAAAAATAGGAACAAACACTCACTATATACTTTCAAAAACTGGGCACAAACACAGAGCTCGAAAGGAACGTGACTATATCGGTTATACGCTTCTTCAACCTACGGTTGGAAAACGTAAACAAGTTAGTAAAATCATGCAATGCATTGATTATGATACGCTTTCCAACGTACCAGAAATTATTACTCAAGTTATGAGGATAATGGCTGTGGAATAAATCTCGCTTCTGTGTCCTGACCTTTGACCCAATTTCGATGATATTCAACAGAACCGGTTCAGTACACCTCAAGAATAACGTACTAAAGTTTTGTCGCAATAGAAGCAGTTTTACGCAAGTTATGAGAATAATGGCTGTGGAATAAATCTTGCTTTTGTGCAATGACCTTTGACCCCATTTCGTTGATATTCAACAGAACCGGTTCACTATACCTCCGGAACAACATGATAACGTTTTGTCGCAACCGAAACATTTTTTGTTAAGTTAATTATGATGCACAAGGGCAATGGAATGGATCCCACTCCAGTGTTCTGACCTTTGACCCCATTTCGCCCATTTTCAATAGGGTTCGTCCCCAGTGGCTCCCTACCACGTACTAAAATTTCATCGAAATCGAACCATTTTTACGCAAGTTATGACGCATAAGGGCAATGGAACAAATCCCGCTCTTATGTCCTGCCTGACCTTTGACCCCATTTCGCCCATTTTCAATAGGATTCGTGCCCAGGTGGTTCCCTACCACATACTAAAATTTCATCAAAATCGAACCATATTTGCGCATATTATGACGCATAAAGGCAATGGAATGGATTCCACCTTTATGCCCTGACCTTTTACCCCATTCCACCCATTTTCAATAGGTTTCGTTCCCAAGTGGTTCCTTACCACATACCAAAATTTCATGGAAATCGAACCATTTTTACCCAAGTTATGACGCATAAGGGCAATGGAATAAATCCCGCTCTTATGCCCTGCCTGACCTTTGACTCCAATTTGCCAATTTTCAATAGGGTTCGTGCCCAGGTAGTTTCCTACCACATACTGAAATTTCATCGAAATCGAACCATATTTACGCATGTTATGACGCATAAAGGGAATGAAATGGATCCCGCTGTTATGGCGTGACCTTTGACACCACTTCCCCCATTTTCAATAGGGTTCGTCCCCTGGTGGTCCCCTACCACATACTAAAATTTCATCGAAATGGAACTATTTTTACGTGAGTTATCGTGCCGACAGACATACAGACGGACTGAAGGACAGACGGACGGAAAAAGCTGAAGCATATACGCTTCTTCAACCTACGGTTGGAAAGCGTAAAAAATGCCGTGGTAAGCCGACGAGCTTCGAGCTTTTAAAGAACTTCGTCTCACAAGAGCCACTGCCCTGAGTAAGGTTTTTCCTTCATGGAAACTAAAACACGTAGCTAAGTGATATGGAAATCTCAGGGCTTGAGGCTGGGATTTTCACGTACGCATGTTAGCTTCAATTGACTCTGCGTCAGCGAATGGCTACAGCTCCCAGAGGATAGGGACAGTGGCGTATATTCTGGGTTAGCTAAGCAAGCTGCGAAGGCAGAAAGCACAAATAAAAGTCAATTATCAACGGTATTAAAGTATGTCGATGCTTTCGGTGCGAAAAAAACACACACGAGCGGATTCGCTTCTGTCGACTATGAGAATTAGTTTGGCGAGCGACGACCAACTGCATAACGCAAGCAGTCCTATGAGAGTCTTCGCTGTTCTGACGCGAAGAGCTTCGATGCAATTGCCTGCTAGCGTTTCCATGACAACATGAATGCGCGTAGGGAGGTGAATTGAACATTGCTTTGCGTAACGATTCGCGCAGAAAAAGAGGAGCTTGGACTATCTCAGTCACTCGTGTGCTTCCGCTTGTAAAGCGCGTGTTCCGCGAGAGTTGTCTCAGTTTGTGTGAAGTGTCAATGAATTAAAATCAGTGATATCATATCTTAAATTCGTGGCTTTGTTGGATGTTTTGATAAATTTTGTGAATGCTTCCCTGAACATCCACTATCATTACTTAAAAACTATGCTTCAAATTTTGATGCAGCTCGACTAAAAAATGAACTGAAGGTGTTTTATTCCCTTGATGAATACAAAACAAATCAGTAAGAGACATTACTTGTTACATAAAGTTGAATAAATTGGACATAGTGTTTACTAAGGTGTACAAATTAGCAGACCTAATATTAAACTTTCCATCAACAACTTCAACGGCCGAAAGAAGTTTATCTGTATTAAAAAGAATCAAGATATATCTTAGAACTACACAAGGACATATACCTTCGAGCAACTTGGCTATTTTGTCAATAGAGAAAAACATTCTTTTTAAATATGAAAAAGTGCTCGGAAGAAACATTTTTGTGAAAACGTAACACTCAAGTTCACACAAAAGGAAAGAAGAATGGAGTTCTGGTGAGATAGCCCAGGTCTCGGACCCAAGATACGCCACTGGATAGGGGGTTACAGTGGCAACAGAGTGCGCGTCTTGCAGGTAACCACCAATTTGAGGAGAAAACAGTACAGCATAAAGTAAAAACTGTGGGTGTGTGGCCGCCACTGATCTTTAGTTGTTTATTTACACAGTCGTATCAGAATAATATGACCACATCCGGAATTACAGTGTACCTGTCCAGGCGCGTAAAGAGTGCGCGTGATAAGGTCTATCACACGAAGATATGAGCGACCAGCCAGGTCAAATGAGCCATAGTGCGTTACATGAGCACAAGCAGTGATTTGACGGACGTTTCAAAAGGAATGATCATCGGCTACCGCGCCAAGGGTGGAAACATCTCAGAAACAGCAGACTTCGTGGGTTGTTCGCGAGGTGCTGTAGTAAGGGTGTACTGAGAATTGACCGCTGGCACACCGAGTACCTCCCGACGTCATAACTGTGAAGCCCCAAAAGCCATCGACCCCAGAGGAGAACGTCGCCTCCCTCGACTGGCAAAGGGCAATTGACTAGGCAAATGAACGGTGGGTCACCAAGTACATGTCTCCGATAACAGTAGAGCGAACCCTGTTACGCATGGGTCTTCGGAGTCGACGCTGTGTCAAGGCGCCCATGTTAACCCAGGTCCATCTACAACGACGCCTGCAGTGCACATAGGACTACCGTCATTGGGCAGTGGAAAAAGATTGCTTTCTCCGACGAATCGAGGTTTATACTCCATAGAAATGACGGGTGGTGGCGGATAGTGCGTCAGACACACGAAAATGAACACCCTGACACGCTTGTCGGTTAAGTACAGGCCGGCGGTGGCAGTGCGCATGTTTAGGAGATGTTTTCGTGGTATTACTTGGGACCGCTGGTACCACTGATTGGGTCCTTGAACGCCAATGGTTATTTGTCCATCCTCGCTGACCACATGCATCCTTTCATGTTGGACGTTTACCCTGGTGAAGACGGTGTGTTCCAACTGAACAATGCGCCCTGCCACGTCCCTAAGGGAATGCGTGACTGGATCGAGGAACACGACAGCGATGTCTCCGTTCTCCCTTGGCTGGCGAAATCGCCCGACCTCAATCCCATAGAGCACTTGTGGGACTATTTGGATCGACAGGTTCAACGTGCGGACCCACAATCACTTCATCTCCGGTACTTCAGTGCGCTGCTGCTATCCGAACGGGCACGTGTGCCTCGGACAACCTCCCAGGGCCTCATCGCGTCCATGCCACGCAGTCTCGCCGCTGTCATCCGGGCCAAGGGTGATTATTCCCATTATTAGGTAGGTGGTCATGTTATTCTGATACGACAGTGTATAAACGCGCATGCCAGTTAACACAATTTTGTTTACAGGAAGCACTGTAAAGAATAACAATACGACAACAGAGTTTACACTTATTGTATAAATTTGGATGTCGGAGCGTTTTGTTCCTTCATTTTCGTATTACATAAAATATTTATCATCAAAAGGAAAAAAAAAAGCTGTTGTTAGATGGAATGTCGTGCGTAAGATACAAAATTGCATGTTAAGAAGTTGTAGAAATAAAAAATGGCTACATTTGTAGTGAGGCGGATGTATGAATATTGGGGTGACATTATCACGACGTACAGCTGTCTCGTGCGGAAGCATAACGCATTCAAATGGCTAGAAAATGAGTCAGATAAAGGTTCTTTATGATCTGGTCTATATAAAAGAACCCTTATCTGGTTTGATAAAACTATCATAAAGAACCTTTATCTGGTATGATAAGGGTTCTTTACGATAGTTCCCAGAATTTGCTGCACGTGCACTTGAAGACTCACCACGTTGTACTCTTGAGTCATTTCTTTCATCATATATCCTTTCATGGATAACAATAAATCTACACGCAGAAGTGACTCATGAGCGGCTTGCCAGATCTTCTGAGGAACGCGAGCAGGGTGTGTTCTGGCATTAGCTTGTAGGAATGTTGAGTTTGGCATGTATTGGAGAAGTGGTATGGCCACGAGGCGGAGAACAATATCCACATACCATTGAGAGCTTAGATTACTCTGAATGATTATGAGAGATGACTAACTCTCGTAAGAGATGGGTCCTTACGCCAGGATCGCAGTTGTGGGCGCTGTGTTGCGCTCAACAGAACGCGAAGTGAAAGCTCTTTCGTCAGTACGTCGCCACACGGAAGTGTAGCCATCATTCTATCTTTTAAAATTGTCTCATCGCCTAAAACGAAATTTGCCCATTCGTCACTCCGCTTCGCTCATTCGTTACGGCATAGCCGCCTAACATACCCGAGGCTTCATATGAGCAATATGTAGAAGAGAGGATGTCTCCTTCGCATACTAGCATTGTGGAGGCTTCGATGAATGAATGGTACTAACAGATAGCGGTGGTGTCTCATCAGTTGTCCTGTAACTGTATATCTAACAGGCAGCAGCGATTTTTGTTCTGACAGCTATCCGGTTAATATACAGGCCATCTGTATCCTGAATGATGACAACTTAGTTATAACTGTATCCTGAATGATGACGTCAAACGCCGCCCCGGTGGCGCAGTGGTCTAAGGCGTTGGCCTCTGATCATTCGTCCGTAAGGGGTCCGGGTTCGAATCCCGGTGAGGCATGGATGTTGTGTTTGTCTTACGGCACTGGCTCTCTCCCTTCCCTGGAACCAGTGACCCTAAATTAGGGACGGGCGACTGCTTATAGCCCATTGAGTTGCTCACGGTGGTCGTTAAACCTCCAATCACACACACATGACGTCAAACAAACATCTTGTGCGCACAGCAGTTGAGTGATTTAAACCACTGTTACGCGCAGCAGTAGAGTGTTCCCACATCATGTACAAAATGCTCTATAGTTCATCGCGTAGAACGTGTTTCAAACAGACTTCTGATACGACCGTGGCCAAAATCGATGAGTTGATTAAATATCCCTCTAAGACAATGGCATCTCCTGAAAGGTCAGCCAGGTCCTCGGGTGCTTCGCAAGGTTATCGTAGGCACAGAACTCTAGCAAAGAGGTGTTTTTCGTTTCTATTTTTGCATGCATGTACTATATTATAATGAAACCAAAGTAATATCTTCACATTTTAAGATTACTAATCTTAAAATTTAAAATATAACGAAATGTATGCATCATTTAGACTCCAAATTAAAAGTAAAAAACAGGCTTACTCACTGAATTTAATGAGACCTGCTGCAACAGATTTTCAGCAATTTTTTTTTTATTGGAGGTTTAACGACTACCGTGAGCAATTCAATGGGCTATAAGCAGTAGCCCGTCCCTAATTTAGGGTCATTGGTTCCAGGGAAGGGAGAGAGCCAGTGCCGTAAGACAAACATAACATCCATGCCTAACTGGGATTCGAACCCGTATCCCTTTCGGACGAATGATCAGAGGGCATCGCTTAGACAACTGCGCCATCGGGGGGACGGCAGCAATTTTTCCGAAATTTGGTTTGGAATATACTTTAGAATTGAAATAATTTCGCAAAATTAGCTGATAAATATTTTATTATAAACTAAACACATGAAAATCCACTATTTTGAATGCAACTCCCAAGGCGCCGCTAGTGGTACGCCTGTTCCGGATGAGAACAACTGGTCTGAGACTTGCAAACGGTATTTTTCTTTCGATGGTAGCGAGATTTGGATAGATTTTGTTCGGTTTCTTAAATTCACACTGTCCACTTTTCTCGAGTAACGAAATTCGTGTCATTTACAGCATTTCAACGTAACTACTCCTAGATTTATTTTGCGGATATGATCGTCCCCACCCCCACTTCCATGCTAATTTGTATAAACGTAGGTTTGCAGTGTCTGGCTGCGTGATGTTTTGGATGAGAAGTATATTTTCAGCTTCACTAAAGGAACGCTGTATCAGTGAAGTAGCGGTTCAGCCTCAGCGCGGTTTAGCGACGCTAAGGCACTTCTTTCTGTATGCTTAGCAGCGCTTTTCGTGGTTAGTTGAGAAGAAAATCTGGGCAAAGAACATATTTTGATCATATAAAAAGAACACAGATTTATACGAAAGCATAATCGTACCTTAACGGAACGCTCGTATTGCAAGAACGATACTGAACTGTAGGATCACGCAGTACGGAGTGATCATCCATGTAGACAGAGCGAAAAGTGGCCGCTACGGTGGCGTAGGCTTCTCACCGTTCGCTGGATTCGAGTCTTAGTCGAGCCAGAGGTACTGTGCGGCACTGCATTTTTCCCTTTCCTAGAGCCAGTGACCCTAAATTAGGGACGAGCGACTGCTTATATCCCTTAGAGTTTCTCATAGTGGTTGTTAACCCCCCTTCCCTCAAAGATTACAAGTGTTTTATGGTTCAGAAGGGCATTTCAGCTAAACATTCCACCGGCTCCAACGAAAGTAATCCCTGAGCCCATTCAGTCATTCCTTATGAGTAACGCAAAAAGGACGCTACGGGAAGTCCGAGTGGTCAGAGGCACTGACTTCTGGTCAATCTCTCGAGGTTCTCAGGACGAGGTACGGGCTGTGGGCGCACCCCACAGCCCTGGTCATTCCCTGAACCAATGAATCCAAATCAGGGTTCGGTGACTATGGCCCTAGATGATTGCGGTAGTTAATTACACCCGGAAAGAAACAAAAAACAACACGAAAGATATTCGTCACGCTTACCCCATAATCTTAACAAAAGCAGCATGTATTCGGTGCGACTGACACATATTATTCACACTGAATATTTCGAACCGTACAGAATGACAGAACAGTGTCTAAAGGGAAACTTAACATTCTTAGAATAGGAATCACATGTAACATTTATCTTTTATTTAAAATTGCTCTAATCAAACATTTTTAATAAAAATTTACAACAATAATTAATAGTAAAACTTTAATAAAAATACTAACTGATGCAAACAATAAATCAATTCTAAATTCTTGGAAATTTTCAGGTCCTTCTTTTTGGGATTGCTTCACCTAACCCGTTCGCCGGTAATACACTTTTTTCCCCTTAGAACTACACCACTGCGCTGTACTCGTAAACAGGAGGAAGTTACGTGTTGGAACATGAAATGAGTACTTAGTTTTCTAGGAGTATGTTGTAAAATGAAAAACTCATCTCTATTACAATGTGGTCACCCAGGAGGAGCAGTGGTCTAAGCTCTGGCTACTGACCTTCGTCTGAGTAGGCTCAGGCTCGAGTAACGGGTAAAGCATGTGCTTTTCTTTGCAGCTGTCTGGATCCCTGGAATCGGTTCACTCAGTGATAGGGAGGCTCTTCGCATAAAGCACAGCGGCTGTTGCTGTGTCCGGGGCGTATTCGTTGGCCTCTGAAAATCCGAGGTAAGAAGTGTGATTTTCGTACCAGACCTTACCCATGTCCGCAGCACGTCCCGAAGGTGAACAGATTCCCTGCTAGTCGCATTTTCACAGGCGGGGTTTTTTTTTTTTATTTTTAATTATTCTTCCTACCAGGGAACTCCACAGATCTCCGAACGTCTCGAGTACCCCGCTGCGGTAGTTTGTAAAAGCTGTGTGGGAACGCACATTGTCTACTAAAGTTCAAACTCTACCTCCTCAGCTGCAGCTTCTACTTATTCAAAATCTAGATCTCGAAGGGTCTCTCCCAGGAGTGCTAAGAAAAGATCACCTTCCTCCTGGACTCCTGAGGAAGAAATATACGGAACTCTGCAAAAATGCAAGAATTGAAGAAGTTGCTCTCTCGTGGTAAGTGAAAGGGTTACTGAAACACTTACTGATGTAATCTTTCCTTGGTGCTTTTTCCTGATGGGTGAGACGAAGGCTTTTTTTTTTTTTTTTTTTTGGCTTGGATGGGCGGGTGGCGGGTGGGGAGAGCTGTTTCCTTTTGTTGTGAGGTCTAAATTTTCAGGCTTCTGGTTCGATTTTCCGTTTTGCTAGGCTTTTTACTTATACTCAAAATAGTATAACTATACCAGTAATCAGAATTTCTTGGCGTAGAATAGAAATCATCGTTTTTAAGCTTTCGCATATCAATCAGATGGCTTTTTCAAGGAAGGTATAGGCAGCAAACTACAGTTGCTTTCTACTTTCCAGCAAACTGCAGTTGCTGTCTACCTTCCTTGAAAAAACCACCTGGTTGATGAAAGAAAGCGTGAAAACTTTGATTTCTATTGCATGCCAAGAAATTCGGATTACTAGTATAGTTATACTATTTAAGTATAGTTGGTGTACAGTTCCTGTTTATTAATTGCTTTTAATTTTTATTTACTTGAACTCTTCTGAGATCCCCATATAATTTTTCCTTTTCTCGGTGCGGATAGCCCTGTGCTAGCTCCTCTCTTGAACCCGCTATTTTTAAAATTTAAACTTTTATATTTTTATTTTATGTTGTTTTTATTATTTTAGATTTAAGAGTAGGGTTACTTTAGATTTTCTCTAATTTCAATTTAAGTCAATTTAAACGGAAGCGGATGAGGCGTGTCCGTTGTCTTACGACACTAGCTGTCTCCCTTCCCTGGAACCAATGGGACAAAATTAGGGACAGGCGACTGCTTATACACTATCTACCAACAAGTAATTGGACACCCCGGCAATTGACGATATCTGCGGTCCTGATGCACGTCACGGCCTCCACCGTTAAATATCGTGTGGGAAACAACAACGCAACCAGTCGCATGCAAGATGCCGCGCAGTTCGGAGCTCGCTGATTTCGAGAAAGGTGTAATCGTCAGGTATCACAGAAATGGCCGATTCATACGTGACATATCCAGTGAGTTGAAGTACCCAAAATCGACAGTGGCCTACGTGATTGGAAAGTGGAAGATGAGAGGTGACTGTCGGAATGTGGCCCGACCCGGCAGACCCACAAAACTGGGAGTTAGAGACCGACGGGTGATGGCCAGAGAAATTCGGAAGAACCGCACCAAATCGATGGGCCACATCCTCGAGAAGTTTCAACAGGCATCCGGGAGTGTTCTTTCGATGAATACCATCCGTAAGGAAGCCCATCTGCTCGGTTATCATGGACGTGCTGCCGCCCACAAGCCTTTGATCACCAAGTCTAATAACGCTGCTCGGCTAACGTGGTGCAAAGAACGTCGACAGTGGACCGTTGAACAGTGGAAACAGGTTCTCTGGAGCAACGAATCAAGGTCCACCATCTAGCGTTCGGATGGCAGGGTCTGGGTTTGGCGTCTGCCAAAAAACGCCTCTTGCCGGAATGTAATGTGCCAACTGTGAAGTTCGGCGGCGATGGAATTATGCTATGGGGGTGTTTCTCCTGGTATGGCACGGGAACCCTTGGTCGCAATTCCTGGTAGACTCAACGCCGAGACCTACTGCACCATTTTTGGATGACCATGGGCTTCCTACGTTGTGGCAGTTTTACGATGTGGACCCATGTTACTATCAGGATGACAATGCCACCAGTCATGTTGCGAAGTCCACCATGGCTTGGTATGGTGACAATGGGGTTAATTGAATGGACTGGTCTGCGCAGAGCTTGGACCTTAACCCCTATCGAGCAACTCTGGGACGAGTTGGAGCGTCGACTTAAGGGGTGCCTCCACCGTCCGAAATCGGTGAAGGAACTGACCTGTCTTCTCCAAGCCGAGTGGAAGAAAATACCGCTAGCCGTCGTACAACGCTTGGTTGAAAGTATGCCCCGGAGGGTCGCAGCTGTAATCGCTGCTCGTGGAGGCTCCACCAACTATTGAAGGTGAATAAACTTCCTTTTCCTTTGCTATTACAGGTGTCCAATTACTTGTTGGTAGATAGTATAGTTCTGAGAAGTGCACACGATGGTAGTTAATAACCCCCATAGGGAATAACGCAGTTGTGACATTTCAACTTCCATGATTTATCGTGAAAGTAGGAATTCAAAGGCGACACTCATTGTGGCAAAATTTATTCAGTGTACATCATTTTTAATTCAGTCAGCTAGTGCGATTTTAATTCGAGGTCTTGCTCTTTACGGTGAAGTACTTGTATTATACGAAATTTCGTATTTAAGCTACTGGGAAATTTTATTTCTTTCTCACCAGTGTCTCCGAATCCTCTCTGCTCAGCATTAATTACATAAATTTTAATGCTTTCTCACCAGTGTCTCCGAATCCTCTCTTCTCAGCATTAATTACATAAATTTTATTTCTTTCTCACCAGTGTCTCCGAATCCTCTCTTCTCAGCATTAATTACATAAATTTTATTTCTTTCTCACCAGTGTCTCCGAATCCTCTCTTCTCAGCATTAATTTCATAAATTTTATTTCTTTCTCACCAGTGTCTCAGAATCCTCTCTTCTCAGCATTAATTACATAAATTTTATTTCTTTCTCACCAGTGTCTCCGAATCCTCTCTTCTCAGCATTAATTACATAAATTTTATTTCTTTCTCACCAGTGTCTCCGAATCCTCTCTTCTCAGCATTAATTACATAAAGGCAAGAAAGCAGACATTACATCTTTTGTCAGACATCCTCACAAAACTACGCATAAAACCAAAAGCCGTTGAAATTGATGATATCTTAAAGAACTTGAAACTTCTTGAAAAGCAATCTTTCTCTGAAATAATGCAGCCTTGTTTTTAGAAAAATACATATTCAAAAAGTAAGATTAAAGATAGTTTTTCTAGTGCAACCTGTTAGCTAAAGGAAACTTTCTTTCAAATTCAACAGCTTTTTGATTTCCAAAGAGAATGTATTGTATTTCATGCAATTAATCTGCAAGCCTATCTTGACTCTTGTTTCAACTACTGTTTAGAGCTCGATGATATATATATATATATATATATATATATATATATATATATCAAGGTGAGAAAGGGACAGGCGCGACAGCCACGAGGAAAGGGAGGGATATGTTTTCCTTTCCCGTCACGTATTTAATCTGTATTTTGTTCTTCCAAAGATGCTGAGAGAAATGGCACAATATTTCTTTTTCATGAAATCCGAACTGGCTTAGCATAATCCTTTTCAGTTTATGAGACATATTTTTCTTGCAAAGGCTGAACATTCTGTGTGTGTGTGTGCGTGTGCGCGTGCGCGTGCGTGTGTGTGTGGGTGAGAAATCACACGATCTTTTTACATTCTACATTGTGCGAAAAATAAAATCCCTATTTCATATTATTAACTTTGCCGAGAAGGTTTAAGAAACTGTTCCCAATTTTAACAAACCGGAGTTAAAAAGTCATTGAACCGCAAGTTTTATTTCTCCTGAGGCTCAACTACTCGTATTTTTAGTTTCGGATTTGATTCGCAGAGAGAGTCATTATGAACGAAAATGAATCTATCTCTGAAGAGCAATTATTTGAGATATAAGTTCAAGAGATGTAATTCTTTCTCACAAAAACATACTTTTACGTTTCTAAAAAAAAAAAAGGATCTTTGAACCATAATATTTGAACACAACTTTTAGAATAATGAGCATTTTAATCATGGCGGAAAGACACAGTAGTGCAATAACCTTATAATACAAATAATGGTACGTTAAACCGATAATAATAATGCGTAACATTAATACGTTGATCTTCCAGTAATAAAAATATTAATTTCTAAATAATGGCTTGAAGCTTTAACCATCAGAATAATGGCCCATTAATCCTTGAATAATAATAATAATGGTGGGAACTTGACTAACTCTAGAAGACTTTTAACCAGATATACACTGAAGAGCAATTGAATTAGAGATACCTGTCTAGTAACGTGTAGCACCACCTTTCGCCCTGATGACGGCGGCGATTCGTCTCGGCATGGACTCGACACGACACCGGAAACGTTGGGAAGTCATACGGATCCACGATCGCTGAACACACTCCCACAGTTCACGAAGATTTGATGGAGGGGGTCAGAGCCTCGAACACCTCTCTCGATGGCATCCCAGATGTGCTCGATCGGACTGAGGTCAAGTGAACTAGCTGGCCAAGGAAGCAAGGTCACGCCGGCGGAGTGTTCATCTAACCATTCGGATACAATTTGGGAGCGATGGCACGGTTCATTGCCTTGTTGCAGGATGAGGTCTCCAGTGGGATGTTGAAGACGCACAAACGGAAGCAAATGGTCGTCCACGATATCCCGGTAACGTTGACCTGTGAAAGACGATGTCACACTTACCAGGGGTCCCATTTCAGTCCAGGTAAACAGTCCCCAGACGAGAATGCCACCCCCACCTGCTTGAAGAGTACCCTGCTGGCAAGAAGGATCCATCGCTTCATATGATTTGCGCCGTACTCGTATCCTGCCACCTGCATGTATCAACGTGAATCTCGGCTCATCAATCCAGGCAACATTTCCCCACATGTCTGAGGTCCAGTTACGACGTTCCCGCGCCCATGCTAAATTTTCACCCTGTGATGTGTGGCCAGCAGCGGTACCCTCGTGTGACGATGGCTTCTGTACCCCATAGCGAGGAGATGGTTCTGGATGGTGTGGCTGCTTATACGCTTTTGTGCACCAACGTTAAATTGCCGAGTGATTTCTTGCACTGTGGCCCGTCTATCCGCTGTTACAATGTGAGCTAGCAGACGATGACCCCGCTTATCCACAAGCTGTTGTCCACGGCAGTTGGCTCTTGCAGGGATGGTTTTACCGGATTTGATGTACTCACGGTGCACCCGTGACATAGTGGCTCGTGAAAATCCCTGTGCCTGCATGACTTCCGAGATGGAGTGACCCATTCGTCGGACCCCGACAATTTGCCCACGATCAAATGCGCTTAGATCATTCGTTTTACCCATACTGCGTCCGACTCTTACTGATTGCCGTCGCATGACTCCTTATATTGTCGGATCGCTGCATACGTCATGTCGTTTCCGTTTACACGGCAGCCCACCGCGCCACATTTGCATAACGCCAGCTGTCTCTAATTCAATTGTTCTTCAGTGTAAATACTACCATAAAAATTCATTAGTTGAAAGATTGTACCTGAAAAGAAAAGAAAATGTAGAGGGGTTAATCCGTATGTTAGTTCTCTGCTGGAAACAAGAGTAACAACTCAAACAATTCTTCGCACGCCGTCATACAGTGGTGGCTGCAGCTGACGAAGACTTCACTTCACTGAATCTGAATACTGCTCAATTCTTCCTTGATGAGGAAATGATTCAGATCCACTAAAAAGCTGGGAAAGCAAAATTCTGATCGGAAAGTAACAGAACTTATTAGATTTGGAAATTATTGACAAAAACTCCTCATTACGAAGATTAGAAAACAGTCAGCTATATCCGAAAACTGAGGGATTCTTCATTGAGATTCAGGACAGCGTTATCGCAACCCAGAATTTTTTTTTTTTTTTTTTTGATTGGAGGTTTAACGACCACCGTGAGCAACTCAATGGGCTATAAGCAGTCGCCCGTCCCTAATTTAGGGTCACTGGTTCCAGGGAAGGGAGATAGCCAGTTGGGTAAGACAAACACAACATCCATGCCTCACCGGGATTCGAACCCGGACCCCTTACGGACGAATGATCAGAGGCCATCGCTTAGACCACTACGCAACCGGGGCGGCCAACCCAGAATTGCAGGAAACACATAATGAAAGTTGCAGATGATGACATCTTTAGAATGTATCGAAAAGCCAATGAAAACATGGAACACATTTCAGCAAGCTGATCTTGCCTTGCACCAAAGCAACACATTCACAGACACGACAAAAAAAAAAAAAAAAAAAAAAAATAAGCTGAGATTTTACATTAAGTGCTTGGCGTTTAATCCAAGACCTAATAATAAGTATAATGAATAAAACTTATGCTACCAAGCTAATTATAATGAATATACCCCCTCTACTAATGTTATAATGAATTTAATGCTTGTACTAAGCTAAGTATAATGCTTTATAATGCTTCTGCTACTGAATTATAATGAATTCAGCTTCTTCTAAGCTACTAATAATGCTTCTTCTAATGGTTGTTGTTTGTTAATTAAATCATGAATAAACTTTCTTGCTAGTAGTGTAGTAACAATAATGAACAAGCTTATAACTGGTAGTAATGTTGTAGTAGTAATTAAGATGAATAAAGTCTTATGCTGGTTGTTACTAATAACACTAAATGAAATAAACCTAACAGCCAGACAGAGATCTGATAAAACTATGAACTGAGAAAGACGTACTTACGAAAGCAATCTTTTATTTGGTCAACTTTTCGCTCTCACATAAACGAAGATCTCTTTACACATAAACAACAGCTCACCCTACGCACATCAACAAAAAGCTCTCTCTTGGTATCGTTGAACGCGCCTATTTATACTGGCTACCACCACGTCATGACTTACACTCATTGCCAGATCTCATTCAGCGGGTGAAATAACATCTCGTTCAGTAAGAAGATAATTTACATTGTAAAATAAAATAACCAGAGATAGTAAAAATCAAAAGGAAAGTGAATATAGAGTATACGTTACACAAGTACCATATAAATAGGTCTAATTCTCCACCTTATTACAAGTACCAACCAGACACTATTCTTTAAAATTAGAAATACGACGTACATCAGTAGTGAGACAAAACTATTACTACTGACCACAATCGACCTGACATTGTAATTGTCCCCCCCCCAAAAAAAAATGAAAGAGACTCAACTCATACACTAATGAGCCATTACATTATGACCACCCCAGCCTAGAGAAATGAGAGCGCCTGGAGCCCGAACGGTGGCGCAGGTAAAGTTCACAGAGTAGTATATGTACACAACCCGAGGACCAGCTTTTGGTTAGTAGAGTGTTTGGAGTCAGAATGGGAAAAGCTGTCGATTTATCGGAGTTTGATAAGAGACAAATTGTGATGACACGGCGCTTCAGAACTACGATCTCGGAAACGGCACCGCTTGTGGGTTGTTCTCGTGCCGCTGTAGTGAGTACGTATCAAAAGTGGTGCACATATGGCCAAACTAAGAACCTTCGTCCAGCCTTGTGTCGTCCGCAGCTCACTGATGCCAGAGGGGAGTGGAGAATGTTGCGCATTGTTCACAGCGACCGCAGGGACACAGTGCAACAAATCACCCGCAGCTATATCAGTGGTGATGAGGGCAATGTGTCACAGAACATAGTTCATTGCAGCCTTCTGTGCATGGGTCTGCATAGCCGAAGGCCCAGCCGGGTCCCTATGCTCACTGAACGTCATCGCCAACAACGCATGAAATGGGCCCAAGAGCATCGAGATTGGACCGTTGATGATTGGAAGAAAGTAGCCTTGTCTGACGAATCAATATTCCTGGTGCATCACGTAGACGGCCGAGCGCAGATACGCCGATTACCAACGGAGGCTATGGCATCTGGATGCTCTGTTGGGCAGAAACAGGCCCGCGGCTGCGGTGTTATGTTGTGAACGATGTTTTCTTGGGAAACTTTAGGCCCCATTATCGAATAGCTCAATCCCTGACAGATGTCAAGTATATGAACATCGTTGAGGACCAAGTTCACCCATTCATGGTCACTGTGTTCCCTGCTGGTGATGGCCATTACCAACAGGATAATGCGCCATGCCCCACTGCCCGAATCGTCAAGGAGTGATTAGAGAAACATGCTGGAGACTTTCTGTTAACGCCCTGGCCTCTAAATTCACCTGACATGAACCCAATAGAACATTTGTGGTTCGACTTGGAAAAGCGGGCTCGCGCTAAATCGTCACCACCTCGAAATGCACGGGAACTGGAGGACCTGTTGTTGATATTATGGTACCAGATACCCCAGGATACCTATCACCATCTCATCGAATAGATGCCTTAACGAGTGGTCGCTGTTTTGCAATCTAAAGGGGTCCTAAAGCTTATTGTAGGTGGTCATAATGTAATTGCTCATCGGTGTAAATGTAGCGGTTTCGCTTGTAGAAAACATCCAAATAACAGTGTCCCAGAGAATCTCGAAATGTTAGAAACGAGTAGAAATTCAAAGGATCTGAAAACAGAGCACAGCGCCTATCGTAATAGATTTCATTTCGTCAACCACAGTGGTACCTAAAACCTTTTTACAAAAGTCGGAGGATTGCAACAGAGACTACTTTATCCAATGGCAGTAATTCTACAGACTGCCGCATCATTAGAAAATTCCTGAATTTCCAGGATTGAGATGAGCATCTCTGCCTTTGGTCACCGACTCAGGCTGAGAAAATCGACATCAATAACAACAACAACAACGACGACAATAATAATAATAATAATAATAATAATAATAATAATAATAATAATAATAATAATGCAATACCAGAACAACCCAATACCAGGATGCGCAATACCTGTACAACTCTTACTAAACGTCGCCAGTCCCACCTGAAGTCAGCAGTAGAAAGGCTTACCATTGGACGGGCAGAAGGAGGATGGTGAATGATTGATCTCCTAGAACACCGAGACTAAGAAATCAGCAACCTCAGAAAATACTTCCATCAGAGCAAGAGGCCCCTTCACCAAGCGATAAAACATAGTGACCAGATGTACACAGTCTTAGATCTCTCTACTCAGAACATCGATATTGGAACGAGGGAGCCAAAAGAAGCTTGGGACAAGAAAGTCCTACACGGAAGGCACTACAAAGATCTGCAGTCGGACCATGTGGATAAGAAAGACTGTCTCCATGCATGGCTAACAAACGGATCACTCTTTCCCGGGGACCGAAGGGTTCCTAATGGCTATGCAAGATCAAGTTGTGAACACCAGAAACTACCAGAAGCATATCCTGGAGGACACGTCAGTGGAAAGCGACACATGTCGGCAATGCCATCAAGCGCCAGAGACCATCCAACATATCACAGCAGGTTGCAGAGTCCTCACACAAACAGAGTACACGAACAGACACAATCAAGTCGCCAAGATCCTCCATCATAACTTGCAAGATCCTCCATCATAAATTTGCAAGCACCTCATTACAACTGAGCATGTGCCCTACTAGAAGTACGAGCCAACAATGCTTCTAGAGAACAACATTCACGAGATGTACTGGGACAGATCTACGAGAACAGATAAGACCATCCCTTACAATAGGCCCGACATCGTCCTGGTCGACAAGGAGAAGAAGTCAGCATACCTCATTGACATAGCTGTTCCCAACATGAGAAACATTCAAAAGACGCACTGAGAGAAGCTGTCAAAGTTGAACGACCTGAGATACGAAGCCAAGGAAATGTGGCAAATGGAGAAAGTCACCACCGTCCCCATAATAATATCAGCTATAGGAGGTTTACCTAAGACCATTCACAGCTTTATACGGACACTAGACCTTCAACCTAATACCTACATGGAACTGCAGAAGGCAGCTCTCCTGAACACTTGTAGGATAGTAAGGAAGTTCCAGGAAAACTGAGAGAAAGAAATACCATTTCCCAGGAAAACATTTCGTCCAAAAAACGTTTGTGCCACAGGAAAACATTTGATCTACTTAAACAAAACTCACCGTAAACTTGTTTCATCATTTGGTACGTTTCCGAGGCACTTTTACCAAGTTTTGCGTTAAATTTAATAACAGCCCTTTGTTCCATCTTAATAATTCTACATGAAAAAAATCTTACTTTTCTAATGAACGGCCGTTTCGTTTGAGTTACTTTAACAACTGCGCAGTACTTTTGGCAGAAAGCAAGCAGATTGTCACGGTTTATAACGCATTCGCGATTACACTGGTAACTCCACCGTAGGCTGAAATCTAGCGCCAGTCTTAAAAATTCTTTGACGCACTGTGCATAAATTTCGCCATCACAGTTTTGTAACAACAATTTTAAAATTATTTTGTGTATCAAAAAAACATGAAGTAATCTGATGATATGCAGTAAGATTATGTACTCTATACTCTGAGGGCAAAGCAACCTGACTACACGGCTGATACTATTAAACCGATTTACCAACAAGATATGTCTTGTGTATCAGTATTTCTCTGCGCACAAATGGGGTGCTGTGTCAAGGCCACTTCTCCCTAAGGATGACTTAAGGCAAGACAAAAAGAAACTTTCTGCGTTCCATCACGATGTACCCCTTTAAACTCCATACCTTCGCAATCTTACCGACCACCAGACAAAGGATTTCTGAATGAGTATTTTAAAACAGTAAGCACGAAAAAAAAAAAAAAAGACTAAGCCATTATCTCCCCTTTACCCTCAGGCTAACACAATTTCTCCTCTCCCGCTCGTAGTAAATATCCCCGTGTATACGGCAGAGCCTCTCTGAAGCTGGAGCATATACGCTTCTTCAACCTGCGGTTGGAAAGCGTAAATTATCGTGCCGACAGCCGGACGGACGGACAGACGGACGGACGGACAGACGGACGGAAAAAGCTGGAGCATATAAGCTTCTTCAACCTGCGGTTGGAAAGCGTAAATTATCGTGCCGACAGCCGGACGGACGGACAGACGGACGGACAGACGGACGGACGGACAGACGGACGGAAAAAGCTGGAGCATATAAGCTTCTTCAACCTACGGTTGGAAAGCGTAAATAAAGCAAAACAATGATTCACCACATAACAACACTCTTGTATCCAAATACAGCTGTGGTGACAACAAACATATGCTCTGTGCACTACAGCGATGTCAGAGTTCCTGCTTTCCCTTCGGATTCGCTCTCAAACACTTTCGTAATCACTATTGCAAGCACAACGATTGAGCGTGTCCTTTTCCAATGACTTCACAATCTACTCCTGTACAAAAAGACAAGCGCAGTGTGTCTTTCAACGGCCAGTATGGAATGAACGGCGTCAAGCTTAATTTGCACTGCATTGCAGATTCATATTTGGATACATTATTTTTATTTTAGCTCGTCTTTTGTAAAAAAGTAAATGCTTATGCTATGACTTTGTACGTCTGTGGACACCATATCTCTGCAATTATTTGACTGATTTGAAAAATTCTTTTGCATTAGAGAGATTGAAATGAGCCCACGATGATCCTTGCTTTCCGTTCCTTTTTTTATGATGCATAACTTTGCCTCAAGACGCCGTAAATGCGGATGCTGTCGAATTCAAAATACATTTTATTCCATGCCGTTGCTTTTAAATATCCGATTGAAAAACTCTTTCTTCACTTTGATACCATTTATAATGAGGCCTGTTCTGGGTATTGTTTCTTTTTCAAGAAATGCACAGTTTTTCCGCTAGGGGGTGTAAAGGAAAACTGCTATTTTCCCGATATCTCTGCTTTTAAAAGTCCGATTTGAAATTTTTTTTTTCATCGGATAGAGCTCCAGGGAGTAAATGTTGTTCATGTAACTTCTAATTTTTAGGAAGAATGGTTTTGCCGGTAGGAGAGTACCGCGTGTGAAAACGCAATTCAAAATATTCTAAAACCTTTTGGAAATGCTTTCTGCTTAAAATAATGCATAATATTTCGACAAGGGGCGTAGTTGGTTGGAAAACTATGCAATATTTTAAGCAGAAGGTATTAATTTATCATACTTTTCTCAATGTCTTTGCGTCTCGTAGTCCGACTTGAAAATTCTTTCTTAGTCGGAGAGCGCTTTTGGTGAAAAGGCTATGCATATAGTTTTCAGTTTTTTTAACACACAAGTTTGCCACAAGATAATGTAAGTTACGTTTCCATTTACAACAATATTTTCGCGTCTAAACAACCGATTCAAAAATCGTTTTTCGGTCAGATACTGCTAATTACGAAAGCATTTTTTGTTCATTTCCTGCCATAGAAATGCCTAATTTTCCAGTTAGAGGGCGCAAATATTTTATCTGTTTTTCTCAATATTTCTGGTTCTAAAAGTACGATTTACAAAATGCTTTCAACTCTGGATACTTTTAACCACGTGGAACTCTTTGCATGTACAAGTGGGTTTTTATTTCACAGTTCTTGTACTAGGTGGCGTTAGAGCGCATTTGTGTTCGTATTTGGAGCCGTAACTCAGCTTTCAAAAATCTTATCGAAATGTTTTTTTACTGCATGCCATTCGCTACAGTAAAGATGGGTAACATCATCGTCTTTAAAGAATGCAGAGTTTTCCTGCTAGGAGGGCGGAAAAGTCAAAACCTTTTCCTCTCTATCACTGCTTCTAAGAGATATATTTGAAAAATTCGTTTTTCTTAACATAGTTTTTGCTATCGACAATTTTAGTATGCTTTCTACGTTTCCATTATTCGAAATTCTGCCATCAGGGCCGTCAGTGTATATTTTTCTATTTGAAAAAAATTAATGCGATTTTAAAATTCCCTTTGAAAAATCCCATTTTGGTCGGATACTCTTCTTTACGAAGAAATTTTTGAACCCATTTTATTCTTTAATTAAACGCAAAGATTTTCCACTAGAGGGCATTCAGTTATATCACGGCTTTATTTATATCTCTTCTTTTAACTGTTCGATGCAAAAACACCTTTCTTTCTGATACTTCTGCTATGAGAAACATTTTGTGCACAATCTGTTAATTTTCATAACATACTTTTCAACCGCTTGTGAATGTGTGTAGCAATTTCTATTTATAGATGTTTTATCGATTGTAGAAATCTAGTTGAATTTTTTAACCGGTTCTACTGCCAATGATTGAGCGTGTCCTTTTCCAATTACTTCACAATCTACTCCTGTGCATTACTGTTCGATTTCTGTTTTTTTTTTTTGTAAAGTTGCCCTCCTGGGTCCGTTTAGCGTATTTCTCTCTTGTCACTGCATAATTCTGTACATATAATAAGTATTTGTGCTTAATTGTTTCTACCATTTCTGTCATATTTCTAAATACTGTTGCACCTGTTAGTTCCTTCTCACCCATGGTCTTTTATGAGAATTAGTACCTTGTGCATATTTAATCTTGAGTATGGTAGTAATGCTTAATTGGAATTTGTGAATAGTATAGCATCATGTCTTTTCTTGTCTACAATACTGTAGTATACATTTTCATTTGCATCGCTCGTGCTTTATTGTCTACCTCTCCTTCGCCCTTCGGGGAGAAATAATTTTATGATTTTAACAATATTTTGTTTTACGTTTCACTGGAACTTTCCAGTTGATGTATATACCATTGTATTTATTGGCAGAATTCTACTATCATGTACATAGAAATGCTATTTTTATTTGAAGAATAAAGACAATTTTGAAATGTACAAAAAAGACAAGCGCAGTGTGTCTTTCAACGGAAATGAAAAACAGATAACCCTACTCACATTACGTATTATAAAATATGAGCGGTTTTCCTACTCACATTACGTATTTTAAATTATGCGCAGTTTTTCCCTAGGGGGTGTAAACGTACTTCATTTTCGGCTGAATTTTTAGATTTTCTAAAAATCTGTTTGGAAATATATTTTTTGTGTGGGAAAGTATTGAAAAGATGCGTTCATTACATTAAAAAATTATGTGTCATGTTTCTTGTAGAAACTGTTTAAAGTGGTAACATTGGATACTAACATTCTTCGACCCTGGTCAAGTTCGAGAAGTCTTTCAGAAAATCAAGGTTTACGTTAAGACAACCCAAGTAAGTGCAAGGAAATATTTTGAACAGTAAGCAATACACACAAAACAATGTTTATGGCGATATCTTCCAAACTTCTGAGCTGCCCTGGTAGAGCAGTGGTCTAAGCGCTGGATTCTGACCATTCGTCCGAGATGGTCCCGTGTGAGAAGCACGAGTCACATGTTTGACTTATTCGGCAATGGCTCTCTCCCTTTACTCGGAAAAGTGTCTCTAAATTAGGGGCGGAAGAAGCTTCGAAATAAAAAAAAATCTTAAAAAATATTTTTAACATTTATAAAAACTGGCACCTGTTATAAATCCTAAATAATAAAATTATTTACAAAAGGTAAAATAAAAAACTAAGTAATAAAATTATCAGCACCAACAGTTCAACATCTAATGAAATACGTTTTTATCATTTTGAAACCTATTTAAAGTACCGTATATACTCGTGTATAGGTCGACTTTTTCAATGAAATATTTAGGTCGAAATTAGGGGTCGAACTATACACGGAAAATATTTCTGATAGGTTGAAAACCAAAATTTTGATGCCTTATGGAAATGCGCATATTTAGCCCTTTGCGCAATCAGTTCATTTGCAGTTGTGTATTTAGTCATTTTCCGGGTGTTACTGGTACAGAAGAAAGTTATTGCTAAGAATTTTCTTGATTTTATATGTACGAGTTTTTTATTCACTAATAGAAAAACTCATTTCGCAAGGATGTCTCAAAGTCCGTTTTAGATCTGCCGATATGGTCGTGACTGCCCCGCTGGTAAATCACCCAGAGGAAAGAGGTGAACGTGTCAGCCAGTAGTTTAAGTTGCACCGTGCCGTGACCTACGACCTTGCTCAATTCTCGACGGGATGAAGAGGAAAAAGAACAGACTATTGATAAAGGAGACCGCTGCCCCTGCTTAGCGACGGTGGAGAAGAGAGGCGTGACAATCTACAGAACAGCGGTAACTTGATCAATGCATCCCGAAATCGAAATGTTTAAACTTGGCCGATCGCTCAAAATAACATTGCCACTGATAGTAAAAAAAGTGCATTAGTTTAACAACCAACTTACGTTTGTTATTAAATTGAGTGTGCCCCGGCTCTAAAAATCAAACAAACAGTAAACTTTTCTGAAGACTAAGAGCGAGCAAAAAGGACTGCATCTTTACTGAATGGGGCGATGTTTGGTTTTGTCACTAAAACCGATTGTTTGTCACAAACACGGTGGAGAGGGGGATGAAACTCGGGAGTAGATAAACGATCTCTCTGTCAATTCCACACTCTTCCAGCTCAGCAGTTGACCGAAGCTGCTACGCTGCACAAGGTAGTGGGAGAAAATTTTATAGAACAAAATTTCTTCAATTTTTTAAATAGTTATGTGCAAATTTTCCAGTGTCCACAATACATCAAAATGAAGATTCATTTTAAAGTTTGAAGAGATCCATTGAAAACTTCAAAAGTTACACATTTATTTTGTTACGGCATGCATATTTTTTATGGGATAAAAAAACTATCAGATTGACATCGAGGCTTATTTACGCTTTCCAAATATGTTTCAGGAAGTGTTCTTTTTTTCTTTTTATATAACGATGTGCCTTACGACGTTTGGTAAATGCATCACGATTCGTTTGCTGTGGGAGCAAATGCTTTACTCTCCATGAATGAAGTAACTGCAGAAAACTCGCTTGCAAAAAGTGGGAGAAGGTGTGTGTGTGTGTGTGGGGGGGGGGGGGGGCAATGTGCGAAAGTGGGTTCATATATTGTTAAAATGTGTAACCTTCCCCTGAAATCTCTCTAACCTTGGTGGTGAGCCCTATCATCTTCCCAGAATTGTGCCTCAATTCCACCCACATTTTGCGGGAAACTGCCGCAAGCAACATTGCGAGAGTCAGCTATACAACAATAAATAGTAGGTTCACATTTCCGTATGCGGGCGCATCCTCGGAAAATAATTTTTATTTTTTATTCATACACAAGTAGGTTGGTATACAAAAACTGCAGATATTCACATAAAAATCGGGGGTCGACTTATACACGGGATATACAAAAATTGCAAATATTCAGATAAAAATCGAGGGGTCGACCTATACACGAGTATATACGGTAGATAAAAAGAAAATGTCTAGTCACAGTTTTTCCATAGACTAATTACACTATATTTACCAAGCCTCCTGAAATGAACACTTCTCTATCCTCCAGCTGCTTATGCTTCTTATGAGTAAGCTCCTGGCTTTGTTAAACAGCTTATATATATGACGCATCTATCTTCTGAGCGGTTGCAGTTGGATTTTAATTAGAGGAATTGTCAAGGTCTAAAGTATGAGAAATAACACACGTAATTTGCTTTTCTGCGGCAAACCAGGAACTTCTGCAGCAAGGAACAGTGATAAGTGCATATAAAACGCCTGCGCGAGTTTAATATGTTATCGTAACCTTGATCCTATGCGAACACAGGCTAGATATTTTCCAGTATAAGGTTGAAAGGGAGAAATTTTTTGGGCTTCAAGGGGAAAAAAACTTCTACACATTTGCTTATTAGAAATTATTTTTCGTCGCTTGGAGATGGGGAACGTTCTGAAGAAAATTTTGTTTTATTGAGGGAAGGAAAAAGTAATCAGAAGCAGCTTGTAAAAAAAATATGAAGGATCAGGCATTAGGGGAAAGTCAACATTTGCTGATAAGAAGCATGGGTGATATTGAAATTTGTGAGAGAGAAATAATGGATACTTCGCGTGTAAAGATAATGAACTCCTTTGTCTGTCGACTTCGTATTAAGATGTTATCGTTGCCTTCGAAAAAAGGGGAACTCAATAAAGCGCCATGATGTAATCCTTTTGCCTTCGAAAACTATATTGGCACTCGTCAAGAATCATTTCCAATTCTCACTTCAAGTGCTGATTTTAATGTCGCTTGAGATATGATAAAAAATGAATGCGTGCCATCAAGAATTCTTTTTTCCTTTTTGTCTAAGCCCCTTTTTTTGGTCCTGATTAGTCCTCTTGGCAAGCTGTACAATTCAGATGTGAAACAGCAAAAACAAATTTCAGACACGCTAGTGCAGGGAGTAAATAATCGAGAACTGTTCGCTTGTAAAAGTGAAGTATGCAAATTATTGTTGATCGTTTTAAATTTAAATCTTACAAAACACCAGGAAAAAAAAAATAATAAACCACCACATTTGAAGCGAAATTTCGGATACAATGAAATAAGATAAAGAAAAATTAAGTCTTGAAGTAATTTTATATAAAAAACAAGTCCGTAATACGTGCCATGCACGGTTGAAAAAGCTGTGACTGAAATGTTTTCTTGTCATATAACACGAATCCTAATAAAATGCATAACTATAATAAACGGTTGAATTATTAATGGGCAGTCTGTAAGATGGGTCACCAACAACAAATTTTTCGTAATATTCTCATTAATTTTTAATATTTCTAATACTACTACTCGTATACGAATTTCACGATGACGTTCCTTATTATTGTATAAACATGTGCATACCCGTCGTTGACGGGCTTGCATTGAAGTATTGAGGTATTCTTTCAGTGACCCAAAATGATGTCGTGTCTACGTAACTACACAATGGAGTTAAAAATGCGTTTTATTTTGCCAGTTTGGTTTTAACAATTTTGTTTGGTATCCTTATATAATCTATGCTAATATATAAAGAGAGAAACTTTTTGTGTGTTTGAGGTAATCTCGAAAACTACTGAACCGATTTAGATAATTCTTTCACCGTTGGGAAGCTTATTTCTTTCCGGTAGACATGGCTATTTCGTTTAGTATTTATTATTTCTTTATTGTTTTTTATTATTTTTGGATGTACTACCGAATCAGTTCGCTTTGAAGTAGTTCCCGATTTCCCGTGTATCGTTCCGCTTTGCTTGCATACAACCTGATCACACTCAACGTGAAAGAAGGTAGTTCACGATAATGTACTGAATTTTTTTACTAATCTCGAAAACTACTGCACACATTTGGATAATTCTTTCACCGTTGCGAAGCTTACTTCTTTCCAATTGACACAGGCTATTTCGTTTATATATAGTAATACTAATATTAAGAAACTTTGTGTGTTTCAGGTAATCCCGAAAACTACTGAACCGATTTGGATAATTCTTTCACCATTGGGAAGCTTATTTCTTTCCGGTGGATATAAGCTATTTCGTTTATTTTTTATTATTTTTGGCTGTATACTACCCAATCAGATCGCTTTCAAGTAGTTCTCGATTTCCCGTGTATGGTTCTGCTTTATTTACATATAATCTGATCACACCCAACGTGAAAGAAAGTAGTTCACGATAATATACGGATTTTTTTACTAATCTCTAAAATTACTGAACAAATTCGGATAATTTTTACACTGTTGCGGAGCTTACTTCTTTCCGATGTACATAGGCTAAATTCGTTTATCTATACTAATACTAATACTATATAAAGAGAAAAACTTTGTGTGTTTGAGGTAATCCCGAAAACTACTGGACCGATATGGATAATTCTTTCACCGTTGAGAAGCTTATTTCTTTCCGGTGGACATAAGCTATTTCGTTTATTTTTTATTATTTTTGGCTGTACTACCGAATCAGATCGCTTTCAAGTAGTTCCCGATTTCTCGCGTATCGTTCCGCTTTATTTACCAATAATCTGATCACACCCAACTTGAAAGAAAGTAGTTCCCGATAATATACGGAATTTTTTTACTAATCTCAAAAACTACTTAACCAAACCAATTTGGATAATTCTTTCACCATTGGAAAGCTTACTTCTTTCCGGTGGACATAGGCTATTTCGCTAATTTTTTTATTATTTTTGGCTGTACTACCGAATCAGAAAGCTTTCAAGTAGTTTCCGATTTCCCGTGTATCGTTCCACTTACGGCTGATTGTAAAGAAAATGCCATGGTAACATAAAAAAAAATTACTAATGACTATAAAAATTAGCGATGACAAATCTGTGAGTCAGTAGCTTTCATTAAGAAGAAAAATCATGAAAATCGCTCCAGTGGGTGGCGCTGTCGGATTGTAGAAAAAAATGGCATTGTGTTTAAAATATATGTAGATAAACTCAAGAACCAGTAAGGCAAATATATCTATTTACAGCTGCACAACATGCTCTGTTTTAAAGCTTGTAGCCTAAACGATACATAAAAATGGACGGAAACGAGGAACTCATGAATTAGGTAATATTTGTTATTCAAAATTTAGACTTTCTGAAAAGCTAACTGAAAGTAGTTCTACTAAATTTATTTTCATGGACTTGCGCAGCAGTCATTCAATCTAATTACAACAAAAGAAATTAAAACGAGAAAGATGACACCGAATTTTCGGATGTAATAAACACGTCTTTTGAATCCGTTCTGACGCAAATTAAATTTATCAAAGCTATTCAAAGTCAATGGAACCGGTATGGGAAACAATAGTATCTGACTAAAGAAAGAAGTTTTTCAATCGGGTCTTTAATCCCTCAGATATTGGTGTAAACGGAATCTTGAGCTTACGAACTCTTAGAAACTGAGTTATCGACAAAAATAAGATGTGACTTTACGTCATTTGGTAGGAAAACCATGCATTATTTTAGGAAGAAATTATTCACAAAAGGTTTATCCATATGAGCGGTATCGGTCCAAGAAAAAAAAATTTAGTCGAGTTTTCAGGAGCCCAGATTTTGCTACAAATACATCAGAAGTAGAAATTAACACTTATGACCCCTGGTGGCCAAACCATTCTTTACCAAACATTAGAAATTACGTAAAAAATATTTTCCGTCAGGTCTTGTATGCGATACAGGAAGACTTTTTCAAATCGGAGTTTTAGGAGCAGAAAACGCAATTCATCACTGTGCGCCCTAGCGAAAAGTCTATGATTTACTTGAAAATTTTGAATTTATAGGAAAAACATTTCGCATCGGAAACACTATCCAACAAAGAAGGAATTTTTCAAATCGGACTTTTAGAAGTAGAGATATTGACAAAAAAAAAAAAAAAAGATATACATCTACGCCCCTGGCGTTCAAACCATGTATTATTTCAAGAAGAAAATGTTCCTAAAATGTTTGTCGAAGTGAGGAGTATCGGTCCACAAAAGACTTTTTTTCAATCGAGATTTTAGAAGCTCATATTTTACTGCAAATACATCAGAAGCGGAAATTAAGGTTTACGACCCCTGGTGACCAAACCATTGTTTACAAAAATTAGAAATTATGTGCAAACGATTTCCCATCAGGAGCTGTATCCGGCGCAGAAAGAATTTTTCAGATCGGAGATTTAGAAGCAGAAATATAGGGGAAAACGCAATGTACCTTTACGCCCCCTACCGGAAAGTCTATGAATTACGTGAAAATTTTGAAATTATATGAAAAACATGCGACACGGAAAACACTATCCAACAAAGAAGGAATTTTTAAAATCGGACTCCTAGAAGTCGAGATATCGACAAAAATAAGATATACATCTACGCCCCTGGCGTAGAAACCGTGCACTATTATAAGAAGAAAATGTTTCTAAAAAGTTTGTCGGCATAAGTAGTATCGGTCTGCAAACGACGTTATTTTCAATCGAGAATTAAGAAGCTCATATTTTGCTGCAAATACATCAGAAGCGGAAATTAAGGTTTACGCCCCCTGGTGGCTAAACCATTGTTTACAAAAATTAGAAATCATGTGAAAAGGATTTCCCATCAGGAGCTGTATCCGGTGCAGAAAGAATTTTTCAAATCGGAGATTTAGAAGCAGAGATATAAGGGAAAAGGCAATTTGCCTTTACGCCCCCTAGCGGAAAGTCTAGGAATTACTTGAAAATTTTGAAATTATATGAAAAACATGTCACACGGAAAACACTATCCAACAAATAAGGAATTTTTGAAAAAAAATAAGATATACATCTACGCCCCCTGGCGGAGAAACTGTGGAATATTTTAGGAAGAAAATATTTCGAAAAGGTTTATCGATGTGAGTGGCATCAGTCCGCGAAAGAATTTTTTCAATCGATATTTTAGAAGCTCAGATTTTATGGCAAATACATCAGAAGCGAAAATTAACACTTACGCCCCCTGGTGGCCAAAGTATTCTTTACCAAAAATTCGAAATTATATGCAAAAGATTTTCCATTAGGAGATGTATCCGCTGAAAAAAGATTTTTCAAATCGGAGTTTTAGGAGAAGAGTTATCGGAAAAAATGTAATTTACTTTTACGCCCCCTAGCAGAAAATCTATGCGTAATTTGAAAATGAAACTATATCTAAAACACTCTTCGATATAAATGGAATCGAAAGGTAAAAGTATTTTTTCAATCGGATGTTTAGAAGCAAATATGTGGATTAAAACGTAATTTGAATACGACATCATCTTTATTAACGCCCCTAGCGGCAAAATTGTACATCGTAAAAAAAAAAGAAACGAAATGAAGGAACATCTTTGGCATATTTCAAGCTTCCAAATACAAAAAGAATTTTTCAAATCGGACTAATAGTTGCAGAGATACCGTGGGTACGGACGGACGTAGGCCATTAAGTACGCTGCTGTACGGAACCTGATTCTGCAAGAAAACGAAAGGTAATTTTCTCAAAAAGTTCATTTAAAAAAAGCACAAATCATGCATTTCACTAAGAGGGAGGTGTATCAAAGAACTAGGAACCTCATATGAGGGCTGATCAAACAATTTAGTTACACTGTTGAATAAAAAGAACAAATAAAGAGATGTACTCAGGGGATGTACTGCATATTGGTTTAAAAGTACAGCATTTATTAATTTTCCGACGTAGTCGCCTAAGGACTGTAAACATTTATCGGAACGTGTGATAAACTTTTCCATACTTGAACAGAAAAAGTCTCCTCCAGTTTGGTGCAATCACTTAAGGACCTCGCAGTTACTGAACCTAAAACCCCTCCCGTCGGCAGCTCTGACGTACTGTCGATGGCGCTAAGTGTAACTTACTTTTGGATTCACCTACGTACATCTAAGAAGAAAGGAAAATTAATGAAACTTTCAGATAGTAGCTTGAAATTTTGAAACCTTTCAGAATTTCTCTGTACTCTCTGAAGCTTTCGATAGCTTCTTATAGTCAAATGCACTGTATCATATATTCTGGCAATATTTTACCTTTACTTTGAGAAGCGGTCCCTATTAACTTCAGTACATGAAGAACATCTTACAACTTTGTCTACACTATATTGACAAAAGTCACCGGACACTTAGAAGAGAAATACAACATAGAATTTATTGACATATGGTGTCGGTCCACCGTTAGCCTTAATGCATGCACTGACCCTTCGACACTGCTTTCGACCAGGTTTCGGAACACAGCGATAGGTATGCGCTTCCATTCAGTACATAATGCTACTGCTAACTGTTGCTTAGTAGTAGGCCTTGGTTCCAAACTTCTTATGCGGTGCTCTAATTCATCTCATAGGTGCTCTATGAGATTAAGAACAGGGCTCTGTGCTGGCCAGTCCACACACGATACGGAATTATCGTTAAACCACGCCGTAACAGTCCTTGCTTTATGACTCGCTGCATTATCCTGCTGGTACCAACATGGCTCGGTTCAATAGTATTGCCACAGAGTTGGTAGGGCATAATTGTCCAAAATATCGAGTTAGACGCGCTGGTTAATAGGTTTGTCTACGATAACCAATGGACCGGGGCCATATCACGAAAAACATTCCCACACAAGTACACTGCCAGCTCCAAACTTGACCGTAGGAACAGTACACTGTGGTAAATTGTGTTCCCCCTGCTGCCGCCATACCCACACACGACCATCAAACTTTTGGATCGTATATCTGGATTCATCAGTCCATAGGACCAGTTTCCATTGATCTACGGTCCACGATAAATGTTCTTTACATAATGCTAAACGACGAGTAGCATTCCGAGTGGAGATAAAAGGCTTATGAGTACCGCACGACCACGGTAACCCATGAAATGAAGTTCTGTGCAAATGGTACGTGTACGTACCAAGGTTCCAGCATATTTACTCACCTGTACACTGAGGTCTTGTGCAGTATTCTGTCGATTAGCTGTAACGACTCTGCTGAGGCTTCGACGTCTTCTATCACTGATTTTCTTTGGTCTGCCGGTACGTTTTAATGCTTCAGGCATGCCATGTGTCCTCCACTTGTTCAGAACATCCAAAACAGTTGTCTTGGGTATGTTTAAACGCCTCTCGGTCTCTCTCATGGACAGCCTACTAATAAAACACACAGCAATCTTTCCTTTCTCAAAGTCAGTTCTCTCCCACCGCGACATTTTCACTCAACCGCACAGGGCTATATGATCGCGGTCAGCTGCAGGCTTGTTTTTATACCGTTTGCAGCTGTACCTCGTATCTTAACAACGTAGCGGATCCGTTCATTTGCTTTTGAAGGGGTCTCCGGTGACTTTTCTCAATATAGTGTATATGGTTCGCCACGGTAGAGTAAAAAAGCCTTGCTACCCCTACCTTTCAGGTGAGGGCTGATCTTACAAGGCCTTCAGATACACCGAATAGCTAAAACTTCATGACTACTTGTCTAATATGATGTTGGCCATCCACGTGCCACCAAAACAGCTCTTACCCGGCGAGGCATGGATGTTATAAGATTTCTAAAGATGTGTTGTATATGTGGTGCCAACAGGTTACCAGCAAATCCTTTAAATCTAGATACGTGTTGATCCGCTGCGGGTAGGATTTGCTATTCTTAGATGTTCTTTGCGGATTGGATTTGCTATACTTGACCAAAAAAGTCTCCCCAAGTCTAAAAAAGTCAAAATGATTCTTGATTGGATTGATGTCCTGGGAATTTGGAAATCCTGGAAGTCTTTCTCCTGTTTCGCAAACAATTCTCGAACAGTCCGGGAGGTGTGGAATGGAGCATTATCCTTCTGAAAGAAGGTATTACTAGAGAAATGCCGTTGCGATGGAAGAACATACTTGGTCCGCAATGGCGTTAAGACAGGTGGTAGACGTCATGGTTTGCTGCACATGAATGACTGAAACCAGGGTTTCCCAGCAGAATATTACCCAAAGCATTACACTTACTCCGCCGGCTTGTTTTCGTCCCACGGTGCATCTTTGGTGCCAACACTTCCTTCGGTAAACCACGCAGACGTACCCGGCCGTCTGCATCGTGCAATCGTAAGCGAGACAAATTCGACCAGTCGACTTCCTTCCAATTATTCAAGTACCAGTTTTGATGCTCCCGTGCCCTTTGTAGGGGTTTTCGACTGTGAACCGATTCTACACTCGGAGAGGCCTGCGGCCACGCAGCCCCATTTCCAGCAGGGTTCAATGTACTATGTGTTGTGACACATTACTCTCGTCACCAGCATTCACATTGCCGGCGAGTTGAGCCACCATATCCCATTCGCTAGCCCGTACTATGCAAGATAGCCTTTGCTCATGTCTAGCATCGACGAGCCATGGTCGGCCCAGACTTCTCGGCAGTTCGTGGTTTTTTACGCTTTCCAACCGTAAGTTGAAGAAGCGTATATGCTCCAGCTATGTCCGTCCGTCTGTCCGAACGATAACTGGCGTAAAAATGGTTCGATTTCGATGAAATTTTAGTATGTGGTAGGGGACCACCTGGAGACGAACCCTATTGAAAAATGGGATCAAAAGTCACGACGTAGGAGTGGGATCCATTTCATTGCCTTATGCGTCATAACTTGCGTAAATATGGTTCGATTTCGATGAAATTTCAGTATGTAGTAGGGGACCACCTGAAACGAACCCTATTGAGAATAGACGAAATGGGGTCAAAGGTCAGGCCATAGGATTGCGATCCATTCCATCGCCCTTATCCCATATTATTAAGGTGGACGTGAAGTAATTTTGCTTCCTATACTTCCAATGGAAAAACTTTTGTACACATTTCCTTTACAATTAATGTGTTTTCAAGGATGAGAATTTGAACATCGATTAAAATAACTTCATATTATAACTTGGAATACTTAATATTTTCTAAAACATAACCATAATTATATTAAAAATCAATAACTTTTCCTTTGGAGGTGTTGAAACCAGAAAAAGGAAGGCGCGACCTGTACTTTGATAACGTCAGCAGACAAACAAATGTTGGATTGCATGGTTATGGTTATGTTTTAGAAAATATTAAGTATTCCAAGTTATAAAATGAAACTATTTTAATCGATGTTCAAATTTTCATCCTTGTGAACGCATTAATTGTTCAGAAAAAAGATGGCGCGACCTATATTTTCATGACGTCAACAGAGAAACAAATGTCGGATTGCATAATTATGGTTATGTTTCAGAAAATATTAAGTATTCCAAGTTATAAAATGAAGATATTTTAATCGATGTTCAAATTTTAATCCTTGGGAACGCATTAATTGAAAAAAATGTGTACAGAAATTTTTCCATTCGAAGTACAGGAAGCAAAATTACTTGACGTTCATCTTAAAGGATCAATTCTTGTATGTATGTAAATTTTATTTTGAAAACGGCTCTAATGATTTTGGATGAAAGTCGTTAACCTACCATTTTCTGGTACTAGAAATCGATTTAGCTTGATTTCAACTTTAGGAAAATTCGTTTAGTGGGTTAAATAATCACCCCGAATTATCACGCTTTTAGTGTAGCGTCATGGCGTCGTCCCATTAGATGTTGGCGCGCGGTCACGCCATCTGTCTCATTACGTAACACGTTGTGTGCAAATGCTCGTCCGCACGATAACTCGCGTATAAATCGTTCGATTTCGATGACATTTTAGTATGTGGTAGGGGAACATCTGGGAAGGAACCCTATTGAAAGTGAACGAAATGGGGTCAAAGGTCAGGACATAGGAGCGGGATGCATTCCACTGCTCTTATGCGTCATAACTAACGTAAAAAAGGTTCGATTTCGATTGAATTTTAGTATGTGGTAGGGGACCACCTGGGGACAAACCCTATTGAAAATTGGCGAAATGGGATCAAAGATCAGGACATAGGAGCGGAAACACTTACATCGCTATTATGCGTCATAACGTACGTAAAAATGTTTCGATTTGGATGAAATGTTAGTATGTTATAGCGACCTGCCTGGGGACGAATCCTATTGAAAATGGACGAAATGGGGTCAAAGGTTAGGACACAGAAGCGGAATCTATTCCATAGCCCTTATGCATCATAACTTATGTAAAATTGCTTCGATTGCGACAAAACTTTATCATGTTATTTCGGAGGTATACTGAACCAGTTCTGTTGAATATAATCGAAATGTGATCAAAGGTCAGGGCACAGGAGTGAGATTTATTCCACAGCCATTTTCCTCATAACTTGAGTAATGATTTCTAGTATGTTGGAAAGCATAGCGTATCATAATCAATGCATTGCATGATTTTACTAACTTTTTTACGCTTTCCAACTGTAGGTTGAAGAAGCGTATATGCTCCAGCTTTGTCCGTCTGTCTGTCAGTCCGCACGATAATTCGCGTAAAAATGGTTCGATTTCAATGAAAATTTAGTATATGGTTGCGAATAGCCCGCGGACGAACCCTATTGAAAGCGGACGAAATGGGGTCAAAGGTCAGGTCGTAGGAGCGAAATCCATTCTATCGCCCTTATGCGTCATAACGTACGTAAAGATGCTTCGATTGCAACAAAACATTAATATGTTGTTCCGGAGGTATACTACACCAATCCCTTTGAATATCATCGAAATGTGGTCAAAGGTCAGGGCACAGGAGCGAGATTTATTTCATAGCCATTATCCTCATAACGTGATTAAAATACCTCTATTTCGACAAAACTTTAGTATGTTGTTTCGGAGATATACTGAACTAATTCTGTTGAATATCATCGAAATGGGGTCAAAGGTCAGGGCACAGGAGCGAGATTTATTCCACAGTCATTATCCTCATAACTTGAGTAATAACTAATATATCATAATCAATGCATTGCATAATTTTACTAACTTGTTTTGAAGGCAATAACCATGGCTGACCGTGAGAACTACATATATAGGCCTTGTTGTCTTCGAAATGCTCAGACCCAGTCGTCTGGCCACTACATTTTGGCCTTCGTCAAACTCGTTTAAGACCGCTGTCATTCTCACATGAAGAACAAGAACAACACTGATTAAGAGAGCTCAGTATCAGGTGTTATTCAAACCTTTCCTTAATCTTCACTCGCGCCGTCGTTTTCCTTCAGTTTCTTCGATTTGCATAAAGGCCATAATGTTTTGGCATTTCGGTGTAAGTCACCTTTTTAACCCTCTGGATGTTCCCCCTATGCATCCTTATAAGCGGTGCTTCTGCTATCCTTTTGAATTTGGGCTTGGCAAACAAAATCGCAAAGCTTTTAGCAGGATTAATTTTAATCTCCCATTTGTTGCAATAATCCACAAGCAGTATCATCCTTTTGTATGCTTTTCAGTATGAAGACAACAATCTCTGCTTTGCGATCATATGAAGAAAATGGGGAAGAGCTTTAGCCATAAACCAAACATTTCCAAACCTCTCAGATATTGGGCTCGTTAGCGAACGATTCCGCTTTCTTTTAACGGTAAAACTGCAAACCCTTGAGGTAATAAGAAGGAACTAGGTGCTTTGAATATTTTGCGATTCAGACTGCATCATCAAAGCAACACAGGCTTAAGTGTAACAAATATACAAGACTTCCAGTGAAATCATGAATATGCCTACAAGGAAAACATGGGCTTAATATTAGCACTAATAAACCTAAGCTTATGATAATTAGAAACAATAAATAGCATCAGTTGATCGAATATAAAATGGAAAGAAAATTGAACAAATAGACAAATTGAAATACTTGGGATGTTGGCTGAATGAAAGTGCTGATTGTAACATGGAGAAGAGATCAAGAATTGAATTGTAAAGACAATCCTTCTTAAATATTAGGTGGGCTTTGTGCAGCAATAATTTTACAGATGATGAAGGCCTATGAATGGTCGATCCTGTTGTGTATAGGCGAAAGTTGGACACTGAAGGCAACTTCAAACAAAATAAAAAGCAAACAAACTAGAAGTCTTTGAGGTGTGGAATTTTAGAACGATGATAAAATCTCATGAAGAGCAAAAGGGAAGAATGGAAAAATGTGAAGAAAAAAAATGGGTGTTCTTCTGGTGATCAGAAGAAAAAACTGCTTGTTTGGGACATCTAATACGGATGAAAAATTCATGAATCTCCAATTGATATTAGAAAAAAGGGTCAGTGGAAGAAAAAGACATAGGAGAAGAAAAATATCTTGACTTGAAATTGTAAAGCCCTGGGCTAAATTGAACACAGAATCCTTAATCAGGGCCGTTGGGAACAGGACGGAATTTGCCAGTGTGGTCTTTTTTTTTTTTTTTTTGATTGGAGGTTTAACGACCACCGTAATCAACTCAATAGGCTATAGGCAGTCGCCCGTCCCTAATTTAGGGCCATTGATACCAGGGAACTGAGAGAGTCAGTGCCATAAGCCGAACACAACATCCATGCCTCACCGGGATGATTCGAACCCGGACCCGTCGCGGATGAATGATCAGAAGCCATCGCTTAGACCACTGCGCCACCGGGGCGGGCCAGGGTAGTCTCTGACCAGTGTTGCAGAACTCACGCTCAGAGAAGACTAAGAGATATGCAGGTTTTCTCTCTCAGCCACTTAGGATACCAGAGTTGGATGAGCTTTTGTAAGACACAGGAAAAAGGATCACTGATGTCAAGAAACACCGTTGTGTGAATTTACGGTTTGCTCATTTCAGTGAGAGTTCTGCAAACCTAAAAGATTGTTGCCGAACTTTGTGAAAAGCTGTAAACCTGAAACGAGTACCCACATTCCTCGTTGGATTCAGAAAAAACTTCTCAATAATCTTTTCAATGGCTAGACTAAGGGATATCGGCCTGCAATTTTGCCAAACGGTGCAGTTCAACTCACATTAAGACCACCTACTTAATATCTCGTTAAGCCGCCCTTTGGTTTCGGCGAGACATTGGTTCCACTAGAACACGCAAGGTTTCCTCATGTACTTGCTGGGTAGAATGATATCTATGTGTTGAAAGATGCAGCTCGGTGCTGGCGTGGACTGACATTTCACAAGGTTTTGTGGGATTTAGGTCGAGGGAATTCGGCGGCTAGAGGAGCATACGAAATGCTTGAACTGGAACCATTCTTGCTTAATGCGGCCCTTATGACACGGGTTCTGCTGAAAAGTCCAGTACCATACGTATACACGCTCATCTAGGGGCGGATTTAAAGGGAGCCCCTCGAAGCACAGGCACGGAGCCCCACGTATGCTATGAGCCGCCCGCCCCTCCTCCAAATGAAGATTTTTTCTTTTTAAAATAGTACTAGTGATCCGAATTTCTTGGCGTAGAATATAAATCAAAGCTTCCAAGCTTTGGCACATCAACCAGATGGCTTTTTCAAGGAAAGTAGACAGCTAACTGCAAACTGGATAATGGAACACTTCAACAATTTGAACGTGTTGACTTGACTAGACAATAAATGAATAGGCGCAAATGTGATCAGACATTCGGAGAAACGAGGTCACGTTGGTTTGGCGCAGGGCACTATGGTAGAAAACACAGCTTTATTTGAAGAATTGATTACCAATACGTGGCAACTCGAGAGAGACGCTATCATTGCAAGCCACGCTGCAGGTCAAGATTTCCTTGTTTTCGCGAATGGCAGCAGATTTGCGTGTGGAGTATGAAGCTAATTTACTGATATCATTCCACATAGGATCAGTGGACTTGAACTTGACCTCTCTTGATAGGGCAGTGGTTATTTTACCGTCCTTTGCATCCCTTCTATGTTCGTTGATTTTAATTTCAAACGAACGTTTGGTCATTCCGATGTAGTATCACCTGGTGCTTGGTTGGTTTTCATCACGAAAACCAAGCAACTCACTATTCAACAACATGATATTGTGGGCAGTTTCGACGTGGTATCCCTTTACCCACCAATCCCCGTGCCGGAAGCCATCAGAATGTTGAAAGAGGCTATTTCTAATTCATCAGTTTATTCGCAAATGTTTTGCCTCAGCAACTTCAAATTAATGGACTTGGTCTCAAATTCCAGCTACTTCAGTTTCCAAGGGCAAGTTTATAAGCAAGTAAATGACGCTCTGATGGGATCTTCGCTTTCAGCCGTTTTCGCAGAAGCAATACGTAGCCCCATTGAGCAACATATATTCACTAACATCCCCCCCAAGGCCTACCACCTGGCTGCGGTATGCGGACGACGTATTTTTCATATGGCCTCACCGAAAGGAGACTCTTCTATCTTTCTTCGATAAAGTCAATTATATACACCCTACGATCAGTTTCACTATGGAGCTTGAGAGCAGTGGCACTTTATATTATCTCGACGTCTTAGTGAGAAAATCACATGACAATCGCCTTCGTACGGAAGTCTACAGCTGTATTATAAACCCACCTCCGTTCCCAACTTGATGCTCCGCAGTTCATTCTGACATGATGATTACAAGACGGCCTTCTTCCGTTCTCGAATTAGAAGAGGCTTTGCTGTCTCATCCGATGTTCGTTATAGACAATCACAACTAAAACACATCGTCGAATTGGCCACTGAGACAGGATATACGTCGAACCAGATGCATAACTTTATCAAAAAAGCCAGAACCAGCCGTGTCAATCTTTCTATGACACAACGTCGCTACCTGGGCTCTATTCCCTACATACCAACAGTTTCCTATTAACTCAAAAACGCGTTCAGGAGGATGAGCTTCGGTGTCGGCATAAGGTCTCCGGCATCTTTATATACGATGCTTAAAAGGAATATTGACAAGCCCCCTCTTCTCAACGAGGCAGGTGTTTATGCTATCCCACTACAATATACGGACGGATTCAGGCGATACTACATCGGAATGACCAAACGTTTGTTTGGAATTAGAATCAACGAACATAAAATGGATACAAAAGACGCTAAAATAACCACTGTCCTATCAAGAGAGGTCACGTTCAAGTCTACTAATCCTATGTGGAATGATATCAAGAAATTAGCTTCATACTCCACACCTAAATCTATTGCCATTCGCGAAACCTTAGAAATCTTGACCAGCAGCGTGGCTTGCAATGATAGCGTATCTCTCGAGTTGCCACGTATTTGGAATCAATTCTTCAAATAATGCTGTGTTTTCTACCACAGTACCGCTCGCCAAACCAACGTGACCTCGCTTCTTCGAATGTCTGATTGCGCATATTCATTTATTGTCTGGTCAAGTCAACACGTTCAAATTGTTGAAGTGTTCCATTATCCAGTTTGCAGTTAGCTGTCTACTTTCCTTCAAAAATCCATCTGGTTGATGTGCGAAAGCTTGGAAGCTTTTATTTATATTCTACGCCAAGAAATTCGGATCACTAGTACATTTTTAAGTGTAATTGGTGTACAGTTCCTTGTTATTAATTAATGATTTTTTCCTTTTTTTTCTTTTGAGAAAAAAAGAAGAAATAGTTAATGGAGGATAAATTTGCTCTTTTGATTTCCGGGAGCATGATTCCGCCCGAACTCGAAGTACAGCATCTACAAATATTTATTTAATATCTTAAATGAAGGCTGAGTAAAAATCCTTTTGAGAGTAATTTTATTTATTGGCTGTCGGAAAAGTCATGACGTATTTTAGCCATGTTTTGCAAAGGTCATTTATTGATAGAAAGAACAAAGATCAATCAATTATATAATGCCCGTTTTGTTCGATAAGCTTTTGCCATCTTTTAGTGAGCTGCAGAATGACTCGTTCATAGAAGGACTTGTCTTTCGTGGAGAAAAACTGTACAAGGTGCTAATTTACATCCTCATCCGAATTGAAAGTTATACCACGCAAGGACTGTTGAAGAGAGCGAAACAAGTGGAAGTCTGACGGCGCAAGGTCAGGCGAGTATACTGGGTGTGGCAACACATCCCAACCAAGCTCCAATAATTTTTGGCGGGTGATCAAACTTGTGTGCGGTTCCGCGTTGTTGTGATGGAACACTACACCTTTACGATGAACGAGCTCTGGACGTTTCTGGATGATGGATTCGTTCAAACTGTCCAATTGCCGACTGTACACATTCGAATTGATTGTTTGGTTCCGTGGTAGGAGCTTGAAAAACACGACACCTTTAAAATCCCACCACACTGAGACTAGAATCTTCCGCTGATGAATGTCTGCTTTGGATGTCGTTTGAGGCGAAGCAGCACGTCGGGACCAAGACCGTTTGCGCAGCACATTGTTGTACACAATCCACTTTTCGTCACCAGTTAGCAGTCGCTTCAAAGAAGGATCGTTTTCCTCACGTTTAATGAGCATATCGCAGATGCTTATACGCGCCGTCAATTGAGCTTCTTTGAGTTCATGAGGAACCCCCACATCGAGCTTGCGTACGTATCCCAGCTCCTTCAAGTGGTCGTGAAAGCTTGAATGATGGATGTGCAATGTGTCTGCAATCTCTCGTGTCGTGTAACGTGGGTTTGACTCGATCAATGCTTTGAATTGGTCGTCATCAACCTCGGTGGGCCTCCCGGACCGAGGAGCATCGTTGAGGTCAAAATCACCAGCACGGAATTTTGGGAACCACCGCTGGCACTGACGTTCTTGTAGAGCATTATCACCGTACACTTTACGCAACTTTTCACAAGCTTGACGCGCGTTCTTCCCTTTACGGAAGTAAAACAGTAAAATATAGCGAAAATGCACAGTTTGGACTTTCATCTTCAACGTGACGTCAAATCTCCGCAAATCAACCAAATCGCTCACTATTCCCTTTAGACTGCAGCTAAAGCTGGCACCTGTCGAATGCCATAGCAATAACAGAGCTGCGCATGCCTCTAGTAATTCCAAAACCGCCCAACCGCCATCGGGTGTCAAAATACGTCATGCTTTTCCGACAACCCAATAATACTGCCTAAAACTGAGATCAGAAATTGGTATGTTATTTCTGGAAGATACACTTAGAATGCACTGAACATTTTCCTCTCTAATTCGGTATTTTGTCTGACGGGTCAGCCCATGTTTCGCCTAAAATTTCCTTTGATCTGTGACACTGCAGCTGATTCATGTACAGGAGCGACACATCCCTTTGACTTTTTCTTCAAAGCGTGTATACGTTTTTTTCCCGGTTTCCACACATCGATGGAATATGGAATAAAAGGGTGGAATGAAGGGAGAGTAGCAAAAAGAAGAGTTATTTTTCAAACGAATATTGTATGCATGGCCCTAGTAACTCTAACTGAACGTCGCTGTACTCGCCTCGTATAGGGTAACACTTGGTAGCAAACAATGCCAAAGTAGGATGTGACGGTTTACTCATCGAGGCCGTGGGGATCCAGTATTGTACATGAAAACAATTGACGTGCATTTTTGCTATATTTTTTTGCATTTTCGTTATATTTTTTGCATTTTCGCTATATTGTGCATTTTCGCTATATTGCTTCGGCAGCTCTCTTTTCCACGTGCAACTCTTCAGTTTGGTTGCAGCTGTTCTCCAGCGTGGCATCAAAACCGGACCTGTCTATCGGCTTGTTAGAGATGGAACCCGAACTCACCCAACTAGCATGTTGGAGATGGAACCCGGACTCACCCAACTAGCATGTTGGATATGGAACCTGGACTCATTCACTGACATGTTGGAGATGGAGCCTGGACTCATCTCCTGCTATGCTGGATATAGGACCTGAACGTCCCCACTGAAATGTTGGACGTGGAACCTGAACTCCACTGGCATGTTGGAGATGGAACATGGACTCATCTACTGGTATGTTGGAGATGGAACGCTCCTGGCATGTTGGCGATGGAGTCTTGACTCATGAACTGCCATGTTAGAGATGGAACACGAACACCTCCACTGGCATGTTGGAGATGGAGTCTGGACTCATCCACCGGAATGGTGGAGATGAAACCTGGACTCATATTCTGGCATGTTGGAGATGGAACCCGGCCCCGGACTCATCCACTGGCATATTGGAGCAGGAATCAGGACCCATCCACTGGCATGTTGGAGAAGGAGCCTGGACTCATCGGACCAGCCAAGCAGTGTGGAGACACGGTAATCCTGTGCTCTATGCAGGCGGTGTTGCCGATGACGGTAGGCAAATATGGGCACAAGAACGGGTCGCCAATTACGTAGGCTCATCTTCAAGAGCATCCCCAGGATTGTGAGGTCAGAAATTATTCTATGTGTGTCCTAGTTGTAGTCTACTGTTAACTGAGGGATCGTGAGCCATCTGTTGTCCCGGAAATACGTGCCAAGAGATCTTCCCCTTCACGGTCAACCAACGGTGCTCTCGAATTTCCGGTACATTGGGCAGATGCGTATCTTTCTTCAGGCCATTCCCGCAAAATTTTCACTATGGTAACCGTCGAACAGCCAACGATGTATGTGATTTCGTAGATGCCCTCTTCCTTGTAAGAATAATCATCCCCCGTTCAAACTAAAACAAATCGTTCCTTTTCCACATAGAACGGACGTCGTATTAACGGAATGACACGCTTTGACAGTGCCATTTATGCATATTGCGCATTAGTTGTGCCGTAACTACTATGTATGGCAGGACGTATCAGATCATGAAGACAACAAGGGTGATTATAATAATGTGACCCGTCAGTAAACATCTAGTAATATAGAAACTGTTTAAGATCATCATTTGGGATTGAAGATACCAAAAGCTGCATTTTTCTACAATAATGATGGCATTACGTGGGCGACAACCTCGGATATCGGTTGACTGAAGAATGGACAATAAGAAACTCTTTCGAGAAATTTGGGTATTTCGATGAAGTGGATTTCTAGTAATGAGAAAATCAGGAAGATATAACTAAGTATCAGAAACGACTGATTAAAAAATGTGTTAAGCTAATCAATAAGCAGCATAAATAGAAATACATCTCCTGTAAATAATGCTTATCTACTCTATGAATGGAAATTTGATATCAAACATATCGACTCTTTCAAAATAACAGGTGCGTTCTATCGATATTTCTGCGGCATAGTTACGTGGATTCTTGCTATCTGAAGGCCACACGCGAGAAATATCCGTTCAACAAAACCTTCTTTTCAGATTTTTTATAACACCACGCAAGTACGATGCAAGTTTTGTTCCAGGGAAACTTGCTCTAAACAATGAGTCTTTCTCGTAGGAGAGAAGAAGAAAGCAGAAGTTAATTTCTTTTACTGTTACAATGGCATAAACTGACTATAGTGTTGAAACTTGCACTATATAAACAAAAGACGAAATCATTTTTTCGGCTGATGCCCTTTACTCAGCATAATTTGAGTTGCTTTGCTGAATTCGTAACAAAGCGTAAAACAATTGTTCTAGCTTTAACATAATGCGAAATATTTTGCTTTTATTCAGTTAACATTTTTTCTTCAAGGCAAAAACGCGACGGCAATATTAGAAAAAGTATGCCTCTTCCAAATACACAGCCTGACCAACTGTCTCATTGTTGGAATCCTACGTAAAAGAACAAAAACTAAGTAAAACTGATTAACTACTAAAAGCGGAAGAAAAGATAGCAATAATTGTTTAATTAATGAACTAACGTTCTTAGCTAACTCTGAAACGGTTGAATATATATATTAACTTCTGTAATAACTAAGTTAATACTAACTGCAGAGTAGAAAGTATTAGCACTTACGTGCAATTTTAACTTCTTTATTATTCATGTACTGGAGCTTTAGAACATTTTGTAATGTAATCGTAACGTTGTAATTTATCCACTGACAAATCAGTCTTCAATCATGTAACAATACGTATTCGTCGATTCACAAAGACCTCGCAATCTCTTTCGCTATGTTAAACAATATACAGTCTATTTATTGATAATCTTCGCTCTGTCCCAAACCTTCACACATTGCTCACATTCAACGTGGTCTAAATAATTTGCTCTGACTCACTCTAAGAGTTGCTATTGTAACAAATATTTGGGAATTAATGTGAAAATTTTAACCAAAGGATATCGAAATTTATGTAAGAAAACAGGAGCTCAGAAGGAAGGTTGAACATGTTAAATAGAGGTATACGTGACACTCTTGTTCCTTTCGAAATAACCTTCAAAAACCAGAAAGATGACACCGAATTTTCGGATGTAATAAGCACGTCTTTTGAATCCGTTCTGACGCAAGTTAAATTTATCAAAGCTATTCAAAGTCAATGAAACCGGTATGGAAAACAATAGATCTGACGAAAGAAAGAAGATTTTGAATCGGGTTTTTAATCCCTCAGATATTGCTGTAACCGGAATCGTGAGCTTACGAACTCTTAGACACAGAGATATCGACAAAACTAGGATGTGACTTTACGTCCCCTGGTGGAAAAACCATGCATTATTTTAGGAAGAAAGTATTCTCAAAAGGTTTATCCATATACGCGGTGTCGGTTCAAGAAAAAAAACATTAGTCGAGTTTTCAGGAGCCCGGATTTGGCTACAAATACTTCAGAAACAGAAATTAACACTTTTGACCCCTGGTGGCCAAACCATTCTTTACCAAACATTAGAAATTATGTGAAAATAATTTCCCATCAGGAGCTGTGTGCGGTGCAGAAAATTTTTTTCAAATCGGAGATTTAGAAGCAGAGATATAGGGGACAACGCAATTTACATTTACGCCCCCTAGCGAAAAGTCTATGAATTACTTGAAAATTTTGAAATTATATGAACCACATGTTGCACTAGAAACGCTATCCAACAAAGAAGGAATTTTTCAAATCGGACTCTTAGAAGTAGAGATATTGACAAAAATACGATATACATCTACGCCCACTGGCGTAGAAACCGTGCACTATTATAAGAAGAAAATGTTTCTAAAAGGTTTGTCGACATGAGTAGTATCGGTCAACAAACGAAGTTTTTTTCAATCGAGAATTTAGAAGCTCATATTTTGCTGCAAATACATCAGAAGCGGAAATTAAGATTTACGCCCCCTGGTGGCCAAACTATTTTTTACAAAAATTAGAAATTATGTGCAAACGATTTCCCATCAGGAGCTGTATCCGGTGCAGAAAATCGGAGTTTTTCTGCACCGGATACAAATCGGAGTTTTAGAAGAAGAGATATCGGGGAAAAAGTAATTTACTTTTACGCCCCCTAGCGGAAAATCTATGCGAAATTTGAAAAAGTAACTACATTTAAAATACTCTTCGCCATAAATGGAATGCAAAGATAAAATAATTTTTTCAATCGGATGTTTAGAAGCAAATATGTGGAATAAAACGTATTTTTGAATTCGACATCATCTGCATTTATGCCCCCTAGCGGCGAAATTGTAGATCGTAAAAAAACCCCAAAATGAATGATCATCATTCGCATATTTCAAGCTTCCCAATGCAAAAAGAATTTTTCAAATCGGACTAATAGTTGCAAAGATATCATGGGTATTGACGGACGGACAAACCGATAACATACGCACGTTCTTTTTTTACAAAAGACGTGCTAATAACAGGCTTGTTAATAAAATTTCACCATCGAATGATCGGGTCATTGTAAAATCCTTCTGAAGATCCGTGTACTAGCAACGCATGCAGTTTTGAGGTATTGGGTTGGTGAATAAGTTCATGCCATTTTATTTAACGAGTGATTCCTGCGTCAGTAGTGACGGTGCAAATGGCCATTGTACATTAAAATGTAGCCAGTAATATCATGTATCTAAATCATACTGCGTTGTGTGATTGTGGCTAACGGCTTTTTGGTTTTCAAGTCTCGAAGTATGGAGCACCAAGTAGAGAGGAATGAACATTTCCGACATCTGCTTCTCTACGAGTTTAACAAGGGATCCACATCTGCCGAGGCTGCTCGACAAGTTTGTGCTGTGTATGGAGAGGATGCTATTGCTCCGAGGACAGCTCGCAAATCGTTTGAGCGGTTCCAAGGTGGAAATTTTGACCTCAACCACTCTCCACGCTTAGGTCGTCCATCTCACTTTGACGAAGATCGTTTCAACCGTCTCATCCACTTGTATCCGCGTCAAACCACACTCAAATTGACCACTGAGACGGACTGTGATCAGGCCACAGTGGTACGACACCTGGAACGTATTGAAAGGTCTAGAAATTGGTGTCTTGAGTGCCTCACACTCTCACCGAGGACAACAAGAATCAACGTGTTGCCATATGTGGTTCTTTGCTCGCCCGTTATCGCGAATGTTCTCAGCAACACAAACCCTTTCTGTCACGTATTGTTACTGGAGATGAAAAGTGGTGCCTGCACGTGAATTTTAGGCATCGGAGGGAATGGTTAAGCCCTTACAAGACGCCCACACCACGTCCAAAACATGACCTCCATCCTGCGACGATCATGTTGTGTGTCTGGCGGGACATGGAAGGCATTATTCACTAAGAAATGCTGCCGAAAAATCGGACCATCAACTCTGCACTCTGCTGTGAGCAACTCCGCCGTGAGGAGGAGCAATTCAGTAGAAACGGCCACACGAACGCCATGGTGTCCTTCTCCAACATGATAACGCACGCCCTCGTAGTGCAAACATGACCAAAATGGCCATCGACATGAAATGGGAGATCCTTCCACATCCGGCCTATTCCCCAGATGTTGCTGTCTTCAGACTATTATCTGTTCCGATCTGTGTCGAATGCACTCCGTGGCAGAACGTTCAACAATGATGTTGATCTCCAGAATTTCCTTGATGATTTCTTCGCAGAAAAACCTGTACGTTTTATCAAGGATCGCGTTGCAGACTTATCCAGACGTTGGAACACCATCGTAAACAATAGGAGGGGTGGGGGGTGGGAGATACAGAGTTGATTGATTCCGTTTTCCCTTCTGATGTAATACATTCCTCTAGTGCGGTGAAAAAAACGGCATGAACTTTTGCATCAACCCAATAGAAGTTATAGGGACAGAACCCCTTTGCAATAAAATCAGCAATAACCACCGAAGATTTAACACGCATGCACCGTATCTGCTGAACTAAATGCGTGTTGAAGCACTTAGCACATACATATAGTTTTGATGAGATGATGCGCGTTGAAGCACTTAGCACATGCATATAGTTCCGATGAGATGATTCTCTGTACTCAGCTGATTCCATATGATCAACTACACTATCTACCAAAAAGTAATTCGACACCCCTGCAATCAACGATATCTGCGGTCCTGATACACGTCACGGCCACCGCCGTTAAATATCGTGTGGGAAACAACAACGCAACCAGTTGCATGCAAGATGTCACGCAGTTTGGAGCTCTCTGATTTCGAGAAAGGTGTAATCGCCGGGTATCACAGAAATGGACGATCCATACGTGATATATCCAGCGAGTTGAAGTACCCAAAATCGACAGTGGTCTACGTGATTAGCAAGTGGAAGATGAGAGGTGACTGTTGGAATGTGCCCCGACCCGGCAGATCTAAAAAACTGGGAGTTAGAGACCGACGGGTGCTGGCCAGAGAAATTCGGAAGAACCGCACCAAATTGATGGCCACATGCGCGAGGAGTTTCAACAGGCATCCTGGAGTGTTCTTTCGATAAATACCATCCGTAAGGAAGCCCATCTGCTCGGTTATCATGGACGTGCTGCCGCCCACAAGCCTTTGATCACCAAGTCCAATAGCGCTGCTCGGCTAACGTGGTGCAAAGAACGTCGACAGTGGACCGTTGAGCAGTGGAAGTAGGTTCTCTGGAGCGACGAATCAAGGTTCACCCTCTACCGTTCGCATGGCAGGGTCTGGGTTTGGCGTCTGCCTGGAGAACGTCTCCTGCCGGAATGTATTGTGCCAACTGTAAAGTTCGGCGGTGGTGGAATTATGTTATGGGGGTGTTTCTCCTGGTATGGCACGGGACCCTTGGTCGCAATTCCTGGTAGACTCAACGATGAGGCCTACTGCATCATTTTAGATGACCATGCGCTTCCTAAGTTGTGGCAGTTTCACGGGGTGGACCCATGTTACTTTCAGGATGACAATTCCACCTGTCATGTTGCGAGGTCCACCATGGCTTGGTATGGTGACAATGGGGTAAATCGAATGGACTGGCCTTCGTAGAGCCCGGACCTTAACCCTATCGAGCACCTCTGGGACGAGTTGGAGCGTCGACTTAAGGGTTGCCCCCACCGTCCGAAATCGGTGAAGGAACTGACCTGTCTTCTCCAAGCCGAGTGGAAGAAAATACCGTTAGCTGTCGTACAACGCCTAGTTGGGAGTATGCCCCGGAGGGTCGTAGCTGTAATCGCAGCTCGTGGAGGCTCCACCAACTATTGAAGGTGAATAAACTTCGTTTTCCTTTGCTATCACAGGTGTCCAATTACTTGTTGGTAGATAGTGTATATCATTGTATTGTTTTCTGGGGGATTAACGACCACTGTGACTAACTGCAGAGTATATACGGAGCCACCCGCCGCTAATTTAGAGCCACTGGTTCTAGGGAAGAGAGCGAGAGCCAGTGCCGTAAGAGAAATACACCACTCATGCTTGAACTGGGACTCGAACCCAGGCCCACTCTGTCAGAAACCAGAACTTAGCCCTCTTGGCCACCGGGGAGAATGACATATGCACTTAGACAACTTCCCCATCGGGGAGAATGCTACTTCCAAGAGAAAAAAAAACTCAAAAGGAAATGATATCTAAAGGCATTTCCGAGGGTTGTTCTGAAAGTAATACAAAAGTGGGCATAACTTTTTTATTAACTGACAAAAGGTTGTCCAAATTACACATGTTGGTAGAGTAATTCTTTCTTTATACAAAGGTATTAATCAACATAGTCTCCATTACAAGCGACGCGTTTGCGCCATCGTTGAACCCAACTCTCCAAATCTTCAGGTGTGGACTGTTGTACCCACTTCTTCACAGACACTTTCACCTCTTCTATGTTGTCAAATCGTTTACCCCGGAGACTATGCTTCATTGGACCACACAGGTGGAAGTCGGAAGGCGCGATATCTGGGCTGTACGGTGGATGGGGGACCACCGACCAGCTTAATTTGCTGATCGCCTGATTTGTTGCCAACGATGTGTGTGGTCACGCATTGTCATGGTGAATGTGAATCCTTTTCAGATTCTTGTTGGGACGCTCAAGAAGTTTCTCTAAGCTTCTTGAGGGTCGCAATGTAACGCTCGCTGCTGATCACGGTACGGCCACGTTCCAGAAAATGAGGGAGAAAGACACTCCTGTCATCCCAAAAAACAGTCACCATGACTTTCTGTGTTGATCGCTGGCTCTTTAACTCCTTAGGCCTTGGCGAAGAGGTGTGACGCCATTCCGTGGATTGATTCTGCGTTTCCGAATCGTTAAGATACGCCCACGTTTCATCCCCTGTCACCAGATCGAAAAAGAAACGTGTCTTTATTGGTATCAAACGCTTCCAGCAGATCAGAGCAGACTTTTAACGTGTCTTCATTGGTATCAAACGCTTCCAGCAGACCAGAGCTGCTGACCACAGTACGGCCACGTTCCAGAAAATGAGGGAGAAAGACACTCCTGTCATCCCAAAAACAGTCACCAAGTCTTTCTGTGTTGATCGCTGGCTCTTTAACTCCTTAGGCCTTGGCGAGAGGTGTGACGCCATTCCGTGGATTGATTCTGCGTTTCCGGATCGTTAAGATACGCCCACGTTTCATCCCCTGTCACCAGATCGAAAAAGAAACGTGTCTTCATTGGTATCAAACGCTTCCAGCAGATCAGAGCTGCTGATCACGGTACGGCCACGTTCCAGAAAATGAGGGAGAAAGACAATCCTGTCATCCCAAAAAACAGTCACCAAGACTTTCTGTGTTGATCGCTGGCTCTTTAACTCCTTAGGCCTTGGCGAAGAGGTGTGACGCCATTCCGTGGATTGATTCTGCGTTTCCGAATCGTTAAGATACGCCCACTTTTCATCCCCTGTCACCAGATCGAAAAAGAAACGTGTCTTTATTGGTATCAAACGCTTCCAGCAGATCAGAGCAGACTTTTAACGTGTCTTCATTGGTATCAAACGCTTCCAGCAGACCAGAGCTGCTGACCACAGTACGGCCACGTTCCAGAAAATGAGGGAGAAAGACACTCCTGTCATCCCAAAAACAGTCACCAAGTCTTTCTGTGTTGATCGCTGGCTCTTTAACTCCTTAGGCCTTGGCGAGAGGTGTGACGCCATTCCGTGGATTGATTCTGCGTTTCCGGATCGTTAAGATACGCCCACGTTTCATCCCCTGTCACCAGATCGAAAAAGAAACGTGTCTTCATTGGTATCAAACGCTTCCAGCAGATCAGAGCTGCTGATCACGGTACGGCCACGTTCCAGAAAATGAGGGAGAAAGACAATCCTGTCATCCCAAAAAACAGTCACCAAGACTTTCTGTGTTGATCGCTGGCTCTTTAACTCCTTAGGCCTTGGCGAAGAGGTGTGACGCCATTCCGTGGATTGATTCTGCGTTTCCGAATCGTTAAGATACGCCCACTTTTCATCCCCTGTCACCAGATCGAAAAAGAAACGTGTCTTTATTGGTATCAAACGCTTCCAGCAGATCAGAGCAGACTTTTAACGTGTCTTCATTGGTATCAAACGCTTCCAGCAGACCAGAGCTGCTGACCACAGTACGGCCACGTTCCAGAAAATGAGGGAGAAAGACACTCCTGTCATCCCAAAAACAGTCACCAAGTCTTTCTGTGTTGATCGCTGGCTCTTTAACTCCTTAGGCCTTGGCGAGAGGTGTGACGCCATTCCGTGGATTGATTCTGCGTTTCCGGATCGTTAAGATACGCCCACGTTTCATCCCCTGTCACCAGATCGAAAAAGAAACGTGTCTTCATTGGTATCAAACGCTTCCAGCAGATCAGAGCTGCTGATCACGGTACGGCCACGTTCCAGAAAATGAGGGAGAAAGACAATCCTGTCATCCCAAAAAACAGTCACCAAGACTTTCTGTGTTGATCGCTGGCTCTTTAACTCCTTAGGCCTTGGCGAAGAGGTGTGACGCCATTCCGTGGATTGATTCTGCGTTTCCGAATCGTTAAGATACGCCCACTTTTCATCCCCTGTCACCAGATCGAAAAAGAAACGTGTCTTTATTGGTATCAAACGCTTCCAGCAGATCAGAGCAGACTTTTAACGTGTCTTCATTGGTATCAAACGCTTCCAGCAGACCAGAGCTGCTGACCACAGTACGGCCACGTTCCAGAAAATGAGGGAGAAAGACACTCCTGTCATCCCAAAAACAGTCACCAAGTCTTTCTGTGTTGATCGCTGGCTCTTTAACTCCTTAGGCCTTGGCGAGAGGTGTGACGCCATTCCGTGGATTGATTCTGCGTTTCCGGATCGTTAAGATACGCCCACGTTTCATCCCCTGTCACCAGATCGAAAAAGAAACGTGTCTTCATTGGTATCAAACGCTTCCAGCAGATCAGAGCTGCTGATCACGGTACGGCCACGTTCCAGAAAATGAGGGAGAAAGACAATCCTGTCATCCCAAAAAACAGTCACCAAGACTTTCTGTGTTGATCGCTGGCTCTTTAACTCCTTAGGCCTTGGCGAAGAGGTGTGACGCCATTCCGTGGATTGATTCTGCGTTTCCGAATCGTTAAGATACGCCCACTTTTCATCCCCTGTCACCAGATCGAAAAAGAAACGTGTCTTTATTGGTATCAAACGCTTCCAGCAGATCAGAGCAGACTTTTAACGTGTCTTCATTGGTATCAAACGCTTCCAGCAGACCAGAGCTGCTGACCACAGTACGGCCACGTTCCAGAAAATGAGGGAGAAAGACACTCCTGTCATCCCAAAAACAGTCACCAAGTCTTTCTGTGTTGATCGCTGGCTCTTTAACTCCTTAGGCCTTGGCGAGAGGTGTGACGCCATTCCGTGGATTGATTCTGCGTTTCCGGATCGTTAAGATACGCCCACGTTTCATCCCCTGTCACCAGATCGAAAAAGAAACGTGTCTTCATTGGTATCAAACGCTTCCAGCAGATTAGAGCTGCTGATCACGGTACGGCCACGTTCCAGAAAATGAGGGAGAAAGACAATCCTGTCATCCCAAAAAACAGTCACCAAGACTTTCTGTGTTGATCGCTGGCTCTTTAACTCCTTAGGCCTTGGCGAAGAGGTGTGACGCCATTCCGTGGATTGATTCTGCGTTTCCGAATCGTTAAGATACGCCCACTTTTCATCCCCTGTCACCAGATCGAAAAAGAAACGTGTCTTTATTGGTATCAAACGCTTCCAGCAGATCAGAGCAGACTTTTAACGTGTCTTCATTGGTATCAAACGCTTCCAGCAGACCAGAGCTGCTGACCACAGTACGGCCACGTTCCAGAAAATGAGGGAGAAAGACACTCCTGTCATCCCAAAAACAGTCACCAAGTCTTTCTGTGTTGATCGCTGGCTCTTTAACTCCTTAGGCCTTGGCGAGAGGTGTGACGCCATTCCGTGGATTGATTCTGCGTTTCCGGATCGTTAAGATACGCCCACGTTTCATCCCCTGTCACCAGATCGAAAAAGAAACGTGTCTTCATTGGTATCAAACGCTTCCAGCAGATCAGAGCTGCTGATCACGGTACGGCCACGTTCCAGAAAATGAGGGAGAAAGACAATCCTGTCATCCCAAAAAACAGTCACCAAGACTTTCTGTGTTGATCGCTGGCTCTTTAACTCCTTAGGCCTTGGCGAAGAGGTGTGACGCCATTCCGTGGATTGATTCTGCGTTTCCGAATCGTTAAGATACGCCCACTTTTCATCCCCTGTCACCAGATCGAAAAAGAAACGTGTCTTTATTGGTATCAAACGCTTCCAGCAGATCAGAGCAGACTTTTAACGTGTCTTCATTGGTATCAAACGCTTCCAGCAGACCAGAGCTGCTGACCACAGTACGGCCACGTTCCAGAAAATGAGGGAGAAAGACACTCCTGTCATCCCAAAAACAGTCACCAAGTCTTTCTGTGTTGATCGCTGGCTCTTTAACTCCTTAGGCCTTGGCGAGAGGTGTGACGCCATTCCGTGGATTGATTCTGCGTTTCCGGATCGTTAAGATACGCCCACGTTTCATCCCCTGTCACCAGATCGAAAAAGAAACGTGTCTTCATTGGTATCAAACGCTTCCAGCAGATCAGAGCTGCTGATCACGGTACGGCCACGTTCCAGAAAATGAGGGAGAAAGACAATCCTGTCATCCCAAAAAACAGTCACCAAGACTTTCTGTGTTGATCGCTGGCTCTTTAACTCCTTAGGCCTTGGCGAAGAGGTGTGACGCCATTCCGTGGATTGATTCTGCGTTTCCGAATCGTTAAGATACGCCCACGTTTCATCCCCTGTCACCAGATCGAAAAAGAAACGTGTCTTTATTGGTATCAAACGCTTCCAGCAGATCAGAGCAGACTTTTAACGTGTCTTCATTGGTATCAAACGCTTCCAGCAGACCAGAGCTGCTGACCACAGTACGGCCACGTTCCAGAAAATGAGGGAGAAAGACACTCCTGTCATCCCAAAAACAGTCACCAAGTCTTTCTGTGTTGATCGCTGGCTCTTTAACTCCTTAGGCCTTGGCGAAGAGGTGTGACGCCATTCCGTGGATTGATTCTGCGTTTCCGGATCGTTAAGATACGCCCACGTTTCATCCCCTGTCACCAGATCGAAAAAGAAACGTGTCTTCATTGGTATCAAACGCTTCCAGCAGATCAGAGCTGTTGATCACGGTACGGCCACGTTCCAGAAAATGAGGGAGAAAGACAATCCTGTCATCCCAAAAAACAGTCACCAAGACTTTCTGTGTTGATCGCTGGCTCTTTAACTCCTTAGGCCTTGGCGAAGAGGTGTGACGCCATTCCGTGGATTGATTCTGCGTTTCCGAATCGTTAAGATACGCCCACGTTTCATCCCCTGTCACCAGATCGAAAAAGAAACGTGTCTTTATTGGTATCAAACGCTTCCAGCAGATCAGAGCAGACTTTTAACGTGTCTTCATTGGTATCAAACGCTTCCAGCAGACCAGAGCTGCTGACCACAGTACGGCCACGTTCCAGAAAATGAGGGAGAAAGACACTCCTGTCATCCCAAAAACAGTCACCAAGTCTTTCTGTGTTGATCGCTGGCTCTTTAACTCCTTAGGCCTTGGCGAGAGGTGTGACGCCATTCCGTGGATTGATTCTGCGTTTCCGGATCGTTAAGATACGCCCACGTTTCATCCCCTGTCACCAGATCGAAAAAGAAACGTGTCTTCATTGGTATCAAACGCTTCCAGCAGATCAGAGCAGACTTCCACCCTTCTCCCCTTCAAATCGGGTGACAACTGCCGAGGAACTCACTTTGCACTCACTTTCCGATTCCCCAAATCTTCCACCATCTTCTGCATGGCATTGTGACCGCAGTCCAGTTGTGCAACAAGCTCACGGATTATGACTCGTCTCTCCCCGCGAATCAATTCATCCACTCGCTGACGATTCTTGCCAGTGGTCGCAGATGATGGTCTTCCTCTGCGTGGTTTGTATTCAATGCTGGTTTCCTCTTCTTCAAACTTCTTCATCCATCTGTGCACATTGCTCTTGTCAATGGTGTCATCTCCGTAAACATTCTGTAGCCTTCTGTGGATGTCGGACAGTCTGCATCCTTCCTTCGTCAAGAACTCAATGATCGCACGTTGCCTCTGCTTGGAATTCATTATTTACCTGCAATGAAGAAGAAAAGTTACTGTAGAGGAAGAGTTACTCTACCATGTGCAATTTGAACGATCTCTGTCAGTTAATAAAAAAGTTATGCCCACTTTTGCATTACTTTCGCTAAAGCCCTGGTTGATTTGCAAATTTTATTTCATCAGAATTATTCAAGAAAACTCAAGTTTTGGGGGAAATAAACAACGGGCTTTTTTTTGGGGAATATCGAATTTTCAGAGCATTTCTGAACTTCATTTTAGCATTGAATTGGCTTTTACTTTTCATGTTTCTTCATTCAAAGTGGGTCACTTATGAAAGTCATTTAAAAAAAGATTGCATCAGCAGCCATCGTAGCCTTCCCTTTCTAAAAAGTAGAAAAGAACAGAACAGATGTGTTGGGGAAAAAATTGGCTTTAGTTGCTGCATGTGCGTTAGAAAGTTTATCGATAGGTAAGGACGAAAGCTCTAAGGGCAATACAAATGTGCTGTACTTCATTTTTCAGGAAAAGAGCACGTCGAAAAGGGGCATCGGTCATTTCTTTTTTTTTTTTTCTCTTTTCTTCCTGTTTCACAAGCAACAGCAAATGAAAGGTACCCATTCTTGCAGAAAGAACTGGACACGGGCCTTTTTCTTCCAGAGTGTCAAAGTGACAAATTACTGGTTTAGGAAGATTTTACAAGAGAAAGAAAGGCTTGTGAAGGGGATACGGATGACAGGATATACTGCATCGTATTTTACGCATCTTACAATTTCCTCCGCACAGCGAGAGAAGATGAGAGGTTTAGAATGAATGATGTTCCCTGCTCACCAAAACTTTAACATTCACTGGTGGTTTAGCGGTGAGAAATAGTTTCTTTCGAAGTTGTGAGTAAAAACAAAAGTGCTGAAACACATTACTCACGACTTTTGCCTCCTGTCGTAAGTAATGTGTTTTACCATTTTTGTTGCAGATGTTTGTCGGTCAATCAAATTACCATCATTCATTGTGCAGCAAAACTCCGAAATTGTACAGAAATTTCCAAAACGAATATAGTTTTATGGTTGTTATGCTTTTCGTAAATAATGTTTTGCGTATTCTAAATGTTTCTCAGTCTTTGTTTCGTTAGGGAAAAATCATAAGGTTTTGCATATTCGATATGAAGAACGGAACAAAAGTTTATGAAACACTTATCAGTTTGTGTACGAGGGTCATAACGAAAGTTATGCACACGTTAATCTAAAACGGAAGCGGGTAATGCAATCGGGAAAATGATTGCGTCATGTCAAGGTCAGGCTCTCAGCAACGCAGTGGTGCCAGAACGACGCGCTATCATCTGCTGTGTGGACGTGGGAGGGTTTGGAAACGGAAGCGTACAGCTCTTCAAGTCGAGTCACTGCGTTAGACCAGCGCTCGTACGTGAAAATAGAAACTCTGAGGAGAAAAACTCGGACACAGATACACATACTGTCTTGAAAGAAGTTTTTGGGGAAGGAACTCTTGATCGAAGCACAATGTCTTTCTGAGAGCAAAGTTGAGACCAAAAATTCGTCAAAATAGCCCCAACGTTTTGGAAGCGGGAGCGATCTTGCTGCATGAAAACGCATCGTGCCATGGTGCAGCGCCGGTACGGGGACTTTTGTCGAAATATGGCTGGGAAACCTTATCCCACTCACCATACAGTCCTGATGTCAGTCCACCCGACTTTGATCTTTTCCCAAAGTTAAAAAATGGGCTCCGTGGCTTCCGCTACGAATCGCTGGACGAACTGTCATGGACGTGTCGCGAGTAATACTACAGCTGAACAAAGATGGCGTACTACGGGACCTCTAGGACCTACCTCACCGCTGACAAGCTGTCATTAGCAGCGCAGGGGAGTATACTGATCAGCAACAAGAAACATTTTCTCCGTTACTTCACACTTTTCTCAAAAACGGACAGTGTGCGGAATTTTTGTTTTGACACCCGCATGTGAAAGTCGTTCGAAATATTCGTATTCTGACACATAGAGGAAAGCTGTGCTATTATAATTCCGTTTTTATTTGCGATACAATCCAAGGCCGTCTAAGAAGTACAAGGCCACGACGTTAGAGAGATGAGTTCCCTCCGTTTGTGACGTAATTCTCACGTTGCACAGGGTGACACGTCAGTGTTGTGTTTGACGTCATACACGGCAGGGTTGGAAACCAATCGGAAACCTTAGTTTCCGCGTGATGTCGCTAAAAGTTGGAACTCATCTCTCTAACGTCATGGCCTTGTATTTTCTAGACAGCTTCGCATAGATTCAGGGCCCTGAAACCATTTCTCCTACAGATGTTTTTAAATCAGTTTGGGAACAAACAAAACCCCCTAAGGGCGAGTTCTAGATAACAGGGTGGGTTCTGAAGTAACTCAAATCCTTCAGTTTGTATGGCAGTCTTCTCAATTTTTTTTTTTTTTTTTTTTTTGATTGGAGGTTTAACGACCACCGTGAGCAACTCAATGGGCTATAAGCAGTCGCCCGTCCCTAATTTAGGGTCACTGGTACCAGGGAAGGGAGAGAGCCAGTGCCGTAAGACAAACACAACATCCATGCCTCACCGGGATTCGAACCCGGACCCCTTACGGACGAATGATCAGAGGCCAACGCCTTAGACCACTGCGCCACCGGGGCGGCCTTCTCAATTTGTATACGGCGTGACTTGGTGTACTGGTTTTAAGGAAGAAGACACACCTCATCGCGCTTTTTTTGTTCTCATTTTTCTTGATGGCTGCAGGAAGATGGTTTATGAGATTGGCGTTGTATGAAGCAATTAAAATCCTTCAGTCTGTATGTCTGTTTTCTCAATCAGTACGGCATGACTTGATGTATTAGTTTTAAGGAAGAAGACATCTCATCACAGTTTGTTTGTTCTTATTTTTTCTTGACGGCTGCACGAAGTCGGTTTATGAAACTGGCGCAGTATGCACCAGTAAAAATAGGGCCCTCAGGGTATATCCTGAAGCAACCCAAATACTTCAGTCCATATGGCTGCCTTCTCAATCTGTACAGTGTAACTTGCCGCACTGGTTTCAAAGAGGAAGAAAGTTAATTTAAGTTTTTAGCACGTCTTTTGTAAAAAAAGATCGTGCTCATGTAATCGGTTTGTCCGTCCGTCTGTAGACACGATATCTCTGCAACTATTAGTCCGATTTGAAAAACCCTTTTTCATTGGGAAACTTGAAATATCCGAATGATGATCCTTCATTTCGTTTTGTTTTTGCGATGTATAATCTCGCCGCTAGAGGGCGTAAATGCAGGTTCTGAATTCAAAAATGCGTTTTATTCCACATACACATGTGTATTTGCTTCTAAACATCCGTTTGAAAAAATTCTTTTACCTTTCGATTCCATTTATGTCGAAGAGTATTTTAGGTATAGTTACTTTTTCAAATTATGCATAAATTTTTCGCTAGGGGACTTAAAAGTAAATTACGTTTTCCCCGATATCTCTTCTTCTAAAACTCCGATTTGAAAAATGTTTCCTTTAGCGGATACAGCTAATCATGGAAAATCTTTTGCATATAGTTTCTAATTTTTGCTAGAGAATACTTTGTCCACCAGGGGGCGTAAGTGTTAATTTTTGCTTTTGATGCATTTGCCATAAAATCAGAGCTCCTAAAATCTAGACTGAAAAAATTGTTTGTAGACCGATGGCACTCACGTCGAAAAACCTTTTCGGAATATTTTCTTCTTAAAATATTCCATGGTTTCGGCCAGGGGGCGTAGAGGTATATATTATTTTTGTCAATATCTCTACTTCTAGGAGTCCGATTTGAAAAATTTCTTCTTTGTTGGATAGTGTTTTCAGTGTGACATGTTTTTCATATAATTTCAAAATTTTCAAGTAATTCATAGACTTTCCGCTAGGGGGCGTAAAGGTAAATTGCGTTTCCCCTAATAACTCTGCTTCTAAAACTCCGATTGGAAAAATTATTTTTGTACAGAAGTCCTCTGCACATTATTTCAAATTTTTTGTAAAAAATGGTTTGGCCACCAGCGGGCACATGCCTTAATTTCCGCTTCTGACGTATTTGCAATAAAATATGAGCTTCTAAAATCTCGATTGAAAAAAACGTCATTTGTAGACCGATACTACTCCGGACGACAAACCTTTTAGGAACATTTTCTTCTTAAAATAATGCATGGTTTCTACACCAGAGGGCGTAGATGTATATCTTATTTTTGCCAATATCTCTACTTCTAGGAGTTCGATTTGAAAATTTCCTACTTTATGAGATAGTGTTTCCAATGCGAAATGCTTTTCATATAAATTCAAAATTTTCAAGTAAATCATAGACTTTCTGCTAGGAGGCGCAAAGGTAAATTGCGTTTTCTGCATTATTTCTGCTTCTAAAACTCCGATTTGAAAAATTCTTCCTGTATCGCATACAACACCTGATGGAAAATATGTTTCATATAATTTCTAATGTTTGGTAAAAAATGGTTTGCCCACCAGGGGACATAAGTGTTAATTTCTGCTTCTGATGTATTTGCAGCAAAATCTGGGCTCCTGAAAACTCAACTAATTTTTTTTTCTTGGACTGATACCGCTCATATTGAAAAACCTTTTGAGAACACTTTCTTCTTAAAATAATGCATGGTTTTTCCAGCTCTGGGTGTAAAGTCATATCTTATTTTTGTTGATATCTCTGTTTCTAAGAGTCCGATTTAAAAAATTATTTCTGTGTTGGAGAGCGCTTCCGTTGCGAAATGTTTCTCATACAAATTCATATTTTTCTTTACGCACAAGTCTGCAACCAGAGTGCGTAAGCTCACGATTCCGTTTACAGCAATATGTGAGGGATTAAAAAATCTATTTAAAAACTTCTTTCTTACGCCAGACACTACTGTTTTCCATACCAGTTCCATTGACTTTGAATAGCTTTGATAAATTTAATTTGCGTCAGAACAGATTCAAAAGACGTGCTTATTACATACGAAAATTCGGTATCATCTTTCCTGTTTACTTTTATTTTCCTTGACGGATGCATGAAGTTGGTTTATGATCACCAAACAGAAATTACCGCTCTTTCCACATTAATAAGTTCTCATCGGCCGCCACCGGAAATCGAACTCAGGGTCTTCCAGTTACGCGCCGGACATGCTACCACTGCACCACAGTGGTTCCTGATCCACGTCGAGTGTTTGAATTAATTATCCATTCGCCTCCTAGTTATTTGTTCATCGACGGGGAATCCCCAGCAATGTGCGGGGTTCCATGAAGCAACCTGCCATGTTGTTTGGCAGTTAATCACATGTGAATACGGAGAATTCGAGGCCGCTGTGGTGCAGTGGTTGCATGTCCGGCGCGTAACTGGAAGACCCTGGGTTCGATTCCCGGTGGTGGCCGAAGATAATTTTTCCGTGACTCACTTATTAACGTGGAAAGAGTGATGACTTCTGTTTGGTGTCCCTGATCCACGTCGAGTGTTTGAATTAATTGTTTTATGAGATTGGCATAGAATGTACACTGAAGAGCAATTGAATTAGAGACAGCTGGGCCGCCCCGGTGGCGCAGTGGTCTAAGCTATGGCCTCTGATCATTCGTCCGTAAGGGGTCCGGGTTCGAATCCCGGTGAGGCATGGATGTTGTGTTTGTCTTACGGCACTGGCTCTCTCCCTTCCCTGGAAACAGTGACCCTAAATTAGGGACAGGCGACTGCTTATAGCCCGTTGAGTTGCTCACGGTGGTCGTTAAACCTCCAATCAAAAAAAAAAAAAAAAAAAAAAAAAGGGACAGCTGGCGTTATGCAAATGTGGCGCTGTGGGCGGCCCTGTAAACGGAAAAGACATGATGTATGCAGCGATCCGACAATATAAGGAGTGATGCGACTGGAATCAGTAAGAGTCGGACGCAGTATGGGTAAGACGAAGGATCTAAGCGCATTTAATCGTGGGAAAATTGTTGGAACCCGACGAATGGGTCACTCCATCTCGAAAGTCGTGCAGGCACTAAGATTTTCACGAGCCACTATGACACGGGTGCACCGTGAGTAAATCGAATCAGGTAAAACCATCCATACGCCGCCCCGGTGGCGCAGTGGTCAAAGTGATGGCCTCTGATCATTCGCCCGAAAGGGGTCCGGGTTCGAATCCCGGTGAGGCATGGATGTTGTGTTTGTCTTACGGCACTGGCTCTCTCCCTTCCCTGGAACCAGTGACCCTAAATTAGGGACGGGCGACTGCTTATAGCCCATTGAGTTGCTCACGGTGGTCGTTAAACCTTCAATCAAAAAAAAAAAAAAAAAAAAACCATCCCTACAAGGGCCAACTGCCGTGGACAACAGCGTGTGGATGAGCGGGGTCATCGTCGGCTAGCTCGAATTGTAACAGCGGATAGGCGGGCCACAGTGCAAGAAATCACTCGGCAATTTAACGCTGGTGCACAAAAACGTGTAAGCAGCCACACCATCCAGAACCATCTCCTCGCTATGGGGTACAGAAGCCATCGTCCCACGAGGGTACCGCTTCTGACCGCACATCACAGGGTGCAAAGATTAGCATGGGCGCGGGAACATCGCCACTGGACCCTAGACATGTGGGAAAATGTTGCCTGGCTTGATGAGTCGAGATTCCCGTTGGTACATGCGGATGACAGGATACGAGTACGGCGCAAACCACATGAAGCGATGGATCCTTCTTGCCAGCAGGGTACTCTTCAAGCTGGTGGGGGTGGCATTCTCGTCTGGGGACTGTTAACGTGGACTGAAATGGGACCCCTCGTACGTGTGACATCGTCCCTCACAGGTCAACGTTACCGGGATATCCTGGACGACCATTTGCTCCTGTTTGTGCGTCTTCAACATCCCACTGGGGACCTCATCCTGCAACAAGACAATGCACCGTGCCATCGCTCCCGAATTGCATCCGAATGGTTGGATGAACACTCCACCGACGTGAGCTTGCTTCCTTGGCCAGCTAGGTCACCTGACCTCAATCCCATCGACCACATCTGGGATTTTATCGATAGAGATGTTCGAGGCTCTGACCGCTCCCCCCCCCCCATCAAATCTTCGTGAACTGTGGGAGCTTGTTCAGGGGTCGTGGATCCGTTAGGCTTTCCAACGCTTCCGGTGTCTTGTCGAGTCCATGCAGAGACGAATCGCCGCCGTCATCAGGGCGAAAGGTGGTGCTACAGGTTACTAGACAGGTATCTCTAATTCAATTGCTCTTCAGTGTAATTGCAACAATGGTTCTTTCAGGGTGGGTTCTGAAGCAACTCTATTCCTTCCGTCTGTATGGCTGTCTTCGTAATCTGTACGGTGTAACTTGGTGCATTGGTTTTAAGGACAAATACATCTAACCGCAGTTTTTCACTTCTAATTCCTTAGATTGCTGCTGAAGTTGGTTTTGAGACTAGCGTACTATGTACCAGTAACAATAGTGCCCTCGAGTTGGATTGTGAAGTAACTGAAATAATTCAGTCTGCATGGCAGTCTTCTCAGCCTGAAGCTTGATTTGGTGTATTGGTTTTAAGGAGGAGCACCCAAACACATTATCGCAGTTTTTTACTCTTATTTTCCTTGATGGCTGCAGGATGTCGGTTTATGAGATTGGTATAGCGTGTACCAGTAACAATAGTGCCCTCGGCGTGGGATCTGAAGCAACGCATATCCTTCAACTTGTACGGCAGTCTTCTCATTCAGTACTGTTTGACTTGGTGTTTCGTTTTGAACGAGGAAGATTTTTTTTATCGTATGTTTTCATTCCTATTTTCCTTGATCGCTGCCAAGTTGGTTTATGAGATTTGAGTGCAATGCACCAGTAACAATGGTGTCTTTTATCAGGTAGTAAATCACGATGCATCCCTAAAACTGACTCTGCTTGATAGAGCAACATAGAACTTCTTGGGATACAGATAAGATGCATGCTTCTTAATTATACTTTGTTCTCTTGTCTCTGTATCATACTGATAAACCCCTTTCCACTGTATCATACTGATAAACCCCTTTCCACTGTATCATACTGATAAACCCCTTTCCACTGTATCATACTGATAAACCCCTTTCCACTGTATCATACTGATAAACCCCTTTCCACTGTATCATACTGATAAACCCCTTTCCACTGTATCATACTGATAAACCCCTTTCCACAACAATCCGGTGCTGGGTATTTACTCATTCGGACGAAGCACTTTCAAGTTGGTGCAGTACTTTTTTTCCTGCATGTCTCGTTCTTGTCTGTTAACATTGGAAGTGAAAACAGTCACCGCGCGATGAGTGTTTTCATCCTTAAGATAATTCGTCAAAATTGAATAAACACTGTGGACTGACCTGCCTACAAACTCAGCAATACACCGAACAATCATTTGTCTGTCTTGTATCACGAGGTCATACAAGTGAACGATGATTTCCACAGAAGTGGACGTGGAGAGTCGTTCAGAACTGTCTTCATCTGTCATCGCAAGATTCCATGCAGCAAAAATATTCTCTGTACCACTTGTAATATGCAGGAGCTTTATCTCCCAATTTGAGAACCACATCCTCATCATGAACCTCTTGTGGGGACATAGTTGTTTTTTTTTAACAGGTACAATTCATTCGTGTATTGTCTCTGTTTTTTGTTTGAGTTGGGGTTTAATGACTCTTATAAGAATCTAGGGCTATACCTCAGCCGTCCGTTGTCAAGAGCACTTGTTTTTTGGAAGGGGAAGAACAAGAACGTTCGTAAAGAACCGTCGTGCTAGACGCTAGAGTAGTGATCGGCTCAGATCCTAGGGCTCGGCCACCTCGTTGCAGACTTATCTGCTTGTTGCACAATAACCTTTTTTTTTCTTATTGGAGGTTTAACTCTGGGGTCAAGGATGCCAATAATATAATTGAAAAGCAGTTCATCCCTTCATGTAAGCAACAGATGACGTTCGGTAAGGATTGCGAGACAGTGGACAGCAGCAATTTCTAGCGTCTGTATTTTCCACAGAAGAATGAAGCAACATGTAATTCTTTTAAACGATAACTGCGGGTTTTTTACATGATTATGACTTCCAACAGAAACTACAACTAAGCACTGGCGGCTATTATTATGGGGCTGCATAGCCGCATCCTAGCGTTACGATTGTTACCTTTGGTTTTCTTCATGCAGTACAGAAGTTTACTTAATTCAAGTTGCTGACTTTTCCGTACAGCACGCAATGCGTTCCCTCAGTAATCTCTTATGTGCTTGTTGCACATCTCAACCTTTTTTTTTGATTGGAGGTTTAAAAAAAAAGATTTATTGGACTTGGCTGACAGATACATTGACATACACAGGCAGACAGATAGAGTATAGACATTTTCAAACATGGTACAAAGTATGTTAAATAATCAATGTACACACAGAGAGTCAGTGTTGATGAAGTAACACATAGAGAAGTAGTACATATGAAACATGGTACACAGTATGTCAAATGATCAATGCACACAGAGAAAGCCAGTGTTGACCAAGGAACACACGGAGAGCCAGTGCCGAAAGACAAACGCAAACGTCCGTGCCTCACCGAGATTCGAACCCAGACCCATCAAGGACAAATGATCAGAAGCCATCAATTAGACCACTGCGCCACAGGGGCGGCACCAGTGGCCTTCAATGTAGGTACGGTCGACTACTTACAGCCCATCGAGTTGTACATGGTGGTCGTTAAACCCTCAAGCCATACTGGTAACTATGGACCAAGTGGTGGTAAAGAGGAGGGCGAATTTTTTTTTTTTGGAATCGAGGTTTAACGACCACCGTGAGCAACTCAATGGGCTATAAGCAGTAACCCGTCCCTAATTTAGGGTCACTGGTTCCAGGAAAGGGAGAGAACCAGTGCCGTTAGACAAACACAACATCCATGCCTCACAGGGATTCAAACCCGGACCCTTTCAGACGAATGATCAGAGGCCACCGCTTAGACCACTGCGCCACCGTGGCGGCCTCCCATCCTTTTCGGTTTCCCAAATAATTCTATTTTTAATACTTTTAAATAGCATATTTTAAAAAGAAAAACTAACTCGACTCTAGCTCTCTTAAGTTAAAATCGTGAAGAAAATCCATTGCTAAATCGTCAAAAAAATGAACGTAAACTTTTTTGAAGTGATGTTTATGATTCGGTAATTTGGCCAACGAAAATAATAGCCGAAAATGTTTTTTGTTTAACGACCACAGGGAGCAACTCAACGGGCTATAAGTAGTCGCCCGTCTCTAATTTAGGGCCACCTTATTTCAGGGAAGGGAGAGGGAACTACTACATATCAAACACAACATCCATTGCCGTAAGACAAACAAAACATCCATGCCTCAACGGGATTCGAACCAGGACCCAACTCGGACGAGTGGTCATATGCCATCGCTTAGACCACTGCACTACCGGGGCGGCAAGCCGAAAATAACAGCCAGATTGCAGCACTAACAGACAGGAATTAAACTTTAAAAGCGATGCCAACGAAACTGGGATGCAACCCTCGCACTCTTTCAGTTAACCACGGATGCAACCCTCCCACTATTTCAGTTAACCACGAGCTGCCACTGAACATGAATACATTATTTTTCGAGCGTAACGGATCACAAGAAAAAAATGCATCGAAAGCTTTTAAGGGGTGTAGGAAAAATAAAAAAAAATGTTTTTTGTCAAACTTTTGTTTGCCGGTTTTTGTAGCTTGAAATGTCTTTTTTCAGAATATGTGGTTATTATTTTGATCTGACGAATGTAAGGCCTTGAAAAGCAGGAAAAAGACAGCTACGTCAGAGGTTGGAATGAAGGTTGTAGAGTGCCGCATAGGCTTGTTCCCAGTCACTTTAGGTAACATGATTGTTCAAGTAACAGTGTACTGAGATCAACAGAAATAGCCAGCTACTTGACGTCAGTTTGCGTTATGTTGTTGGAGACATTGTGATGCTTTATGTGACTTCTTGGAGTATCGTTTCATTTTACAAAGTTATATCTAGCTTACATGACGAGAGCAAGGGTATATTACAAGACTAAAAGAACATTTGAGGGTAACCGGCACACAAAACAGAGAAGTGTGCTGACTGAGCCTTAAACCTTACATATCTCTATGAAAACATCCTACCTGTAGAAGTTATGTCAGCCATCAAGACGATTTACCAAGATTTAGGCATCCCAGATGTACTTAACCCTTAACTGCCCAGGTTTTATGTTTGTTACATATCAACCCACGTCAGGTCTCTCAGACCTCTACATTTTTATCGTTTACTTTATGTTAACGTTTCATTTTTTACATTTCTTAATGTTTTGGGGGGATCGTTTATTTGTAAAATAATACAATACATATAAAACTAACCTTAATAAAACACTTGAGACCGGAACTGGGTTGTTAAGTGTTACAAATTGCCTGCATGGCCGCACGCAGAACCTTAACCAAAACTTCAACAGCATTGTATGATCAAAAATTCCTAAACCTGCATTTGTTCGGCTTCTTACCCTAAAAAACTATATTTTGATGCTTTTCTGACCTTCAATGATGGCTTTAGCAGTAAACTGGCTATTTGTAACAGATTAGTCGTAAAGCTTTGCAAGAGTTCGGTGTGTGTCTTGCTTCGAGACCTCGACGTTGTTCAACTACTTGCTGGCCACCCAAAATGCAACACCAAGAAGGAAGCATCCGATTGGCCTGAAATTCGCAGCATGCGTCGCCCGCGAGAGGACATGCAAACGATTAGCATTGCAGGGCATATGAAAATAATGTGTGCCCGGCACGCCACCTATAAGAAGGGTGCACAGAGGGCGGGGTGTAAGTAGTGGAAGTGTGTTGTGCTGCCTGACCTTTGCGTGGGAAGCTTCCTGATGTCGCGTCACAGAATACGGCAGTCATTCCAGCACGTTTCGGAGTTCAACAGAGGAAGAATAGTGGCTTATCGCGACAGCGGTTTATTGTACCGAGACATCGGCGCCCGTGTGGGACGACATCCAGCCACAGTGAGGCTAGTATGGATTCAGTGGGTGCAGGAGGGACGGACGGACCAACGTGAGCGATAGCCGCAGCCACGGAACACCACCGAAACAGAGGACCGGCATGTTGTGCGGCGGGCATTGACGGCTCGCACCGCCACATCACGAAAGTTAGCGCAGGAATTAGGGTGTGTTGCGCAACAACCTGTGTCAGCACGTACCGTTCGACGTCGTCTTCAGGAGCGGAGACTTGTCGCACGGTGCCCATTGCTCCGATTACCATTGACGTTACACCACCGGCGAGTGCAGCGGCAGTGGGCCGTTGAACGCCGCACCTGGACTACGGAATGGAACGACATTGTCTTCTCCGACGAATCCCGGTTCTGCCTGCAACACCACGATGGCCGGATCCACGTGTGGCGGCACCGGGGCGAGAGACTGTATGACGCCTGCATTATGCATCGCCATACCGGTCCGTCGCCTGGTTTTATGGTTTGTGGCGCAATTGGATATGACACCCGCATCCCTCTGGTGCGCATCGCCAGTACACTCAACAGCCACCGCACCATCTCCGACGTTTTGGAGCCTGTAGCCCTCCCTTACCTGCAGGACCTGCCAGCGGCCACGTTTCAAGAGGACAATGCGCGCGTGCACGTAGTACGCATAGTGCAACAATTCTTCACGGCCCACCAGGTGTCACTTGTGCCGTGGCCTGCCTGTTCTCCCGATATGTCGCCCATCGAACACGTCTGGCCGCTGATCGGCAACCGAGTGGCCCGGCAAGCACCACCCGCGGCTACGCCTGATGAACTGTGGCAACGTGTGGAAGCAGCCTGGACCGACATACCCCAAGCCCCCATCCAAAGCCTCTTTCGTTCGATGCGGCGGCGTGTAGCGGCCGTTATTGCCAGCCATGAGGGCCCCACGAACTATTGATGTCTGCGTGTTCCGCAAGTCGCACGGGCCTGTAAGCTTAATCGTTTCATCTTTGTATCTGTTGTTATGTGTCCAGTAAATCTGGCTTTGCTATCTCGTGTTCTTCTTGGTGTTGCATTTTGGGTGGTGTATAAAATGCTGAAAAAACCGTGAAAAATGTCAATACAGGCTTGACGTACTAAACGAAGCAAGACGAGACTATTGGAGGAGCAGGAAACACAAGCCGATGATCCAGGCTACGACGCAAGGATGTTTTGAAGATATCGTCTCAGTCAAATTGTGAGTACAATTTTAAAGCTCATTTGCAGAAAAAGCAGTTTTGTTTTGATAGAGGTACAGTTTTCTCTGGAACTATTAAAGATAGAAACTTGAACACTTTTTTCACACGTTCTTTAAAATATATTAGATGTATGGTGGCGGAATTATTGCTCAACTGGGATAGATTACGTTATGTTTATTTCATAGATCATGCTATTTTTGTGGATTTTGTAAAAAACAAAAAGCAACTCGCAACTCTCCCTTCTGCTCCAATTTCATATTTCTACTACCAGGTGTTCACTAAGAGTGAATGATAAGGTAAACGACATTTGGTATCTGTAACTTTGCTAGAAAAACGTATTTCAACACGGGATGCTACACATGGGCTGGATAGGAGCTTTTCGCTTCCTTTAAGAACCAGTAATAGAGGAAATTTGCAAAATCGTGCCTTTATATGTTTCATAACATGAAATACACTGGTATGCAAAACTTAAGGATGAGCTAGATTTTGACCTGTAGCGTCGCACAGGAGTGGCCTGGTTATGTGAAATTTAAACCGTGGGAACTCCATTTTTTACCGAAATGATGACGGAAACAACGTCGAGACAGATACTAATGGATGTAGTGGAACTTTATTCAGAATTAGCTACATAGCACTGGGTGCTATGATATAGAAGCATCACTGCCAAAGACGGTACGGAGAGAATAGGAGGCCCTCAGTAGGGAATATGATCACCCCTAACGTCGATTTGAATCGTATGTCCATACTTCGCAGTAGGTTTTTGATGAGATCTTGCTGTAACGTCGCCCATTCTTAAGTCAGAGCCATCTTCAGCTGTTGGAAATATTCCGGTATTCGTTGACGTAACGCAACGCGTCTGTCCAGAGTTTCCCACACGTGTTCTATGGGATTTAGGTCTAGAGAACGTGTTGGCCAATTCATTAGCGTAAAGCGAACCCACTCGGCTAGTTATTGAGAGATCTGGGGTTCGATCCCAGGGGTGTCGAAATGAAATTTTTCCGTTGCTCTGTGTTAATTAAAGAAAAACGTGGAAAGAGCGATGACTTTGTCTATTTACATTGTCTCCAGGTATTTGGAATATTTTCACGATTTCTCTCGCCCTTTGGATTTATTAGCTATAATTAAAAAGCTTGCGCCGTTAAGCCCCACCAGATGGAGACGTCTCCGTTGCTGAGCCGATCCCTACGAATTTGTGAAGTCAGATGCTGACAGATAAACACACAAAGCGCCGTGAATTGTTGGCCACCGTAGCGTAAGGCGAACGCACTCGTCTAGTTATCGAGAGATCCGGGATTCGATCCCAGCGGTGTCGAAATACAATTTCTTGGTTGCTGTGTGTTAATTAAAGGAAAACGTGAATTGAGCGATGACTTTGTCTATTTCATCCGGTGAGTGTCTTCACTTTCCAGCAGCACATCAGCACCTGGGCCAATGACACCTCGGAACAGACGACCATGGGGAAGAATCATTTCATTAAAGTATAGCGCGTACGGGTTACAGTGCCTTCCTACCAGTATCTGGAGCTCCGTACGTCCATCGATCAGAATGCCTCCCCATGCGAGAACACAGCGGCCGCCATATCTATCCCTTCCGTTGATGTTTTTGGGGAGATACCGAGTGGTTCCCTCATGCCAGATCAGCTGACGTCCAGAGCCACTAGAGAGACTAAATCTACTCTCATCAATAAAGAGTACTGTACGCCACTTTCCTGCTGGACCACTGTAAACGGTGTCTCCGGTGAGCAGTTATTAATGGAACATAGCTTACTGTTCGTCGGGCAAGCAGTACACCTTTGTGTAGTCGCTTGGCCACTGTAAACCGCGATATTGTACGTCCTGTGCTCATGGTCAGTTGTTTTGCAAGGTTACTTGCTATCGATCTCTCTTAGCCTGTAAGAGCTGATAGCAGTCCTCACAGGGGTTAGTTTTTGGTGGACGATCACCACTGGTCCTTCGCATAACTGTACCTGTAATCCCGAAGGCTGACCACGCACTGGCGTTTCGCCCGGTACGAGTGGTAATTTCGCGGTAGGAAAGTTCAGCTTCTCTCATCGCAACAATCAAGTTCGTCAGACGTTCATAATGTGACCTTCTTCGGCGACGGCGCACAGAGAGACACAAGAAACAGCCTTTCGACTCAGTGTTGGCTCTTCACTGATTGCAGCATCAGATCAGATCATATGTAGAAGATTTTAGGAAGGGAGTGTCTGCCCGCTGATTGCAACATCTCGCTTGAACTAGCCCTTTATACCCAAGACCGGACATTTCAGAGGGCGCTAATCCAAAACCGCATGCGCCTTTTCATTGACATTTTAATCATTTGCATGTCCCAACCTGTGTTGTACATATCCTGTAAGTTTCAAGCTAATACCAGCAGTCCTTCATGGTGTCGCAATGTTCACAAACAGTAATGCGTCTAATGCCTGCTGGTATGCGAATAAAATATACAACATTACGTCGTCCTATATTTAAAAGAAAGGCTCTGTTTTGTAATCTGAATTTCTGCCTTACCATCCGCATATTTCATATCATTGCTTTCTTCTCAATGTGATACATTGCAACAAGGCTTGCTGTCAATGAAATCGACAAGTTTTTCGTTGGGATTCCAAAAATATAAGTGAAAAAGATCTTCTTTTCGACATATGTTTTGTTGTCGAGAACTATGGAAAGGCCGCCCCAGTGGCGCCGTGGTCTAAGCGATGGCCTCTGATTATTCGTCCGAAAGGGGTCCGGGTTCGGATCCCGGTGAGGCATGGATGTTGTGTTTGTCTTACGGCACTGGCTTTCTCTCTTCCCTGGAACCTGTGACCCTAATTTATGGACGAGCGACTGCTTACAGCCCATTGAGTTGCTCACGGTGGTCGTTAAACCTCCAATCAAAAAAACAAAAGCTATGGAAAGCCCCCATGGGCATGGGTATTATATGAATCTCCAGAGACTGGTAAATTGAAAAAGATGACATTCTACAAATGCGGTGATTATGCAATCTAAAGTGTTCAAGAGAGTACTGACGGGACAATAAACAAATACGTAAGTACAGTAACTGTTCTTTATCCATTATTCTAAATCTTCATCGATAGATCAGTGTACTTTATACAGGCCGATGAATTTTATATCTTTTTAATCAAATTATTTACGTAGACCGGCCTCTCAGAAGTATTTGCCCGGTGCACCCCACACACCTTTGGGGCGGCTATGATCTTTTAAACTAGTTGTAACCAGTCACCTTTCCTCTCCTCCTTAACAGCTGATATTAGGTAGCCCAGATAAGTGTTGCTCTGTCTAGTACCCAGTCTTAAACGACGCTCAATAATTTTTTACTTTTTTCCGCATGATTATTTACGATCACCTCCACGTTAATGAATCTGCGAGATAATGCAATGAAAGAAAATCAAGTATAGTTACTAGTAAGCGCGTAACCAAGGGAAGAGACCTGGTGGTCTGGACCTCGAAATGTTTAAACATGCATCTTATAGATAGATTGTTTGCTGTAGTAGCAGAAGCATATTTCTGTTGAACAATTAGAAAACCAATGCATGTAAACATGAGCTTTTGCAAAATACAAAATTGATGTAAATATCTATTGTTTGATGTTGAGATCTACACTGATCGGTCTGGGTGCAGGTACGAAAAAAGTGAAACATAATGAACCGTAGACGAAGATGAAAAGTAGTTTAACGGGCGAGCTTTTTAACTATGTTATGCTAAAAATGGTGCGTTAAAAATTATTTTTTAAAGTCTCACTGTGAAGGTGTGTGTGTGTGTATGTGTTTCAATGTTCCAGTATATTTTCAGAAGCCCACCTGGGCAATATTGGAGTACGAGTTAGTGATTTGTGTGAGCAATTAACGGTGCATTTCTGTTTACTTGTTCTACATTTTGTGACTGGAGAAAATATCCAGGACTTTTCTATACAAACCTTATGGGAATGTAAAGAATAGGGAGGCGAGACATTTTTTGGTGAGGGACTGTCTTACGAAACACCTGTTCTATTGTTCAAGGGACCGTCGCGCAAGAAGTCGTTTTGAAAATGTTTTAACAACTGTTAAATTTCGTAAAGAAATTGCTCTTTTTCTCTCTATGTGTTCATGGAATTAAAAAAAACAACAATACATTGCATATACACATATATCATGTGCAGAGGTGTAACGAAGGTTGAGCAGGAAGGGAGGCTACCCCAGGCTCAGTTCATGAGAGGGCGCAATCTGATATAAATCGGAATTGAAACTTTTGCACCAGTTTCTAGTTACGGATGGCCTGGTGGCCAAAGTTTGTGGCTGCGATGGGGAGGTCTTAGGTTCGATCCCAGGTAGATACGAACGATCCAACCACTAAATATCCGCAGTGCATCTGTTGGGCACGGTAAGCCGTCGGACCCCGGGTATTGCTCTCCCCGATTTAAATTAGGGCTTCTTCCTTCCCCTAACTACCTCGCTTCCGTGTGACTTTCCTATCGGGCACGTAGCCCAAATCTCCTAGCTTCCTACTTCCAAGCGTTAAGACCTGGGGTCAGACACACCCTTCTTAATATCATCTACATATCATATGATCTGCACCAGTTTCTGGTGCGGTGTTTCCGCTCCATACTTTGTCATTTGTTCATTTACAAAATTTGCTTTTAATATGTTTCGCTAGTTTCAGTAGCATTAGCAGCTTAAAATTCGCATTTCTTCCTCAAAATGTTTTAAGGGATATTAGATGCTCACATTCAGAAATGAAGGCGCTGTCTTTCGTACGTTGCAAGATTAAGATGTCGTTCACATTGTTGAAGATTCCCTGGGATCAATTTGATCAACTCCGAAGCACTTGGGAATCTCACCCACTTTTTTCATCTTGTTCATTTTATAGCCGTAATGGCGTTCCGCGTCTAGTTCGGCTTCACTATTCAAAAGGATCCTTGATATAAGGCTAAAAGATGCCAGAAATCGTTCTGTTGTGTGATGGTCCCGATCTCCTAACTTCTTCCTGCGCAATGCCGTTCCCGTTTGGGATAAGAAATGACATCTACTGTAACCCATAACACCCTATTTACTGTATTATACCACAATAAGAAATACTGAAGTGTTAGTTTGTTAAATTACACTGAAAATAGCAATGAAGGCGGCGGTAAATTCTCAAATGTGGTTACCTCTGGTCTCTCTGAAAAATTAGCTGGTTCTTAAAATCTATTGCACAGCCGTTAGTGATTATTAGTTATCAATTAACTGCAAAACAATATGACAAAAAAGAAAATGTAAAATTAAGTGTGAAGCGAAATTTCTGAGGCAACTCTCAGTGTCAAGTGTTCGTTATTTTGAAAGCTTTGTAATCTCATATGCACGTGGATACTATTTAAATAAGGCAAACTTGTGTGGAATCAACACAAAAGACAAATTTTACCTAAAAACTCATGCAATATGCATAATTATAATAATTCAAGCACCAGGCGCTAAATTTTTTTTTGTCTCAACGATTTCGGTGGGTGTTGGGGGGCCGCAATATTTTGTGGTTTGCTCTGGGAGCAGAAATCCTTAGTTACACCTCTGATAATGTGTGTGAGTGTATGTGTACAATTTTTCTGGATCTCCTGTGGTCCAATAGAAATCCTGGATACGTGTATGGTTACTAACATCTCTAGATCACAGGAAAGGTAAAATTGAGCATGTTTCTTAAAGAGGATGCTCGTTAGTCTATATTGATCAAACAGATATCTTTCTGCGACAACAGATGGCGCAGCAGGTACAGTGGTCTGCAGTGTGGCCGAAAGTGTTGATAGTCATGTCTCCCTTTATTTCCAGTCGAGAAACTTTTATTTTGTATTTTGAACGTAGCTGCAAGAAAAGTGTTCCAGTAGTAATAATATAAATAATAATTCTTTGTGTGGACTACGAGGTCTTCTGTGTGGCAACTGAGGTGATACAAAAAGTTCCAGCATGTCCAGTTACATGTTACAGTGGGCTCCGTAAAAAAGAAGATGTTTATGGCACTTAAACATATGTACGCAAAAGCAGTTACGTAAGATGATGGTTTTTGTTCCTAGTGACGAAGAAAATTCCTTGATATGATAATTCCCTTTGGGAGATTGCTTGAGATATTTTATTTTTGTTAGCAAGATTCAAGCACAAGTGCCTTGAGATAATTTAAGTGCTAATTCAAAATTCGTAAAGGAAAGAACATTTCTGGCTAGAAAGCAATCACACGATATACGTATATCTTTCAAACACTTCTACCATTAAATGTAGGGTTAAAAGAAAAATTTCACGCACTTTAACAAATTGGAAAAACGAAAAAGCCATTGTATTCAAACACATTAGATTTAGAGAATCGTTCTCCGTTGGTTTATTTATTTGTGCACAACTCGTAGAACTAAATACTAAAAGCATTTACTAGAAAAACTAAATTCACATATATATATGAGAGAACAAATCCTTTAATATGGTAGCTAACAGAATTAAAATTCATCGAAAAGCTTGCACTGAACATTTCATCTCAGTTATCAACACACACACACACACACACACACACACACACACACACACAGGGAGGCAAGAGGGGGTTTGCCCTCCCCTGGAAATCAGTTCACGCCCTTTCTGTTCTTGTGTTCTTGGAAGGAGGGGCGTAACTAGGCATTTCTGCGCCTGGGGCAAACTGCAAAATATTGCGCTCCAATCTGCCTCTCTCTCTCTCTCTCTCTCTCTCTCTTTCACTCTCTTTTTTCTTTCACTCACTTTGTCTCTTTTTGTTTCTCTGTTTCTCTTTTTCTCTCTCTATTTTTCTTCCACTGCCTCTATGTTTCTCTTTTTCTCTATCTCTTTATCTCTATCTCTCTCTGTCTTTTACTCTCTCTCTCTTTCTCTCTGTCACTCTCACTCTCTCTCGCTCTCGCTCTCTCTCTCTCTCTCTCTCTCTCTCTCTCTCTCTCTCTCTCTCTCTCTCTCTGTCACTTTGTCTCTCTCTCACACACGCACACACACCAAAAGAATAAAAAACAGCATTGGAAATCTAAGATCTAAGCGAGCACAAGCTACAGAGAAGAATTTTCGAGAAAAATAGCTTTAAATTAAAGACAGCAAAAAGCAGATACAATTTCAAAAAATGTAACAGTACTACAAAGACTTTCTAACGAAACTAGGCGTAAAAAAGGCACAATCAAGATGTGACTGTCTTTACAGCCATTCGCAACTGCTTCGGAGTTCGGACCCTCGACACCGCAACAAGCGGGTCGAATGTAGCTGACAGTTGTGGCATGCAGCCCCAATAAAAACTGAATAGCCTCCAGAGAATCTTCAAAAATGTGAACAACATCCTTATCTTGCAAAGCACGTATAGTCCATCCAACTAAAGAAGTACGGGGGAAGGGGGCATTGGTGTAGAAGGGGCCATGGTTCTTTTTCAGCTGGACGGACTATAGAACAACGCCTTCATTACTGAATGTGAGCAACTAACAACTCCTGAACATTTTAAGGAGGACATTCTAATTTTAATTGTGGCAAAAGCTTGTGTAAAAGTTTCAGTTCCAATTCTAATCACATTCAAACAGTGATTTTTGCCGCCTCTCTTGAGCTGCGTCCGGGGCAGCCGCCTCCTCGTATGCCCCGCCCTATGTACGGCTCTGTTGGAAGGTACGCAGACATTTTCGCTATAATACTAATTCTGATTGCTAATTTTTTTTTTGAGAATTTCTTGATACGTGTGTTTGCAGTAAGAACGGGAAAAACACTGGAAATATCCAGTAGAAGAATTAAAATTTGCAGTCGAAAGTAATAACGAAACTTCCCATTGGATTTTGGAGAACAGCGTGCTTACGTAACAGTGCAGAAAAGTATACAGGCGAAGAAACAAAAAATGTATCATCCTCTGCAGCAGATAGTCACAGCTCGACAAAGTTCTCTCAAAATTTTCCCCAGAAATTTGTCTTGAGGGTGCTTTTATCTTTTTTGATGGCCAATCCAGTGATATCTGGAGTTACAGCATTTGAAACAAGCAGACAAAAGGATTAAAAGAACATCAAAGAATTTTCCTCATTGTCCTAACACGATGTCTCACCCATTTTTTTTCTGTGATTTTCTGGGTCTTCTGGTTTCCAATTAAATTTATGTATTCAGAATGTGGTAAAAATGGTTAGATAACAAAAAGACTCAGTAGAAAGTTTCATATGGTGTTTGCATGTTTTCATGGTTAAAATTTCTGTTTTCCCCTCGTGAAAATTAAGCTATTGGCGCCCATTACACACACACACCCACACACACAGAAAGAAATACAACTCACTCGGTTCAAGTAAAGCTTTCTTGAAAAATCCCGTTTGGAGCTAGATGCTAGATGTAATACCAACTTTCATAAAAATATAAAATTTTAATTACACATTTTACGACACTTACTTTACAATCATAACTGCGCAATTTAGTTGAATTGGTAAAATAATTCATGCTGTTTTTCTACGCTAAAAATTTTCAAATTTCTTATTGCGCTTGGTACGCCTGTTAAAGTAATAAATGCCTAGTATTATATGACACAGGCGCGATGCTGCTGATGGGCTAGCGTTGTTTTCAGCTCCCCCTCCCCCCGACTGTTCTTTCAGCCGCCACACAATATTTAATGAGTTAGAACACATGACGAGTGCAACCATCCAAAATATTAGGGAACTTGGATAAATGTACGCGAATTTTACGAATTCACAGAAACTTTTATTATGTAAAATGAATTGTTTGCTAAATTTATTGTTTGTACCTCTGGGGAATGGAGGCAGTCCTCTCAGAGAATGTCTAAGAGAGTATTATACAAAAACACCATTTTGGTAATTAGGATTTAAAAGGGTGATATATAGTGTATATATCAGGTCGTTTGGGAAATAATGGCCGATTTTCTGAGGTGCCACATTCAACTCGCCCACAATGAGAACGGCTGACGAGAAACTCTCCCTGAGTGTGTAATACAATGTACTATCAGGTCGTTCGGGAAATAATGGCAATTTTTCTGAGGTGCCACATTCAATTCGCCCGCAATGAGAAGGGCCGATGAGAGACTCTACCTGAGTATTTAATACTATCACGTCTTTCGGGAAATAATGGCCGATTTTCTGAGGTGCCACATTCAAATCGCCCGCAATGAGAAGTGCAGACGAGAGACTCTCCTTGAGTGTTTAATACTATCACGTCTTTCGGGAAATAATGGCCGATTTTCTAAGGTGCCACATTCAAATCGCCCGCAATGAGAAGGGCCGACGAGAGACTCTCCTTGAGTGTTTAATACTATCACGTCTTTCGGGAAATAATGGCCGATTTTCTGAGGTGCCACATTCAAATCGCCCGCAATGAGAAAGGCCGACGAGAGACTCTCCTTGAGTGTTTAATACTATCACGTCTTTCGGGAAATAATGGCCGATTTTCTAAGGTGCCACATTCAAATCGCCCGCAATGAGAAGGGCCGACGAGAGACTCTCCTTGAGTGTTTAATACTATCACGTCTTTCGGGAAATAATGGCCGATTTTCTGAGGTGCCACATTCAAATCGCCCGCAATGAGAAGTGCAGACGAGAGACTCTCCTTGAGTGTTTAATACTATCACGTCTTTCGGGAAATAATGGCCGATTTTCTAAGGTGCCACATTCAAATCGCCCGCAATGAGAAGGGCCGACGAGAGACTCTCCTTGAGTGTTTAATACTATCACGTCTTTCGGGAAATAATGGCCGATTTTCTGAGGTGCCACATTCAAATCGCCCGCAATGAGAAGTGCAGACGAGAGACTCTCCTTGAGTGTTTAATACTATCACGTCTTTCGGGAAATAATGGCCGATTTTCTGAGGTGCGACATTCAAATCGCCCGCAATGAGATGGGCCGGCGAGATACTCTCCCTGAGTGTCTAATACTATCAGGTCGTTCGGGAAATAATAGTCGATTTTGTGAGGTGCCACATTCAACTCGCCCACAATGATTGCAGACCAACTCGCAGCAGCGCGATTCGTACGAGTTGAAGATAGACTCAGACGACGACACATAGACGCCATAATCGATTGAGCTGCAGTCGCTGCTACTCGTGCAAGAGTGGTCTGTACAACATGTTAGGACAAATGAGTTGCGGGTGATTCTGCTTCATGAATTCAAATTGGGTCGTAATGCTGCACAAACCTACAGTAATGTGGTTGAGACATGGGGCTAGGAGGGAGGAAACATCTAAACGCACTTTTCGTCGGTGGTTTGAAATGTTTGTTCCGGTGACACGAGCCTAGAAGTTGAGGAGGTCCGACGACGACATTCGGTCATTGATAACGACCCTGTGAAGGTAAATGTGGAGGCAAATCTTTGCGTCACAGTCAGAGAACTCGCCAAACAGTACAATGTGTCGGTGTCAACCATTTACGAATATTTCCACCAAACTGGTAAGCTCCATATATGGGTCACACACGATCTGACGGAGCATCAGAAACAACAAAGGTTTGAGATGTGCAGTAACCTTCTGCTTCGCAGCGAAAAGGATCTCCTAGTTGATCGCATTGTAAACTGTGATGAAAAGTAGGTGTTATACGACAACCGTAAGCGATCTGGGGACAGTGGCTGAACTATGGTGAACCACCGAAACAACATCCTAAACTAAGGTTGACGCCAAAGAAGGTTTTGTTCAGAGTGTGGTGGACTGTTCACGTTGTCATACACAACACTTTCTTGACTGTTGGTGGAAGCTTTACCTCAGTCACATACTGTGAAGGAATTGACTGAATGCACCAGAAGTTGTGTTCCAAACATCCATCTTTGGTGAACAAGAAGGGTTCTGTCCTCCTACACGATAACACGAGACCACAAGTGTCTCAAATCACGAAACAGAAACTACAAGAACTGAGGTTTTGAAAGCTCCCACATCTAGTCTATAGATTTTCCCATGTTTACTATATATCTTAGCAATTATCTCAAGTACAGGACCTTCATAAACCGAGAAGAGGCCGAAAATTGCATTCCGGGACTTTCTTGCATCCAAGGAGCCAGATTTCTTCCGGACTGGCATTAAAGCCCTTGTTACTTGCTGACAGAGGTGTGTACCTGCTGAAAGCGCCTATTTGGAATAAAAGAAGTTTGTGTGCTGTGAGGTATGTCTCTTTCATTTCCCCCCTCCAAATCGGCCATTATGTTCCGAACGACCTGGTATGTATACGAGGTTTCAATAAAGTATTTTCCACATTACAAAACTTAATATAAAAAACCTATAACAGATACAAGAAAGGGATTGCAGGACAATGATGGTGCACAAGTAAAGTTTTTTCCAGTATCAGTGCGCCTTCACACGGGCGCCATTTGTGGTCCGGAGGACGTCTAATCGATATTTGATTTCACGTCATGTTTTGTTTAACACTTCAGCAGAGACAGAAATAATGACGTCCGTTAATCTGCACTTCAATGTCTCGACGTCCGGAACACTTGGTCTTTCATATAACCCCACAGGAAAAATTGGCCTTTCACATAACCCCACAAGAAAACTTGGTCTTTCACATAATCCCACAGGAAAAATTTTAGAGGGGTTTTGCCGGGCGATCGGGGTGGCCATGTCATGGGACCGCTGCGACCAATCCACGTGTCATGAAATGTGGCATTTGGGAACTCGCGAACCAGTATTGACCGGCGTGGTGGGGCACCGTGTTGTTGGAAAATAACCTAAGGTTGGAGTGCTTGCAACTGAGGTGATACAAAAAGTTCCAGCATGTCCAGTTACATGTTACAGTGGGCTCCGTAAAAAAGAAGGGTCCGATGATTCTGTCATGCATCAGGCCACACCATACGTTCCCTTTCGGGCTGGTCCTCTGTTGTTCGATGATATAATGGGGATTTTCTGATATGCAGATTCGCATATTGTGCCTGTTTACTGTGCCAGAGACGTGGAATGTGGGTTCATCTGAGAAACAGACACGGTGCAGATAATCACTATCATGAGCTATGCGCTGAAACATCTCCGTCGCAAATGCAGCACGGCGAGGCCGGTCATCAGACTGAAGAACTTGAACAATCTGTACCTTATAAGCATACAAATGAAGACGTTTGTGTAAAAGTTTGTGAACCATGGCACGGGAAATCCTAGTTTCCAGTGAAGCACGACGAATAGATTTTCTGGAGCTTCGCAGAAATGTCTCCTGAACAGCTGCAGATGTCTCTTATGTAAGCGGTGGTCGGCTCGCTCGGGGAAGATCACCAACACTACCCGTCGCTTCAAATTTTTCATACCAAGCCTTTATGTTTTTTTGGTCCGAGGGTGATCGTCTGTACTCTTTTTCTGAAATGACGCTGGACAGTAACCGCCGATTTGGTCTCATGGAACCACAACAGGCAGGCCGCGTTTTCTTGCATGGAAGTCAATGAAATGATCCACTTATTCAGCAGTAGCTCGAACCTAAAAAACAGAGAAAAAACTTTATGAGAGCTACTATACGTAGTGCGATCAAAAAGTTCCGAGACTAGGTACGTAGCGCGCCAACAGATGGCAGTACGCTGATGCGCGAGCAGCGGTCCAGGGCAGTGACCTTTATGAGTCATTGTACCGAGTGGCGTCGTTCTGTGAACATCGGGTACTGTGCTACACGATATTTGGTGACCACATCCAGAACACAGCTGCGAACATCAAATTTTGCATCAAATTTGGCAAATCGGGAACTGAGACGTATGAAATGTTGCTGCAGGCTTCTGACAATGAAGCAATGAGACGTGCGAGGTGTTTTGAGTGGCACTTGCGCTTCAAGAGCGGCACTGCAAGACGACGAGAGGTCAGGGCGACCGTTCACGAGCAAAACCCCCAAACATGTGGAAAAAAATAGTGAACTGGTGCTGGAGGATCGTCAGATAAGCATTCAAGACATTGCTACCATCGTCAATGTCTCATACAGAACAGTACAAGATATTCTGAAGTCGGTTTTGAACATGCACCGCATTGCTGCGAAGTTGACGCCAAAGATTCTGAACTCCGAACAGAAGACGCTCCGTGTCGAACTCTGTCAAGATCTTCGTCAGCAGGTGGTGAATGAACCAACATTCCTGTCGCTGGTCAACACTGGGGACGTGACTTGGGTCTATAGTTACGACCCGGAGATCAAACAACAGTCGCCGCAGTGAACTGAAGAAAGCCCCACAGTTCCGGAGCGCAACCAAAAGCATGCTCATCGTGTTCTTCGACATTCGTGGGGTTGTGCACCGTGAATTCGTCCCCCAGGGCCAGAACGTCACCGCCTTTTTTAATGCGATGTTCTGCAGCGTTATAGGGAGAACGTTCGCCGCAAATGACCTGAAATGTGGCGCAGGGGCGATTTCCTGCTCCATAAGGAAAATGTAGCAGCTCACAGAGCGTTAGCAACACGCCAGTTTTGCAGCCGCAACAGCATGACTACCCTTCCTCACCTCCCTTACTCGCCAGATTTGGCCACATGGAACTTCTTTCTGTTCCCAAAAATGAAGCTGAGGCTCAAAAGTCACCGTTTTGAAACCGTGGACGAAATCCAGGGCGAATCGCAGACGGTGCTTGATGCGATTCGTGAACAGAACTTCCAGGGAGCGTTCCAACATATGCAAAAATGTTGGCAGCGATGTATCGCTGCCCAAGCAGACTACATTGAGGGAGATCATAGCCAGACTTAAGTAACAAAAGTACTTTGTTGTATAACGGCCTAGTTTCGAAACTTTTTGATCGGATCTCGTATTACACAGTCGAGTCGCATTATTGTGATCTCCTCCTACTTTTGACGTCAACATCGCGTAGCCAATGAAAGAAGGCACGTCTCGTGAGCTGGCTTGGAGGGTGTATAAAGTGTGCTGTAAGCAATCTGAAAAAATATCACTCGGTGCTGTCGTGGATGCAAGGAGTGATTTATCAGATTTGCAAGAAGGGATGAATATCGGCTTTTGGGCCAAATTTGACAGTATTTCTGAAACAGCGCAGTTTGTGAACTGTTCGCGTGATGCTGTGGTTACAGTGTATCGTATTTGGAGGAATGGCATCATTGCGAATAAGCGAAGTGGAAACTGTGGAGCACCACGTGCTATTGATGTGAGAGGTGAACGTCGGCTTTGAAGGTGCGTGAGGGTCGATCGGCACGCTACAGTGGAGCAACTGAATGGTCGAATGGACCAGGCTGCTACCGGAAGTATGTCTAAAACGACAGTTCAACAAACCCTGTTGTGTATAGGGCTGCGATGCAGACAGATGGTCACTGCACCCATGCTAACGAAGGTGCATCGGCAGAGTATCGGAATTGGACCGCCACTGATTGGCAAAGGATTGCCTTCTCCGGTGAGTCACGTTTCCTGCTTCATCGAACGGATGGACGTTGGCCTATAAAGCGAGAAACATACGGAGAACAAACACTCTTCAACCATTACTGACAGAACACAAGCTGGTGGGTGGAGCGTTGTGGTTTGGGGAATATTTTCGTGGCAATCTCGGGGTCCACTCATACCCGTGGAAGACATTATGTACCGAATTCCTTATGAACTCATCCTTGTAGACCACGTACACCCATACCTGTTGATTGTCTTCCCTGAGGCGGATGGGATCTTCCAGCACGACAAAGCGACGTGTCACACAGCTAGAAATGTCCGAGAGTGGTTGGAAGAGCCCGATGAAGACTTCAAAGTACTTCCCTGGCCGCCTAATTTCCCAGACACAAACCCAATTAAGCATCTGTGGGACCCCTCGATCGTGTTGTTCGCTCTATGGATTCTCCACCACACACACTCCAGGAGCTGTTAGATTCACGGCAGTCAGCATGGCTCCAGAAACTTGTGAACACATTCCAGCATGTTATTGAGTCACTCCTAGCCCGTCTAGCTGCTGTCCGCACTGCACACGGCGGTTATTCTGGATATTAGCTGGTGGTCACAATAATGTGACTCGACCGTATATAATAATAAGTCACTGTATTTTCTGTTGTCCTCATAAGAACACGAGTTAAGAGCTTAAGATTCCTAGATTTTGTCTTGAATTTTTTTAATGGTTTACCACTGTACACCTTTCTTGGTGCACCTTTTTTGTTATGCAATGTAAAGCCACGGGGTCTTCGACCCTTAACTGTTCCAAGTGCAAATTGAGAGGTGTGGGTGGATGGTAGAGGAAAAAGCTGAAACTATTTCGCCGACGTACACCGCGATATGAAACCTTTTCCCTTTATAAGACATTGCCTTGAAATCTATTCGTCTACCAGATCCTCTTTCTGACCAAGTGGAAATCATACGAGACAAAAGTAAAACTATATTATAAACCTCTCTCTTTCTACCATCTATCTATTATTTGCTCAAGCATGTCTCTTGGGCCCTTGGTGATGGTGGGCCCCAAGACTACAACTCCTGTAGATCTTTCTTAAGCCGGCCCTCGCTGTAACGCGAAACAGCAGAAGATGCAGTTTTTGTAAAAACCGTGAAAGGAAAGGAAATTTTACACTGTTCGAAATAAGCCAAGGTCGAAATCACAATCAGGCTTGTGAAAACAGGAACCGACTTAGCCTGTACTGCAAAAGTATTGTCGGAAGTACAGTATTTTACAACAGAGATAGCTTTTTTGTTTGTGAGTTTTGAGGAAAATATGATAGAAATATTTGAAGATGATCAGGAAACAATTAAACGAAAACAACAAAAAACGTAATAGAGTTGCTCTTATAGCTTACGGAAATTACATTTGAGAGCTTAATCCATTAGTAGTAGGAACAACGAAGTAAACTGAAGAAGCACAGCGTGGAGGACGATTAATCTCCATCCCTACAAGTAAAAGGTCTTAGTTTCTTGATACAAGGTCTAAATGTCCAGTTTCTCATTGATCGTCTTTTGCTCGCGGAAAACGTCTGGTGTAATTAATCTCTTTCTTTCAGAATGCTGATTATAGTTTACTTAATCTTTATCGATACGACATCGTGAAATCGGCTGCTACAAACCAAACGTGACCACTGCACGAACTGTTTTCAAATCAGTATATTTTTCTGGAGATATAGGAGTCTTAAAAATAAATTTTGACTTAATGAAAGGCAGCTAAAATTCTTGAACATTGTTCGTTAAGCCTTATTAATTTTTCATGGTACAAAATGCAGCATGCTCATATTTACCTAGTATATTAAATTTTTATACAGAAAAAGCAGCATTCCATAACAGTTTTACAACATGTAGCAAATGCTGAAATTAAAATCTAATTAAACCTAAATTAAAATTGCCTTGGAATGAGAGTTAAATCTGCACTAATACACTGAGGAACATGTTGATCTTAAAATATAGTCAAAATTTTGTTCGACTCTTTAGACATTTTTACCGTTTTCGTCGGTTCCTTTCTTTTCTTAGCTTCTGCCGAAAGATGCCTTCGAACGTGCGATGGCAGAAAGTACTCAGTCGGATGAAACAGGGTTAGCGGAGGCCCAACAACATTTATGAAAATAATGAGGTTATCGCTGTGATTGAAAGAAAAAAATACGGGTAGGCTCAGTTTTGATTGAGCAGTCAGTTTGGAACGTAGGACTACGACTTGCAGATCGGAGAGTTGAAATGAGCTACTCTAGTATGGTTTCAAAGCGCTTATTTAATTTGTTATAGCTAACACAGGTTTATGATATAAAAGGTAGCTTACAAATAATACTGGATACATTGCGAGCACAAAGCAGATCGATACACGAATTACCCAACGTGGTGCTCTGTCTTCTTGGGCTTCTTACATTCCTCATCACTTGCTTTTGCTTCTCATTTCGATTTTCTTCACTTTTGCTTGCGTTCATTCTGCAAATTCCGCGGCGTTATCGAAAATTTTAACCCCTTCACACGAAAACAGTTTCTAAAAACTCTAGGTTAAACCACTGCGATATGTTCTTTATATATTTGAATAGATCTCGTCAAGAGCGTTAAAATAATATCCCGCACAGTCGTTTTGCACTCACGGATGTCCAGAAAACTTGCGATATTTTCAAAAGTGTTCACCGGTTCACAAGGAAACAATTTTGAAAGTGTTCGGTTCAAACCACTGCAAATTGTTCTTCGTATATTTGAATAGATCTCGTCGAGAGCTTTTCACGTGCGCTCACGGCTGCCGAGATGGACTGAGTCAAACGCGGCGGCACACCTAGAAATATTGCACCATCTCCCCCGAGCACATGGAGCGAGGGGAGCGTCGCGCGCAGGATGTATTGCACAGTACGCGAATTGAACTCCATGCTGTTAACGAATATGAAAACACGATTAGTGTGCGACACGTAGTTTTAACGGTATAATGATTTCAATTGGGACCTATTTTCGTCATAGGCGGTTGGCCGTAAGTCGCCTAATACTATCCGTGGAGTTAGACGTAGTCTTACATCAAAACTTAACTGGGGTGATTATTAAATTGATCTAAGAAAATCCCTTTTCACATTCGCTAGAAGATACAGCAGTGGTTTACAAAGTTCATTTCAGCTGTAAAAGTTGCTCTGGTGTTTTTTTATCTTGAAGTTTCAGGCACTGTATTCTCTAATACCACGAATTCCGTCTGTTACCTCGAGTTGAAACCTTTAGATAAAAGCCAAAGTTGTACACGAAAAAGCATCTTTCTTGTTCACTGTATGGTACACTGCCCGACAATTGCTAAGGACGGATGACAATAGCAACGATAGCAACCATAAAATGAAAGGCAGGAAAATGTGGAAATTAGCATAAGTGCGGGATACAGTAAGACGTGTTGTGCGTCTGCAAATTTTGGATTGCCGAACTTGTTCGTGACGTCATAGCGCTGATAAGAGATATAAAGGATTTGACGCGTATTGACCGTTGTTGTTCAAACGCAAAATTGAAAGGGCAGCCCCGGTGGCGCAGTGGTCTAAGGCGTTGGCCTCTGATCATTCGTCCGTAAGGGGTCCGGGTTCGAATCCCGGTCAGGCATGGATGTTGTGTTTGTCTTACGGCACTGGCTCTCTCCCTTTCCCTGGAACCAGTGACCCTAAATTAGGGACGGGCGACTGCTTATAGCCCATTGAGTTGCTCACGGTGGTCGTTAAACCTGCAATCAAAAAAAAAAAAAGTTGAAAGGGAAAGAATCAATTGACGAACTTGCACTTTTCAGTATGTCTTCCCGACATCAACTAGATGATTTTACGCGTGGCCGTATTATTGGCAAGATTAAAGAAGGGCGAAAAATAACAGATGTTGCCAGCGAGTTCGACGTCAGCCACAGTGTTGTTTCAAGGCTTTGGAAATCATTTCAAACAAATGGAGAGTGTAGCAAACGTCACGGAGGAGGTCGTGTTCGCAGTACGACACCTGCAGAAGATCGGTACATAGTGCTATCAACAAAAAGACACCGGCGCAGCACAGCTAGTGAGGTAGCAAATCAGTTTATGGCTGCTACTGGCAAGCGGATCTCCCGAAAAGCTGTCGCCAGACGTTTGCGTGAAGGAGGACTATACGCTCTCCGTCCTGTTGTGTGCATCCCATTGTCCAGACGTCACAGTACCGCACGTTTGCAATGGTGCCATCAACATCGCAATTGGACTGATAACGACTGGTCTGCTGTCCTCTTCTCAGATGAGAGTAGATACAGCAATTGCCTGATTGTCTACGACAACTGATCTGGCGTGATAGTGGTACTGCATATTGTCCAGCAAACATACAGGAAAGGGACCGATATCCGACATGTAGTGTCATGGTATGGGCTGGCATCATGATCAATGGCCGTACGTCCCTCTATGTGCTTCCAACTGGGACTATGACTGGCTAACGATACATTAATGATGTTCTGCTACCTCATGTTCGCATGTTCCGTGGTGCTGTCGGTGATAGATCCATTTTCATGGACGACAACGCAACATGTCATCCAACAGTCGCTGTCCAGGAGTGTCTTGAGAGCGAGGATATTCAACGCCTCGTATGGCCAGCACGTTCTCCAGATCTGAATCCCACTGAAAATGTATGGGATGCTTTGGAGAGGAGTCTTGCTGGTCGCCAATGCCCTCCAATAAACAAGGACACCCTCATCCGTGCACTAACAGAGGAATGGGATAAATTACCCCAACAGCTGCTTGATAATGTTGTGCAAAGCATGACACGACGTGTGGAATCTTGCATCGCCCTCCATGGTGGCCATATCCCGTATTGACATCTTACGCCAGAACGCCTGCGGACGGTAATTGCATTTTTTTCACGTTTACATATTCTGCACAAAATGGCCTGTTTGTCCCTTGAACACGTTCCAAAGCCTTCTGGATTTCAGAGCACAATAAATTGTCTTTCTTGTAATGTCCTGGCATTCTGACATTATTTTATTTCACTTGGCATCCAACCACACTTACTTTTTTATGCGCTATATAGCCGTTTATGATCCGTCCTTAGCAATTGTCCAGCAGTGTATATTTCCTTTTATGTGCAATGTATCGCTGTACAAAGGTTGTACAGCGATACACTATGTACAGGAAAGATGCTTTTCCGTGTACAACTTGGAAAAAAATTCAATGCAAGGGGGTCAACTCCTGTTCACTCTCTTCCTCATATGCTATTGTTATTACAATACATAAATTAAACTGTTACATGTTATTACTTGTTACTGGTATTCTAGTTAAATAATTTTTCGAAACCGCAAATCGAAAAATATATGTGTCAAAAAAATGTCGGAACGCCATACTGGCGCATTCTTGCAGAAAAATACCACGAATTACAAGAAATTTGCGCACCTAGAAGAAAACATGCTACAACCGAGAAACTATGCAAATGGCTAGAGTGCGTGTTGGTATGCAAATGATCCACGTTTGGTGCTAGTGCGCATGATCGCACACCCTGTGGTGGCGCTACGAGCACGAACCGGCAGCCTTGTAAACCAGCGTGTAGTCGATGCACCATGAAAGCGAAAAGCACCGGAAGACACAAGCAAGAGTATAGATGAACAAGTATGGTGGGTTTTGGATGGTGTGGCTGCTTACACGTTTCTTGTGCACCAGCGTTAAATTGCCGAGTGATTTTTTGCACTGTGGCCGGTCTACCTGCTGTTACAATGCGAGCTAGCCGACGATGACCCCGCTCATCCACACGCTGTTTTCCACGGCAGTTGGCCCTTGCAGGGATGGTTTACCGGATTCGATGCACTCACGTTACACCCGTGACACTGTGGCTCGTGAAAATCCCAGTGCCTGCACGACTTCCGAGATAGAGTGACCCGTTCGTCGGGCCGCGACAATTTGCCCATGATCAAATGCTCTTAGATACTTCTTGTTACCCATACTGCGTCCGACTCTAACTGATTCCCGTCTCATCACTCCTTATATTGTTGGATTGCTGCATACGTCATGTCGTTTCCGTTTACAGGGCCACCCACAGCACCACATTTGCATAACGCCAGCTGTCTCTAATTCAATTGCTCTTCAGTGTACATCATTACGTCCATAGAATTTCAGTTCAATCCGATGCTTCTTTCTTGGTGCGCAAATTTCATTGTTCGTGAGTGTATTTATGATATATCTTTAGCTAGCAGTAAGTAGTATTATGTATAGATGAACGGAAACGATTTACTTCAATTTTTAAACTACATAACGCGAGAGGACAGAAACCTCGGGATACCTTTTTCCAGAGTAACACAAAGCTGTCACTCCTTTCCCGTTTGGCAGGAATATAGGTAGGAGGATATCACTGCATTCACGCAGATCATAATCCGATACTAGTATGGGCAAACGCCGTGAGTTAATAGAGTTTAAAAGAGGGATGATAGGGAATGTCCGACCCTTGGGTCACCCTATCGTGGGAAGAAAGTACGAAAATTGCAATATCCCCGTTCGACAGTATCAGGAGTTTATCGGGAATACGCCATGGGAAGGGGGGGGAGGGTGAAACGTGGTCGCATAGTTGTGACCAACAGAAGAGCGCCAGTGGTACATATCTCCGCTAACTTCAAAACGGGAGGTACCCATAACGTCTTCAGCAAGGCTATCAGGCAATCATTAGCTGCAATAGGTTCCCCGTCGTAATCCCATTGCTAATGCTACATCACTGGACCGTACACCTCAATCAGGAGAAAGAACATCGGCACTGGATTTTGGGACACTAGAGACTGGTGTCTTTGTCCGATGAGTCCCGATTCCAGAAATTTCGCGCAGTCGGAAGGGTGCGGTTCTGGCAGAAACCGCACGAAGTGATGATCTCAGCATGTCAATAAGGAAGTGTTTAGAGTGGTGGAGGCTTGGTTATGGTCTGGGACGTATTCAACTGGCACACATTGGGACCTCCGTCTTGTATGGGTACATCTCTGAAAGCTCCACGCTACGTTTTCATTCTTGGAGATCATCTGCATTCCCTCATAGACGTCATACACCAATAAGGCAGCAGGATGACTATACAGCAGGATGATGCTCCTCCCCACAGAGCCGCGTTAGCATTATTAGAAGGACATTCAGCAGAAGTTCTCACCCTTGAAATGACCTCCACGTTCACCGGATGTGAACGCTGCGAAAAATCTTTGGGATGCTGTTCTAGGGTCCGTTTGAGCTTTGGATCCTCTGCTCAGGGATGCGACAGAATCATGGACATCAGCGCAGAAAGCATGGGCGGAGATACTTATGTAAGACTTTCGTGATCTAGTGGACTCATTACCTCACCGTGTGACTACACTTATCCGGTCGAAAGGTGGGCCTACCCGTTACTAGGTAGATATCCCATGATTTCTGTCCACTCAGTGTATCTATAGCAGCAAACAGTATTTCATATGAGTATATAAATAAGTTTTGAGGGATTTCCGTTCGGTGTCGTACTTATTACTGCTCTCATGTATTTTAAGGTGGCAACATTGTGATATCGCAGTACGAGACGCCAGCTGTCAGAGTCAGTATACTACGTTCGATTGAGGTGCGAAGACGTATTTGTTTTACTCGATGGAAAAGGGCAACTTTCGTCCCGACAAAACAGCATTTGCGGGAATTGTTAGTGCATTACTTTATTGTCAAGAAAAGCGACAGCTATCGCTTAATGTCAGAAATCTATGGTGAACATTCTCCATCCACAAAAGCATGTGAGTATTGGTTTAGACGATTCAAAAAGAACGATTTCGATGTCAGTGATAAAGAACGTTCTGGACCACCCAAAAAAATTGCTGATGCCGAATTGGAAGCTTTTCTCGACGAGGATCCGTGCCAGACCCAAAAAGAACTAGCAGCAGCATTAAATATTAGTCAACCATGCTTTTCACAACGTTTAGCTGCCATGGGAATGGTGCAAAAAGAAGGGAATTGGGTTCCACATGCTTTGCGGGAAAGAGACCTTGAACGTCGAAAAACCATTTGCGAATTGCTTCTTCAAAGGCAAAAAGAAAGTTTTTTGCATCGTATTATTACTGCCGACGAGAAATGGATATGGTACGATAACCCTAAACGGCAGAAAGCATGGATGAAGCCAGATGAACCAGGTCCTTCAACGCCAAAACGCAATATCCATGGTTCAAAGGTAATACTGTGTATCTGGTGGGACCAGAAGGGTGTGATTCACTGTGAACTGCTGAAACCGTCAGAAACTATTACTGGTGATCGGTACCGAAGCCAATTAATGCGTTTTAAATCAGCTCTCACGCAAAAACTGCCGGAATGGGAGAATAGACACAACAAAGTCATCTTACAGCATGACAACGCCAGACCACATGTTTCTCGACCTGTGAAAAAGTACTTAGAAGGATCCGACTGGGAAGTTCTACCACACCCGCCATATTCGCCAGATATTGCGCCATCAGATTACTATTTGTTCTGGTCGATGCAGTCAGCACTTTCTGGAGAATGGCTTAGTTCTTATGAAGACATCAAAAATTGGCTGGACAATTGGATCTCTACCAAGGAGCCAGAATTCTTCCTTCGGGGCATACGTTCACTGCCCGAAAGATGGGGTAAAGTCGTAGCTTCAGAGGGAGCATACTTTGATTAATGTTAAAATATTGTTTCTGTTTTCCAACAACTTGTTTTCTTCACTTCAAATCCCTCAAAACTTATTTATATATACAATATATCCGGAGATGCGGGTCCGATTCCCGTTTCAGATCGATGTAATTATCAAGTTTTCTGAAGCATGGCAGCATAGGAAGCAGTAAAAATATACGGAATTTATAAGGTTGGACAAAATAGCACGAAAACCATGATTATAGGGGTTAATGTTATTCGTGTAGGCTAAACTGAAAAAAAAAGTTGTCGTTATCTTTTCTTTGTGCATATTCCCTTAGCAGTGGCGTATATTCGAGGATAGCTAGGCTAGCTGCGAAGCCCAGAGAATGCACAAATAAAAGTGAATTAAATATACACAAATAAAATTCATTTATCAACGGTATTAAAATATGCCGATACTTTCGCTTCGAAAAAGAACGCGTGCGGATTCGCTTCTTTGACTCAGTCCGGCGAGCGAAAACCAACGGCATAACTCAAGCAGCTCTTCCAGAGTCTTCGCAGTTCTGATGTGAAAACCTTCCGTACCATCGCCTGCTAGCGTTTCCATGGCAACATGAATCAGCTGGTAGAGGGGAATGGGCTATTGCTTTGGGAAACGGTTCGCTCAGAAAAAAGAAGACTTAGGCTATATCAGGCACTCGCATACTCCCGCCCATAAGAGTGTTTCGCGAGAGTTGTTTCAGTTTTTGTGAAGTGTCAATGAATTAAAATCAGAGATTTTATATCTTACATTCATTGCTTTGTTGGATTCGAACTGTTTTGCTAAATTTTGTGAAAGCTTCTCTGAACATCTACTGTCAGAACTTAAAGAACTCTATGCTTCAAATTTTGATACAGCTCGACTAAAAAATGAACTCAAAGTTTTTTATTCCTTTGATGAATACAAAAACAAATCAGTAAGATACATTACGTGTTACATAAAGTTGAATAAATTGGACATAATGTTTAGTGAGGTGTACAAATTAGCAGACCTCATATTAAACTTTCCATCAACACCTGCAACTGCCGAAAGAAGTTTTTCAGCATTAAAAAGAATCAAGATATATCTTAGAGCACCACAAGGACATGCACATTCGAAAAACTTGGCTGTTTTGTCAGTAGAGAAAACTGTTCTTTTTAAATATGAAAAAGTACTCGGAAGAAACATTTTATGAAAACGTAACTCTCAAGTTCACACAAAAGGAAAGAAGAATGGAGTTCATGTACAGATAAAGTATTCAGAAGAAGAATGGAGTTGATGTACAAATAAGTGGTTAAATCCCAATAGTCATAATTATTTGGTATGATGTTAGCAATGGCATGTACCTAAAATTTAGAAAAAAGTTACTTCTATTACTTAATAATTAAAAAAATTAAACTTCGCAGTTAAAAAAATTAAACTTTGCAATTAAAATAAAACAGTACTGGGGGAGGGGAGGCGGAGGGAGGAGGGGATAGCCCAGGTCCCGGACCCAAGATACGCCACTGTCCCTTAGTTGTATTCCAGTGCAGTGCAAGTTGTGTTCAGGAGTGGTTCGTGTTAGGGGTTGGTGAAATGGGTCAGACTTTCAAAAAGAACATATTGTAGAAGCCCGTTTAATAGGAGCATCTGTAACCATAGCAACTAAACTGTTTGGCGTTTGAAGAACAACAGTTTCCAGAGTTACGACTGCGTACACAAAGCATGGGTAAACTTCATCGGCGAAGAAAAACAGCGAAACCAAGATTGGATGAAAGGGGCCGTCAAACACTAACACGGATTGTGTCCAAACAACACAGAGCTACTGCAGCAAAATTGGTAGCAGAAATCAGTATCCATGTGGAAGATCCTGTTTCCACAAAAACATTCTGCCAAGAACTTCGCAAAGCTAACATTCACGGAAGAGCTGCAATTGCTAAATCTTTAACTACAGAAACCAACTCTACAATGAGAAGAATATAGGGTCATGAGCATAAAACATGGACAGCTGATGACTGGAAATGTGTGGTAGAACCGATGAGTCCTTGTTTACATTATTATTATTAACGGTAGGTTGGGTTTATGCATGGAGAACCCCCAAGGAAGCGTACTGTTCGGAATGTCTGCTTCGAATTGTCAAGATTGGGTTAGATCTGTGATGATTTGGGTGCCACATCATGGTACTAGGGGTGTTCAAATGAAAAGGTACGAAACGTCATAAGAACGTAACCGTTAACATATTTGCCTATGCCGCTATGGGAGAACGTAGCGACACATCTAGGGATGCGATTGGAGTCGCCGGCGTGGATCGGAGCATGCGCGGGCGCCCGCATGCACAGGAGAGAGCAGAGGCTCTTATAAAGAGCGCCGTCCAATTGACTACTTGTTGAATTCCTCCAGCACAGACGAACCATTAACTCCGATGTGTACTGTGAGACACTCCGAAGCCTACGCAGGTCCGTCAAGAACAAAAGACCGGGCTGCTCACGGAGGGTGTGATTCTGCTCCATGATAACGCGCGTCCACACGTCTCCAGGGTCATACACGCGGAAATGGCCAAGTTCCAGTGGGAGCAGCTTGACCATCCGCCCTGCAGCCCGGACATGTCGCCCTGCGATTTCCATGTGTTTGATCCCCTGAAAAAACATCTGAAAGGGAAGCGCTTCCACTCGGACGACGAACTCAAGGACGCTGTGCAGGACTGGGTCTCGTCACGGCCACAGGAATTCTGGGAACAAGGAATCCTTCGGCTCGTTAATCAATGGGATCATTGTGCCACGGCCTATGGTGTATACTTTGAATAAAGTCTTCATTTATACCCACAGTGTCATTTCGTACCTTTTCATTTGAACACCCCTAATATTTGGCTAGCCCTATCAATAACGCACATGGTCGAGTTACTGCCAGAGAGTACTTGGACATTCTATACTCGGGGCAAAGCTAACCTTAAAACACTGCTAAGTTTGCGAAACCAATTCACCGACATGAAATATCTTTTTTATCAGTATTTCTCAGCGCACTAACCGGGTGCCGTGTGTCGCGGACCCTTCCCTCAAGGGTGACTGAAAGCGAGACAAAAAAACCAAACTTCCCGCGTTTCATCACGGTGTCACCCCCCTCCCAACTTCTCAACATTGCCGACCACCAGAATGAGTATTTTAACTCATTCTGAATGAGTATTTCAATTTCTGAATGAGTATTTTAAAACAGCAGCTACGAAGCTCATTACAATGAAAGCCAAGCCATTATTAGTTCCCGCCTCCGGCTGACAATACTCTCACCTCCAAGTCGCACTAAATGTCCTCGTGTTAACTGCATAGCCTCTCTTAAGCACAACAGAAGTCACAATGAGCCGCCCCGGTGGCGCAGTGGTCTAAGGCGTAGGCCTCTGATCATTCGTCTGAAGGGGTCCGGGTTCGAATCCCGGTGAGGCATGGATGTTGTGTTTGTCTTACGGCACTGGCTCTCTCCCTTCCCTGGAACCAGTGACCCTAAATTAGGGACGGGCGATTGCTTATAGCCCATTGAGTTGCTCACGGTGGTCGTTAAACCCCCAATCAAAAAAAAAAAAAGTCACAATGACGCCTCCAAAATGCGAATATTTGTATGTTTTAGAAACTCGACCGAAACCGGGATCTTCATTTTTTTAATGTGCGTATGTACGACATTTAGAACATCTATATATCCGTGTGCCTTCTTAGGTATTAGTTCAAGCCCAAACACGACTTTTAAACTGGAAATATATTATACAGTGGAAGTACATGCTCCGTAACTTAAACTCCATAGTCAGGTTAGCCTTGCCCCGAGTATAGGTGATCAAGTGCATCCTACGGTCCAAATGTTGTTTCCGAACAATGGTACCATGAGATGATAATGTGATGATAAAATGAGAATGCGCCCATACAGCTAGAACAGTTAAGTCATAGTTTGAGGACTACCTAGATGAGCTTCAATATTTGACTTAGCCAGCTTAGTCCCCTGACTTGAATACCATCGAACCGGTATTAGCAGTTTTGGAGAGCACAGCCAGGAGCAGATTCCCTCCTCCGACATCTCTGAAGCAATTGGATGTTGTTGTGATCGACGAATGGTACACGATTCCACTGGAAACTATTCGAAAGTTGTATGAATCTATTCCAAGACGCTTGGAAGCTGTATTGAAAACAATTGATGGCCCAACACCTTATTAAAAAAGACACATCGCCGATTTCCCATGTGTTCAAATTATTTTATCCAACCTGTGTGGGCCGAAAATGATATGTCTATGCCTTTCATCTATTTGTGAAGAATTAATTCTTCTGGGGATGCGTATCGCATTCATTTCTATGATCTGTAACCCTCTAGTTAAATGGACCTTCATCCGTACATGGATGAGAAACGGTTGTCGGCGATACGATGAAGTGGGATTGCTTCGTCTAGCGCACATCCGGACCGCTACTTTAACTAATAAACTAATGAAAATAGAGCCACTCCAAATTTAACATTATGTTTGTGAAAAAAATGTCCCAGAACCCCCATATTGACACTACTTTAGGATTGACAAGCTACAACACCTTAGCTTCAGTTGCTCATCATCATCATTGTCAACCATTATCAATCCACTGCTGGACGAAGGTCTCTCCAAGCCTCTTCGACAACGGTCTATCTTGTGCCAGTCTCCTCCATGTTACTCCCGCATGCTTTCGAATTTCATCCACCCATCTTCCATGTGGTCTTCTTCTGGCTCTTTTCCTGTCCCTTGGAATCCAATCTAAAATTTCGGCTGTCCATCGATGGCCTGTCCTTCTGGCAGTATGCCCAGCCCATTGCCATTTCAGGGATTTAACTCTGATCATGATGTCTTCCACTCTTGTCATTTTTCGGATCCACGAGTTCCTCTTCTTATCTCTCCTGGTTACACCAAGCATGCACCTCTCCATGCTGCTTTGAGTTGTCTGCAGCCTTTGTATGTCTCTTTTAGTTAAGGTCCACGTTTCTGCACCATACGTAAGCACTCGAAGGATGCATTTACCAAACACTTTTCTTTTAAGACATAATGGCATATTGCTCTTGAAAAGTTGCTTATACTCGAACGCAAATCGGGCGATGCGGGCTCGATTCCCGTTCCAGAGCATTGTAATTTTCGAATTTTCTAAAAGTGTGCAGCATCTATGTACCAACAATGATGCAATTTACATACAATTTGGAAAATATCGCTCAGATCTGTGGCTGAGTCAGTCCTTTGCAGAAAATTAAGAGGCATCTATCTGAAATCCAATCACCACACGTTGCTGTCTATACACGATTAACAAACTTGAGGAAATAATATCACCAAGTTGAAAGATTTAATACGACTATAAAATCAAACTAGATAAAAATTACTCCAGATCTTTCAGACCGGCCACCTGTCCATCCTCAGGTGTACTGTAACATAAGGACACAGGAAACCAGAGTTTTACCGCAACTCAGATGGGTGTTCGTGACGTATCTGCTACACACGGCGCAAACTCAGATGACTGACATGTAATAATTGAAAGGGTCCAGCTGCTTGAGCATGGTGGCAGTATAATGGGAAAGTCCACTATCTCCTGCATTGAACCCTTAACCAGATCCGTCCAGGGTTGCGGGATCGAACACGGTAAATCATCATGACAACAGGCGTTGAAGATCTTTCAAATACGTGGGAACAATGTAAATAGACAAAGTCATCGTTCTTTCCAGGTTTTTCTTTAATTAACACACAACAACCGAAAGACTGTATTTCGACACCGCTGAGAAGGAAACCCAGATCTCTCGATAACTGGCCGAGTGCGTTCTCGTTACGCTACGGTGGCCAACAATCCACGGCGCTATGTGTGTTTATCTGTCAATATCTGACCACAAATCCTTAGGGATGGGCTCAGCAACTGAGTCGTCTCCATCTGGTGGGGCTTAATGACACAAGCTGTTTAATTATTATAGATTTGATTATCTATAAAAATCTATAATAAAAATCCATTTTTATAGATTTGTGAAGACATGCTGACATATAAACAACACAGTGCCGTGGATTGTTGGCACCATAGCGTAAGGCGAACGCACTAGACTAGTTATCGAGAGATATGGGGTTCGATCCCAGTGGTGTCGAAATACAATTTTTCGGTTGCTGTGTGTTAATTAAAGAAAAACGTGGAAAGAGCGATGATTTTGTCTATTTACAACAGGTGTTACCATGGTTGCAAATAAGCAAACTTTCCGTTAGCTAGGCGGACCCTTTAGATACTGGGCTTACTAAAATGTACGCGTCGCTCCAAACAGGAGTGTGGGTCCCACTACTTGAAAGACGAGAAAGAGAGGTTGGTGATGATTTAGTTCTAACATCATATATGTGGTTAGCCAGTTATGATGTTAGAACTAAGAAGATATGGTTTATTACTCTTTCTTTTAATCGTGTATAGATAGCAATGCATAATGATTGGATTGTGATCAGCACGAGACGTATTTTCTTCCTGAATCTATCTGAAATGATTGCGAGAAACATTTCTTTTCGAGAAATAACTTTGGAAACGCTGTTTATTCTGGTGGAGCTCGCAATTTAATTTGACAAATGCTTTAATTGACATGCTGCTACGGAATGCTAGAGTTTAATCGCATTGTTGGTTACATTTTTTTTCCAGATATTTTGCCAACGAGTCAGTCGTAGGATATCGTACGCTCACATTACGCAAAGCAGTGGAACGAAGCGGAGAAATGCCTTTGCCTTAGGGGAATTCGAAACGCGTGACGCTTTAACGGGTAAATAGCTTCAACGAAAACTGAAAAGCAGAAAGAGCAAGATGCTCTTCGAGAATGAATCACCCAGAGGAAGATAATCTTCTAACCTAGCGTCTAGACGAGACAACCACTATTCATGGGAATTTCTTTTTGTATCTTTGAGCATCTGTTCCTCTTTCAATCCTTTGGAATTTCATTCAAAGTTCTCGCCCTGCTTTTCACATTTTGTTTGATTTTCAGTCCTGTAGAACTTTATCTTCTCAACTATTCCCTTCGAGCTAACTTTATATTTCTTTCAATTGCAAGTTAAGATTACTTGTTCGCAACAGTTGCCAGTTCTTAGAATTAGTGAAAAAGTTTGTACGATATTCTATTGATTTAAGTAAATGATTACACTCGACTTCGGAAATAAATAAATAAAGTATGTTTACTTTCGAGTATGATAAACATGCGACATGTTTACAAAAGCTACGTTCATGCACTTCTGAAATACAACGCGTTTTCACAAACTTACGGGCGTGCGTACATATACGCAAATAGAAGAAGAAAAAGGTGATTCTAATCTGGCCTGGAATTGCCTTTGCAGTTTCCCAAAACTGAACTCACATTTCGGAATTACTGCTGTCATTAAGCGTTTCACATAAATCTCTAATTTGCAGTCCATTGAAAAATAAATAAACCGACGCTCAAAGATACGAAAATTTCCGTTAACCCGACTAATGGTATGACACGCCCGTATAACTTTACATAAATAGCAAACAACTTTTTTTAAACAAATTTGTGAAAGTACAAATTTGTCCGTGGCGGGAATAAAACTGCGCCCCCTCACCCCGGAGTAAGTTGTTCTTCCAACTAAAGCTGCACAGACGGAATGTACACCTGCAGATTTGTCGCCTTGACACGTGACTCACCTCTGTAGTACGTCACAAATGGTAGTGGCTCCACCAGACTTCGTCAGTTACTATGAACAGAGCATTGCGTTTCAAAAAGAACTTTATATGAGTGGCGCTTATTTCTTCAGCACAGGAGAATCTGTGCTCATTTTTAATGAATTCTACAAGCTGCACTGCATACAATTTTTACTCAGATTTGGGCTACACTTTAGAGTTCGGCCCCCATCGCCTGCTTCGCTATCGTGCGAATGGAATGCCGGGAGAAACGTTTCGCGATAGGTGGCGCTGCAGCTGCTTCGGCGTTTTCTCTCGCGCTGTGTGTGTTACGTAATCGCTGTTTGCTGAGTGCGTCTTCCGTCTTCTGTTCACCCTGTTCTAAGCTGTTCTTTTCAGCGTGCGTTGTAGCTCTGTCAGTAGCCATGTGGAACTGGAGGCGTTTCTTCGACGAAGTTGGGAAGGATGAAGAGACATGTATTGCATGATGTGAGCGGAAACGATTGCTTCCAACCGAAAGAAGATGTTCCGCAGGTCATCCAATGAGTTTGCGAGTAGATATGTCTCATCGTTTAGGACAATTCAGGTGTAGGAAGAATCACGTTACAGGGAAAAGTGAGTAGTGTTCCCGTTTACTTGGGACGTGGTTTGAAGCTGCTTGTATTCTTCTTGATAAGGTGATTACTCTTTTGTATTGTTTCGCCAAAGGATTGTCCTACGATGATGCAATTCAGGAATCCTCCCAGGGTGTGGTTTCCACATCCTCTGCGAGAGTCAGTGACTATTATCAGTCTTGCAGAGAACTAGTCGCAGAGTTTATGGTAGCTTACTTGGGTGATTCTCCTGCTTTTACGGCGTAAGGGCTATTTTTAGCCAAATAACGCTAAGACAGGAGGCATACAAACACAGGATTTCAATCTCAGATCATGCAATTTTGTAAAGAATACTATTTTTGCGCTACCATATTATATTGCATTTTATCCTTTTATAGTTTTTCCTTGTTCAGTTTGTAATTTCGTGATTTTTTAGCTCGCCTTTTGCAAAAACAACAAAAAGCACGTGATTATTACTATCATTTTAGCCTTTTATTGTTTTTCCTTGTTCTGTTTGTAATTTCGTGTTTTTTTAGCTCGCCTTTTGTAAAAACAACAAAAAGCACGTGATTATTACTATCATTTTATCCTTTTATTGTTTTTCCTTGTTCTGTTTGTAATTTCGTGTTTTTTTAGCTCGCCTTTTGCAAAAACTACAAAAAGCACGTGATTATTACTATCATTTTAGCCTTTTATTGTTTTTCCTTGTTCTGTTTGTAATTTCGTGTTTTTTTAGCTCGCCTTTTGTAAAAACAACAAAAAGCACGTGATTATTACTATCATTTTAGCCTTTTATTGTTTTTCCTTGTTCTGTTTGTAATTTCGTGTTTTTTTAGCTCGCCTTTTGCAAAAACAACAAAAAGCACGTGATTATTACTATCATTTTAGCCTTTTATTGTTTTTCCTTGTTCTGTTTGTAATTTCGTGTTTTTTTAGCTCGCCTTTTGCAAAAACAACAAAAAGCACGTGATTATTACTATCATTTTAGCCTTTTATTGTTTTTCCTTGTTCTGTTTGTAATTTCGTGTTTTTTTAGCTCGCCTTTTGCAAAAACAACAAAAAGCACGTGATTATTACTATCATTTTATCCTTTTATTGTTTTTCCTTGTTCTGTTTGTAATTTCGTGTTTTTTTAGCTCGCCTTTTGCAAAAACAACAAAAAGCACGTGATTATTACTATCATTTTAGCCTTTTATTGTTTTTCCTTGTTCTGTTTGTAATTTCGTGTTTTTTTAGCTCGCCTTTTGTAAAAACAACAAAAAGCACGTGATTATTACTATCATTTTATCCTTTTATTGTTTTTCCTTGTTCTGTTTGTAATTTCGTGTTTTTTTAGCTCGCCTTTTGCAAAAACAACAAAAAGCACGTGATTATTACTATCATTTTAGCCTTTTATTGTTTTTCCTTGTTCTGTTTGTAATTTCGTGTTTTTTTAGCTCGCCTTTTGTAAAAACAACAAAAAGCACGTGATTATTACTATCATTTTAGCCTTTTATTGTTTTTCCTTGTTCTGTTTGTAATTTCGTGTTTTTTTAGCTCGCCTTTTGCAAAAACAACAAAAAGCACGTGATTATTACTATCATTTTATCCTTTTATTGTTTTTCCTTGTTCTGTTTGTAATTTCGTGTTTTTTTAGCTCGCCTTTTGTAAAAACAACAAAAAGCACGTGATTATTACTATCATTTTATCCTTTTATTGTTTTTCCTTGTTCTGTTTGTAATTTCGTGTTTTTTTAGCTCGCCTTTTGTAAAAACAACAAAAAGCACGTGATTATTACTATCATTTTATCCTTTTATTGTTTTTCCTTGTTCTGTTTGTAATTTCGTGTTTTTTTAGCTCGCCTTTTGTAAAAACAACAAAAAGCACGTGATTATTACTATCATTTTAGCCTTTTATTGTTTTTCCTTGTTCTGTTTGTAATTTCGTGTTTTTTTAGCTCGCCTTTTGCAAAAACAACAAAAAGCACGTGATTATTACTATCATTTTATCCTTTTATTGTTTTTCCTTGTTCTGTTTGTAATTTCGTGTTTTTTTAGCTCGCCTTTTGTAAAAACAACAAAAAGCACGTGATTATTACTATCATTTTAGCCTTTTATTGTTTTTCCTTGTTCTGTTTGTAATTTCGTGTTTTTTTAGCTCGCCTTTTGCAAAAACAACAAAAAGCACGTGATTATTACTATCATTTTATCCTTTTATTGTTTTTCCTTGTTCTGTTTGTAATTTCGTGTTTTTTTAGCTCGCCTTTTGCAAAAACAACAAAAAGCACGTGATTATTACTATCATTTTAGCCTTTTATTGTTTTTCCTTGTTCTGTTTGTAATTTCGTGTTTTTTTAGCTCGCCTTTTGCAAAAATAACAAAAAGCACGTGATTATTACTATCATTTTATCCTTTTATTGTTTTTCCTTGTTCTGTTTGTAATTTCGTGTTTTTTTAGCTCGCCTTTTGCAAAAACAACAAAAAGCACGTGGTTATTACTATCAGTTTATCCTTTTATTGTTCTACCTTGTTCAGTTTGTAATTTCGTGTTTTTTTAGCTCGCCTTTTGTAAAAACAACAAAAAGCACATGATTATTATTATCATTTTACTAACATTTTGTCCATCTGTCCGTCCGTCCGTCTGTGGATACAATATCTCTGCAACTCTTAGTCCGATTTTAAAAATTATTTTTATGTTAGAAAGCCGAAAACGTGCGAAGATGATTCTTACTTTGCCGCTAGATGGCGTAAATGTAGATGCTATCGAATTCAAAATACATTTTAATCCATATTATTGCTTCTAAATAACCTACAGAAAAAATGTCGTTCTTGCCTTCGGTACCATTTCTAACGAAGACGATTTTGGGTAGAGCAGCTTTTTCAGGTGACGCATGATTTTCCCGCTAGGGGGCGTAAAGGTAAATTGCGATTTCATCGATCTGTTTCTAAATGATCTATTTGATAAAAAAGAATCCACCGTGTAGAATTGGTACACATTTCTCTTAAAGAATGGTTTTGCCACTAGGGGACGCAAGTGAGTTTTCTGTTTCTGATGTACACTGCTGCATATAGAAATTGCCCCACCAAGAAGGAGTGAGGACAGAGGGGTGAAATTGAGCATGCAAATTGAAATACACGAGGGTTTACCTTGATGTCATTTTCAGCCACGTACAGTGTTTATCAGATGAGATAATGCAGCACAATGGGTGCGCCTCAGAAAGTGGTTGCACAGTCACGAACGGCAATATAGGCAGCAGTACGTTGTGACAATAAATCATACGGTCGAAGAATTACGTCTTGAGGAATGGAATACCAAACACGGTTGACTTGCTCTCTTAATTCCTCGAGATCGTGCGCAAGCCAATTCGATTGCAGACGACGAACAATGTGGTCCCACGGGTTTTCGATTGGGTACAAATCGGGTGATCTAGCTGGCCATGGCAGTGTTTCAACTTTCAACATGTTGCAAATACTGTCTGGAGACATGGGGGTTATCTTGCTGGAAAACGGGGTACTGTAGGCCATTTAGAAACGGTATCAAAATGGGCTGCAGAACTTCGCTCACGTATCGTGCAGCTGTCAGTCTGCGCGTGATGCGGACAAGAGGTGACTTGCTGTCATGCGCAATAGCACCCCATACCATGATGCTTGCCTGACAGGTGGTGGGACGGTCGTAAACGAAACTGGGATACGTCCGCTCACCAGGATATCGTCAGACACGAATCCGTAAATCGTCAGCACCCAGACAGAAACGGGATTCCTCGCTTCAAACCACAGTAGTCCATTCGTGACCTGAGTTCGCATGATTGCGGCACCATGCCAGACGAGCGCTGCGATGGCTCACCGTCCATGGCAGTAGACGTGACGGTTGCCTACTACGCAACTTTCCCATGTGCAACCTTCGGTTTACAGTTCGGGTCGTAATGGCGGCGTCCTTGGCTGATGACATAGCACGTCGAATACCCGCTGCAGTGCTTTTTGACGACGAGCAAGCGTGTCGGACAATCCGCCGGTCCAGGTGTACGGACGTCTTTACCACTGGCGCTCCGACGCAGGTACGAACCTTCCTGTAGCCACTGGTGTCAACTGGGTACAATAGTTCGTGCATCCCGTTGCACATGCGCAGAGATACGACGTGTAGACCAGCCCGCTTCACACAGGCTTACAATTCTTCCTCTCTGAAACGCATCCAAATGGCGATAAACCCTCCGAATGCGTGTACACGGCATTTTTGGGGCCTTTGCTGAATAGTTTCTCAGGACAAACAAATCTGAAACGTCAACGACACTTCCACCAAGGACCACACATTACCCTCCCTGTTGCTGCTGGCACCTTTATTTCACGAACGTGTGACGTCATCGGCTCCGGTTTCATATTATTTGCACATCTCGAGTAGGCACACACGGGCACTGCGATTTGCATGTCTGTAGTACACCTCCTTCTGGGTGGGGCAATTTGATTTCTACGTCAAGCAGTGTAATTGCAGCAATATCTGCGCTTTTAGAACTCGACTGAAAATTGCATTTATGGTCAAATACTACCCACTACGAAAACGTTTTTAAAATACTTTCTGCTTAAAATAATGCATAGTTTTTCCGCCAGGAGGCGTAGATACATATCTTATTTTTCTTGATATCTTTGCTTCTAACAGTCTGACGTGAAAGACTCTTTGTTCGTCGAACAGCGTTTCAGGCGCGAAATGTTTTTCATATAGTTTCAAAATTTTCTTACAGTACAGGTTCGCCACCAGAGAGCTTAAGTTCAAGTTTGCGACGTTTACAGAATATTTACAGCAATATCTGCGCGTCTAAGAACCTCAGTGGAAAAAAATTCTTTTTTGGTCAGATACTACCAACTGCGAAAAATATTTGTGAGCATTTGCTGCCCAAAATAATGCAAACTTTCCGCGCTAGGAGGGGGAAATACTTAATCTGTGTTTCACGATATCACTGCTCCTAAATGTCCGATTTGAAACGTTCTTTTAACACCAGATACCATTTATCTTGTGGAACACTTTGCCTGTACTCTGGGTTTTTTTGTAGTTCAAAATTTTGGTGATAGGTGGTGTAAGTGTGTGTTTCTGCTTGCAGCTATGTTTCTGCTAATTAAAGTTCTATTGATTGTTTTTGTTGTATCCCATTCGCTACAATAAAGATCGGAACATAATCCTCTTTAAATAATGCACAGTGTTTCCGCTACTAGGCGTAAATATCAAAACTCTTTTCTCGTTGTTTCTGCTTCCAGGAGACGTATTTTAAAAAAGTACCTTCTCTTACAAGGGAAACTATCGAACCTCCCGACGACAATCGTCACGGAACTTTCTGTGGTGGACAATCATGTAACAGGTGTGAAGTACAGCATTTCGCAATCGCCCGCAACACCTAGAGCATGGCTTATAAAAGTGGGACGCCCGCCTGTAATGCATGCAGCCATAAAGTATCAAACAACATGAAAACGTGGGTGTGATGTGATTGGGTGATACTGCGCATTCTTGGAAGGTGTCTTGCGTTGTGTACGTCAGTGACTGTTAAACGTGAGTAGTGTGAGACAGCGCACGGGCCTATTCGTACGCATACAAATATTGTGTTGTGTATTTTTTTTTTTTTGATTGGAGGTTTAACGACCACCGTGAGCAACTCAATGGGCTATAAGCAGTCGCCCGTCCCTAATTTAGGGTGACTGGTTCCAGGGAAGCGAGAGAGCCAATGCCGTAAGACAAACACAACATCCATGCCTCACCGGGATTCGAACCCGGACCCCCTTCGGACGAATGATCAGAGGCCAACGCCTTAGACCACTGCGCCACCGGGGCGGCGTTGTGTGTTTAAAGAAAATGGCTTGTAACCCTCATGTTGTAGTACAGATACTGGTGAACGAGGTGACGCAGAAATGCCAAGCGGACGACACGGCTCCAACGTACATCGACAAGCGAAACGCAAGGCAGTTGTATAGTGTTTTGGAGCAACATGTCATTGGGGGCGCTGACATGTTTGAAGGACAGACATTGTGGCGTGATAGTGATGAAACGTCGGACACGTTATCTGAAAATAGTGATACACCGGGTATTCCAGCACACAACGAGCAAAGCAGTTCAATTTCTTATGAACCCCCCCCCCAAAGGGAAACGGAAAAGCATTCACGAACAGTTTTCCTAACAAACCATGCAGAGTGTCTATGACAATGTGAAGGTCGCAAAGGTCACCGTTGCAGCACTGCCGTCTCTCAACACATTACCATGACGTGGAGTGAGGTATATATATGACATTTGCAACTTAATGGTGTATGTGGTCTCTCTCAACATTTAGGTACCTTATATCTAACAGGTAAATGTTGTTTGAAACTTTATGGCTACATACATTACAGGCGGGCGTCCCACTTTTACAAGCCATGTGTTCCAGGCGATTGCGAAATGCTGTACTTCACACCTGTTACTTTGGTGTCATACTTGTCCACCACAGAAAGTTCCGTGACGATTGTCGTCGGGAGGTTCGATAGTTTCCCTTGTTACTGTAGGTTTTGTTATAAAGAATACTTTTTGCATATTTTGTGCTTTTCCATTATTCAAAATTCTTTTGCTAGTGTGTGTGAAGCAATATCACGTTTTCATCTATATCTCTTCTTTTAACTGTTCGATTTTAATATCCCTATGTCTCTGAAATCTTCTTTCATCTACGAGAAACGTTTTGTGCACGGCTTGTTAATTTCGGTAACATACTTTTAACACGTAAGTGGGAGAAAGCATGTGTTTTTATTTCTTGATGTTTTATCTAGTGTAGAAATCCAGAAGATTTTTTTGTAACCGTTCTATTGACTATAAATGATTTTGAAATATTTTATTCGTGTCGGAAGGATTCAGCAGCCTTGCTCATTACAACCAAATATTCAGTGTCATCTTTCTTGTTTTAAATAAAATAAAAACAAAACAAAACAGGATGAGTATTACTTTCATTGATTAAAACCTCGCCCTTTCAGTATGCTGATCTGAAAATTCGGCACATCGCTAAGTGTCCGATACTTCGAGATTACGAGAACGAATCCGAGCAAGAATACATGAATGGAATACGGGGATACACCATACAATACAAAGTTTGAAGATGACAATCCGTTTTTCGGTGTAAATATGACAAGGATGGTAAGTCAGATAATATCCAAAAACTTGAATATTAAGTCGTCCTGGAATGAGAATCGAACGCGCGTCTTCCAGGTAGCGCTCGGGTATGCTAAGCACGATACCACACAGAACGACAAAGTCTCAAGTTTCCGATTAATGTGAATATAACCATCACAGGATTCGCTAGTCGGAGCAACCGGCATTCATGTTTAGCCAATCTGGAGGTTAAGAATCCTACACCGTGATTGCCCGGAGGAGCAGATAAATCATGAAAGGAATACGGGATTACACCATACAATACAAATTTTGAAGATGACAATCCGTTTTTGGCGTAAATATAACAAGGATGGTAAGTCAAATAATATCCGAAAACTTGAAAATTTCGTCGTCCTGGAAGAGGAATTGAATTCGCTTCTCCCAGATAGCTCCTGGGTATGCTATATCTACTCATGATTTATCTGCTCCTTCGGCCAATTACGGAATAGCATTCTTAATCTCCAGATTAGCTAAACATGAATGTCGGTTGCTTTGACTAGCAAATTCTGTGATGATTATGTTAAAATTAATTGGAAACTTCAGACTTGGTCGTTCTGGGTAGTGTAGTGGTTAGCATACCCGGGCGCTATCTGGGAGAGTGGGTTCGATTCCCGCTTCAGGACGATACAACTTTCAAGTTTTCGGACATTATCTGACTTACCATCCTTGTCATACACTGGTGTGCAAAAATTAAGGACGAAGACGAGAAATTAGCTTAACAGCGGAACGAGCAGGCAGAACAGACCGAAAGACCTCTCAGGAGATAGACTAGGGTCCGGTAAGGTATGGACATGTGCATATATGCAGCATGACGTAGGGGGAGGGGAGTGTCAGAAGGGTATACAGCACACGGGCGGTGTACGCTCAACAATTCGGTGAAAGCTATTGCACGGTGTACATCAGTTTGAACGACGTCGAGTTGCTGCCACCGTGTGATATGACCAACAGGCAATCCAGTAGACGACATCTGGATGACTTTACCCGAGGTCGCGTCATTGGAAAGTTGGAAGAAGGTCGAAGTGTGACTAGTGTGGCCGAGGAGTTCGGGATCGCTCACAGCATCGTTTCACGAGCTTGGAGAGCATTTCAAACGACAGGAACAGCTGTCCGAAAGTTTAGCAGTGGTCTTCCACGAGTACCTACGGTGGCGGACGACCGGTATATTGTCCTATAGGCGAGAAGAGACAGACGGCAGACAGCGGGAGAAATAGCAAGGGACATGCGACAGACTACTGGACGTCCGTTATCGCGTTTTACCGTGGCCAGGAGGCTGCACAAAGGTGGTCTATTTGCACGACGACAAGTACGGTGTGTGCCATTAACGCCCGCTCATCGGAGACGGCGGTTTCTGTGGTGCCAGGAACACAAGAACTGGACACATCAACAATGGGGTCGAGTTCTCTTTACGGATGAGAGCCGATTTAGTCTGACGAGCGATTCTGGACGTATACACATCTGGAGAGAGCAGGGAACACGCAATCACACCTCCAACATCATCGAAAAGGACCGGTTTGGAGGTGGCGGAGTTCTCGTTTGGGGCAGTATCATGCTTGGTAGCCGCACTAACCACATCTTCCAAGGAGGTTCAGTCACTGATGTCCGCAATTGTGCCGAGGTTCTCCTGCCTCCCGTGCGTCTGTTTAGAGGTGCTGTGGGTCCTGAGTTCCTCTTCATGGACGACAGCGCTACACCTCATCGTACAGTGGCTGTCGCAGAGCTGTTGGAGAGTAAAGATATTCAACGCATGGATTGGCTCCCAAGGCCCATTGACTTAAATCCAATCAAACACGTGTGGGACCTTCTCGGGAGACGCTTGGCAGGACGTCACCAGCCGCCAGCAATGATTTCGCACCCTTGGCGCTACAAGAGGAATGGGCCACGGTGCCTCAACAGCTCCTTGACAACCTCATCTTCAGCATGGACAGACGTTGTGAATCCTGCAACGCAGTCAAGGGTTATCATATCCCTTACTAAAGACTGGATTTTTCTTGGCAGCCACTTGTCACATGGACGTTTCTGTCTTCTGTCCAGTTGTGCTCGAAGCTACCTTTTCAATAAAGTGCCTTTGTATCCTTTGGATTCCTTGTTTGGACGGTTTTGCTCCCTTGTCCCATATTCTTACATCTTGTGGATCTCATGGTATGATTTGAGTCGATGTGGAGCACTTCTGCACGACGTTACATTCGAAAAACCGTCTCGTCCTTATTTTTTGCACGCCAGTGTATTTACACCAAAAAACGGATTGGAATCTAAAAAAAAAAAAAAATAAAAAAAAAAAAAAAATACGTGCATCACAACTGGAGCTAGGCAGATGTCATCCGGTTTCATTGCATTACGAAGTGATTGTGAGGTTTCTAGTGCAAACTATGATAGAATCTGGTATTATACATAGCTTGCCCCAAAACAACTGAGAATGTTTTTACGAAAACTGCAACACTGCGTTTGACCTTGGTACGAGTCAAGAAAAACAGTTGCCGTTGATGTAACCATAGCAACAGTCCACACCTGTTTATCACGCATGCGCCGTCGGTAGTGCGCAGTTTAATAAGCGTTGTTTCGCGAACCCCTAACAAGTGTTTTCGCGCAGTGAGTTTTCGAAAAAGTGGATGTGAAAGAGGAACAAAGATACGCCATTAAATTTAGCTGTCGACTTAAGAAGTCTGTCGAAGATACTTTCCGTTTTATGCAAGAAGCTTATAAAGATGAATGCCTAGGAAAATCAACAATTTACAGATGGCATAAAGAATTTATGGATGGTCTTGAGTCGGTGCTTTAGTCGAGCATGGAGGAAGACCTTCAACAAGTGTTACAAAGGAAAACCTCAATACAATAGGTGTTATTTTACGGGATGATAGACACCTATCAATTAGAAATATCGAAGATATGGTTCACATTTCAAAATCATCAATTCACAGAATTTTAACCGATCATTTGGGCATGAATTGAGTTTTTTTCAACTGGGTTCCCTATTTCTTTAAATATGCGGCCCAATGCAAGGCCACGCATGGACATTCTATCATTTCTTATTAAGAGAAAATGAGTATTGAGTTGATGCCCAACCTGCAGAAGTTCAGACTTTTGTCACCATGTCACTTCTGGTTGTTCCCCATCTTCAAAAAGACATTACAGGGAAGACAATTTGAGACAGATCAATAAATTATTACAGATGCGCAGGAGTGCTTCAACAGCATTTCAGAAGACATTCAAAAAGTGCGAGGGACGTTGAGACACATGTAGTCGATGTAATTGACAGCATTTCGAAAAAGATGACCGCTTCCTTGGTAATTAAAGTACGCATATTTTTTTTATGAAAAAATCCTCAGCTCTTTCGGGACAATTTTTGTATAAAAGTTTAAATAATTCAGAATTATATTAAAAAAAAACAATTTGGAAAATAAACCTTATTGATTTTAATATTTCCTGTAACAAATGTGGCGGGTTTAAAGCTACAAAGATTTTTTCTAGCACTTGCAACAAAGTACCCTTTCCTACTGTTTATCTCGGGAAGATTAAAATAGTCTTACATGAATATAACTGGTAAATGAAAATTCAGGTGTATTCCAGACAAGGCCTAGAACTGTCTTAGGGAAGAAATGTCAGAGGTCTCAAGTAAGTACAGTACTTTGACCTCAGGGCAACGACATTTCCCGAAAAAACTTCGTTCATTGACTTTTTTTTAGATTTGTAAGCTTCATTTGCAAAGATCAAATAAACTTTTATGTCATCCATAAATATATGTTTGCCTATTTAACAGGGCAATAGAACCCCTCTTATAACGAGAACTCCCGACCGACGGAAGAATTCGTTAAATCTGTTAGCACGCTAAATCCGTTTTTTTTTCTTTTTTGGGTAAACTTCCCACCATACTATGCATGGTGGGAAGTTTACCCCCCCCCAATTTTTTTTTGCCTGTTTTCAACTCTGTTGACGCGTACACCCAAAGCACAGCCCCTTGGTGTGGGTTGTAGAGAGAGTCTCTTGCACAGCTCGCTCCTTGATCATTTGGTGTAGTACATCACCATTGCTTTTCTATCAACATTCTTACAGTATAGCACATCAAGGTTCCCCTCCGCTGTTGCAATTTCGTCCTGCATATGTCACTATTTCTATTCTTTATCTCCACGGCAATGCTTAGCAGATTCTATCTGACTCATTAAATATGGAATTTCATCTAATTATGTCACTTGCTTGTTAAAAGTAATCGTCTCAGGTTTTCTCTCTCTCGTTAAATTCGGGGTCTCGTGATTTACGTGACTTTAAAAGAAGCATGATAGTAGGCTTTAGGATGACAGGCGCACGCATCTTAGAAACGGCAATCTTACTCGCCTACTATTTCACCATTAAATCTCTTTATTTTTTTTTCAGATCATCATCAACAATTATCAATCCACTACTGGGTGAAGGTCTACCCAAGTTTCTCCCACAACTGTCTATCTTGCGCCAGTCTCCTCCATGTCACTCCCGCATGCTTACGAATTTCATCCGCTCATCTACCATGTGGTCATCTTCTGTGTCTTGGAATCCAGTCTAGAATTGGAATCCAGTCTAGAATTTCAGTTGCCATCGGTGGTCCGTTCTTCTGACAACATGTCTGCCGGAGACTGAGGGCCAAGATTTAAGTTGTGAAATTTCCTTTGGGGGGAGGGCAGTGGTGGTGGAGGCGGTGGGAGTGGTTATAACTCGCCTCGCTGGTCAAGCTGGTTGGTGAGTATGGGATAGCATTTCTTCTAATCCCGATAGTACAGTTATACCGCTATTTTTCGGTTGTCAGAGCCCCTTTAGTGGGAACAGTTGTACCACGAGAAGGCGGGGTTGGTATTTGTAAAGAGGAGTAATATGTTTGCGCATCACCTTACCTTTCATCCCTTTTTTTCAGATACATAAACGTATTCACCTTGTCTAACTCTGCACATTAAAACTGATTTTGCATTCCGTCTTAAAGGTTCCTCAGTCAAAAACAAGCGGTCTTAGTGTTGTAGGTGATCTTAATAGAAGATGAGTTTTTCACCAAGGGGTGTATGCGCTGAACAACAGGAACACACGTCACAGCAACGGGGATGTGTGTGTACGTGAGGGGCTAGGCGAACAGAGGAATCTCCTGAATGACTTAAAGAAGTTTTGTTTGATTGAAATAGCAAATTCAGCAATTCAAATGCATTTGTTGATGACACAGAACATTTCAAATTAAACATGGTATTTTTGGCAAAAAGTAGAAACAAGATAGATGACACTGAATTTTCGGTTGTAATGAAGACGCCTGCTGTACCCCTTCCAACACGAAAAAAAAAAAAAAACGTTCGCAAAGCATATTTTTAGAAAAACTAAAAATTCTGCGGAAAACACAATACACTTACGCTACCTAGGGAAAAACTTCGCATGATTTAAAATACGCAATAACAGCGAAGTTATTCATAGTCAATGGAACTAGAGGTCTTCACGGGCCTCAATTGGTGAGACCGGCTCTGCTCAATCCCTTTCATTTAAGGCCAGGCCCGTCAATCGCAACTGTTATTTAGGCCCGGCACGGCCCGTGATTGGTCATTTTGTATAACTTTGTCTTTCCATAATATTTTATTAAATTGTAAAAATTAAATAATGAAATGAGATATAATTGAAAATATTTAGTTGAGGGTAAGCCTAAAAATATTAACTAAACTTTGGCAATTCGAAGAATATAACCTTTGAGCCAGAGAGAAAAAAAAAGAGTAAGCGCGTTCAAAATCTCCCTTTGTCTGAACTAGCAAGCGGTATCACCACGAAAGTCAATCTCTATACAGATTACAGATAGGAGAAATAATCCATGTCCTCCAACTCTCTCTCTCTCTCTCTCTCTCTCTCTCTCTCTTTCTTACATACACACACTGGCTCGAGGTGAAACATTTTTGTTGTCAACAAGCCCCAAAGTGTTTTTACCATCTTAATAATTACAGATGGTAAAAACACTGTGAGTGCCTCTGCTTGCCGCTGTGATTTCGCTCTGGGCTATGTCATGAACGTAAGTAAAGCCAGTAAAGCAGGCCAAGAATTCGGGAAACACGACATTTTCTCTTTTTACCATTGCGAGAAAAAGAATGGGTCAACTTGGCCCGGCCCGGCCATAAGTGTCTGGGAAAAAACCCGGCTCGGACCATTGCTTTGTCCTGCAAACTAAAAAATGTCCTACCAGGCCCGTGCAGACCTTTAAATGGAACTGGTAAAAAAATCGATAAAACATCCACTAACAGAAATAGCTTCCTATTTCCACTAGCGGACGTAAAAGTAACTTACGAAAAATTAAAGAATTGTTCACAAAAAGTTTCTCATAGCAGAAGGATTTTCAAATCAAACTGTTACGAGAAAGACATATAGAGAAAAACATGATATAAACTTTACGCCCCTAACAAAAAAAACTGTGTTACTTAAAGAGGGAAATAGGTGCAAAATGCACTTCGTAACGAAAGGTATCCCACCCGAAACTAATTTTCTAAGAGATTTCCAGAATGGAATAAACTCTATCACATACAGACTGAAATATACGTTGACTCCCCCTGGTGAAAGAATTTTCAATAATGGAAAAGTAAAAAAAAAGTTAAGTAAAGTATTCTTCCTACAGCAAAAGCTATGCTAAGGAAAAATAATGTTTCAAATACATCTCCTGGAAGCAAAGATGTCGAGAAAAAGTTTTGAAATGTAAGCCACCTAGTAGGAAAACTTTGCATTATTAAAAAAAAATGTTTCCCATCTTTACTGTAGGGAATGACATACAGTACAAAATTATTTTTTCAATGGGATTTTTAGAGGCGGAAATACAATTGCAAACAAAAACACGCAGTAACACCCCCTGTCACCAGAACTGTAAATTCCAAAAATCTCATAAATAATGCAAGATATTTCTCAACGTATCCGGCGTTAAAGAATATTTTAAATTGGACCTTTAGAAGAAGCGATATAGAAAACACAGATTAAATATTTGCGCCCCTAACGGGAAAAGTATGCATTATTTTGGGCAAAAATGCACACAAAATTATTTAGTGACATCTGACTGCAAAAGGAGTTTTTCAATGACGTCTGTGGACACGCAGATATTGCTGTAAGCGGAAACGTGAACTTATGTCCCTTAGTGGCAACCAATTTTTAAATTATATGCAAAACATTTCACACCAAAAAATGCACTTTGAGAAAGAAAGTATTTTTAAAATCGGAATGTAGGTGAGAGGTATCTTACCATGAAATAATTTTTTCAATCAAAGTTTCAGATGCGCTGATATTGCTACAAATTCAGCATAAACAGAAATTCACACTTACGCCCCAATAGTAATAAAACAGTTGATTACCGAAAATCAGAAACTATACTCAGAACTTTTCTCACTAGACGCTCTATCCCATACAGAACGAAATTTTCAAATCGGACTTTTAGAAGCAGAGATATCGGGGTAATCGCAGTGTAGCTTTACGCTCCCTAACATAGATAGTTATGCATTACTAAAAAAATTATACCCAAGGTAGTCTTCGTTATAAATGGTATCGAAGAGAATAGTTTTTTTTTTCAGTTCGATACTTAGAAGTAATTATATGGAATAAAATATGTTTTGAATTCGATAGAATTTGCATTTATACCCTCTAGCGAAACATTTATATATCGGAACCCCAAACCGGAAAGTAAGGATAATCGTTCTCACATTTTGTGCTTCTCAATGCTAAAGAATTTTTCATATCTGACTAACAGTAGCAGAGGTATGGTATCCACAGACGGAAAAAGGAAAAAGTGATACCATAAGCACGTAATTTGTTTTAAAAAAGACGTGTTAAAAATGAAGAATGACAAAGCTGAACTAGGAGAACAGAATGCGCAGAATCATGCAAAACATGATGTTGAGAAACGAAATAAGGGACCACAATATACCAATCTCAGAAACAAAGTAAAATAAAATCAGGCAAATCTTCAGAAAAAGACTTGATATTGGAAATCAATCAATATGTACTTACAATAGAAGAAGATAGCGCAATTATAAAAGAATTATGAAGATAAACTGAGAATCATGTTTAGAATCTTATTGTGGTGATACAAAACGACCCCCAGATTCCCTCTTGGAAAATACCCAAATCATTAGGCCTGGAGAAATTTCAAAAATAAATATGAAGAAGATTAAATGTGAACTAACAATGAACATTGTAAAAAACTCCTGAAGTACATGGATTCTACTTTGCAGTTATAAAGCTTAGAAGAACTAGACTATAGGAACAAATAAAAAACATGTATTTAGCATTCTGTAGTTATCAGGTGTATGGGGCAGCTACTGGATTGGCCAAAAAGTAATTGCGTTTTTTTCCAGTGTAAATGAAAGGCGAATTTTGAATGGGAAACAAAACAACATATTGTCCGTTTTGTTGGACGACCTTTTGCCACCTCGTAGGCAAGTTCATGATTCTGAGCTCAAAAAGTTTTTGCTCTTTTTTTCCGGCAAAAAACAGTTCCAAGAATGATTTGATAGCCTCATCAGTAGTGAAGATTTTACCATTCAAGGCGTTCTGCAACGAACGAAAAAAATGGTAGTCTGATGGTACCAGGTCTGGAGAATAAGGTGGATGTGGTTACACATCCCGTCCAAGCTGCAACAAGTTTTGACGAGTGATGACCAACCTTGTATGTGGTCTTGCGTTATCATGGGGAAACAGAACACCTTTGCGATTCACCAATTCTGGACGCTTCTGTTTGACTGCATCACTTAATTTATCCAGCTGACGACAATACACGTCCGAATTAATGGTTTGGTACCTATAGGAAGCATTTCAAAATACACAATATCTTTGAAATCCCACCTGGCCGACGGCATAACCTTCCTTCGGTGCATATCTGCTTTTGAAGTGCTTTCAGCAGGTTTATCACGCTTCCTCCGCTTGCGATCTGTTTCGTTCGACGTTGTTGTAGACGATCCATTTTTCATCGCCAGAACGAAACGGACCTTTCAAAAATGGATCGTTTTCTTCACTTTTCGATTCGCTCTTGAAACAAAATGAATTTATTTGAGCTCATGTGGTTTTCAACATAATTTATTTAAGAAAATAGGCTGCTACATCATTATTGTTCGCGCCCATCAAAAACATAAAAATACACATGACATTTATAATGACATGTATACATGAAAGAGGGTAAAGCTACCCAGATTAAAATAATAAAAACACGAATGCAGGCAAGCATTCTATGAGTATCGTAATGGTACAGGAATCTGGGGTCAAGTGCAACCCCATAATACGTGAAATACAACTAGAGAAACACAGGGAGCATATTTAGCATATGAGAGCAAATAACAAAATGATTTCGGGAGAGTGTGCCAGAACAGAGAATGTAAGTAAATACAGCGATGTATGTAATAAACAAACACAATACACAAAACACAAGATACTGCATCGCAAAGTCGGTGACACATCAAGAACTTTGATCATAAAATACAGGGATGCTAACGGAGATAATATCGTCACAGAACACGACTCACCTAATAAGACATAATGACATACTACAGGATAAAAAATATGTTCTTGAGCAAAATCACATATAATATGCAATGTAAGAAAAAAGGAAATTTGTACAACATGTTGCCACACAAATAAAGTTAATTAGCAGTACATACAATGTTATTCGACATTGGTAAAAAAAAAGGAAACTGAAGGAAAGAGTAAAGACACAATACACACTAGGTACGGTGAGTAAAAAAACCTAAAACATTAAAGAACAATGTATACAACCTGGAGAAAACAAAAATCAAAAGCTTGATGAGTCAACGTCTCGTGAACAGTATACCACCTTTAAAAAATCATGTTGTTTTCAATATATTGAAAGAACGAAAAGGATGATGCAGTTCTGCACTCTGTTCATAAAAATAGAAGAAACACGACTAATAAAATGAATAGAACACTCAGAGTGGTTAATATAATTAAAGTACACATGTAACACAATTATCACTCAGGGAAGCTATGCAAATGAAATCTACAAGAGAGGTGCAGACCCTAGGATTATGAAAGAGGTACAATATCGTGATGTTGATACAGAGAACAAGAAAGAATACACTAGAGAATTTACAGCACATTTGCAAAGTGATACGATAAGAACGTGATCGCCCATAACACGGATAAAAAACTATAATAACTATGTATAAGTACGTACAAACAATTACGATATGTACAGAAAACTGCAGGCAAGTAACATTAATCATAAATGGGGTCACAATAGGAAAAAATACACGTACTGTGGTGAGAAACTCAAGTATGTACAACCCAATACAATGTTAACATGGTACCATAACTATGCGTACGTATGTTGCCACAGTGTGGCTACACAGAAAAGGGAAAAAATTAAAAAACACAAAGCACTCTTGGCACGGTGAAACAAATATCGAACGAAAGACACACTGGACTTAGTGCACCAAACAAACACAAAAAAAAAACAAAAAAAAACACACACACACATAACATATACTCAAATGGCGAGACGGACAGAATTCCCATCCATCGTAAACCATTATGAGTGCTCGGACCAGGTGGTGTGAAATGTGAGAGAATTCGACAATAGGGCGGTGTTATATTCAAGTCGAAGGCGTGCAACTATTCGGCCTCAAAAGCACGATAGCAATCGACTTCCGGCCTGAAGAATTGAAAGTGGATGCGATGCAGAACGTTGTGATTGATGAAACATGTGAATGACATGTTTGACAAGTACAAATAGAAAACAGCAGGTATCTGATAGACGTATTGGCGGATGCTTTGTTAATAGAAGCCATGGATATGCTTGGAATGGAAGGTCTTGAGAAACGATGAGGCCAGCCAGGCGGAAAGCAGTATTGAGAAGCGGTAGCAGGATGGGGCAGTGGCAATAGGTGTGGTAAACATCACCGACATTACCACAGAAAGAGCAGAGTGGAGAAGAGATCAGCGACATACGGAAAAGAAGATAGGGAACAGCGAGACGACGGTGAAGGAAACGCCAGTGAAGATTGCGCTCGAGCGGAGAGGAGAGATGAGAGGAGGAAGCTGACCAGACCGTCATGGAAAGCGAGGGAGAGAAGTCAGAGACGGGTTGTGGAAGATCCGAAGGTGAACGGAGAAAACGATAGAGCGAGGCAGTGGTGAAGGAAAGGACGGGGGCGACAGTGTCAAGGAGAGGAAGAAAGAACGGAATAGGAAGACTGGGTCCAGAGACAACACGGAGTCCGTCGGCAGTAACCAAAGCAGGGTAAAGAGAGAGGAGGGAAGTGCGAAATAGGGCATACTCTTCCTCGAGAGAAGGAGTAGGAGTAGGAAAAAGGGAAGTAATGGGTTTCCAAGTGAGGTTAGCAGTAATCAGGGCGTTGACTGTTAAGATGCCAGAACGAACCCAGAGTGGGAGGAGAAAGAAAGGTTGGTTAGGAGGGTGGATCAGTGAGGAAAAGAAGAGTGGTTCGACAAGAAGATCAAGAGTGGTGGCATAAGGAGCCCGGGAAAAAGGAAGGGACCGGAAAAACGTAAGAGCTTCTTTTTTTTTTTTTTTTTTTTCCCCCGAGGTTTAACGACCACCGTGAGCAACTCAATGGGCTATAAGCAGTCGCCCGTCCCTAATTTAGGGTCACTGGTTCCAGGGAAGGGAGAGAGCCAGTGCCGTAAGACAAACACAACATCCATGCCTCACCGGGATTCGAACCCGGACCCCTTCTGACGAATGATCAGAGGCCAACGCCTTAGACCACTGCGCCACCGGGGCGGCCGTAAGAGCTTAAGTGATAGTAGACGGAATGTTAGAGGAAGGAAGGGTGTAAAAATCCATCCGGAGGAAAAGAAGAAAAGTGAAGGACGGATCATGGACAGAAAGGAGTGCATCAAAAGAAATCACAAGAGAAGGAGAGGGAGAGGTAAGCAGACGAAGAAAAGTGGTAATACGGTACGCTCTATAGTATTGATCAATATCAATGAGCCGGATGCCACCATGCGACTCAGGAAGATACAATGTCTGGGCCGCCGACCAATGCTTGAACTGCCAGATGACGGAAGTGAACTGACTATTGAAGTCAGTAAGACGAGAGGCCAAGAAAACTGTTGAATTCCAGGAATATGTACATAGTGAGAGCAGGTAACGCTGGACAATATGAGCACGTTGAAAATAAGATGTAAATGAAAGGACGAAACGCCAATATGCAGCTCGGCGCCAAAGCCTTGGGAAAAGGTTGGTCCATGTTGCTTGTCCAGCGGTAAACGGATGACCAGCATAGGTGCCGAGGATCTTCTGGGTCGAGGATGACCACACCGCTCCTCAAGGGGAGTCAGTGCGCCCTATCCAAGATCCACACTAAAGACCAATACTCTTAGAGACATTAAGTGATGCTCCCGAAACAGCAGCATATTGGTGATAGGTGATGAGCAGGTCTTCAAACTGAGCATCTCTCCTAATGCAAAACGTCGCATCGTCTGCATAAGCGGAAAAAGTATATTCGTGATGTCGCGTACTTGCAACGGTAGGCGGCAGCGAAGATCGAAGAGAGCGATGAGCAGCAATCAGAAACGGTTCAAAGGCTAATGCAAAAAGTTGCCCCAAAAGGGGGCGACCCTGCCTAATTCCACGTTGAAAAGGAATTGAAGCCGTCAGAAAGGAGGCCGCCCGGACATGAAAATGGGCGCCCCGATAGACTAAGTAAAAGAGTAACCAAAGAAGAGGGGAAACCAAAGCTATGAAGAGTAACAGAAAGATAGTCATGAGAAATGTTATCGAAGGCTGATTTTTGATCAATGTTAAGCAAAGCAAGTGGTTCAGAAAATTTACGAGAAAGAAAAACAAGGTTGTGAACAAAAGAGATGTTGTTAGCGATAGACCGACCAGGCACAGTGTATGACTGGTCGGGCGAAAGGATGAAAGGAAGAACAAAATTCAAACGACGGGAAAGGAGTTTAGTAAAGAATTTATAGTCGAGATTTAGAATGAAAATAGGACGCCAATTTTGCAGGTCCACGGGGTCTTCCTTCTTCGGCAAAAGAATGACGTGGGCCACCGTAAACTCCGGCGGCAGTGCAGAAGAAGATTGAGCTGCGGAGAAACAGGCGAGAAGGAAGGGGAGAAGAGATGGAAGAAAAGCACAGGAAAAGGAAAGAGGAAGGCCGTCAGGTTCAGGAGAGGCATGAGTATTTAGAGAGGCAAAAGGTTCTCTGAGTTCAGTGGGGGAAAAGGCCGCGAGAAGAGAAGGACAGAGTTGTGAGGGGACCTGCGGAAGAGCACGAAGAAGGGGGATGATGAAAGAGAGTGAGTCTGCACAACAGCTCGGAATTTATCTTGGAAAAATTGACGAACCTGTGTACAGATAGTGGCTGAGTCGGATCAAATAGTTCCATCAGACAGACGGAGATGTCGGAGGGTAGTAGATGAACGCCGTAGTCTTTCCGTGCGAGAGAGAAATTCATATGAGTGAGCTGTTGAGGAAAGATTAAGTAATTTCATCCAACAGAGAGCTTGCTGTGCCATCGGATGAAGCAGCGCTCTAAGGGCATCCTGTACTTCAGGATATGATGGATCAGTGAGAGACATCGAGGAAAGGATCCCACGAAGGTTGCTGATTTGCATACCACGTTCAGTACGGGCAGCAAATGTGTATTGTCGGATTAACATACGAAGCTCAAACTTAATGTCGAGCCACATCTTGAGTGCGCTTGGTGTTGTGGCGAGAAGGTGACGACGATCATCCAAGAATTGAGGGATTGTGGTACAGAAAGTTTCGTCCTGAAACAAGTCATCATCAAAGGACCAGGTACGCTGTGAGGTAATTGGCAGTGCAGAAACGCAGATAGACAGCCTCACCGCTTTGTGATCAGACGAGGTACATGCCGTGCCTCAGTAGATCCAGGGAGCTGCTCGGGGAAGACGTAAATTCGGTCCAACAGGGGCCGCTGACGAACCTTGCCGAGGCGAATTGCTCCAGGTATATGAAACCGTGTTTGGATGAAAATGACGGAATGAGTCAACAAGATGATGGTCGGAGAGGAGTAGCGTAAGCTGATCGACTAAGATAGGACGAAATTCTCTTAGGGACCCGCTGCGGTCCAACGACGGGAACAAAGTGCAATTGAAGTCTCCTCCTAAGACATAAAAATCACCGGGAGGAATTACTGTAAGTGCTGAACGTAAACATTGAAAAAGGGGGTCAATGAGAGATTCATCTGCAGGAATATAAATATTAAATATGTGATAGGTAATATGATCAATACAGAATATACAACATTGTAACAAATCAAGGTATAAATTATTTACAGAGACTGTAGTCAGTGAGTGAAGCAAACGGTTGTGAAGGCCAATGGCAACACCACCGGATTGCAACCGTCTATACGCATGGAAGAACTTAAAAGGCCAACTACGCCAACGATGGAATGGCGTTGTAGGAGAGCATTTCGTTTCTTGAACGAGAAGAACGTCAGCGTTCTCTGCCGACAAGTCTTCATATACTTTTGAGTTTGCGTCAGGGGTGCCAAACCCCCGACAGTTCAGCGAAACTACCTTGAAAGTGGTAGGTCACTTGTAGGTGTCATAGCTTTTGTGAAAGTTGTTTGAAGTAGATGGATGTGCTGCCGGATGTGTTTTCCAGCCGCACTCAGGTGGCCAGACGGCTTGGCATAGACATCAAGAACTCGACCCAAAGAGGTAAGTTGCTGAAGAATATTTGGCAAATCATTCTCATGTCGCTTGACAAAGGTATGTGCTGTAGCAGGATATTGTTTGACACACATGAGAGAATAAAGTTTCTTGTATGACAATGGTGTAGGCGATAATTCAAGGCTAGACATTTGGGCAGCAAACTCGTCAAACGGCACCACTTCATCGGTGGGGTCCGATGACGTTTAAAAATCAACGACTCGTGCAGGTGAAATACGGGTCTGGGGGAAGATCGAGTGGGGCTCACGCGAGCTCGTCCGCTCTTGGCGAGGGCACAAGGTGGTTTCGGGGCTTGACGCTTTTCCAGTCGTACTTGGCGTTCAGGCTCCGAGCTATCGCTCATGGTTTGATCCGCACTGAAATATACAGTTTCATTATCCGGAATAGAGAGATCTGCCTCTGACGTAACACTCCCTTCAGCTGACTCCACTGGTTGATCGGGAGCACGAAAATGAGTCTGAGTAAGTATTGGAGGGAAATTTGTGTCATCCACTGGTGGTGGGAGAACAGCAGACGAAAGAACAGTGTCTAGGCTTGGTGGAACAGCAGTCGGACGCACTGGAGCGGAAACCATCTCCTGGGTTCGGTTGGGAGTCTCCGCTGGAACTGCAGACTTGGGAGACGAGGAAACTTGGGACACTTTTTGTAAAAGTGTCCAAATGCTTTGCAGGTGCTGCAATGAAATTCAGTTAGGAGATCAACATAACGCACCTGCCTAGAACACTTTACTTTAAACTGCACTGGGATCGTGCGAATGCTGTTAGGAGTTGTGAAGAGGACCCGCGCAACGCGACGTATGCCACAAATAGATTTGTCGTCGGGATCCTTTGGAGCTGCTGAGAATGTCTTCACCGTGCCTACAACACGGCCAAGAGTAGAGAGGACGGCATACAACATTGTATCCGTGACTTGTCATTCTATTCGGTGGCACTGGATAGAATGAAACGTTGATAGGTCGCTGCGCTACAGGAGTAGGCTCTAAGAACTAATCACCGAGAGTGAGACCTGTACGTAGGATGGTGGTAGCATATTCAGCTTTACTGAAGTACATCACAACTGTCCCTACCCGCCGAAACATATGAGAAATGGCTTGTGGGTTGAACCTGTTCTTCAGGGCAGTGGAGTACACCTTTAACGGCGTCGCCGGTAAGGCAACAAACACTACACATTTATCCAAGGCAGAATTTTTTTTGATTGGAGGTTTAACGACCACCGTGAGCAACTCAACGGGCTATAAGCAGTCGCCCGTCTCTAATTTAGGGCCACTGGTTCCAGGGAAGGGAGAGAGCCGGTGCCGTAAGACAAACACAACATCCATGCCTCACCGGGATTCGAACCCGGACCCCTTTCGGACGAATGGTCAGAGGCCATCGCTTAGACCACTGCGCCACCGGGGCGGCCAAGGCAGAATTAAAGTTAGCACTAGCTGCAGTATCATCAGGAATGTCGAGAGTGATGCCCGCCGCTCCGGCGTACTGTGTTGGAGTGGAGTGGATAGGAATAGAAGTAGTGACTGCCTTAGAGTAGGTGGTGTAGGATGACTGTTGTGCAGGAAAAGAAGGAATGCCATCAGAATGGATGACGTCCATAGCAACGTCAGTAGCCGCCCCGGTGGCGCAGTGGTCTAAGGCGCTGGCCTCTGATCATTCGTCCGTAAGGGGTCCGGGTTCGAATCTCGGTGAGGCATGGATGTTGTGTTTGTCTTACGGCACTGGATCTCTCCCTTACCTGGAACCAGTGACCCTAAATTAGGGACGGGCGACTGCTTATAGCCCATTGAGTTGCTCACGGTGGTCGTTGAACCCCCAATCAAAAAGAAAAAACCGTCAGTAGTAGCAAAGTCAGTAGACGTTGACGTATTAGGAGAAGGTAGCGAATCGACGTGAGAAGAGTGTACGGACGTACCGTTAGATGAGGGGAGTGCATCACCGCCAGTTGGATCGGACAGCGTAGCGACGCCTCTGGAAGAAGAAGTGGAGTGCTTCATGGAAGTGAGGTCGTTGCTAAGTCCCCCACCACCGGAAGACGCCATTTGCATGTCACCTCAGTGATAAGCAATGACCAGCTCGGTCGGAAATAAACACAACGTAAAAACTCAACTAAATAATGCACTCACCGGCTCGGGAGTCAAACGGAAAGAAGCACGGTACCTTTATACTTCGTACACACACACAAAATGAGAGAACTGAAAGCGCTATATACGTGAATTTATACACAAAAATGAGGAGCAAAACAAACGAGTACCCACATGGTGAGCTTACTAACGTATCCCAGTTGCTTTAAATGGTTATTTTTTTTTTTTTTTTTTTTTTTGAGGTTTAACGACCACCGTGAGCAACTCAATGGGCTATAAGCAGTCGCCCGTCCCTAATTTAGAGTCACTGGTTCCAGGGAAGGGAGAGAGCCAGTGCCGTAAGACAAACACAACATCCATGCCTCACCGGGATTCGAACCCGGACCCCTTCGGACGAATGATCAGAAGCCAACGCCTTAGACCACTGCGCCACCGGGGCGGCTAAATGGTTATCAACGGTCGATTTCGATATGTTCAGATTCTCAGCAATATCTCGTGTCGTTAAACGCCTACTGGAATCGATCAATGCCTTATTGCGTTGCCATCAACTTCGATTGACCTTCCTGAGCGTGTTGCATCTTTCACATCAAAATCTCCAGACCGAAATTTCCTAAACCAATTTTGACACTGCCGTAGTTTTAAAGCATCGTCACCATACACATCACATAACGTTTTATGAGCTTGCACAGTGTTTTTCTTTTTCGGAAGTAATACAGCAAAACATGACGAAAATGTTCCTTTTGATTGTCCATTTTGAAATCGAAGCCGAGCAAACACTTGTTAACGAAATCGTGCACTTTCCATTCCTACAACAAGCTTGAACTGTCAGCTGTCACGCTACGTAATTTTTTTTTTTTTTTTGGTTGGATGGAGGTTTAACGACCACCGTGAGCAACTCAATGGGCTATAAGCAGTCGCCCGTCCCTAATTTAGGGTCACTGGTTCCAGGGAAGGGAGAGAGCCAGTGCCGTAAGACAAACACAACATCCATGCCTGACCGGGATTCGAACCCGGACCCCTTACGGACGAATGATCAGAGGCCAGCGCCTTAGACCACTGCGCCACCGGAGCGGCCACGCTACGTAATGAACTTGCGGTTTCAAATTTTGTTAGTTACATTTTAAGACATGTTTTGCCATCGATGTGTAAAAAACGCAATGACTTTTTGGCCAACGTAATAGCAAATGACTGCTTAAATAAAAAAAAATGAATTAAAACGATTGTGTTTATTTTGAACTAATGCGTAACGCCCTCCGATTTAAGTTCAGATTGCAAAACGTGGATCTCCGTATTTCGAAGCTTGTGTGTAAATTATTAGAGAAATGCAAAATATTCTCGACCTTCTTATAAATATGCGACCCCCAAATCTTTGCTTTTGTGAGTTACATTTCGCGGAGAAAATTACAAAAAGAAAATATTTCTTCGCTCGGTCCTGCAGATTTTCACAGAATTAAAAAAAAATAATCGTAAAAATTTGGCTGAATAAACGTGTTCAACTAGCAGAATAAGCGCACACGGTGAATGGAAAATTGTCTTTTCGGCGAAGATCGAAATTTGTTGTTCAAATAAAACTGCAACGCTCGGCTTGCTGATTTCGTATAAAAGTTGCTTAAGGTGAAACGGCAGCATTTGAAATGCATACACAGCTCTTGAAGTGAACGCAAAGGAGAGTTTCTTAAGTAATCTGGTCGTTAGTTCGACCAGACCTTCGTTAACGGCGAAGTATATTTCAGAGCTTTTGGGCATCTGCTACAATGTTACGGAATACGTTGATACATCATTACTTCGAGGACGATTCTCATTTAATAATGGCAACAGAGAATTAATTCGACCTTTTTATCTGAACGCAACAGGAAATTTTGAGGTTTAAAAAAAAAAAAGAGAAGCTAATTTTGGTACTATATATTTTGATTTCTTTTTCAAAATTCAGTTACATTAAATGAAGAAAGTGTAAAATGGCGAATGAGCTTGTCAGCTGTTTTGAAATTTACCAGGACATGACTGCCAACGGTCTTTTTTGAGCAAAATGCAGAGGGTGTTCAGGAAGTAATGGCTCCGTATTTACATACAAGCCCAGCGCAAGATACCAAATTGAAACAAAACGAAAAAAAAGCTCAGCATTTCTACCTTAATTCCCATATTTTATTTTTCTACATAGTTTCCCTCATGCTCCATACAGATACGCCAACGTTTAACAAGTTGTTTGCAGCCCATCTATGTTTTTTAAGTATTTTTAGGGTTAAGGTTCTTTTAAGTATGTTTTTTTATGTTTTTTTATGTTTTCTTGGGGGGGGATTAAGGTTTTTTAAGTAACAGCAATTGTTAATACATTTAGGTTTAAGGTCTTAAGTTTTTTTATTTATGTTTTTTGAGTTTTTTTTAAACTTTTCAAGTTTTTTTAAGCCCATCTACATCTTCAAGTTGCCCTTGGAACCATTTCCTCGTAGCAATTTAAATATCTTCGTTACAGATGAACTGAATTCCTTTTAGATGTCTCTTGAGACCAGGAAACAACCATAAATCTGACGGCGCCAAATCTGGGCTGTAGGTAAGGTGTTCAAGAACTTCAAACCCGATTTTCTGTATGGCCTGTGAAGTAAAAGCATTGGCGTGGGGTTTGGCGTCGTCGTGTTACAGTGGCTTCTTATCTACATGCACACGGTTCATTATTTGCTTTAACATTATTTTAAGATATGCATTCAGCTCTCAGAGTTGATAGTCGTACCTTTGACCATGTACTCCCCATGAATAATGCCTCTGTAGTCCCAGAACACAGTGATCATGCCTTTATCGGCAGAAATAGGAGTTTCGAATTTTTTCGCTGAAGGAGAAAATGGGTGTCGATATTCTCAGCGATTTAATTTCCCATTTCTGGGTCATAATGGAGCACCCAACTTTCATCACCAGTCACAATGCTTTGGAGAAAATTACTTCCATATTTTTCATAGGGAGCAAGCAACCTTTGGCATGTTTCAAGTCTTGATTTCTTCATTTCAGTCATTAGTTGACGCGGTATCCAACGAGCGCACATTTTGTCGTATCATAAAACATTGACAATATCATTGAAAATACCTAAACTAATGTTCAGCTTACCTTCTATAGTTCTCTGAGTTATTCTTCGATTTTCCTCGATGAGCTCATCTACCTTTTGCCTGTTGAAATCGCAAGTTGCAGTTACGGAGATCCCACACAGCGGCTGATCCTTTAAGGGCAAACATTACTCCACTGCCCTTTGTTTTTTTACCGACCAAGAGTGCTTAGTTCCAGCACTGTAAACTTCATCTAATCTAGCGTGAATTTCTTTGGGAGGAACATTTTCATGAATTAAAGTCTCTATAACTGACCGTTGTTTGAGACCCTCGACACAGTTGAAAGAGAATCATCGATTTTAAACACAAATTAATACGATCGAATAGATGTACGGAGTTCTATACAGTCGAGTGCATTATTATGACCACCTCCTACTTTTGACGTCAACAGCGCGTAGCCAATTAAATAAGGCACGTGTCGTGTGCTGGCTTGGAGGGAATATAAGGTGTACTGCAGGCATTCTGAAAATACATCACTCGTTGCTGTCATGGATAAAAGAAGCGATTTATCAGATTTGCAAAAAGGGATGATTACACTAAACAACAAAAATAAACTTTTTGTTTGTTACGAAGACTGCATATGCCAAATCATACAGTATTTGTCATACTGATTACAAATCTGCTTGCTAAATTGTGTTATCGGGCATAGTTTTCGATAACCTGTTGTTTCAGTGTAAAGTATGCCTTCATTTTGGCATGTATGTTTACAACCAATTAATTACACTTACCTTAAAAAGTAGTTATTTTAGATTTTCGTCTGTACTTTGGTTGTACTACATCCCTTTTTAGAGTCCAACAGTAATCAGCTATCATTTTAGGGCTCCATCTTCCTTTATAGCGGTTTTCTATGGTACATATGGCTTGATTAAAACGTTCTCCGTGCTCATCGCTTACAGCTCCTAAGTTCTGTGGGGAAAAGTCCAGATGCGAGTGAAGGAAATGTATTTTAAGGGACATAGTGCATCCCATGGCTTTATAGTTCTCTAGAAGCTCAGTAAGAAGTTTTTTATAATTTTCTGCCTTCCGGTTATCGAAAAAGTTCAGTACCACATCTTTAAAGGATTTCTGTGCCGCAGCTTCAGTCTCATTTAAAGTGCTTTCAAATACAAGATCACGCATAAGTTCCCTTACTTGTGGACCAATAAAAACGTCTTGTTTAATTATGGCTTCAGATATTTTGGGGAACTTGTTTTTTAGAAAACGAAAGGCTTCTCCATCTTTATTCAATGCCTTTACAAAAATTTTTATCAAACCAAGTTTGATGTGAAGTGGTGGTCAGCACACATTCTGAGGACTTACTAAATGTTCAGCAACAACATTTTTATTACCTGGAATTCAGGACTCTCTTTTAGACCAAGTCTTTTTAATGTAATGAGAATTTCTGTCCCTACTGTTCCATGTACAGAAGAAGCAGCAGTATTTTGTGTATCCAAGTTGTAGACCAAGGAGTAAAGCTATCACTTTAAGATCACCACAAATATTCCATGAGTGTTTTTGTATACTATACTTTGAAGCAACAGTTTCATATTTGCATATGTTTTTTTCATGTATGCAGCATATGCAACAGGTACTGACGGATACATGTTTCCGTTATTATGAAGGACAGCTTTTAAGCTTATTTTTGAGGAATCTGTAAAAAGTCTCAATTCTTCAGGATTGTGTTGCTGTCCTAAGGCTTCAAACAATAAGTCCACTTCATTGCAGTACACAAGATCAGCACTCTTCGAAAATAAGTGGTCAAACACTCTTGCTGTTGTCGACGAAAACTACATACTTTTGCACTTGGTTGTAAAAGATTCCATCCTTTCAATCTTGAAGCCAATATTTCAGCCTGACTTTTTTCTAAATGAAGTTCATGAATCAAATCATTTAATTCTTCTTGACTTATCAGGTGAGGCATAGAATCTTCCGAGAAATCAGGGTCTTCAATATCTTTTCTGCTGTGAGGATTTATTTCATTAATATCACTATCATCTAAACTCTATGACTGTGAAAGTAGAGGAACAGGAAGATTTGGACCACGAGGAACAAGTCTTATGACCAAAGCAATACTGGGATACTTAATCGTGTCTTTGGTCTTAGCTGTAATTCCAGATATCTCAGTGATGCAGAAGTAACAGTCGGGTGAGTGATCTTTCGGTTCCTTCCAAACCATTGGTACCGCAAATGGCATTTGATGTGATCCCTTCAACCGGCCAGTCAGCAAAGTTATACATAAATTACAACCAATGTGAGGTGCCCAACAGTTATCTTCCTCACCCATTTTGCACTAGAAATAAAGTTCATACGAGTTTCTAATCAACTGTGTGAAATGTCGCCTTTGAGACTTTAAAAAAAATTGTCCACAAATGTAGCAGAAACTGTTCGGATGGTTCACACAAGTACGCTTCATTATTTAACGTATATTTTGCACAATCCACACTAATTTTTAAAACCACGAGAAAATGCACGTCCTTCAATACCAATTAAATGCATTCGAATGACAAAAATTCTGCTTAGTCCCCTTTCCCAGAAGGAATTGCAGAACAGGAAGTAATAGCGCCAGTACGTCTACTCTCCGAAACACAACTATCCTGACTACAGACAGATGTCTCCATTGGTAAACATAGGGAAATTCCTTCAAGTAACACATCATTCATCCCAATAGAGAGTTCCATAAAAAGAAATTAGAGAACAGTGGTGCAATTACGACTTAGTATTTGGGTTCAGTACCCGTAAATACATACAAAACCGTTAAAGTTTTCTTTGTAACAAAACCATTGTTGTTCAGTATTATAGGCTTTCGGGCCAAAGGTGGCAATATTTCTGAAACAGCGCAGTTTGGGAATTGTTCGCGTGCTATTGTGGTCAAAGTATATCGTGATTGGAGAAATGGCGCAATTGCGAATAAGCGTCGTGAAAACTGCGGGGCACGACATTCCATTGATGTGAGAGGTGAACGTCGGCTTTGAAGGTGCGTGAGGGTCGATCGGCACGCTACAGTGGAGCACGCTACGCCGATCGACACGCTACAGTGGAGCACGCTACGCCGATCGACGCTACAGTGGAGCACGTTACGCCGATCGACACGCTACAGTGGAGCAACTCACTGGCCGAATGAACCAGGCGGCTACCCGAAGTGTGCGTAAAACGACAGTTCAGCGAACCCTGCTGCGCATGGGGCTCTGATGCAGACGGATGGTCACTGCATCTATGCTAACGAAGGTGCATCAACAGAAAAGGCTCATATTTGCACGGCAATATCGGAATTGGACCTCCGCTGATTGGCAAAGGATTCCCTTCTCCGATGAGTCGTTTTCTGTAATTCATGGAACGGATGGATGTTGGCGTATAAGGCGAGAAACATCAGAGAACAAACACTTCTTAAGCATTGCTGGAAGAACACAAGCTGGTGGGGAGAGGGTTATGATCTGGGGAATGTTTTCGTGGCATTTCTTGGGTCCACTCATACCTGTGGAAGGCACTATGGACTGAATTCGTTAGGAATCCATCCTTGAAGACCACGTAATCCATACATGCTGTTTGTCTTCCCTGGGGCGGATGGAATCTTCCAGCACGACAATGCGACGTGTCACACAGCTGGAAATGTCCGAGAGTGGTTGGAAGAGTACGATGAAGACTCAAAAGTACTTCCCTGGCCGCGTAATTACCCAGACTTAAACCCAATTGAGCATTTGTGGGACAACCTCGATCGTGTTGTTCGCTCTATGGATCCTCCACCACGCAGCTGTCAGATGCACTGCAGTCATCATGGCTCCACATACCTGTGAACATCTTCCAGCACTTTATTGAGTCACTCCCAGCCCCAACTAGCTGCTGTCCGGTGGTCACTCTGGATATTAGCTAGTGGTCACAATAGTGTGACTCGACCATGTATTATGCAGTAAAATGAAGCTAATGGCACAAACTATCGTTTGCCATCTGACGGCTTGCTGGGGAACAAATCACGCGCGAGACACTTGCGCGGAGGCATTTCTCATTGGACACTACTAAGGAGGGGGAGAGAGAGAGAAGCGCTTGACTTGCATCATTTCGTCAGCCTTGATGGCCATTACGTTTTCAAAGCGGAAGACCATGAGATTAATATTTTGGGGAAGTTTTCCAATATAATGACAAAAAATTTAGTAATTTAGATTAATGTAATTCCAAATAGAGGTTTGATTTACATTTATCCTAAACACAAATAGACTATTTTACTGATGTCTCGTTTCAATCATGTAAGATATTTTTTCAATTTCCCTGGCTTTTCATTTTTTATTTGCCTACCCCGTTTGTGATGGTTTGAAGCGAGCCATGTTTTTCGAAATGGGTTAGGGTTTGAGTCCTGGAGCATACATGGGTATCGTAATGGCTCTGGCATTCTCTCTTCTCTAGAGCTAGTGGCCCTAAATTAGGGACAGGTGACTGCTTATAACGCTCCGAGTTGTTCATGGTGATTGTTAACCCGCAAATAAACAGTTTCTTCGTAGAAGATGTTCAATCTTCTTTCGTCAGACGAAGTGAAAGTTCAGTTCAACACCCATTGTTCCAGAATAATCTTTTTTGGAAATAACGTACAAAATTCATCAACATTATGTTTTCCCCGAAAGGCTGCTTTGTTCATATAATTATGTAATTATTTTTCCTCGCAAAATAATACCTTTAACCTAAAGAAATCTAAAGAGTTTGTTACATTTATACAACGTTCTTTCACTTGTATATTGTAAGTTTCTCAAGGTCTTTATTCTTGCTGGATATAAAACGAACACATTGCGTACACGTATTTTACGTCCAGCAATCCTACATCGCCTACACAAAGGCGTGATTCTTTTCTTAAGCACGCAGTGACTTGGCAAATTTGTTAGAGAAAGCAGGTATAATTAGCAAAAACCAGTGTCTTTCAATTTAGTTATTACTGCATTATGTAAACTCATTAGCGACATTCACACAACGCGCTTTAGTATGCATTTATTTAGGTGTTTCAGTTTCACGTTCGTAGGCATGCAAGTACATTTTTTGGATGCCTACAGGTTATTACAAACCGTGTCTTTCATTTTACTTTCCATATGGTTGTTGCTTGAAAAACAACATATATTTTTCTGGGATGGGACATTCCATATGGTTGCTACTTGAAAAACAACATATATTTTTCTGGGATGGGACAGAAGTGTTTCAGGTTTTGAGCTACACATAACGTTGAGCTTGTGCTTATGTGTGGGACACGTGCCGGCATCAACTGGGTACCGGGATTACGTGGAACACACGAGACAGTTGACGATTTGGTTCAGAGCCACACTACGTTATCAAATCAACAGAGGTCGATTAACGTGCTGTTTGGGTGCTGGAAGTAAATTAGCGTGTTATTCGCCAATATTGAGAGAGTACCGTGGTACTCTTCATAGATAATTTATGCTATGCATCTTTCTGCATGACAAGATCTTTGTGAGTGGGAAATAAAACGAGTGATTCGAGAGTATACATTTATTTACATACAAAACATTGCATTTATTCGCGTCATTCACGACCACACTTAGCAACAGTCTGGTGCATACTAAGTGGAATGAATACAAATTTTGAAGATGACAATCCGATTTTTGGCGTAAATGTGACAGGGAAGGTAAGTCAGATAATATCCGAAAACTTTCATCGTCCTGGAGCGGGACTCGAACCCGTGTCTCCCAGAAAACGTCCGGGTATGCTAACCACTACACCACCCAGAACGACCAAGTTTCAAGTTTCCGATCAATTTGAATATAACCATCACAGAATTCGCTAGTCGTAGCAACCGGCATTCATGTTCAAAATTTGCATTATATGGCGTAATCCCGTATTTCTTTCATGATTTATCTGCTTCTCCGGGCAATCACGGGATAGGATTCTTAACCTCCAGACTAGCTAAACATGAATGCCGGTTGCTTCGACTAGCGAATTCTGTGATGGTTATATTCAAATTGATCGGAAACTTGAAACTTGGTCGTTCTGGGTGGTGTAGTGATTAGCATACCCGGGCGTTTTCTGGGAGACGCGGGTTCAAGTCCCGCTCCAGGACATTGAAAAATTTCAAGTTTTCGGATATTATCTGACTTACCATCCTTGTCACATTTACGCCAAAAACCGGATTGTCATCTTCAAAATTTGTATTATATGGCGTAATCCCGTATTTCTTTCATGAAGTGGAATTAAATCATAACAACAAACAACTAGGTTTATTAATTCCTGACATTGGGCTGTACTGTACTTACGTGGATGGATAAATGAATGTTATTGTCGTAAAACGAATGAAAAAAGATATGTGAGTCATAAAAATAAATATTCACTAAACTATGGCGGCGGCAATAGCAATTATTTCTGCCGTTTAGTTTATCAAAAACGATATTTATTGTTATTATTATATAGATTTAGACGAACGCAAGAAACGACCCTGACACCGATGAAATGTGAGTAGATTTAGCTTGCGCATGCGCACATGGATTTTTGCTATTTCAGGGATTTTACTCTGATCATGATGTCTTCCTCTCTTGTCATTTTCCCTATTCATGAGTTCCTCTTCTTATCTCTCCTGGTTACACCAAGCATGCATCTCTCCATGCTGATTTCAGTTGTCTGCAGTCTTTGCATGTCTTTTGTAGTTACGGTCCAGATCTCTGCTCCATACGTAAGCACCGGAAGGATGCATTGATTAAACACTTTTCTTTTAAGAAATAATGGCATATTGCTCTTAAAAATTGTACTGTTTCTTCCAAAAGCTCTCCAACCAAATTTTATACGTCGATTAATTTCTTTAACAATGTGACCTTTGCTTGATATCAAAGGTAAATAAATGTAGGTATCGGTTATCTCGAGTTTTCCCCCATCAATCGACAAATCTTCATTTCGCAAAAAAGCATTGTGCATCAGTTTTGTCTTCTGAAAGTTCATTTTTAATCCCAAAAGTCCATGTGCGCATGTTTTAATCCAAAGAGTCCGTGTGCGCACGCGAAAGATAAAATCTGACCTCAAGATGGAAAGAAAAGCCGAATCGCAAATGTGTTAGAGAGAGAAATTTGTAACTTTTGGTTTAGGATATTTGCAGATTACACTCTATCATGTTATACATCATTTAAAGCTCTCATCAATAGTGGGTAACCACCCTCGAGAAAAAGGCAAATTTCGCGACGACGCTCTGGTTTCATAGCATCAAAAATGCAATTTTGTAATGGCTTTTATCGCAGCATCAGGTAATCGAAACTTGTGCAGATTGCAATGAGATATTTTTATGTATATATTTGTTATGTGTGATATTTTTATGTATATGGGATGCAAGGTCAGGTGATGCGTAACATATCATAGCCTCTCCTTGGCAAACGTAAACCCCGCCTTCTCGTGGTGCATCTTGTTCCCAATAAAGGGGCTCTGATGACCGTCACATAGCGTTATAACTATACCTCTGGGATGAGAGGAAATGCTATCCCACACTCACCAACCAGCTTGGCCAACGTGGTGAGTGATGACCAAGCCCCCAAAAGATGATTTTACAACCCAAATCTTGGCCCTCAGTCTCCGGCACCTGGAATGTCCCTGGCCAAGGTAGCGGCCAGTGCGACATGAAGGCAGACGGTGCTAAGAATCACCGGAGGACATGACTAGGCTGATATCTGTTACTGACCTTGGCTACGTTTAATGGACGCTCGCGATTCAAGGCTTCCCGAATTGGAGGCGGAACTAGAAAGAATCCTGTGGGACATCACTGGGCTAAGTGAGGAAAGAAGATCTCATTGAACTGAAAAGTGGACATCTCTTCTACTATCGTGGGACAGATACTGGCAGAACAAATGGTGTAGGATTTATAATAAACAAGAGCATGAAGGATAAAGTTCTAGAAGTTGACAGTTCCTCAGACAGAGCTGCGCGACTCATTATTAAACTTTCAAAAAAAAAAAAATACCAGGCTCAGATTATTCACCACAAGTCATACTGAGGAAGAAGTTGAAGAATTTTACGAAGAAATTCAGCATTTAAATAGTAAAGGCAAGCAGCATTTGAATATCATTATGGGTGATTTCAATGCATAAATAGGGCAACAGCAACAGAATTAAACTTCGGTAGGTAACTTCGGACATGGTAATAAAAACTAGGGTGGAAATACTCTCGTAGAGTTTGCAGAGGCATAAAGGTTTTTCATCATTAACTTCTTTTTCAAGAAAAAACACACATAGGAAATGGACATGGAAGAATTCAAGTGGAATGACAAGTGAAACTGATTTTATTATGTATAACAAGAAATTTGATATCGAAGACTACGGTGTGCTGAACAGGCTCAACACAGGTAGTGACCATAGAATGGTGAGATGTAAGATGCACGTCAACACTAAACTCGAGCGTGGCAAGCTCGTAAAACAAACAAAATGTATTGACATGGCCAACCTTAAAAATCATCATAACACCTTCAAATTGGAATTGATGAACATATTCTCTGCTTTAGAAGGCCTAACATCGGAAGAAGTGGCAATCTCCGAAGTTAACAAAAAACTAATCAAGACTCTTATGGAAACAGCAATAAAAATCGGTGGTATTAAGAACAAGTTGCACATGAAGAAAATATCAGGAAAAATAAAAATGCTGATGCAAAACAGAAGGGAGTTGAGGACAAATAGAGAAGCTGAAACTTCTAAAGTGGCATATATAAAGCTATGCAAGACAGTAAGAAAATGTATCACTGAAGACGTAAGGAAATTCAATTGTGAATTAGTAAGAAAAGCAATTGAAAACAACCAAAGCATAAAGAGAGCAAGGGGCATCTCAGTTAGGGAAGAAAACAGATTATGGCTCTGAGAAAAGAAGTTTGCATTGTAACAAGAAATAGAGACGAAATTTTGACAAGAATGAAAGACTTCTACTCAAAACCATATGAAAGACATGATACATCTACTCTAGACATTATGAAAGGTAACAGTACCAAAGTTCCACCAGTCCTTCCGGCAGAAATTAAACATGCGATTGAGAACATGAAACGGGGAAAAGCTGTGGAGAAGATGGAATTACAGTAGACATTATACAAGAAGCAAGAGGATTGAAATTAGACTCGCCCAAGTTTTTACTAGATGTCTCAATGAAGGAAAGATTTTCGAGTATCAGATTATGCTACAATGATCCTGTTACATAAAAACGGTGACGCTGAGGATCTCAGGAACTACAGGCCCGTCAGCCACCTATCAGTGGTTTATAAAATCTTCATCAAGGTTCTTTCACATCGCTTGAAGGTAACACTGGACATGACTCAACCGAGAGAGCAAGCTGGATTCAGCAGTGGCTACAGCACTGTAGATCATATCCGTGTGTTAAAAGAAGTAATTGAAAGAACGATGGAATATGAACTCTCATTATGTATGGCTCTTATCAGTTATGAAAAGGCCTTTGATTCCGTGAAGTCGTCAGCAGTTACAATGGCTTTGAAATCCTGTGGTATTGAAGATGCATACATAAATATTATTAGTAACAGCTATGAAAGTGCAAGTGCAAAGGTTCGGTTATTTGAGGATACAGCAACAATAAAAATTGGAATGGGAGTGAGACAAGGTGACACCATATCTCCCAAACTATTTAATGCCACATTGCAAAATGTCTTTCAATCATTAAACTGGAAAAACAAGGAGATAAAGTTTAACGGAGATTATTTAACTCACCTTCGTTTTACTGATGACGCAGTCATTTTCGCAACTACCTCTTTAGAGCTGCAGAGTATGATCCTGGAGCTTGCTGACAAGAGTAAAGAAGTGGGATTAAAAACGCACTTTCAGAAGACAAAACTGATACACAATGCTTTTTCAAGAAATGATGATTTATCGATTGATGGGGAAAAGCTCGAGATAACCGATACCTACATTTACCTTTGATATCAAGCAAAGGTCACATTGATAAAAAATTAATCGACGTACAAAATTTGGTGGGAGAGCTTTTGGAAGAAACAGTACAATTTTTAAGAGCAATATGCCATTATGTCTTAACAGAAAATTGTTTAATCAATGCATCCTTCCGGTGCTTACGTAATGAGCAGACATCTGGACCTTAACTACAAAAGACATACAAAGACTGCAGATAACTGAAAGCAGCATGTAGAGATGCATGCTTGGTGTAACCAGGAGAGATAAGAAGAGGAACTCATGGATAGGGAAAATGACAAGAGAGGAAGATATCATGTTCAGAGTAAAATCCCTGAAATAGCAATGGGCTGGACATGCTGCCAGAAGAACGGACCATCGATGGGCAACCGAAATTCTAGACTGGATTCCAAGGGACAGGAAAAGACCCAGAAGGAGGCCACATGGGAGATGGGTGGATGATATTCGAAAGCATACGGAAGTGACATGGAGGAGACTGGCGCAAGATCAACCGTTGTGGAAGAAACTTGGGGAGACCTTCATCCAGCAGTGGATTCATAATTGTTGTTGATGATGACGATATATAAAACGTGATGAAATATTATTCGGCGATAGTTTTGTAAAATATATTGTTGAGTAACAATGAAAGTAACTATTTTTGCTTCACTTTATTAGGGAAGCATTCAAAAATCAGATTTCAACAATGATTTTAACTTCTTCCGTTACCCGTTTCCGTTACATAGATTTTTTTGCATATAATTTATTTTACTGCTGTCGGGAAAGATGCATAGTATCGAGAAAGGTTGGACGCGGAAGCATCGGGGACAGAAATTTGTGCCGTTCAAGGCGAGGAAACAGTGGACAGCTGCATTGCACGAAAATGGATACTGGATTTCAATGCTGGAGAGACCAGTTTCGTAGACATGCCGATGTTAGAGCGCTCAAATGACGATTTTCATAATTGATAGATTTTGTCAAATTTTTCTCTGAAACTGTTGGTTTAAAATTCTGTTGCTCCGCCTGAACAAAACAGTTGGTCGTATACTCCGCTGCGAAGGTCACAGTAAATAGTGTGTTTATGAAGAAAGGAGCAAAAATTGGCTGATGACTATCATTGTCTAGTATCCAACGTTTTCGTACTATCAAAACAAGATATCAACTAAACAGAATGCTAAAGAGATCATATATCATTAAGTCAACAATTTATGACAGCTAAGAGGAAGAAAAAGGTTCTCATCGTAGTATCTTCAAAGGAAAACTCATTTTTAGTAGCTCCGTAAAAAAATTTAACAGAAACGGAAAAAAAAATATGCGTTACACAAAGGAAACGCTCACTTGAAACAAGACTTGCACAGCAAAAATCGAACGAAGGGAAAAACAGAGTGCTCTGTTTTTTTTTATTTATTACATCTCTCCTTCGCTTTCATGTGTTTCAGTGTCTCTGACTTTAGTACGTAGGACTACCTAGAAACTGATACATCCCAACTTTTCCGCCCTTGTGTTAAATCCCTCCCGCATCTTCTTTTGCACCCACGTATATACACGCTCCACCCGAAGATGTCAGATTGACAAATTATTAGAAGCAGCAGACAATTTGTCTGTGACAACGGGTGCTGTGATGGGCAACAATGCTGCATTATAGACCAACTTCGTTATCGTTTTATCATTTTTCAAATCCTTTTGTATCTTTACTGAAAATAAAATATCCCAACTTAACTTTCTCCTTTCAGAGCGTGAAACAAGTTAAAAACATTTTTGGAGGATAGTTAAACAAAATCTAATAGCGCAGACTGAAAAAAAAAAAACAAATATCATTTCTGGAAACTGTAACCTTTCTGGTACTTTAGAAATGTACATAGCGTTTCTAAAGTGTAAAATTGTGCAGTTTAACCTCGGTTATACGTTTTACGGTTAAACGTTTTTCATTTTTATACGAAATGCCGCTCTAGTCCCGATATTGTACAGTAGTTTCTATTGCTCTCCCAATTCGTTTATACATAATTTATTTATACGTTTTTTTGCGATTATACATTAAATTTAGAATTTGAAATTTACCAAAAATACACGATCCTTTGATTCTTTTATACGTAATCCGGTATGTTACTCCTTTGAGAGAATTGAAACAGCTTTTCTTTGCAGCCGCAAAATAGATGATGCAAATAAGTAAATATTTTCACAGTTCTCATTTTGTTCTGAATTCAAGAAATTTGAAACAAGTAAAGATTGGAGAATATTTTACTTCACTAACGCTAAATCAACTAGTGGACGATCTGTTTTTAAAAGAGCGATTCTGATGGGTAAAGAATGTGTAATATGGGTATTGAATAAAAAACAAAATGGTATTTGGTTTTGCTGTCTAGTGTTTCAAAGTTCAGGACCTTTCTTTACATATATTGAAACATTATATAGTAGGAAACTTATTAAACCTAATTTTTATAATAAAATTTTAATAAGAAAATTAGTGCAAAATTCAAAATAGACATAGGCTTAAGGTAGTAAACAAAATATGTATGTATGTATGTATCAGTGGCGTCGCGTGCCCATTTAGGTTGGGTGTGTGCTGTTATGGGGGAAAAAACACGCAAAAATTTTATTATATGTATCAAGAGCTGCAAAATGCACGCATTGATTTTCAACATACGAAAGCATTTCTTTTATTTAGTGGTCGTCTAATTGCTTATGGTAAAGATCTTTACATACACTCCATTGTAAGAAAAATCTGAATTTTCTCTACATATACTAGAGAGATGAACAAATTTTTGGTATTTTTGTTACGAGTTTTAAATACAGGACGAGCCTTACCTTGTTTAACCCGCTTTACACAATCAGCAAAAGCTCTGGCAGAAAATGAGGCACTTAGTACATCGTCAACATTGTTCCCCATCCTAAATGGATATCAAAATTCAAATTGTATATTTAAATCCGTGCTCATAAACACATCGATTTACACAGTGGCCAAAATAACAGAAAAACAGTAACTCGTAGCAGAACGTTGAATTGTTGTGTCAATGACTCCACGCTATTCCAAACGCAAACAAATATGACCAGTTGCGCATTTTAAGGGAGCACATGCTGGCAAGTTTAGCCTCTGCGTTGAAACTACAAGGAAATGAAAACATGACCTGTAGCGCCATCTGCAGAGCTTTATGTTACAGTTGCTTTAGCGACCTGGGGTGTCCGCTGGTAAAATAGCACTCCTTCTGCTGCAAATATTACTTACTACGTTTTGTTTACTGAACGAAGTAACGAACCTTCTTCTCTTCATGAAAATATTTCACAAGGAAATTAATTTTAGCCACACACGCAAAGCCTTAGGACAAACTTCGGCAAGTCTTATTAGAAATACATAAAAAACCCCTTCCAGAAAGCTAATATAGCAGCAACTCGTACCACAACGTTGAATTGCAATGCTCCGTGGGACTGCAAGCGGTGCTCCTTTTGGCTGGCACACCCTGAGAGTTCCGCTGTTACGTTTGAAACCAGAGGGAAATAAGAACGTGACCTGCAGCGCCGTCTGGGAAGCGCTTGTGCCACAGTTGCTTGAACATCGTCGGATGTGCGGACGCGAAACAGCACACCCGACGATCTTAGGCCGAATGATAAATGTTTACTGAACGAAAATTTTCTTCCTAATGAAAACATCTGGGAGAAATTAATTTTAACCACCAATCGAAGCCTTAGGACGAACTCTTGCGAGTTTTATTAGAAATAAATCCGATGAAATAATATTTATAAAATAGGCTAAATTGCTACTCTGTGTGGATGTGCGCCACAAACCTACCACACCCCGAATATTCACTCTTGGGATGTATGCATATCTTACATCATAAGCTAGCGTAATTTGAAATTACGAGTTTTTCCTCCTTTCTGTTCCTTTTTTTTAGAGGGATTCAAAATTTTAAAACAGTACGTAACAGTTTGAAATTTTGCTTATATGTTTCTTAAAGACATTCCGTAGAAAAACGTATAAATGAAGTTCCACTGTATAACTTTGCCGAGCATTATATACTGAACTAACGAGGGTGTTCGGAACGTAATACTTCCATATTTATATACAAGCCCAGTGGCTAGGTATCAAATTGAAACAAAACACAAAGCTCAAAATTTCTACTTTAATTCACATATTTTTTTTTCTACATAGTTCTCCTCACGATCGGAACAGATACGCCATTGTTTAACAAGTTTTTTAAATCCGTCTCTGTAAAAATTTTCAGATTGTTCTCGGAACCACTCATTCGTAGCGGCTAGAACATCTTCGTCACAGGTAAGCCGAATTCCTTTCAGATGTCTCTTGAGAGCAGAAACAACCAGAAATCGGACGGCGCCAAATCTGTGCTGTAGGTAGGGTGTTCTAGAACTTCAAACCAGATTTTTTTATGGCCTCTGAAGTGGGAGCACCGACATGAGGTTTGGTGTCGCAGAATAATTGGTTTTTCCCCTCCACGCACGCAGTTTATTCTTTGCTTTAACTTTTTTAAGGTATGCATCTATCTCTCGGAGTAGATACTAGTGCCTTTGCCCATGTACTCCAGATAAATGATGCCCCTGCAGCCCCAAAACACAATCAGAATGCATTTACCGGATAAATTTGAGTTTAGAATTTTTTCGCTCGAGGAGAAGATGGGTGTCGGTATTCCAGAGATTAATTTTCTATTTCTGGGTCATAATGGTGAACCCAAATTTCATCACCAGTCAAAATGCTTTGGAGAAAATCACTTCCATGTTTTTTCATAGCGAGCAAGCAACCTTTGGCATGTTTCAAGTCTTGATTTCTTCATTACAGTCGTTTGGTGACCCGGTACCCAACGAACATACACTTTATTGTGTCCTGAAACTTATACTTTGCCATTGACGCTATCTAAACCAATGTTAGGCTTACCTGCTGCGGTTCCCTGAGTTATTCTTCAATTTTCTCTGATGACGTCATCCGCGTTTCACCTGCTGAAATCGCATGTTGCAATTACGAGATTCCCACTCTGCGGCTGATCCTTTACGGCCAACATTTCTCCACTGTCCTTTGATTTTCTTACTCATCGATGAAGAGTAAACGGTGTTTATGTACCAAGTTTCAGTACCATCAACATCCACTAATCTAGCGTGAATTTCTTTGGCAGGTACATTTTCCTGAGTTAAAAACTCGACGACTGATCGTTGTTTGAGACCCGTCGACATAGGTGGAAAAGTACTATCCGTTTCAAACACAAATTAATTACAACAAATAAATGTACGGAGTTTTATTACGCAATAAAATGAAGCTAATGGCACAAAGTATAGTCTGCCGTCTGACTGGTTACTCGGGAGCAAGTCATGCGCGAAACAATTGTGCGGAGGCGTTACTTATTCGTACTTATGCGCAGCGATGAATTTAAACATGTGAATAAGTTAACTTCGTTAAAAAAGATGTATGAATAAAACGCACGCTTAACACAACCCATGTGTGAAATGCCATTTAAATGTAAAATATCTTCAGTACAGGGTAACAGTAATAATAAATTCAAAGTTGATTGTTAGGCATTACAAATGTGAAAATTCATAAATGAAGTGTAAAGATTTTATTTCAATTCGGGGTTTAACAACCATCATGAGCAACTCGTAAGGTTATAAGGCCATCTCTAATTTAGAACCATTGGTTTCAGGTATAGGGCAGAGTCGGTCTCACCACCAACACCTCATGTGTGTGTCTTGAGTTCGGGCCGATCTCGAACCAATTGTTAGATAACCGCGCCTTAAACCACTCAGCTACCAGGGCAGCTGAAAAAATTTCACTGCATTGCTATTCAATAATACTTAAGCATGATTAGCGCCCCGTTTGGGTAAGGCCGTTATTTTGAATGTTCCTTCTCCACTGTTCTGTTTTGAGTCAGCTAACTCTTCAATTCCTTCCCACTGCTACTTACACAGTACGTCCATTTCACTGTACGTCTGGTCCGCTAAGCACGTATCTCCACATCCAAAATTCTATGCCTACGTATCCTTCGTCCATCCTCAAAATATGACCATACCAGCACAATCTTTCCTTCTCCGAGCAGAAATAGTAGACGTTATTTGCCAACGCGCTGGCGCCGATGAAACGAGCCCTCGTGGATAAGAAGAAAGGCATAAATTAAATGAGTCTTCGTGTGGAAGAGAGGCACAAATTAAACGAGTACTCGTGGAGGAGAAGAGAGGCGTAAATTAAACGAGTACTCGTGGAGGAGAAGAGAGGCGTAAATTAAACGAGTAGTCGTGGAAGAGAGGAGAGGAGTAAATTAAACGAGTGGTCGTGGAGGAGAAGAGAGGTATAAATTAAACGAGCTTTCGTAGGGGAGAAGTGAGGCGTAAATTAAATGAGCTCTCGTGGAGGAGAAGAGAAGTTTAAATTAAACGAGCTTTCGTGGAGAAGAGAGGCGTAAATTAAAAGAGTGATCATGGAGGTGAAGAGAGGCGTAAATTAAATGAGTGGTCGTGAAGGAGAAGAGAGGCGTAAATTAAACGAGTTCTCGTGGGAGGAGAAGAGAGGCGTAAATTAAACGAGCTCTCGTGGTGGAGAAGAGGCGTAAATTAAACGAGCTCTCGTGTAGGAGAAGAGAAGCGTAAATTCTGCTTATTCGTTTCAATAGGATTCTTTTTTTTTTCTGAATTTTTACTTTGGGTTTATTTCACTAAAAAAATAATAAATAAAATGGACGAAGTACGCGAATTTATGCTTTTATTACGGAATGTTGGAAAATATGCATGTATTTACATATAAAATTTTCGATAACATTTGTTTTTATGTGAAAATGTTTACTTACCTAAAAATCCGTTGCCTACTCACAACATAGAACGTTTTAATATTATTTCAAAAATCACAACGTAACAGCTACAAATATTTCATCATATAGACATGTAAATATTTTCAGATCTGTTCCTTGTAAACTCAATTAGAATTAATCTAGGAAACATTTTGTTTTCTGGCAAAATAAAAACCTGATGGTACAATTTTTGTTTCCCAACGAAATAAAAAACAATAAAAAACTAATACATAATTAGGAGTACACCAGGAAACAGAAAAGCATATCACATCTAACTCTGGCACAGCTGAATTGTTAAAGATTACAAACTGCTATTTATCACCACGGTCATTTCTATCAAAATAGAAACGCTGTTATCGACTGGAGGATTTTGGTTAGAAGCATCTCAAAGTATGGTGTGATTTCTAGCCACCCTCTGCTGCCATGCTGCGGCTGGCTTTACAGCTTAGTTATTAATAAATAGATGAACCTCCTGAAGAATTAAGTGCACTCGGGTATCGGTCACTTGACAAAAATATTTCTTCACTGAAAATCACTAGACCGAAAAGTACATTTGACTAAAGGGTCACTTGATGGAAATGTTCATTTGACTGAAGAGTCACTGGATAGGAAGGTACATTTCACCGAAAGATCTGTAGCGTTCTTTACTACACTATCTACCAACAAGTAATTGGACAGCCCTGCAATCAACGATATCTGCGGTCCTGATACACGTCACGGCCGCCGCCGTTAAACAACGTGTGGGAAACAACAACGCAACCAGTCGCACGCAAGATGCCACGCAGTTCGGAGCTCTCTGATTTCGAGAAAGGTGTAATCGTCGGGTATTACAGAAATGGTCGATCCATACGTGACATATCCAGCGAGTTGCAGTATCCAAAATCGACAGTGGCCTAAGTGATTGGCAAGTGGAAGATGAGAGGCGACTGTCGGACTGTGCCCCGATCCGGCAGACCCACAAAACTGGGAGTTAGAGACCGACGGGTGCTGGCCAGAGAAATTCGGAAGAACCGCACCAAATAGATTGGCCACATCCGCGAGGAGTTTCAACAGGCATGCGGGAGTGTTTTTCGATGAATACCATCCGTAAGGAAGCCCATCTGCTCGGTTATCATGGACGTGCTGCCGCCCACAAGCCTTTGATCACCAAATCCAATAGCGCTGTTCGGCTAACGTGGTGCAAAGAACGTCGACAGTGGACCGTTGAACAGTGGAAACAGGTTCTCTGGAGCGACGAATCAAGGTTCACCCTCTACCGTTCGGATGGCAGGGTCTGGGTTTGGCGTCTGCCTGGAGAACGCCTCTTGCCGGAATGTATTGTGCCAACTGTGAAGTTCGGCGGCGGCGGAATTATGCTATGGGGGTGTTTCTCCTGGTATGGCACGGGACCCTTGGGCGCAATTCCTGGTAGACTCAACGCCGAGACCTAGTGCACCATTTTGGATGGCCATGCGCTTCCTACGTTGTGGCAGTTTTACGGGGTGGACCCATGTTACTTTCAGGATGGCAATGCCACCTGTCATGTTGCGAGGTCCACCATGGCTTGTTGTGGTGACAATGGGGTTAATCGAATGGACTGGCCTGCGCAGAGCCCAGACCTTAACCCTATCGAGTACCTCTGGGAAGAGTTGGAGCGTCGACTTAAGGGGTGCCCCCACCGCCCGAAATCGGCGAAAGAACTGACCTATCTTCTGCAAGCCGAGTGGTGGAAAATACCGCTAGCCGTTGTACAACGCCTGGTTGAGTGTATGCCCCGGAGGGTTGCAGCTGTAATCGCCGCTCGTGGAGGCTCCACCAACTATTGAAGGTGAATAAACTTCGTTTTCCTTTGCTATCACAGGTGTCCAATTACTTGTTGGTAGATAGTGTATTTGAAACGTGTATATGTAGCTTTTGAAAATGCTACGTAACCTTTATTATTTTTATTCATTCACTCGAACTGACACAAAGTCACTCGAATAAAATTCCAGAAAGATTTACTCACAGTTCGCTTTTTATTCCATCAATATCGCATGACCACTTCACTCTGATGTTCCAACACCCGTGAAAAACTAATTCGTAATATCACCAATATTTGAAAGCTGATTAATGTAAGTTAGTAAGCAAAAAGCTTGATTAAATAAACTCCAACAATACAACTCAAACACGTAGACTTCAGGTAAACACCGCTTCAGGGTAACGCAGCTTCCACAATTACGACTCAGCAGCATCACTGTTTTACCTGCTAATGTTACTCCAACATTATATCTCTCGTTTTCATCGGTCAACACGCCTACGTCACGCACTCTGGCCTTAAGACTGTGGCCACAAAACATTCCGTGAGTGAAAAAATATAACGTTAAAGTTGAAAATGCTAAAGAAGAATGAACTCAGCATTTACAGAGAAAAAACTAAAAATGAAAGTTAAATTAGAGTATACGTCATATCATATCCTTTTAATTTTTTTTACTCACATAAATGGCCTTTATTGGTGTTCCAAAAATTGCATAAACATGCTATACTGTGCTTCAAATGAATCAAAGACAATCACATACTCAACAGTTACAATACTGAACTTCTGTCAACTTAGGTTCGACTTGTTTACATTCAACAACAATTTGCTGCAGTACTATACATATTATTCCGAGATTGGGATCTGGAATAATTAATTAACCAAGCGATGAGCATAATGGGTGTAATTAAATTATATCAATAATTTGGTTAAGGATTTGGCCAATTGCAAAACTAATTAGGTTATTACTATGCTTAATTGGAGAAGACAGTTAATAGGCCTTTCCGAAAGTAGAACAATGGAGAGATAAGGGTTCGTGAGAAGCCCACCCATTGTTCCTAGACGGAGAACGGGACCACACACAGTCCTCGAATTTGGCACTGAAGGCCAAATACACTGAAGGCCAAATACACTGCTGGCCACCCAAAATGCAACACGAAGAAGGACACGAGATAGCAAAGCCAGATTTACTGGACACATAACAACAGATACAAAAATGAAACGATTGAGCTTACAGGCCCGTGCGACTTGCGGAACAGGCAGAAATCAATAGTTCGTGTGGCCCCCATGGCTGGCAATAACGGACGCTACACGCCGCAGCATTGAACGAAAGAGGCTTTGGATGTGGGCTTGGGGTATGTCGGTCCAGGCTGCTTCCACACATTGCCAAGTTCATCAGGCGAAGCCGCGGGTGGTGCTTGTCGGACCACTCGGTTTCCTATCAGCGACCAGACGTGTTCGATGGTCTACATATCGGGAGAACAGGCAGGCCACGGCAACAGTGACACTTCTTGGGCCGTGAAGAATTGTTGTGCGATGCGTGCCACGTGCGGGCGCGCATAGTCCTGTTGAAACGTGGCCGCTGGCAGGTAGTGCAGGTAAGCGAGGACTACAGGCTCCAGAACGTCGGAGATGTAGCGGTAGCTGTTGAGTGTACCGGCGATGCCTACCAGAGGGGTGCGGGTTTCATATCGATTGCGCCCCAAACCATAACGCCAGGCGACGGACCGGTATGGCGATGCATAATGCAAGCGGCATACAGTCCCTCCCCGCGGTGTCGCCACACGTGGATCCGACCATCGTGGTGCTGCAGGCAGAAGCGGGATTCGTCGGAGAAGACAATGTCGTGCCATTCCGCAGTCCAGGTGCGGCGTTCAACGGCGCACTACCGCAGCACTCGCCGGTGGTGTAACGCCAATGGTAATCGGAGCAATGGGCGCCGTGCGACAAGTCCCCGCTCCTGCAGACGACGTCGAACGGTACGTGCTGACACGTTGTTGCGCAAAACACTCTAATTCCTACGTTCGTGATGTGACGGTGCGAGTCGTCAATGCCCGCCGCACTACATGCCGGTCCTCTCTCGTTCGGTGGTGTGCCACGGCTGCGGCAATCGCTCACTTCGGTCCGTCCGTCTCTCCTGCACCCACTGAATCTATACTCGTCTCACTGTGGCTGGATGTCGTTCCACACGGGCGCCGATGTCTCGGTACGATAAACCGCTGTTGCGATAAGCCATTATTTGTCCTCTGGCGAACTCCGAAACGTGCTGGAATGACTGCCGTAGTCTGCGATGAGGCATCAGGAAGCTTTCCACGCATAGGTCCGGCAGCGCAACACACATCCACTACTTACACCCCGCTTTCTGGGCACCCTTCTTATAGTGCTTCTCGGTGGCGTGCCGGGCGCACATGAGTTGCATATGTCCTGCAATGCTAATCGTTTGCATGTCCTTTCGCGGGCGACGCATGCTGCGAATTTCAGGCCAGTCGGATGCGTCCTTCTTGGTGTTGCATTTTGGGTGGCCAACAGTGTAAATATATGTCGTCGTGAAGCATTAATTTTCGAAAAGAGATTAGCGGGTGCCAGAATAAAAGTTGTTGAGGTCGAAAAGGCAAGTTCGGCCTTTGAGTCCGTGGCAGACAAGCAGAAGTGTTGTGACGTACCTGCCAGCAGGACGCACACGACATAAAGGCAGATAGGAATCAGAATAAACGTCTGCGTAGCTCAGTTGGTAGAGCGACTTGTTCTGGAATAAGCGGCCTCGGGTTCAAATCCCGGCGTAGACCAAAAATGACGGAGAAATTTACTTCGTTATAGTGTTGTGTACAGAGACAATTGACGAAAACCATATAACTCCTAGAATGCCTGGCAACAGACGCGGAGAAAGGTGCAGATGATTTTGAAAGCAGTCGAATTCCCTTTCTATGTAGGGTAAAAGCGGCAAGGTGGCAGCGGAAAAACTCTGTTTTCGGTCCGCGGGTTGTAAGACCGCAGAGAGGTAGTTTTCCGTGAAGGAAATAAAAACAGCCGTGATGGCTGATAACTTGGTTAGCATCTGTCAGTCTACCATCTACCAAATATCAAATTCCAGTTTCCAGACGGAGTGGATGCTTCGTCATATAGCTTAGAAATAGGTAGTTGTAACTCCGACTGAGTACGTAACTATGGTTGCCTACGAATGACCAAGTAATGCGAGTTGCCTTTCAATTTAGAAGAGCGGAGGTCTTATGTTTGGTGCTACAGGCGGGTAGGAGTTCTACTAGCACACCCGAAATTTTACTGAGTCGTAAACATGCATCGCAAAACAAGCCATTAAGTAAAGAAATGCGTGTAACACGACGCTAACATTCGATTTAGTTTGGATATTGCACGCCCCGAGGAAAGGATTTAAAAAGCGATTTTTCCGTAGATTGAGCAAGCACAGTCCGGCAAAGAAGGAGTATCCCCTTCACCTGAAGGTGTACGGGTGTGCATCTTCGTGGTGGTAGTGGGAGATACTCCTTTTGACTCCGTGACACAACGAAGCTGCTCAAGCTGTTCACTTCGAATAATCTTCTGACTCCGTGATACCACGAAGCTGTTCAAGCTGTTCACTTGGGATAATCTTCTGACTCCGTGACACCCCGAAGCTGCTCAAGCTGTTCACTTGGGATAATCTTCTGACCCCGTGACACCACGAAGTTGCTCAAGCTCTTCACTTGGGTTAACCTTCTGACTCCGTGACACCACGAAGCTGCTCAGGCTGTTTACTTGGGGTAATCTTCTGACTCCGTGACACCAGGAAGCTGCTGAAGCTGTTCACTTGGGGTAATCTTCTGACTCCGTGACACCGCGAAGCTACTCAAGCTGTTCACTTGGGATAATCTTTTGATTCCGTGACACCACGAAGCTGCTCAAGCTGTTCACTTGGGATAATCTTCTGACCCAGTGACACCACGAAGCTGCTCAAACTGTTCACTTGGGACAATCTTCGGACACCGTGACACCACGAAGCTGCTCAAGCTATTCACTTGGGATAATCGTCTGACTCCGCGACACCACGAAGCTGCTGAAGCTGTTCACTTGGGATAATCTTTTGACTCAGTGACACCACGAAGCTGCTCAAGCTGTTCACTTGGGATAATCTTCTGACCCCGTGACACCACGAAGCTGCTCAAGCTGTTCACTTGGGATAATCTTTTGATTCCGTGACACCACGAAGCTGCTCAATCTGTTCACTTGGGATTATCTTCTGACCCCGTTACACCCCGAAGTTACTCAAGCTGTTTACTTGGGATAATCTTTTGACTCCGTAACACCACGAAGCTGCTCAAGCTGTTCACTTGGGATAATCTTCTGACCCCGTGATACCACGAAGCTGCTCAAGCTGTTCACTTGGGATAATCTTCTGACTCCGCGACACCACGAAGCTGCTCAAGCTGTTAACGTGGGGTAATCTTCTGACTCCGTGACACCCCGAAGCTACTCAAACTGTTCATTTGGGATAATCTTTTGACTCCGTGACACCACGAAGCTGCTGAAGCTGTTCACTTGGGATAATCTTCTAACTCCGTGACACCACGAAGCTGCTGAAGCTGTTCACTTTGGATAATCTTCTGACACCGTGACATCAAGAAGCTGCTGAAGCTGTTCATTTGGGATAATCTTCTGACTCCGTGACACCACGAAGCTGCTCAAGCTGTTCACTTGGGATAATCTTCTGACCCCGTGACACCACGAAGCTGCTCAAGCTGTTCACTTGGGATAATCTTCTGACCCCGTGACACCAGGAAGCTGCTGAAGCTGTTAACTTGGGATAATCTTCTGACTCCGTGACACCACGAAGCTGCTCAAGCTGTTAACGTGGGGTAATCTTCTGACTCCGTGACACCACGAAGCTGCTCAATCTGTTCACTTGGGATTATCTTCTGACCCCGTGACACCACGAAGCTGCTCACGCTGTTCACTTGGGATAATTTTCTGACCCCGTGACACCACGAAGCTGCTCAAGCTGTTCACTTGGGATAATTTTTTGATTCCGTGACACCACGAAGCTGCTCAATCTGTTCACTTGGGATTATCTTCTGACCCCGTGACACCCCGAAGCTACTCAAGCTGTTTACTTGGGATAATCTTTTGACTCCGTGACACCACGAAGCTGCTCAAGCTGCTCACTTGGGATAATCTTCTGACCCCGTGACACCAGGAAGCTGCTGAAGCTGTTAACTTGGGATAATCTTCTGACTCCGTGACACCACGAAGCTGCTCAAGCTGTTAACGTGGGGTAATCTTCTGACTCCGTGACACCCCGAAGCTACTCAAACTGTTCATTTGGGATAATCTTTTGACTCCGTGACACCACGAAGCTGCTGAAGCTGTTCACTTGGGATAATCTTCTAACTCCGTGACACCACGAAGCTGCTGAAGCTGTTCACTTTGGATAATCTTCTGACACCGTGACATCAAGAAGCTGCTGAAGCTGTTCATTTGGGATAATCTTCTGACTCCGTGACACCACGAAGCTGCTGAAGCTGTTCACTTGGGATAATCTTCTGACTCCGTGACACCACGAAGCTGCTCAAGCTGTTCACTTGGGATAATCTTCTGACACCGTGACATCACGAAGCTGCTGAAGCTGTTCATTTGGGATAATCTTCTGACTCCGTGACACCACGAAGCTGCTGAAGCTGTTCACTTGGGATAATCTTCTGACTCCGTGACACCACGAAGCTGCTCAAGCTGTTCACTTGGGATAATCTTTTGACTCCGTGACACCACGAAGCTGCTCAAGCTGTTCATTTGGGATAATCTTTTGACTCCGTGACACCACGAAGCTTCTAGGAAAGAAGAACAGGACGGTCACTGATGATCAAAACGTTGTGTCTTCCTCCATCCACTTACGCACGGGTCCGGCTGTCTGAGAAGAAAAGAAAACAAAGGCGAGTGAGCTCCTGTAAGGTGGGGAGCGCCAACTTTCGGTTGTCATACAGGTGAAGGTCTCCCACAGTCAATTAAGCGCTCTGTGGTTTTGCTTCGCAAAAATGTGATATCGATTGGACAAATTTGTGTGTGGTAAAAGTGTGTGTGCTTCATGGTGGTCGTTAATTAAATCACAACATCGGTTGTACGACTGCTCAAAGGGCACTCGGCTCCTTACTCATATGTAAGTACTATTTTCATTGATTGCGTCGACGTTACGCACAGGCATCATTAAACTTATCATCAGAACTCAGGAATTTGATAGGCTTAATAAGACTGCGCATGATTACGTGTTCACCATCGTAGGCATTTGGCACCCGACGTTCTGTGCAAGTTGGGGCATTAGATATTTGACGCATCGCCCAATGACACAAAAGTCATATAATTTACCCAGATTTACGCTAAATGTTTGTGTTGTTGCTTTTCTGATTAAATGTGTTTGTGAGTGTAAGCAAATGTTTTTCTGTTGCTTTATTTTTTCTCATGCCAGACTTTATTGAAAGCCGACCATGAGGGATTAATAAAGAATTGGTAAGGTTTTATGAATTTTTTTCCAGTGTCACATTTTTACACAACTTTTACTCATTTAGTAATTTAAGCCACTTGTTTATTTAGATAAAACTGTCATAAGTACTTAAAAATAAAAGGTTTCAGGTTGAAAAAAAGTAGAACACAAACTGAAATCCATTACAAAGTCCAAGTTCTTATGGATCCAATAAAATTGTACATAAAATTTATTTTAATTATTTTCGATTATTCATCCGTACAGCTCCTTCACATCAACTTCGTGTGTGTGTGTGTTTGTGCGTGCGGCGAGGGAGGGGGGGGGGGTAGAGCCTGACCAGGGAGAACCACCAGGAACTGCATTTGTACGATTAATTTAGAATCACTTCTTTAGGAAGCACTAAAAAGAGTCCCATAGTCAAGTGATTATTTAAAAAATGGAGAAAATAAAAATAAAATGAAAAATAAGTTAGAAAGATAGTCAACAGCTGAAGACCAAGTTGCCACTGGAAAATTAAAGATTCACAACATCAAAGTTTGTTTTTTGATCCTCTTTTAAAATTCAAGTTTTATATTATCAGATCAGATCAGATGTAGAGTATTTTAGGAAGGGAGTGTCTGACCCCAGGTCTTAAACAACCCTTTGAAATAGGAAGTTAGGAGATTTGGGCTAGAATGCCCGATAGGAAAGTGATACGGAAGCGAGGTAGAAAGAGAGAGGAAGACGTCCTTATTTATTACCGGGGGCCAGTGCCCGGGGTCCGACGGCTTAACGTGCCCATCCTACGCACGGCGGATATTTAGTTGTTCGAGCGTTTGTACCTGCCTGGGATCAAACCCGAGGTCTTCTCCGTGGCAGCCACGAACGTTGACCACTAGGCCACCCGCGGCCCAAAGTTTTATATATTTTTTATTTCTTATTATTTATATTATCTTATTCCAGTACTTTATTGAGAACATTATTTCGTTTTCTGTAAACCATTGGTTTTAATGGTATCCATTTCTTAAAAGTTTTATTTACTCCATATTTTCTAACTTCAAATTTTAATACTCGTCGAAAATAAATTACATTTAAATCCTAATTTTATTTGTTCGGCATTTCGATATTTTTTGGTTGTAGGATATTAAGTTTCTATTTTTCCAAAGATTATATTTTGTTATGGCTTTTAAATAGTGTATTGCATTATTTTTTAAATTACTATATTTTAAAGGTGCATGATATAGAATTTGATTATTATTTAAATCTTCTGTTAAATTTAAGTAATTTTTTAACCATGCCCAAATATATTTTTCGAAGTTGCATTCTACAAAAATGTGTTCAGTGTTTTCTAAAAGTCCACAGCATTTACCGTATGGGTCATTTGATAAATGGATTTTATGCAGCCATTCACGATTTCGAACGTTATGTGAAATTTTAAAATTTAAATCGCGAATGTGTGTTCCCAATTTTTTTATATTTGTTGTTTCCAAATAGAATTTATAAGTGGTGTGTTTAGTATGATTTCTAATTTTGTTTAATTTTTTAAATGTACCTCTTTGCCTGGATTGGGAGCTTAATTTATGCATACTTTGCTCCGTAGTATTAGCATATCTGCCTCCTATCCAAAGCCGCCGTGAATAGGACATGCACTAATCCCAAAGTATGTGAAATGACTGCTCGGCATGCATCAGTTTGCTAAGAGCTATGGGATATTGACGTACCAATATCATATACAGTAAAACCTCGAAAATCCGGCATCCAGAAAACCGGCAACTTCAGAAATCCGGCACTTTTCGGATTTCGTTTTCGTGAGAACATCCAATGTTTCACCAATAATCATGGAAATATCCCGATGTACCGTCTCAACAACACATTGCGAGATTATCCGATCTCAGCGTGCGAATTGCCGATAGCCGACTACGTGTAACATTGGGAGGTTTCTCAAATTCCTCAGTTTATTGGGCCGTGCTGAAGTGGCGCGGATCAACAAAGCCACGAATCTGCGTGTACGTTTCAAATGCGTGTCGAACGTGTAATGATCATTACAATCTGTGCTTGGTGGTGGAAGTATGTGGAATCGATTGTGTAATGACATCTTCATCGGCCTTCGTGATGCATCGCGATGTATCGTAGTTTCGTCAGTTGAAAAACCATAACATCGATGTAAATTTCACATCGGGGTTTCGTGATATATCGATACATCGCCCAGCCCTATTGGTTGTTCTGGCTTTTTTCAAGTTTTTGCCTGACCAAAACGATTTTTTCCCCCTGCAAATTGCGAAGAATGCGATCGGCAGCGCGATGCCAGCATATTTATAAGGCGTAGACGAGCAAATTTCCGTTAAAGTGACCTGTTACGCGTAAATACGTGCTTTACATAATGCCCATTACGCACTTTTTGGATAGATTAAGAAATCCGGAATTTTCATAAATCCGGCACTCGTCCGGTCTCGTCGATGCCGGATTTTCGAGGTTTTACTGCATCACGACTATAGAAACCACACCACCACCTTTTATCAGCTTGCTCCAACATTATATCTCAAGTTCTTATCTGTCGACACCCACTCGTCACACACTCTGACTTCAAGACTGTTGTCACAAAACATTCCGTGAGTAAGAAAATAAGCATAACGTTAAGGTTGAAAAGGCTTAAAGAGAATGAACTTAAAATTTACATAGAGAAAGAAACTAAAAATGAAAGGTGAATTAGAGTACACGTCATAGATCTCTTTACCTCAAAGTTCGTTTCATTGAAACATTTAAAGGATAGAAGATGGACCTTTCTGTAAGTTGACACAGAAAATCAAAAAAGGAATTTTTATATGACCCTCCAACCTCTTGATGGGCAGATTATTTGGTGGCAGTTTGCCGATGGCACATGTTCTTTGTTTCTAGTTGTCCACTTGTCTTTTGCAGGTAACTTCGAACAAGTTTGGAAGATGTGAATCCGTTTATTGGTATAAATATGACATGATTGTTAAGTCAGATAATATCAGAAAACTTGAAAATTTCGTTCTCCTGGAGCGGGAATCGAACCCCTGTATAGCGCTTGAGTATGCTAGCCACTACACCCAGTACGACCAAGTTTCAAGTTTCCGATTGATCTGAATATGAATGCCGGTATTAAAATTAAATGGTATTATAGCTGAATATGAATGCCGGTATGAAATTTAAATGGTATTATAGCTGAATATGAATGCCGGTTGCTTCGACTAGCGAATCCTGTAATGACTGCATTCAGATCAATCGGAAATTTCAAGCCGCACCAGTCGCGCAGTGGTCAAAGCAATGGCTTCTGATCACTCGTCTGAGATGGCTCCGGGTTCGAATCCCGTGAGGCATGGATGTTGTGTTTGTCTTACGGTGGTCGTTAAACCTCCAATAAAAAAACGAACTTGAAACTTGGTCGTTCTGGGTGGTGTAGTGGTTACCATACTCGGGCGCTATCCGGGAGACGCGGGTTCGATTTCCACTCCAGGACAACGAAATTTTCAAGTTTTCGGATACTATCTACTTAACATTCACGTAATATTTACACCAATAAACGGATTTACATCTTCCACATTTGTATTGTATACAAAGGTGTAATCCCGTACTTCATTCATTCAAACAAGTTGTCCAAATTCTTTATACTAGTCAGAGATTAAAAGTATTTTTGCGTGCAGTAGTTGATCAAGTAGAGGTAAATATGGCAACGCTACAGTTATTTATGCAGAGCAACTTCATGGATTTCGAGTTGCATCTGCTCCGCATCTATATTACACACCGGTGCTATCACTGAAGAGCAATTGAATTAGAGATACCTGTCTAGTAACGTGTAGCACCACCTTTCGTTCTGATGACGGCGGTGATTGGACCCGACAAGACACCGGAAGCGTTGGGAGGCCATACGGATCCACGACTCCAGTTCACGAAGATTTAATGGAGGGGGGTCAGAGCCTCGAACATCTCTCTCGATGGCATCCCAGATGTGCTCGATGGGATTGAGGTCAGAGGACTTAGCTAGCCAAGAAAGCGAGGTCACGTCGATGGAGTGTTCATCCAACCATTCGGATACAATTCGGGAGCGATGGCACGGTGCATTGTCTTGTTGCAGGATGAGGTCCCCAGTGGGATGTTGAAGACGCACAAACGGGAGCAAATGGCCGTCCAGGATATCCCGGTAACGTTGACCTGTGAGGGACGATGTCACACGTACCAGGGGCCCCATTTCAGTCCACGTAAACAGTCCCCAGATGAGAATGCCGCCCCCACCAGCTTGAAGAGCACCCTGCTGGCAAAAAGGATCCATCGCTTCATGTGGTTTGCGCCGTACTCGTATCCTGCCATCCGCATGTACCAACGTGAATCTCGACTCATCAGTCCAGGAAACATTTCTCCACATGTCTAGGGTCCAGTGGCGATGTTCTCGCGCCCATGCTAATCTTTGCACCCTGTGATGTGCGGTCAGCAGCTGTACCCTCGTAGGACAATGGCTTCTGTACCCCATAGCGAGGAGATGGTTCTGGATGGTGTGGCTGCTTACACATATTTGTGCAGCAGCGTTAAATTACCGATTGATTTCTTGCACTGTGGCCCGTCTATCCGTTGTTACAATGAGAGCTAGCCGACGATGACCCCGCTCATCCACACGCTCTTATCCACGGCAGTTGGCCCTTGCAGGGATGGTTTTACCGGATTCGATGTACTCACGGTGCACCCGTGACACAGTAGCTCGTGAAAATCCCAGTGCCTGCACGACGTCCGAGATGGAGTGACCCATTGGTTGGTCCCCGCCAATTTGCCCACGATTAAATGCGCTTAGATCCTTCGTCTTACCCATACTTCGTCCGACTCTTACTGATTCCCGTCGCATCACTCCTTATATTGTCGGATCGCTGCATACGTCACGTTGTTTCCGTTTACAGGGCCGCCCATAGCGCCACATTTGCATAACGTCAGCTGTCTCCAATTCAATTACTCTTCAGTATACTTCAACACATCCTATGTTAAAATACGAAGTTTTCAATAAACTGGTCCTTCGGTGAAATGATCTTTCGATGAAATGAAGAGAGAAGATTCTTCGGTAAAATGTATCCCTCTATCAAAAGACTCTTCGGTGAAACGAACATTTCGAAAAAGTGACTCTCTGGTAAAGTTAGTTTCGGCGAAGTGACCCTTTGGTAGATTCTGCCATCAAAATTGTCCACATTTCTTAATGATAATCAGATATTAAAAACATTTTTTAGGCAATAATTGCCAGAATAGTGGGATATACTTATTTATGTAGACAACTTGTGACTTACCTAACTCAGAGGTGAGGCACATGTCAAGATGGCAAGTTTTAGCGATAAGCCTTCGTCGGTATAGCTCAAGCTACAGAATATCTGATTCAGGAGAAAGAAGATGCGATTTCGATTGCGTCATCAGAAATTGTGGGTTTCTATGATATAAACTTTATGGCTCTCAAGTTGCATGTGCTCTTCATTTATTTTACGCACATCAACAGATCATATCCAAATACAAAATTTTCGATAAACGGACACTTCGTTGAAATGATCTTTTTATGAAATGAAATTTTACGAGAAGCGATCCTTGGGTGAAATCTATCTTCCGATCAACTGACTCTTCGGTGAAGTGATTTTCGGCTAATTGATCCTTCGGTGAAGTAATCGTCGGGCAAATGAACTACACGGTGCACTCCATCATCCAATTCTGCTTTCCCATCGTCTTTATCATTCATCTTTAATTTTTTAGCCGCACTTTGAGTGACGTAGATGCCATCCTACAAATGCTATTGCCAAATACATACACAGTCGTATCAGAACAATATGACAACCCCCGGAATCACAGTATACCCGCTCAGCCACGTCACAGAGTACAAGTGACAAGGTTGACCACACGGAGATATAAGCGGCCGGCCAAATTAGTGCGTAACGTAAGCACAACGGGCAGAGATAGTGATTTAACGCACGTTCAAAAAGGAATGATCATCGGCTACCGCGCCAAGGGTGGAAGCATCTCAGAAACAGCAGACTTCGTGGGCTGTTCGCGAGGTGCTGTAGTAAGGGTGTACCAAGAATGGACCGCTGGCACACTGAGTACCTAATGACATCATAATTGTGGAGCATCAAAGGCCATCGACCCCCGAGGAGGACGTCATTTCCGTAGACTGGTAAAGGGAAATCGACAGAAAACAGTACAGCAATTGACCACGCAAATGAACGCTGGTACACCAAGGTTTGTGTCCCCGATAACAGTAGTGCGAATCCTGTTGCGGATGGGTCTACGGAGTCGACGCTGCGTCAAGGCGCCCATGTTAACCCAGGTGCATCGGCAACGACACCAGTAGTTCTCATGGGACTACCGTCATTGGGCAGTGGAAGAGTGGGAAAACTGTTGCATTTTCCGACGAATCAAGGATTCTACTCCACAGAAGTGACGGGCGGTGCCGGATACGGCGTTAGGCACACGAGAACCTTCACCCGGACACGCTTGTCGGTCAAATACAGGCCGGCGGTGGCAGTGTGTGTGTCTGTGGGATGTTTTCCTGGTATAACTTGGGATTTCTGGTACCACTGGATGGATCCCTGAACGCCAATGGCTACGTATCCATCCTCGCTGACCACAGGCATCACTTCATGTTGGACGTTTACCCTGGTGGTGATGGCGTCTACCAACAAGACAATGCACGGTGCCACATCGCTAATGGGGTGCGTGACTGGTTCAAGGAACACCACAGTGATGTATCAGTTCTCTCTTAACCGGCAGAATCGCCCGAGCTCAATCCCATAGAGAGCACTTGTGAGACTATTTGGATCGACAGTTTCGACGTGCTGACCCACAACCATGTCAGCTCCGGGCCCTCCGTGATCTGCTGCAGTCCGAATGGGCAAGTGTCTCTCGGGCAACCTGCGTGAGCCTCATTGAGTTGCCATCAATGAGGCCCAAAGTTAATTGCAAGGCTGAATGTTGGGCCTACGGTAATTGCAAGGCTGTGCTACCTGGGAATGGTTCATGCCACGCCGTCTTGGGTGGGCAATGAACCATTCCCAGGTAGCACAGCCTTGCAATTCAACGTAGGCCCAACACTGAGCCTACGTTAAATTGCATAGCTTTGCTACATGGGCTATTTGAGAGGTCAACAAGACAGTTTTCTTACTTGAGCGTGACTCAAGAGAAGCCAATATCTACGATCGCATCAGAATAATATGGCCACCTACCTAATATTACCACCCTTGACCCGGATGACAGTGGCGAGGCTCAGTGTTGGGCCTACGTTAAATTGCACGTCTGTGGTACCTGGGAATGGTTTATTGCCCACAATCAAGTTATCGAATCATTATACCTGGATGTGGTTTCCGTTTCGGTAGCCGAGGGGTCAGAAGTGTAGCCTTCGGGCTATCTTCTGAGCTGCGCCCGGTTTCTCGTTTCGCATGAGACACAGGTGGTGTGTTTGTCTTGCGACGCTGTGTCTCTCCTTTTCCAGGAACCAGAGGGGCCAGATTGGGCGGGCGACTGCTTATATCCATTAGTCTTCCTTATAGTGGTCGTTAAACTCCGAAACAATGAACAATATGCAGTAAATTTTCAAACATACTTTCTTTTTCTTCGTTTTCAATGTCGGCTCGTCTCGGCATGACCTTTTTAAAAATCATCTTTCTTTGTGCCGTCATACGCATTCATTGCATTGCGTGCTTGCATCATTGAATTCCGCCAACCATCCAATTAGACACATTAGGTTTTTTACGAAGCAGTGCTATTCAAACAAAATCCTGGTCTTTTTATCATGAATTGATTTACGTTCACTGTATGTCTGATGCATCCTGAGCAAATAAAAGCATGACAAACACATTTATCAAATTTTGTCATTTTGCATATCATTTAATGGCTCTGTTAATTAAGCTGTTTATGGTTAGTAAACCATAGATCACGTTTCAGATAAATCCAACAATTGTTTTTTCCGGTAACTGTTTCATGAAAGTGTGAATGCATCATTTCAGTTTCAAATAATTCCTTTTAATGTCGAAGTCTGTGAAAGCTCATTAAATGTATTGCATTTTTTTGCATACATTTATCGCAGGTTTTCTTCTCGAGTGCGTCTCTTGTGCTAAATTTTAATTATTTTTCAATTCTTTTTTGTTGAAAGATTCAATTTTTATTATTTCTGGCGTCTTTTCAAAATCAATCAACTTTCTTGAATAAAACTCAGCATCTCATATCCATCTAGAAAAAGGGAAGCAGCTGGCGTAAAGGCTAGAACCATATGAATGAAGGGAAAAGAAACTTCTCTAAGTACGAAAGTCCGCTAATAGGATATCCGAAAGTAATTTCGGAGCTCCCATTGTCAATATATCGAGTGCTTTGCAAAAAAAAAAAAAAAAAAAAAAAAATAGGATGTGGAAAAAGCGAGTGATAATTTTGAGAAAATCTCTTTTACTTTAAGAGGAAGTTCATTCATGAAAGTCTTATTTATAACTGAAATGCGATTACTGGTTGAGAAACTGAAATATAATTTACATATTTAAATATTGCGTTTGATTTTCACGCTTAGAAATTGTCGCCCATAAGTTTTAAATAAAATGGAAATGTTGAAGTTCAGACTGAAGCACTTTGTGGTGTCAGCTGGGATTTTAAGATGAAGGCGCAGTCAATGTGTTTTTCAGTGTATTGAAAAACAGCATGCGAGTGAAAGGCATGTAAATAATGTTTTCGTGAAAAGAAAGAGAGAAGGAAAAACAATAAAGTGAACAGGAAGAAACTAAAAGAGTATTAACCAGTGGCGGCTCGTGGCAACTGAAACAGGTGGGGCCGGTAGCCGAAGTCCAACAATGAAATAAAAAAAAGTGTCATTATAGGCCAACTACTCAGACCCCCCCCCCCCCAAGATTCCTTTACTTTGCCTCTGTTTACCCCCTTGACTCACAATAATGCCCAAATCAGGTAGGAATGTGCCAACTATTGTATTGCACACGAAAAAAAATTCCTCAGAATAGAATGCATTTGTGCTCTTATAACGAAGTAAATTTCTCCGTCATTTTTATCCGCGCCAGGATTCGAACCCGGGTCCCCTCATTTCGGAATAAGTTGCTCTACCAATTGAGCTACGCGGACGTTTTATTCTGATTCCTATCTGCCTTTATGTCGTGTGCGTCCTTCTGGCAGGTACGTCACATCTCCTGGTACGTTACATCATCTCCCCCTTATTTTTTTTTTTTTTTTTTTTTTGAAGTGCTGGAGAAGGGATTCTCTTATCTTTCCTATCTCGCGGTGTGGAAATAACATCACACCATTGCGAGATTTTGAACGGTCGGGTCATCCGGATAGTTCGGGCGCCATTATAACGAAGTAAATTTCTCCGTCATTTTTATCCGCGCCAGGATTCGAACCCGGGTCCCCTCATTCCGGAATAAGTTGCTCTACCAATTGAGCTACGCGGACGTTTTATTCTGATTCCTATCTGCCTTTATGTCGTGTGCGTCCTTCTGGCAGGTACGTCACATCTCCTGGTACGTTACACTCTATTCTGAGGAAATTTAAGCATAACTAATCTATTCTGAGCAAAAATTTCCTCAGAATAGATTGGTTGTGCTTTGTGTTTCTTCAGATTTCTCAACTGAGGAATAATAATCACAGGATTCACAGGATAAAAAAATGTAGTGAAAAAATAATAACTCCAAATATATGCAGGGAGGGAAGGTTTCATGAATTTCGTCCCATATAGAATGAGTACCATTCTATATGGGACTACCATTTGCATTATTTGAAAGGTTTAACCTTTTTTTTAAAGAACTTATGAAACCTAAAAACATATATGCATTCATGTGTAAATTATACTTACAGGTTTTCTCATTTATTTATTTATTTTTAACACAGGAAATCATCTTAGTTAAAACTGAAATTAGTTCTGCAAAGCACTTTGTGTAAACTTCATACTCTTGGAAACTCAAATTCTTGGGCTGATAAGCACCGAGTTTTTTTAAGTGAAACTTTTCGACTCAAATTCTTGGACTATGTTTTTTAAGTGAAGCTAAAACTAAAAATTCTTGGGGTGATAAGCACTGAGTTTTTTAAATGAAGCTTTTCTTCCAGATTTAAAGCAAAGAACGGAGATATTAACAAAATATCCACTCCATTCATTGTACTCGACAAGCAAAAAAGTCACGACACAAAGGAACAACACATCAACGAGAAAGACAAACACAGAAAAAAACAACTAACTGAACTTTGCTACGGCATTTGAAAATCTTCCACCACCCTTGAGCTTGGTCGGGGTAAGCTTCTCTTTCAACCCACGGCGTTAAGGAAATGAATACTCTCCCGGCCAATCAAATTAGCGCGGGGCCAGATAGATCTAGCCCCACAGCTTTTTTCCACACGCGGTTAAGACTGTGTTGTATGTAGGTCTTCATACTGAATGAGACGGGGAGGAAATCGTCTCCTCTTCGCTTGCGTAGTGATGTTACTGGGGCCTGTTGGAGCTGGCCCCAATAACCTCACACTCTGAACGTGTGATCTCTTTCCTCAGGGAATAGTTTTTCGTTTTTGAAGGAAACTTTTCCCTTAGGTAATGGTCTTCGAAGGGAGAGGCTTATCACCATAAAGTTAAGAGAGAGAATAAGAATCAGGGCAAAAAAAAAATATTTCTAGAAATAGAAATTTTTAAATGGGGCCCGGCCCCTCTGGTCCCTAATGACCTACCGCCCCTGGTATTAACGTAGATATATTGTAAGATATGGTCTTGATGTAACACTGGCAAATTTCAATATATCGTTAAACATGGCAAGGATTACTTACCTGCATTTGTATTAGGCAAAATTAAAATTATTTCTCACTCTTCAGGAATTTTGGTTTCTGTCAGTTATTTCCAGAGGCGTAACTAGGGTAGCTAAGGATCGAGGAAGTTGGAAAAGATTGGGGGAGGCCTTTACCCTGCAGTGGATGTAAACAGGCTAAGAAGAAGAAGAAGAAATAGGGTGGGACAGGCGCGGGACATATGCCCCAGGCACAGTTCAACAGAGTGCGCAAAAATCGTTGTTTGCAATTTGATTAAAACTGAAGCTTTTGCACCAGTTTCTGATACGTACTTTGCTATTTCTTCACTTACGGACTTAGCATATAATACACACGCATACCTTGCCAAAAAAAAAGCAAAAAAAAAAAAAAAAAACGAAGCACCCAGGACGAATCATCCAATCGAGATGAAAATTAGTATGTGCAATATGCATACATAGGAAAGGAAATGATTGCAATTCTAGAGCAGTTGGGTCATTTACACTGAAGAGCAATTGAATTTGAGACAGCTGGCGTTACGGAATTGTGGCGCTATTGGCGGCCCTGTAAACGGAAACGACATGACGTATGCAGCGATCCGACAATATAAGGAGTGATGCGACCGGAATCAGTAAGAGTCGGACGCAGTATGGGTAAGACGAAGGATCTAAGCACATTTGATCGTGGGTAAATTGTCGGGGCCCGACGAATGGGTCACTCTATCTCAGAAGTCGTGCAGGCACTGGGATTTTCACGAGCCACTGTGTCACGGTTGCACCGTGAGTACATCGAATCCGGTAGAACCATTCCCGCAAAGGCCAACTGCCGTGGACAACAGCGTGTGGATGAGCGGGGCCATCGTCGGCTAGTTCGCATTGTAACAGCGGATAGACGGGCCCCAGTGCAAGAAATCCCTCGGCAATTTAACGCTGGTGCATAAAAACGTGTAAGCAGCCACACCACCCAGAACCATCTCCTCTCTATGGGGTACAGAAGCCATCGTCCCACGAAGGTACCGCTGCTGACCGCACATCACAGGGTGCAAAGATTAGCATGGGCGCGGGAACATCTCCACTGGACCCTAGACACGTGGAAAAATGTTGCCTGGACTGCTGAGTCAAGATTCACGTTGGTACATGCGGATGGCATGATACGAGTACGGCGCAAACCCCATGACGCGATGGATCCTTCTTGCCAGCAGGGTACTCTTCCAGCTGGTGGGGTGGCATTCTCGTCTGGGGAATGTTTACGTGGACTGAAATTCGACCCCTGGTACGTGTGACATTGTCCCTCACAGGTCAACGTTACCGGGATATCCTGGACGATCATTTGCTCCTGTTTGTGCGTCTTCAACATCCCACTGGAGACCTCTTCCTGCAACAAGGCAATGCAGCTCCCAAATTGTATCCGAATGGTTGGATGAACACTCCACCGACGTGACCTCGTTTCTTTGGCCAGCTAAGTCACCTGACCTCAATCCCAATGAGCACATCTGGGATGCCATCGCGAGAGATGTTCGAGGTTCTGACCCCCTCCATCAAATCTTCGTGAACTGTGGGAGCTTGTTCAGGGGTTGTGGATCCGTATGGCTTCCCAACGCTTCCGGTATCTTGTCGAGTCCATGCCGAGACGAATCGCCGCCGTCATCAGGGCGGAAGGTGGTGCTATACGTTACTAGACAGGTATCTCTAATTCAATTGCTGTTCAGTGTATACGGATGAAACAGCTACATGAGTGGAAGAAGTTATTACGTCCTATAGCCATCTCTGTCTTGCATACAAGCGGTTACCCGGCGTAGCGTAGACGCGTACAGTTCACGAATACTGTCCTGAGATATAGCATGCCAGATGGTGCCCCAGTTGCAGGCCAGTTCTTCGAGATTACTGGATGGGCGTTGGTGGAGTTTCATCATGTCCTAAACATGTACGATGGGTGGGAGGTCGGGTTATCGAGATGGCCAGGGCAGGGTATCGACATTACGGAAGTAGGCCTGGGGAAGCTATGCCGTGTGTAACCGGGTATTATCCTGTTGAAAAATTTCTCTGTGCTGCTGCGACAGGAACGGTAACACAACATGTCATAGAATGTCTTCGACGTACCGTTGAGCCGTGAGGGTTGTACGGAAGACTACCAATTGTCCCGCTATGTAGGAAATGGCTCCAGTCACTCTTGGTGTGCGAGCGATGTGCCGCTCCTCGGTAATGGCAGGATCCGAGCATCTCCAGACACGTATGCCTCGGTTGTAGGCGCCAAGTACAAACCATGACTCACCACTGAAGATAACACGACGCCGCTGGACATTATTCTATGTTGATCGGGCCCGAAACCACTGCAACTGGTGCCGGCGATGCTCGCTGGTCAGTGGTAGGCTGCGTAGTAGCTTTCTAGAATGTAGTCCCCGTTCCGCAAGTCGTCTGACAACGGGCCGGGTTGCACTTCCGTACTTGTACACGGGGCAACAAGGTCACGGATGTTTGAGAGCATCGAATTCGGTTCTGTTCGTGAGGCTCTCACGATTGCTCGATTCTCGCGTCATGTCGTTTCCTTCGGCCGTCTACTGCTCTCGTGCCGCTGGGCTGTGCCCCCTGCTACCCATTCACGCCAACATCGTCCGATTACATCGTCGCCAGACCCAAATGCCTGGTGATACGGAAACTTGACCAACCAGCCTCCCTCAGCCCAATTATGCGTCCTCTTTCAAATAGGCCCAATTGCTCATATTGTGCACGGTACCGACGTCGTGGCATCCTCACAAACCGTGGATGTTATTAGATCCGCAATCTCCGTCACAATTATTTCTGCGTGCGAGCTTTGCTCTTGATCTACCCTCCTCGATGCGCGGCGCCTATGCGCTGTGGCGGGCCGCTATTTCGTTATTGGTCGTTAATCATTTCCATAGTCGTTCCTGAGGCACTTCCATGCGGCAGTGAGGTAGAGTGCGAGAATAATTCGCGTTTCCAAAGAATAAAAGTGACAAAGAAAGACTGAAAGACAATGAAATCAAACTTATCTTAAATAAAGAAAAAACAGAAGTAAATATAGTTTAGCTGAAATTTTAATAAACCCCTGTAACACACCGTTTTGACAAAAAGTGAAGTAAAGTATTTTGCCCATAATTCTTGCTGCGTTTGTTATGTGAGTTACTAGAAATCCATTAAAAGACAAAGCAAATGACCTTCCTTCACAGCGGGAACTGAAAGAGAAAAGTAAGTATAAAACACGCCTGATTGAGGCTTATAGCCTATTCTTCAAGCGGATGTTCGGAGCAGGCTCTTTCGACACTGAACGCAAAGTGCGTGTATTTTTTATGTTTTTTTTCTTAGAAATATGATTGACGTTATTTGTACGAGATTGAACATTTTACGCAAGGTAGGCATCTTTGTGAAAATATCATACGCACTCAAGTAGTGCTGATCGAGAATACTAAATGCAGGCTACCAAAATTTGGTTTTCCAAAGCATTTATTCGGAACCGTGAAGTACTGTGTCCCACTTTCGGTTAACACACATCTATATGACACCCAAAAGATATGGACTCATATTTATTTTAAAAATTATTTTTACCAACGTCATGTTGCTCAAAGACATTTCTCAACAGTGTTGCTCAGAAACATTTTCTTCGATCTCCAAGTGAAGCTGGACTTCTTTTGTAATTATCTTTCAAGTTACCTCCTTGTGGCCTGCTGCGGACATCGGATTAGGAACCTATCTTTTCTGAAGACGTTGTTTTTTTCGGAATAATTGCGTAGAGGTCATGGGCATGCTTCTGCAATATTATGCGACGGTTCCTTCAAGAAAAAAATATCATCTGTTGCAGTACGCTTTTTCCGGTTCTTGCATCGTCTCCTCGTTTTCATGGTATGGATCCAACCCGTCGTCACTATAAACCGCTCATAAGGCACTATATATGAATAAGCGCCAAATATTGGGTGTAAGACCGCTGTTTACTATGCCGTATTTGACATAAACCTCGGTGGTAATCCTTTATGAAAGGCAATTTCGTAGAATTCCGGTGACTTACCCTGGAAGTCAGAAGGCCATTTTCATGAACTCCTGAGCAGTCCCTAGCCGATGCGGCAATTGCAACGACTGAAAATTTCTGTGAGTCAAAAGTTTCGAAAGCAAGTTGTGTTTTAGATTTTGATGAAAGAGATAGTCAAAGTTCTGAGCTGCTCCTAGTGTGGAAGCTACACTTCCCAAAATAATTAGGAGAGGAAATTATGCAAGCCAATCGCGTGATATCTTATCAAAACGTGGAAAACACAAGTCGAGGGTGACTTAGACAACAGAATCATGCACATCCTTATGTAAATTAACGTTTGTGACGTCAAAATATGGCCCAGATTGGGACAAAAAGGAAGACTTTCTAGGAGATCTCTTATTCTGTTGCGTTGATAGTGACATTTCGTTTCTTGAAGTCTTCGGTTCGAACGATGTCTCAACAGCATGATTTCCGGAATCAACAGTGTTTAATGCTATTAGCAGGCTAAATACAGGTGAGGCACAGCGGATGGTAGCAGCACCTTTGGAGTGTCATTTCCTGACTATCGACACGATTCCAGGATACGGAAGTATTCGAAAAAGGCAAAGCTAAATACAGGTAAGGCACAGCGGATGGTAGCAGCACCATTGGAGGGTTATTTCCTGACTATCGACACGACTCTAGGAGATGGAGGTATTCGAAAAAAGGCAAATTTAAATACAGGTGAGACACAGCGGATGGTAGCAGCACCTTTGGAGTGTCATTTCCTGACTATCGACACGATTCCAGGATACGGAAGTATTCGAAAAAAGGCAAAGCTAAATACAGGTAAGGCACAGCGGATGGTAGCAGCACCATTGGAGGGTTATTTCCTGACTATCGACACCATTCTAGGATATGGAGGTATTCGAAAAAAGGCAAATTTAAATACAGGTGAGGCACAGCGGATGGTAGCAGCACCATTGGAGTGTCATTTCGTGACTGTCGACACGATTCCAGGATATGGAGGTATTCGAAAAAAGGCAAAGCTAAATATAGGTGAGGCACAGCGGATGGTAGCAGCACCATTGGAGTGTCATTTCGTGACTGTCGACACGATTCCAGGATACGGAGGTATTCGAAAGCAGGCAAATTTAAATACAGGTGAGGCACAGCGGATGGTAGCAGCATCATTGGAGTGTCATTTCGTGACTGTCGACACGATTCCAGGATATGGAGGTATTCGAAAAAAGGCAAAGCTAAATACAGGTGAGGCACAGCGGATGGTAGCAGCACCATTGGAGTGTCATTTCGTGACTGTCGACACGATTCCAGGATACGGAGGTATTCGAAAGCAGGCAAATTTAAATACAGGTGAGGCACAGCGGATGGTAGCAGCATCATTGGAGTGTCATTTCGTGACTGTCGACACGATTCCAGGATACGGAGGTATTCGAAAAAAGGCAAAGTTAAGGCCTTCAACTAGCAATTAAAGCAAGGGACAACCATTTTCTATTGTTAAAAAGCCGTCGGAACAGGCGCCAAAATGCTACTCGGCTCCAGTAAAAGCTTCTCGTATGAACAGGACGCATGTTGTCAACGCAAACTATATTCACTCAATTTTACTAGGGTGACCTTCATGCACGTAGGCCAATGGTGCGTGCCTCTTTAACCGCACAACACCTTGCGGACACTAGAAACTGGGCTAACGAACATAGTTGTTGGGAACACGACGAGCAGAGGGCAAGTTCGCTTCTCTAACAAGTGAAGATTCAGTCTGGAGTCTGACAATCAACGAGTTCTTATGTGGAGGGCACCCGGCACACGAAATAACCTAGCTTATTTGCAGGAAACACCACATACTGTGGGCATGGACTGATGGCGTGTGCATGAATAAAAATCGGTGGGCGTGCGAACCTGTGCATCATCCGAAACGGCAGTTTGACTGCCCAGAGATATAAAGACGAAATTTCCATACCGATTGTAATACAGCCGTCGGTGTTTCGTTCCTTTTCATAAACGATAACGATCGACCTTCATACACCTCATACAGCTCGGCTAATGGACAATATACTTCAGGAGGAAGAAATCGAGCGTATGGAGTGGCCAGCATGCTCCCCTGACTTAAATCCGATTGAGCATGCCTGGAACGGTCTTGGAAGATGGATGAATTGCAGCTCTGCTGAAACCTCTGTTGACTGTTCTTGAACTGGAGACTGTCCTCATTGAAGAGTGGCAAAGATGTCCCCAAAACGTCCTCGATAGCCTCATCAATTCTATGCCACACAGGTGTTGAGCGGTCTTAGCCGTTGGAGGGGACCACACGCCCTATTAGAGCTGTCCCTTGCCTAACACTCAAAAAGAGCTTTTTGAAGGTGTACACCTTCAGACAGGCATTTTTTCTTGTACAGATTCATAGCATATGGGATCATGTGCATGAAATGATAATATTGCATAAAAATTCGCTAATGTGCTTTTTATTACCTATATTACTGAATACTCTACTATACCTTACATAAAAATAATATTTACGTTCAACAACAGCAACCGCCCATGATTTTCATTACAACATCTCAGTAGTAGGGGGGGGGTTCCGGCGCATGCTTAGTTTTTAGGCGGTGGCAACACTTTGGGTCACGTGGTAAGAAGAAACCGTCATGATCTGGGAGGGACGTCACATGTGGGCGTGGTCCTTTTTTTCTGCATGACGTCACCTACCACGTTCTTCTCGTCAAAGCAACTTTTAATTCTCAGATTATCTTTTTTTGTCCGCCATTTTTTATTTTGAAAAAATCGAATGAATTTATTTTCGACAAAGCAATGAATACATGTGGAACTGGGTAGATACGAACCCGGGCCGTTCATGTGGAAGTCAAATGCTCTACCAATTCGGCCACCAAATCGTTGGTAGGGTTGGTCGAAAGAATTAAGACATGTGGTTGCGTATGGGGGAAGACTGCCTGAGGGGATTTGCAGTTGGCCGTCTTACGATGAATACAGGAAGGAGGGCGTAGTAGAAGTTGACGTCATTTGAGATTCTGTTAGACACATTAAACTCCAAGTCTGATTATTTTTTTCAATAACTTGATCATTTTGCAACGAATTTAGCCCTTATTTTTTCCCCATGATTTCCCATTTTATATACATAATTTTTCAACGTAACGATTTTTTTATTTTCTTTGAGGAGATTTCACGCTTTTTAAACGGACGTACCAACATAAAGCCGTTTCCCAAAGTTTTGTGCTGCAGACATAATCTTAAAACACGAATGTTTATTAATGTACTTACGTGTTCATGGCATTTTCTGTTACATTTGTTAACAATGTACCTTTTTCCGCCATAAAAGCCGCAATGTTTTATACATAATTAAAATATATTTTTTTATGTTTTCGTATTTTCTTTTATGATTAATCAGTGAAATGTACCTTTTAATGCATTATCTTAATCTACTTTTTTTCTAAATGCTTGCATACTCGTTAAACTTCTCGATGTACCATCATTATTTTATTTTCTTACTTTTCAATCTAACAACTACTTTTATCGAGGCTTTATTTTTTTCTGATTTAAACAAGCAAACGTTTCTTCATTATTATTTCTTTTTCCTACGCAAAGAACTTTTCTTACTTGCTTTTAATGTATGACTTAATCTGGTTTTCTATATAGCTGTTTCATGTTTGCGCAAGAAATATACAGATCTATAGCAGATATACATAAAATTCGCTCGTAACAATATCTTTTTTTTTTTCAGATTTAAACCAACATACGTTTCTTAACGACTTGATATCTGTTCCATAAGATGTGACAAAACTTCAGATTTTTAATTTTTTCCCTCTGAAACTGTTTTTTTTTCTTACTTGCTTTTAATGTATGGTTTAATCTATTTTTCTATCTTACTTTTCTATATGTGTACAAGAAATATACGGATCTATGGTGGTTAAAATTCGATTGAAACAATATTTTCTCCATTCTTACTGTACTTTTACATTTCTTTCTAACAGACGTTTTTTCTTCTCAATTCCCGCTATCTAACTTAATCTATGTTTTGAATATCATTCTAGGTCCGCGTATTCGTCCATTATTTTATTTCAAACTTTGCTAACTGCTTCATATTTATATTCTGACTTTATTTTTTTCATTTCAAGCAACGTTTCTTAACGACTTGAATTTCCGGATGTGACAAAACTTCAGATTTATTTTTTCTCCTCTTAAACTATTTTTTTCTTACTTGCTTTAAATGTGACTTAATTTATTTTTTACATCGCTGTTTCGTGTATGTACGAGAAATATACAGATCTATAGCAGTTAAACATTCGATTGAAACAGTATTTTCTTTATTTTTATTTTATTTTTACATTTCTTTCTGACAAACATTTTTTTTTTCACATTTTCCCCTATTTAACTTAATTTTGTGTGTTTGAATATCATTCTATGTTCACGATTCAGACTTTATTTTTTCATTTCATTTCAACCAACCTTTCTTAACGACTTGATATCACAAGATGTAGCAAAACTTCAGATATTTTTTTTGTTTCTTCATTTTTTCAAAACTCACTTTTAAGTATTCCTAAAAGCTTACATTTATGAGAAATATACAGATCTGTAGTGGTAAAAATTGGACTGCAACAGTATTTTCTTTATTCCAACTTTACGTTTCTATTTCTTTTCAACAGGCGTTTCTTCATTATTATTTCTTCTTCATATGTAAGCAACTTTTCTTTCTTTCTTTTAATGTATAACTTAATAAATTTTTCTATCTTACCTTTTTCGCATGTATACGAGAAATATACAGATCTATGACAGTTAAAATTCGATTGTATTAGTATTTTCTTTACTATGACTTTATTTTTTCATTTCATTTGAGTAAAACGTTTCTTAACAACTTGATATCACAAGATGTACCAAACACTTCGGATTTTTTGTTTCCCTCACTTTCCAACTCACTTTTAAGTATTCCTAAAAAACCTGCATGTATGTGAAATATTCATATTTTTTCATTCTATCCTAATTTGCTATACTTTTCTTTAACTAACCCAACAGGAAAAGCATTCATTGTCAAGACATTCATTCTAAAGCATTCTTTCTTACGATAAAATTTATATTCTTTGCAATATATTTTCAGTATATTTTTTCTAAATCAACAGAAAAAAACATTCATTCTGGAGACATAGCGACCAAGTCCGTACTTCCACTAAACATCATATTCTTAGCAAACATTTTTCCCCCTACATAGCAATTTCTTAACTCACCAGAAAAGCAGCTATTCTCAACATGTAGCTAAAATATCGAATTTCTCCAAACAAATGTAATAATTTTTTTAAGAAAAGACTTAGTTCTTTTCTCTGTATAACGACTTAATCTATTTTTCGAAAAACTGTTCTACGTTTACGTATTTTGTTTAACTTTGCTTTACACTGTACTTCGATTTTTTTCTTTGTAGTACTTTTTTCCTGTTTCATTCCAACAAACTTGTTTCTTTTCGACTCGATCACTCTCATATTTCCATACAAACTTTCCTAATATCAGAAATGTAACAAAAACTTCAGATATATTTTTTAACTTTAGAATAAGTCTCCCCGACATTTTTTATCATGACATAAACTAAAATTTCATACTTTCCCCCAAAATAATTTTCTTAATGAGTTGTTTTTACACCTTTTTCATGTAGACAGGAGAAAAATAAAGAATGCTTAGATAATAATATAATTTCTCAAACATAAAAGTACGTTTAAATAGAAGTCAGCATTCTGGTCGTTTGAGTTATTTCAGCATACAGAAGGAAAAAGCACTTATAAAAATTAATATACGTATGGAAAATAGATCTCAGCAATGGAACAAGGTTGGATGATATTAACATATTCATTTTAGTAAAGTTGTGAAAGATTTTAGTTCTCTAAAGATACAATGCGAGAAAAAATGCTGTTGGGTAAAAGTTGCTGAATAAGTTAAATGATTTTTTTTATATTTTGCAGGAAAAATGCAAAGAAGCTTATCTTAATGCATTTTTTTATTAAGAAACAAAATACAAATAAACAAAAACGTTGACAATAAAATAAAGTTTTGTGACACAAAGGATGAAGACATGTAAAATAAAAAAATAAATGAATAAGAAAAGAACAAATATTGGTGATCAAGCCAAGCTGAATGATATAACCACAATCCTGTTAATGAAACTGTGGAAGATTCTCAAAATACACGGTGAGAGAAAAACAATACTTCTGAAGAACAAATAAAATCAATAAAGATGTCACGTGAGAGGCAAAAATTATGGCTCAAAAGCAGTGAAATTTCTGAACAGTTGAGCATAGTTAGAGATAAAACATTTGCAGTACTCACAAAAGCTTCATATTTTGTGTCACTTGGACGAAAATGGCAGTCCTCCTGTGCTTGTCTTTAATTTTTCGAGAGAATTAGCATATACCGCACTACGTATGAGCTTCGTTTATCGAGATGTATTTGCTCAATCAGTGTGAAATGGGCAAAATTCTTGATTGTATCTTTACTTCCAAGTTTGCACGATTTTAATTTTCTTAGAAACAACACGGACATTTACAGTCCACAATAAATTTCATTCGCACAAATTACATTTCTTTTGGATAAGTTCGGGTTTTTTTTAAATCAAAAACGGGTGCGAAAAAATTTTAAGTTGAAAACATTGCTGATTGTTAAGATTCAATGGATTTTCTAAGTGAGGATTTGCTGTGTGTGAATGAGAAAGATTTCGAGTTCCTAGAGAAAGTGATTTTCCTGAAGACGGTTGAAACCACAGTCTTTATTACCTTATTAGATTGAAGATGAACTTGTCTCCACTGAAAATTCTTGGTCAGTCAAGGAAGGATTCGGTGACAATAAATTGATTCAATCAGGGCCAAGAAGAGTTCAACACAATAACAGAGTATATCTCAAATGCTTTAAAAGTTTTCTCCTTTCTAAAACTGCCTGTAGTTTTCGTGAAACTTCTTTTTCTAACATTCGTGCTTGAAATTTGTGGAGCCTTTTTACTTTTTTTTCTGAAGTTTATTTGTCGAACATTTCCTTTGTTCTTTTCATTTTGGTAAACATTTTTCCTTTGAAAGCTTTCATTTTTGTAAATTTTACTGTTTAAAACCTTTTTCCGAAACGTTTTCTCTTTAACTTTTAATGGCTATTTTACTGGGTTTCTTAATCATTTTTTCCGCAATGTCCTTCCTAAAACATCATTGTAAATCGTTTTTACATTTTCTCTTTGAGACTTATTTTTCGTAATGTTTTTCTTAAAACTTTTGGTAAACATGTTTTTTTACTTTTCTTTATAAACGTTACTCTTTGTAAATTATTCTTTCGTACTGCTTTCCTAAATCTTAAGTTTACCCTTTGAACTCTCCGTACGAACGTTTTTATTTTATTTTTAAACATTACTGTTTGTAAATTATTCTTTCGTATTGCTTTTCTAAATTTTCTGTTTTTTGCTAAAACTTTTTTTTCGAAATCTCTTACTTTTTGAGGAAAGCTTATTTCACAAAATTTTTTCACTTAAGTTTTGGTAAACACATTTTTGTTTTTAATGGCAAACCTTACTATTTTGTAAATATTTTTTCTGTAATACGTTTTTACCGAATATTCGTGCTTAAAACATTTTGGGAATACCTTTTTGCTTTTTTATAACGTTTATTTGTCATAATATTTTCTTCCAAAGCTATTTTTGTTTCTTCTTTTTGGTAAACTTTTTTCCTTTGCCAGTTTTCGTTTCATATACTTTACTGTTTTAAAACATTTTTCCGAAAAAACTTTTCTAAACCTTTAAATGATAATATTACCGTTTTTTGTAAATCATTTTTTTTCGCAAAGTCCTTCCTAAAACGATTTTTTACCATTTCTGTTTGTGACTTATTTTTTTGTTTTTCCTTAAAACTTTTGGTAAGCACGTATTTTATTTTTCTCTGTAAACGTTACAGTTTGTGAATTATTCTTTCGTACTGCTTTTCTAAACTTTACGGTTTTCCTTTAAAACTTTCGGTAAGAACGTCTTTATTTTTTTTTTAAACATTACACTTTTTACATTATTTTTCGTACTCCTTTTTCTAAATCTTCTGTTTTTCTTAAAACTTTTTTGAAATCTCTTACTTTTTCAGTAAAACTTATTGCATAAAAATTTTTCACTTAAGTTTTGGTGAACACATTTTTGTTTTTAAATGCAAGCACTACTGTTTTGAAGATATTTTTCCTGTAATAAGTTTTCACAATTTTTGTAAAAACTTTTTCCATTGTTTATCACAAAATATTTTCACAAAAATTTAAAATTTTTGGCAAACCATTTTATTTTATTTTTAAACTTTACTGTTTTGTAAATAATTTCCCTGCAATGTGTTCACATTAACTTTTGTAAAAACTTTTTTCGACAAAATTTATTTTCGTAAAGTTTTTTGTTTTACTAAAGTTTGTAGGAAACGAATTTTATTTTTGCTTTTAAACTTTACTGTTTTGCATATTTTAATTCTTGTAAAAACCTTTTTTTCCGATAAAATTTAATTTCGTAAAATTCTGTATTACTAAAAACTGTAGGAATCATACTTTTATTTTTTGTTTTAAACTTTACTGTTTCGCACATAATTTTTTTTTGTAATGGGTTTTCGTAAAAACTTTTTTCAGTTAAACTTATTTTCCCTAAAAATTTCGGTAAACACCTTTTTTACTTTTATTTGCAAATTAAATAATTTCAGTAAAATGTTTTTTAGTAAAACTCATTTTTCTTAGCCTTTCCACTAAACCCTCAGTTAGCCACTTTATTTTAAGTAAGCTTTTTACTGTTTTTTTATTTTCTGTATTGTGTTTTCATAATTTTTATACAAAATTTTTCAGTAAAACGTTTAGTGAAATACCCCGTAGCCTTTCAACTTAAAAGTTTCAATGATATGCATGCAGTCTGAATTAGATCGCATGGCTGGTGTTTTAAAGAAAACTGTTGACGGAAAGAGATCTTAGTTTTTAATCAAATAGTTTCCTTTATTTTTTAACAAAAGGAAATTAAATGGAAAGTCAACACACTCGCGGGAAATGTTTTGTTCCATGATATCAGCCCATCTCCAGAATGATGTGCTAACAACAACAGCAAAAAAAAAAAAAAAAAAAAAAAAACACAAAAATTACATACCCACAGATTCACAATTTATCGATGTACCCCTGCACTACATAAGATTCCGGATCTTGGTAAAACAATGCAGCACAGCACCGTTGTTTCCGTTGTCACCCTCACATTCTTATTCTTCGATGACGAGTGAACTTGGCTGACTTTCAATGAAATTCAGTATCCGCGTTTCTTTTTACTTCCTCTAAGAAAATCCCAATTCCTTTTCCCTTGCCTGTTCTTTATTCGAAAGCTGACTTCATAAAAGCGAAGAACTGTTGCCAAGGGAAAGGGAATTGAGATTTTCTTAGAGGAAGTAAAAGAAACGCGGATACTGAATTTCATTGAAAGTCAGCCAAGTTCACTCGTCATCGAAGAATAAGAATGTGAGGGTGACAACGGAAACAACGGTGCTGTGCTGCATTGTTTTACCAAGATCCGGAATCTTATGTAGTGCAGGGGTACATCGATAAATTGTGAATCTGTGGGTATGTAATTTTTGTGTTTTTTTTTTTTTTTTTTTTTTGCTGTTGTTGTTAGCACATCATTCTGGAGATGGGCTGATATCATGGAACAAAACATTTCCCGCGAGTGTGTTGACTTTCCATTTAATTTCCTTTGTTAAAAAATAAAGGAAACTATTTGATTAAAACTAAGATCTCTTTCCGTCAACAGTTTTCTTTAAAACACCAGCCATGCGATCTAATTCAGACTGCATGCATATCATTGAAACTTTTAAGTTGAAAGGCTACGGGGTATTTCACTAAACGTTTTACTGAAAAATTTTGTATAAAAATTATGAAAACACAATACAGAAAATAAAAAAACAGTAAAAAGCTTACTTAAAATAAAGTGGCTAACTGAGGGTTTAGTGGAAAGGCTAAGAAAAATGAGTTTTACTAAAAAACATTTTACTGAAATTATTTAATTTGCAAATAAAAGTAAAAAAGGTGTTTACCGAAATTTTTAGGGAAAATAAGTTTAACTGAAAAAAGTTTTTACGAAAACCCATTACAAAAAAATTATGTGCGAAACAGTAAAGTTTAAAACAAAAAATAAAAGTATGATTCCTACAGTTTTTAGTAATACAGAATTTTACGAAATTAAATTTTATCGGAAAAAAAGGTTTTTACAAGAATTAAAATATGCAAAACAGTAAAGTTTAAAAGCAAAAATAAAATTCGTTTCCTACAAACTTTAGTAAAACAAAAAACTTTACGAAAATAAATTTTGTCGAAAAAAGTTTTTACAAAAGTTAATGTGAACACATTGCAGGGAAATTATTTACAAAACAGTAAAGTTTAAAAATAAAATAAAATGGTTTGCCAAAAATTTTAAATTTTTGTGAAAATATTTTGTGATAAACAATGGAAAAAGTTTTTACAAAAATTGTGAAAACTTATTACAGGAAAAATATCTTCAAAACAGTAGTGCTTGCATTTAAAAACAAAAATGTGTTCACCAAAACTTAAGTGAAAAATTTTTATGCAATAAGTTTTACTGAAAAAGTAAGAGATTTCAAAAAAGTTTTAAGAAAAACAGAAGATTTAGAAAAAGGAGTACGAAAGAATAATGTAAAAAGTGTAATGTTTAAAAAAAAAATAAAGACGTTCTTACCGAAAGTTTTAAAGGAAAACCGTAAGGTTTAGAAAAGCAGTACGAAAGAATAATTCACAAACTGTAACGTTTACAGAGAAAAATAAAATACGTGCTTACCAAAAGTTTTAAGGAAAAACAAAAAATAAGTCACAAACAGAAATGGTAAAAAAAATCGTTTTAGGAAGGACTTTGCGAAAAAAATGATTTACAAAAACGGTAATATTATCATTTAAAGGTTTAGAAAAGTTTTTTCGGAAAAATGTTTTAAAACAGTAAAGTATATGAAACAAAAACTGGCAAAGGAAAAAAGTTTACCAAAAAGAAGAAACAAAAATAGCTTTGGAAGAAAATATTATGACAAATAAACGTTATAAAAAAGCAAAAAGGTATTCCCAAAATGTTTTAAGCACGAATATTCGGTAAAAACGTATTACAGAAAAAATATTTACAAAATAGTAAGGTTTGCCATTAAAAACAAAAATGTGTTTACCAAAACTTAAGTGAAAAAATTTTGTGAAACAAGCTTTCCTCAAAAAGTAAGAGATTTCGAAAAAAAGTTTTAGCAAAAAACAGAAAATTTAGAAAAGCAATACGAAAGAATAATTTACAAACAGTAATGTTTAAAAATAAAAATAAAAACGTTCGTACGGAGAGTTCAAAGGGTAAACTTAAGATTTAGGAAAGCAGTACGAAAGAATAATTTACAAAGAGTAACGTTTATAAAGAAAAGTAAAAAAAACGTGTTTACCAAAAGTTTTAAGAAAAAACATTACGAAAAATAAGTCTCAAAGAGAAAATGTAAAAACGATTTACAATGATGTTTTAGGAAGGACATTGCGGAAAAAATGATTAAGAAACCCAGTAAAATAGCCATTAAAAGTTAAAGAGAAAACGTTTCGGAAAAAGGTTTTAAACAGTAAAATTTACAAAAATGAAAGCTTTCAAAGGAAAAATGTTTACCAAAATGAAAAAGAACAAAGGAAATTTTCGACAAATAAACTTCAGAAAAAAGTAAAAAGGCTCCACAAATTTCAAGCACGAATGTTAGAAAAAAGAAGTTTCACGAAAACTACAGGCAGTTTTACAAAGGAGAAAACTTTTAAAGCATTTGAGATATACTCTGTTATTGTGTTGAACTCTTCTTGGCCCTGATTGAATCAATTTATTGTCACCGAATCCTTCCTTGACTGACCAAGAATTTTCAGTGGAGACAAGTTCATCTTCAATCTAATAAGGTAATAAAGACTGTGGTTTCAACCGTCTTCAGGAAAATCACTTTCTCTAGGAACTCGAAATCTTTCTCATTCACACACAGCAAATCCTCACTTAGAAAATCCATTGAATCTTAACAATCAGCAATGTTTTCAACTTAAAATTTTTTCGCACCCGTTTTTGATTTAAAAAACCCGAACTTATCCAAAAGAAATGTAATTTGTGCGAATGAAATTTATTGTGGACTGTAAATGTCCGTGTTGTTTCTAAGAAAATTAAAATCGTGCAAACTTGGAAGTAAAGATACAATCAAGAATTTTGCCCATTTCACACTGATTGAGCAAATACATCTCGATAAACGAAGCTCATACGTAGTGCGGTATATGCTAATTCTCTCGAAAAATTAAAGACAAGCACAGGAGGACTGCCATTTTCGTCCAAGTGACACAAAATATGAAGCTTTTGTGAGTACTGCAAATGTTTTATCTCTAACTATGCTCAACTGTTCAGAAATTTCACTGCTTTTGAGCCATAATTTTTGCCTCTCACGTGACATCTTTATTGATTTTATTTGTTCTTCAGAAGTATTGTTTTTCTCTCACCGTGTATTTTGAGAATCTTCCACAGTTTCATTAACAGGATTGTGGTTATATCATTCAGCTTGGCTTGATCACCAATATTTGTTCTTTTCTTATTCATTTATTTTTTTATTTTACATGTCTTCATCCTTTGTGTCACAAAACTTTATTTTATTGTCAACGTTTTTGTTTATTTGTATTTTGTTTCTTAATAAAAAAATGCATTAAGATAAGCTTCTTTGCATTTTTCCTGCAAAATATAAAAAAAATCATTTAACTTATTCAGCAACTTTTACCCAACAGCATTTTTTCTCGCATTGTATCTTTAGAGAACTAAAAATCTTTCACAACTTTACTAAAATGAATATGTTAATATCATCCAACCTTGTTCCATTGCTGAGATCTATTTTCCATACGTATATTAATTTTTATAAGTGCTTTTTTCCTTCTGTATGCTGAAATAACTCAAACGACCAGAATGCTGACTTCTATTTAAACGTACTTTTATGTTTGAGAAATTATATTATTATCTAAGCATTCTTTATTTTTCTCCTGTCTACATGAAAAAGGTGTAAAAACAACTCATTAAGAAAATTATTTTGGGGGAAAGTATGAAATTTTAGTTTATGTCATGATAAAAAATGTCGGGGAGACTTATTCTAAAGTTAAAAAATATATCTGAAGTTTTTGTTACATTTCTGATATTAGGAAAGTTTGTATGGAAATATGAGAGTGATCGAGTCGAAAAGAAACAAGTTTGTTGGAATGAAACAGGAAAAAAGTACTACAAAGAAAAAAATCGAAGTACAGTGTAAAGCAAAGTTAAACAAAATACGTAAACGTAGAACAGTTTTTCGAAAAATAGATTAAGTCGTTATACAGAGAAAAGAACTAAGTCTTTCTTAAAAAAATTATTACATTTGTTTGGAGAAATTCGATATTTTAGCTACATGTTGAGAATAGCTGCTTTTCTGGTGAGTTAAGAAATTGCTATGTAGGGGAAAAAATGTTTGCTAAGAATATGATGTTTAGTGGAAGTACGGACTTGGTCGCTATGTCTCCAGAATGAATGTTTTTTTCTGTTGATTTAGAAAAAATATACTGAAAATATATTGCAAAGAATATAAATTTTATCGTAAGAAAGAATGCTTTAGAATGAATGTCTTGACAATGAATGCTTTTCCTGTTGGGTTAGTTAAAGAAAAGTATAGCAAATTAGGATAGAATGAAAAAATATGAATATTTCACATACATGCAGGTTTTTTAGGAATACTTAAAAGTGAGTTGGAAAGTGAGGGAAACAAAAAATCCGAAGTGTTTGGTACATCTTGTGATATCAAGTTGTTAAGAAACGTTTTACTCAAATGAAATGAAAAAATAAAGTCATAGTAAAGAAAATACTAATACAATCGAATTTTAACTGTCATAGATCTGTATATTTCTCGTATACATACGAAAAAGGTAAGATAGAAAAATTTATTAAGTTATACATTAAAAGAAAGAAAGAAAAGTTGCTTACATATGAAGAAGAAATAATAATGAAGAAACGCCTGTTGAAAAGAAATAGAAACGTAAAGTTGGAATAAAGAAAATACTGTTGCAGTCCAATTTTTACCACTACAGATCTGTATATTTCTCATAAATGTAAGCTTTTAGGAATACTTAAAAGTGAGTTTTGAAAAAATGAAGAAACAAAAAAAAAATATCTGAAGTTTTGCTACATCTTGTGATATCAAGTCGTTAAGAAAGGTTGGTTGAAATGAAATGAAAAAATAAAGTCTGAATCGTGAACATAGAATGATATTCAAACACACAAAATTAAGTTAAATAGGGGAAAATGTGAAAAAAAAATGTTTGTCAGAAAGAAATGTAAAAATAAAATAAAAATAAAGAAAATACTGTTTCAATCGAATGTTTAACTGCTATAGATCTGTATATTTCTCGTACATACACGAAACAGCGATGTAAAAAATAAATTAAGTCACATTTAAAGCAAGTAAGAAAAAAATAGTTTAAGAGGAGAAAAAATAAATCTGAAGTTTTGTCACATCCGGAAATTCAAGTCGTTAAGAAACGTTGCTTGAAATGAAAAAAATAAAGTCAGAATATAAATATGAAGCAGTTAGCAAAGTTTGAAATAAAATAATGGACGAATACGCGGACCTAGAATGATATTCAAAACATAGATTAAGTTAGATAGCGGGAATTGAGAAGAAAAAACGTCTGTTAGAAAGAAATGTAAAAGTACAGTAAGAATGGAGAAAATATTGTTTCAATCGAATTTTAACCACCATAGATCCGTATATTTCTTGTACACATATAGAAAAGTAAGATAGAAAAATAGATTAAACCATACATTAAAAGCAAGTAAGAAAAAAAAACAGTTTCAGAGGGAAAAAATTAAAAATCTGAAGTTTTGTCACATCTTATGGAACAGATATCAAGTCGTTAAGAAACGTATGTTGGTTTAAATCTGAAAAAAAAAAGATATTGTTACGAGCGAATTTTATGTATATCTGCTATAGATCTGTATATTTCTTGCGCAAACATGAAACAGCTATATAGAAAACCAGATTAAGTCATACATTAAAAGCAAGTAAGAAAAGTTCTTTGCGTAGGAAAAAGAAATAATAATGAAGAAACGTTTGCTTGTTTAAATCAGAAAAAATAAAGCCTCGATAAAAGTAGTTGTTAGATTGAAAAGTAAGAAAATAAAATAATGATGGTACATCGAGAAGTTTAACGAGTATGCAAGCATTTAGAAAAAAGTAGATTAAGATAATGCATTAAAAGGTACATTTCACTGATTAATCATAAAAGAAAATACGAAAACATAAAAAAATATATTTTAATTATGTATAAAACATTGCGGCTTTTATGGCGGAAAAAGGTACATTGTTAACAAATGTAACAGAAAATGCCATGAACACGTAAGTACATTAATAAACATTCGTGTTTTAAGATTATGTCTGCAGCACAAAACTTTGGGAAACGGCTTTATGTTGGTACGTCCGTTTAAAAAGCGTGAAATCTCCTCAAAGAAAATAAAAAAATCGTTACGTTGAAAAATTATGTATATAAAATGGGAAATCATGGGGAAAAATAAGGGCTAAATTCGTTGCAAAATGATCAAGTTATTGAAAAAAATAATCAGACTTGGAGTTTAATGTGTCTAACAGAATCTCAAATGACGTCAACTTCTACTACGCCCTCCTTCCTGTATTCATCGTAAGACGGCCAACTGCAAATCCCCTCAGGCAGTCTTCCCCCATACGCAAATACATGTCTTAATCCTTTCGACCAACCCTACCAACGATTTGGTGGCCGAATTGGTAGAGCATTTGACTTCCACATGAACGGCCCGGGTTCGTATCTACCCAGTTCCACATGTATTCATTGCTTTGTCGAAAATAAATTCATTCGATTTTTTCAAAATAAAAAATGGCGGACAAAAAAAGATAATCTGAGAATTAAAAGTTGCTTTGACGAGAAGAACGTGGTAGGTGACGTCATGCAGAAAAAAAGGACCACGCCCACATGTGACGTCCCTCCCAGATCATGACGGTTTCTTCTTACCACGTGACCCAAAGTGTTGCCACCGCCTAAAAACTAAGCATGCGCCGGAAACCCCCCCTACTACTCATCTCTTACTCCCATAATTATTTTGAGCAGTGTATAAAGTAAGTGAATGCAGAAAATTTTGCTTATATGATTACTTAGAACAACACATTTGATTGTAATTCGCAAGGTGACTGACCACAAATCTGATTTAGTAAAATGACAATGAGGCAAGCTGCTCATCTTATTGTTATGGTTTCATGTTATTAACTTAGCTGCGCGGAGCTGAGTTTTGTAATGGTTTTAGGCGAAACTTTCTAATTTTATCACTTCAGATGTCTTATGTTTCGAAACGGAAAATGCATCGGGTTTTCATCTACGCTGAAATTGTTTGATTACACAACACGTTGTCTTCGGAGAATACACAATCCGTATTATCGGGAGTACATGGCACCCAAGCAAAATCTAATTCCAAAATGAAGAAGAGGGGAACAGAAGAATAAGCACAATGTATTCACCTGGTATGTAGGACGTGGAAGATATTTTAATCTTGTAAGTCCCTTAAGTACACCTTCCTCACAAGCACTTATCCAAATGAGACTTTCTCTGGGTTCTGCCGAGAATGATGCGGAATGCACCACGCCTGGCGCAACCGCAATTTCTGTACGCGGTGGGTCGAAACTTTGATCATTTATATTTATGAGGCTTTTCAAATGAAGGTGAATATTTCGTTAGGGAGGAGGGAGGTGAACGGAAAATTTTCCGGCGAATCTCTTTGGCAAGAAGATTTCTGTTTGACCCAACAATCTATGCTTTTTTAGAGATCGAACAGGACCTAATGAGAATACTCTGGAAATTTTGTTCGAGAACACTTCGGTGATAGTGGTACTTCTGCTTGAGTAACGAAAAAAACAAATCACATGTTTTAAATGCCTGAGTTTATGGGGAATAAAAAGCACGCGAAAATTTGATATAAGGAATAGCAAAACTTTTTCCGCGGAAAAACTCCTCGAAAGAATATAGGAAGAATGAGTCAATATCTGAATAAAATGTGTTTTGCGTTTTTGTACCAGTAATTATGGTTAAGTTTTAGCAAATATTTAGTATGCCATGCTACAATTTAAAGTCATTTTTACCGATGTGCAAATTTTCAACCTTGAGAAATATTAATTGCGAAGAAACTGCCTACAGAATGTTTTTTTTTTCTTTGGAAACATAGGTCAGATTTTTTAGGTGGAAATGTAAAAATCACATTATATAATTTCAGTAACTGCACGCTTATATTAACACAATCACTTCACATTGCTGCCACTGTGACGCAGGCTACTGGTCATTCATCCGAGATGGATCCGGGTTCGAACCCCGTTGAAGTAATCGATGTTGTGTTTTTGTCTTAGGGGGTTCGAATCCCTATAAGGCATCGATGTAGTGTTTGTCTTATGGCATTGGCTAGCACCCTTTCCTGGAAGTAGTGGTCCTAAATTAGGGACAGGACATTTCTTATAGCCTATAGAGTTGTTCGTAGTGGTCGTTAAACCCCCAAACAGAAAAAAAAAAAAAAAAAAAAAAAACGGTTCATAACAATACGCAAAAATTAAATTATTTTCTCATTCAGAATTTTCACATTCTTTCATTCATGTACGCTTATACATGGTTTGACAGTAATAATCGAATTCAAAGACTAAATTTCTGAAATTTGTTTGTAACATTCAATAATGCACAATACACAATAATCTAAACAAAATTACAAAACCTCTTTCAAAGATTTTACTTTTAATCAAAATATCAACATATTTCAGTTTCCAATTTATTTTAATGTTTAACTTCATTAAAGTCAACAAACCTACAGAAAAACAGGCAAACTACTGGGAATGGGTGAAGTAAATTTCCAGAAACTGACGGACGAAGGTGTCTTTACTCTAAAATAAAATTTAAATCGCATGTGAACAAACATTATTTACCTTTCAGCGCTTCATCAACTCAAAACTGAAGTCACATAATTTCATTCATAAAATGCATAAAGCTGTTTTACTGATCGCAATCGTCTATGCAAATATCCCATTCAAATAAATAAAACTTAGAACATCATATTTGTGTTTTCTCACTCTCGAATGATAACTACTTCTAGAGAATTTCAAAACAAGAGGATTTAAAAGCTCACATAAATTCTGCATTATTTATATATCAGTTTCTTAAATAAATACCTTCAGCATTAGTCGTATAGAAATGCAATTTTAACTTCTTATCAAAGTAAAATTTTTTACCTCCGAGAAATTTTATCAATTCATGTTCCAACACGAATAAAAAATTTTTTCTCTTAAACTCTTCAAACAATTTTTTTAACTTATGATTTCAGAAGTTTCCTCATTTTATAATTCGTTTCCCCTTTAAAGCAATTTTTGTAAAATTTCTTTTCTCCTTTAACGTATAAAGAAATTTAAACCTTCCTTTAATTCATGCATTATTTTAGGAAATTTCAACAAGAATACCTTATCAAGTGCGCAATAAATATAACCTTATCAAGTGCGCAATAAATGAAAAGGACTGAAATATAGTCACCACATAACAGAGTACGAATTTAATAAATCGAAAAAAAAATCAATTCAAGTTTCATTCTGACTTTCTTTCTCTTGTAGCCATACGTTTTATCATCCAGTCGCTCTTCACGTTTGAATGCACTGTACTGTATGTAAATCGCCACTGCTTTTGGCGAAATCAGATTACTTGTCACTCTTTTAAAATTACGTCAGCTAAGTATGGCGAAAATTATGCAACTATAACTTTCTCTCTCACACACATCATAAAATCAAAATACCCTGGTAGAAATGTCGTGTGTACCAGTAGCGAGCAAACAAGATCCCTCCTGCACAAAGTCAGGAGAGGAATTCTTACGTTATATTTTCAACAACCAAATAAGTTGCCATAATTTTCATCGTGTAATCTGCTTCGGCAGACTATGACTGCCCGATTACTCTTCCCGAAATAAAAATGGTTTTGGTCTCCTAAAGAATGGCACAGTACATTATTGTAAGTCACAACAGCAAATCGATTTTTATTTTGCTTGAAACGGAAGTACCTCGTATTTAGTCGAAAACTACATACAGTCCCTTTGCAAAAGTTTAAGACCACCTGTTGGTATTAGGAGATTTCTGCCGATTGCGTCAACTACTGTCTATATTACTCAACTTCTTGTCGGTGTTACATCCTCCTATAGCGGCAGCTGTTGATAGAATTGAGGGAAGCGTGTGAGTGTCAGTTTGCTTCTGGTTTTCATGCTGAAAGGTTTTGTACGTATGTTAAGGTGACCAGATATCGGGACACCGATTTGAGGACAAAAGGGCGTGGCGTCCCCAAATTTGGGGACACATACATACTCAAAATAAATATGCAAATCTTTTTTTCACAAAACTGCATTGCTTCAATAAGTGTGATATTACACATTAAAATCTGTGTCTTAAAAGGATATATCTTGTAGAATGCTGGTAATTTGTATTGACAAAGCAGAACTATGATGGCGAGAACATATTAGCAAAAGTGAAATGCTTTATCTTAGGTACATGCGCTGAATTAAAATTAGGCTGCACAGCATAGTAATTGCATGGCGAATTTTTCATTTTGCCAAAGTTTTTAGAGAAACTCAGAACAAGTACAGTCGATATTTGACCGCGCCTGTGGTGCATTGACCTAGTGCTGGCTACTGACCATTCTTACAAGTTGGTACAGATTCGAGTTCCGATAATGTGGCACGGGTGGTGTTTTTGTCTTGCAGCACTTGATATCTCCCTTCCCTAGAACGAATGTCTACAAATTAGAGACAGGTGACTGCTTATAGTCCTTAGTTCGTAGTGGTCGTTAAACCCAGAAAGAAGAAAAAAAAGTCAAAATTAGTTTTCACAAAAAAGCATGTTGGAAAATTAGTATAATGGAAACTACTTTTAAGAACATCTTTCATTGAAAATCTAAAGGGTTAATGAGGAAGTGTAAATTCGAGGACATTTGGGGACAAACATTAAAATTTGAGGACAATTTGCGTCCCCAAAGGCTTCAGACGTTTTTGGGGACAGTAAACTAAATTCGAGGACTGTCCTCAAGAATTGGGGACGTCTGGTCAGCTTAACGTATGTTCTATATAGCGAAAAATTGGCAAAAAAAAGCGTCATTAAGTGTTATTCAGAGAGCACAAATAGTGACTTTATATCATCAAGGATACTCCGAGCGTAGCATAAGCAGAAAGATGAATGTGAGTAAGACTTCTATCCGCGATACGATCATGAAATATCGAGATACAGGTGAATTTAACGGCCGAAAGAGAAATGGACGGCCAGGGAAAACAACCCCACTTGATTGCAATACCATAAGGCGAACAGTTATGTATTCTCCGAGGAGTTAGTGCAAGAAAATCAAGGCCTTTCTACATTCAAAAAGGTCTGATGTTAGTATCAGCACTGTTTCCCGACGTCTTAGCAAAGATTTTGGATTAAAGTCTTTTAAACCTGCACATAAACATAAACTAACCTCTGTCATGAAAAAGGAGAAACTCCAATTTGCGAAGTGTCATCAATCGTGGACAGCTGAAAATGGTAGCCAATTTTTTTTCCGATGAATCAACTGCGCGTCAATTTGTATCACGTGAAGCACATGTTCGACGACAGAAAGGCAAAAGGTTTGATGAAAAATACACCGTAAGCACCGTGAGACATCCGCCTAGTCAGATTATTTGGGGATGCTATGTCAGCATCCGGTACTGCTTCATTATCCTTTTTGCGGACAGGCACTATCACGACTGGTCCTTTTTATGTGGAAATGCTACGCGAAAAGCTGTTAACTCATACATGCACAGATGCACAATCTTTATGTATGATGGTGCCCCATGCTACAGATCAAAGCAGAGGAAAAAAATAACTGTGCTCGATTGGTCCATAATAGTCCCGACCTTAACCCCATCGAAAATTTGTGGACCATTTTAAAAGTCAAGATAGCAGAAAAACAGCCATCACATTCCCAAGACTTGATTGACGCGATAAAGTACGTGTGGTGCAAAGACTTTTCAAACGACTACTGCAAATTCTTCATTGAAAGCATGCCATTCTGTCCGTTATAATAAACAAAGGTGGCCACACAAAGTACTGATTTCGGTCTTTTTGTGTTCTAAAGAATGTAAGTTTTCAACTGTGTTGTCATTTTTTCAAATATCTCTGACTAGTAATTAGTTATTTCTTTGAAAACATTAATTTACAATAAACTGACAGGTGGTCTTAAGCTTTTGCAAATGATTGTAATGCTGAAACAAATATTGCTTATTATTTCAGTCGTTACTCGTTACTACACGAAATTAGAGGTTTTATTTCACTACCTTTTCCATTCCAATGTAAGAAACTTAACTGCGCACGTAGCATATTTATGAGATCATGAACTCATAAATATGCTTTACACATATTTCTGTTAACCAATATCATCATTATGAATATCATTCAGCTCAAAGAATACCTCGTTTCACAATTCTTGCTGCTGCATTAAGTTATTGATCCACTATTTGTGATTTTTCACAAACCCACGTGCAAGTACGTTAGTGTAGAAGTAGTAAAACTAGCAACATGTTGCAATACTTTCTTTAACAAATCCTTTGTTTTGTAAGGTGTTTTAAAGCGTTTTGTTTCTTCTGAAAACAGTTTTAACAAAATTTAAAGCAACTTAATAAATCACACAAAAATAAATTTTTACGACTTGACCTCGTCATAAGTAAGCACACAGTGACGAAGCAACATGATTGTGGCATCCTATTTTCTACGAGTGTAATCCTATTTTCTACGAGTGTACGATCAATAAAAGTGGAAATGCATTTTAACTAGGAATGTTTTATCTCACATTCAGTTTCATTATGAAATTTTAAAGGTTTTTTATTGATCAAAGTTTTTTGTAACACCTACATACATTGAAGTGCCAGAAAAACTGGTACACTAGTCTAATACTTGGCAGGCCCCCTACGGGAGCGCAGGACTGCAGAAATCCCACGGGGCATGGACTCCACTGGCTTCTGGAAATATGCTGTAGGCAATACATACCATACTTCCTGCAGAGCGTTCCACAATTCGGGTGTATTCCGAGGTCTCCGATTCCTGTGTTCGATAGCGCGTTTCATGGCATCCCAAATGTGTTCTATCACGTTCAGGTCTGAGGACTTGGGTGGGATTGGCAACAATCCAAACTCAGATGAATGCTCCTCTAACCATAATGTCGCGTCCCGACACCTGTGTGGAGGGGCATTGTCCTGTTGGAACAGGCCCAACCCATCAGCATGAATGCAGGACATGAACGGGTGCACCTAGTCAGAAAGGATGCGCACGTAGCGTTGGCCGGTCACAGACGTTTGTACACCTACCAGGGGTCCCAGTGAAGTCCAGCTAAACACACCCCATACCAATTACGGACCCCTCACTAGCCGGTACAGTTCCCTGTTGACAGGCGGGATCCATGGCCCCATGGCTCTATGGCGTTTGCGCCACACACGAATCCTTCCATCTGCCAGATACAGTTGGAAACGCGACTCGTCAGACCAAGCTACTTGTTTCCAGTCATCAAGTGTCCAGTGGCGTTGTTGCCGTACACAAGCGAGGCGCATAGCTCTGTGTCGTGCACCCATCAAGGGGACTTGAGTTGTGCGTCGGCTTCCAAAGCCCATATCGTGCAGGATACGTTGCACAGTTCGGACGCTGATGCTTTTTGAGGATCCAGCATTGAATTCCGATTTTACCTGCGAGAGTTTTACACGCCTATCGCGTGAAACGATTTTTGACAGCCGACGATGGTCACGTTCACCCAATGTCTTTTTACGGCCACACTGGCATCGTAGATTGGAAGCTTTGCCGGAATTCTTCTAGTCACGGTACACTCTTGCAATGGTCGTCCGTGAAAATCCGAACTTCGTTCCTACCTGCGAAATACTATGGCGCATCTCACGAGCACCAACTATGACACCGCGTTGAAAATCGCTTAAATCGTTATAACTTGACTTAATTCTCATGCCGAAAACAGCTCTGACAGCTGGCAAGGATGTATATCGCTTAATATACGCACTGGCGGACGCAACCGAGTACGCGCACAGGTGACGTTGGTATGTATTTTGCATAAGCTCGTCTGTACCAGTTTTTCTGGCACTTCAGTGTACACTCACGGGCAATGAAATTTGCGCACCAAGAAGGAAGCATCAGATTGAACTGAAAATTTATGGGCGTCATGATACAGATGCATGATACACATGATGGCAAAAACAGAGCTGCAGGACAATTACAGACGGATCTGTGGCACGCAGTCCAGCCATCTTCAATAGCGCGTCGCGCCGCCCCGTGCGGCGATACAGGCTTCAATACGGTCCGGCATCGAGGCGAACCGACTACCGATGTTTTCCTGCGGCAGACTGGTTTCACACGTGTTGGATGGTGTACTCCAAATCCCAGATAGTACGGCACGGCAGCAGCTGACGTTTCAACTGCTCCCACACATGCTCAGTAGGGGACATGTCCGGGGAGCGGGCAGGCCATGGAAGTGTCTGGACATGACGTAGGAAGTCCTGGGCAACCGAAGCCGTGTGCGGGCGGGCATTATCCTGCTCGTATAGAGCACCTGGAATCCCGGCCAGGAATGGGAGCACAAGGGGCCGTAGGATCTCATCCACATACCGATGACCCGTCAATGATCCATGGACCACTACTAGACCTGATCGGCTATCGTAGGCTATGGCTCCGCAGACCATAATGCCTGCAGTGAAGGAGGTGTGGCGTTCGATAGTGAGATTGGGATTGTGCTGTTGACCCTGCGACCTCCACACCCGGACACGATGATCTCCAAAATGAAGCGGCACTTCATCGCTAAACACCGCACGTCACCAGTCTGTGGCGTTCCACATCGCTTCGGCCTGGCAAAACTACAAACGGAGCCGGCGATGTTCCGGTGTTAATGGCAGCGCACGTAAGAGGCGCTGGGATAGCACATTCGCTTCCGCGAGGCGTCGGGAAATGGTTCGTGGGGCACTCAGGAGCCGCAACATCTGCCTGTATAGTGGACCGGGTCCCCGTGGAATCCTTTCGTGCCTGGCACACCATCTGTCGATTCTCTCTACCGGTAGTCCCCCTGGTCCGTGCGGAGCCGCTCCGCCGTGTGGCAGTGCAGTCACGTGTCCACTGCTCCCAACACAGTGGGACGGTATGATCAGAACAATTCACGCGGTGGGCTATACGAAGCGCCGACCATCCTGGTGTTTTCAGCCCGATGATCAGGTCTCTCTCAAAGTCCGTGAGTTGCGTAGATTGACGTCTCTGGCGTCTACCTGGCATTCTTGTCACTCTGTACTCTTGCTTGCTTCGGCCGGTGCTTTTCGCTTTCATTGGGCATCGACTACACGCCGCTTTATAAGTCTGCCGGTTCGTGCTTGCAGCGCCACCACAGGCTGGGCGGTCGTACGCAATCGCAACAAACGTGGAACATTTGCGTACAAGCATGCACTCCTGCTATTTGCAAAGTTTCGCGGTTGTAGCATGATTTCTTCTAGGTGCGCAAATTTCGCTGTTCGTGAGTGTATTTACCATGATCAGGTATTTTCATGACAAGGAGAAAATCACAACAGTAAATTTTTCTTAATGTACACAAGTTTATCTCTATCATTATAACACTAGTTTCATATGATTTCTTAAACAACCTGCATGCACTGTTTGCGCCACAAAATAGTAGCACATTATGCACAAAATTTCCAAATTTCAAGTATTTTGTACATCAAAATGTTTGCGTGAATGACTGTAATGTTTGGTCAGGACTGTGCTAATAGTAGATGGCTATCTTTCCACCTCTCTTACCAGATTTCTTACTATTCTTTTTTTGTGGTTTCGGTGTATAACAACCACCAGGAGCAATTCTAAATGCTGTGAGAAGTCACCATTCTCTAATTTAAGGCCAAGGCTTCGAAGGAAGGGAAAGACAGTGTGTTAGATAAACGCGCCACTAATATCCGGGACTCGAGCCAACAACATGCTACCTTATCCAGGACTGGAGCCCGGGTCCAGATTCTACGACTTCTCAGAAGCCTGCACCTCTAACCCCCAGGCTACCGGAGCGACCAGCCGACTCACGCAGGGATGCAGTCAGTGAAGTCGAAAAGTGCTTAAAAAGAAATGTATACTCACCTTCTCTGTATTCTCATGCCTCACGTGCCAGCAAAGTTTAACATACTTATTGAACATTTACAGGGGTTGGACAAAGTAAAGTGAACACTTGGGAAATAGGCAATTTGTCTTTATTAACAAGGTGTTGGACCAACACTTGCCTTTAATACAGCTTCCAACTTTCTTGGAATAGTTTCATACAGCTTTTGAATTGTATCCAGTGGAATGATGTATTAGGATATTCATAATGAAATCTCCGATTTCTACACTGTTCGTCAGTTACACATATCTCAGCTCAGAATAAATATGATTAATGGAAATAAGAACCATTCGATTCAACAAATTTTCCAACGAGAAACAAGTTTATATTCCGGTAGCATAAAAGTCAGGACTTTTGGAAGCGATGAAAGCTTGAAAGGCATTTTGAGCATCAGCTTGGTTGTGGAAAATTTCCCCTGCAAAAAATTAGTCCGGATGCTCGAACAAATGGTAGTCGGTTGGCGAAAGGTCTGGGGAATATGGTAGATGAGGTAGAGTCTCATAGCCTAATTTGTTTAACTTTTGCAGAGTGATACACGTGACGTGCGGTCTCGCGTTGTCTTGCCGAAGTATTGGGCCCTTTCTGTTGACTAATAATGAGCGAATGCGTTGCGGTTTGTTGTGAATTTCATCGATTTCCTGACAGTAGTTTGCCGAGGTAATCGATTCGCCCTCATTCAAGAAGCTGTAGTGGACTAAACCGGCTGAAGACCACCAAACAGTCACCATAACCTACTGTTGATGGAGGTTTGGTTTGGGGAAGTGTTGAGGAGCTTCGTCCTGGTCCAACCACGACGCGGAACGTCGACAATTGTCGTACAGGATCCACTTTTCGTCGCATGTCACGATGCGGACAAGAAAAGGATCGGTTTTGTTGCGCAAAAGCAGCTGAGATAAGACTTCCAAACGACGATTTTGTTGATTGTCGTTCAATTCATATGGCACCCATTTGTCCAGCTTCTTGGACTTTCCAATTTGGTTGTGGTGCACAGAAACAGCTGATTTGTTTAATCCCAGTTCTTCCGCAAGCTCACGTATAGTTGTGTGTGGATCTGCTTCAAAAAGCGCCTTCAATGCGTTGCCATAGATGACGGTACTCGGTCGTCCACGCTCTTCATTGCCGAGATTTGTGTTGCCAATCTCGAATTTTGTGAACCATCTTCGCACCGTACGCTCGTTAGCCGCATCCTCCTCAAAGGCAGCAACAATGTTTCGCGTCGCTTGCCCTTTGAACTCGTAGAGGAAAATTGCCCGAAAATCACGATTATTCATGTTTCACTGAAACGGAAATATAGAGTAGGAAACATTATTTGTTAATAAAGTGAACCTAAAGGTTACAATCTGCAGATTTCAAGCTTTACAATGATATATTACATTTGCATACATATTCACTGCATTGAACACAATACATTGTCAAAGCACGAGAGATAAAAAATTGGACATTTCATTATGGACAACCTAATACCATTCGTCGATCAGAATATCAACCAATTGCTTCAGAGATGTTAGAGGAAGCCTTCAGTGGTTCGACGATATTCAAGTCAGATGATTGAGTTGGCCAGAGCAGATGTTGAAGTTCATCTTGGTGGTTCTGAAACCAAGACCGAACTGTTCTGGTTGTGTGTATGGACACGTTATCATCTTATAAAATAGCATTATTGCTGGGAAACAACATTTGGACCATAGGATACATCTGATCGCCTAGGAAGTCCAAATAAGCGCTGACTCGACCATGTAATGTAATGGTGGAGCCAGCCGAATACCAAGATATGGCGGCCCAAATCATCACAGATTTATCCCCATGTTTGACAGCTGGAACCAGACATTCGCTTCACTGGAGGTTCTGTATACATAAACCACCTACTGTTGGGAATAATGTAAACGAAGTCTCATTGGACCATATCACACGTTTCCAGTCGTCAGGTGTCCGGGTTTTATGCTCAGGACACCATCGTTCTCGCATTATTGCGTTGGTTTCTGTGTCTAAATATTTAGCAATGGCAGCTCTTCTATGAATGTTGTCTGTGTGAAGTTCTCTGCGGAAAGTTTTTGTGGGAACTGGGTCATCCAGGTGGATATTGCGTTATTTCATTACATTTGCTGCAGTTGTTCTGTCTTGTTTGGACACAATTCTTATTAAATGTTCAAGGGTTCCTCTCATTCAGTCTCGTGTTTCGCCCACTATTCTTCTTCGCCAATAAAGTATTTCCGTGCTTTGTATACGCAGTCATAACCGTAGAGTCTGTTGCTCTTGATAAACCGATGTGGCTGTTATGATTACAGAGGGTCCTTCGGAAAGGGTTCCCCGATTTGTCCTCCATGGGAGTCTTACATCTCACGTTTTTCACGGACATTTCGTGCAAACAGCTGCTGAACACAACTTGTATTACATTGGCATACAACCCAGAGAATTACTCTCTGTTCTAAAAACAAGTTAGTAAAATCATGCAATGCATTGATTATGATACGCTTTCCAACATACCAGAAATCCTTACTCAAGTTATGAGGATAATGGCTCTGATATAAATATCGCTCCTGTGCCCTGACCTTTGACCCCATTTCGATTATATTCAACAAAACGGTTTAGTATATCTCCGGAACAACATACTAAAGTTTTGTTGCAATCGAAGCATTTTTACGTAAGTTATGACGCATAAAGGCGATGGAATGGATCCCGCTCCTATGTCCTGACCTTTGACCCCATTTCGTCCATTTTCAAAAGGGTTCGCCCCCAGGTTGTCCCCTACCACATACTAAAATTTAATCGAAATCGAACCATTTCACGCGAGTTATCGAGTGGACAGACAGACGGGCAAAGCTGGAGGATATACTAGTACGCTTCTTCAACCTACGGTTGGAAAGCGTAAAAAAGGAACTGCCGCTTCCGCAGCCGCCGCCGGTTTAGAAATTTCGCGAAACTCGCGGTTTTCTAGCTCGCAGCGGAAAAAGTATTGAACACAAAAATATGAAATTTACATCGTTTGCAGAGAATTGTTCGGAAAACACGCTGTAAAAACCGTTTTTCGATTCTGGCGATACTTGAAGAGCTATTTTATTTCGAATTTAAGGTAAGCAAAAACGTGCTGTCAGTTAGCGTTCACACTAACAGCAACAGAACCACGAAACTTTGTAGGCATGTAGAGCCATGGTCGAATATAGGGCACCTCGTCGCCCTTTTCTTGAATTTCGATTTAGTTTATGAGAAATTAAAATTTTAAATTTCACAAAATTCTCTATTTCGCGATGGGACCCATTTTAGAAAACAGATATATGGCAAGCTATAAGTCATAACATATTGCAATTTTTACAGCATAAACTCACAACTATCATCCCCCTTTTACAAAAAAAGTTTTAAGAAAAGGTCATTTTCTGATTTTTAAGCATTTTTGAAAGACGCAAAGGAAAGGAACGAGCGGCTTACTCTGTCTTCAGCGTTAACCAGACAGGAAAGTTCTGGTCCTGTGACCTGCTGCCATGGGGACGCAGCTAGTTTTAGCACTCTCTTTTCATTGGGTGAAAGGACAGGCTACAATTAAACTGGTCATGATGCATTGCTTAATGACGTAGCGACGCTTTTAAACTTTGGCGTTTTCCGCCGGCATACGTGAATACATCTATGTAATTATAGGCTTTCGCCTCGTATATAAAAAGCAAAGAGGGAAAATGCAAGTATGTTCGACTACTTCTAAAGGACCTAGAGATCTGAAAATTGGCAAGCTGATAGGTCTTAAGGTCCGTATACCTAGAAAAGTACGAAAACAAAACAAAAAAATAAATCAAAATGGCGGATTTGGAACATTGTCTGCTTGAATATTTCGCAAATTGTTTGATCAGAAGTGACGTAGAGATCTGAAAATTGGCATGCATATAGGTCTTAAGGTCAGTATACCTAGAAAAGTACGAAAAAAAAGTCGGCTTTGGAACATTGTCTGCTTGAATTTTTCTCGAATTGTTTGACCATTTCTAAATGACCTAGAGATCTGAAAATTGGCAGGCTGATAGGTCTAAAGTCTGGATACCTGCAAATGCACGAAATCCAAAAAGAAAAAAAAAGAAAAAAATAGCAGCGCTTTGAAACAATGTATGCTTGAATTTTTCTACCACTTCAACACCTAGAAAAAAGTCTGAAAACCAAAAAAAGCATAAGGGTTGCTTACATTCGCTGTTTCAAAATGCTGACAGGCTAAAAGAAAATTTTGTCAGAATCACTGAAATGCTTTGAAAATCTCAAATTTTTTAAAATTAAGGGGCGCCAAAGCCTGCTCCGTTTTATGTCAAGCCATATTATGCATTGACGTCACGACGCTATTCTGAATCGTAAAACAGCTACGGAATTTAAATTACTTTTTCTTTCTCTTAATAACTTTTCCTTTTCTTTAATTTTTATGTTCAAAAAATAATTTTATAGATTCACCGTTCGGAGAAAGGGCATCATTGCTAGTATACAAAGAAAAGATACACAAAAGCAGGGCCGTAGCTAGCAAAGAGCTAGAGGGGGCTCAGCCCCTATACAAGGAAAGTAATCTCCCCCCCCGGGAAATACACATTGATGTAAATTCTTTGAACTTTTATTTTCGTTGGTTTATGAAAATGAATTTTGTATTTCATTGTAAGCGTTAACGCTTTTCCTTATTTTGTAGTGCGTTAATTTTTTTAAAAACAAGAAACATTGAAGTGATGCAGCACAAACGATCGATAACTACAGAGAAATTACTGTTAAAGGTGAATCAGTAGGAGAAGTCTAACTTTCTTTCGTTTGACGTAGGACTACGTCTAACTCCACGGATAGTATGGGGCGACTTACGGCCTACCGCCTGTGACGAAAATAGGTCCCAATTGAAATCATTATAGCGTTAAAAATACGTTCCGCACACTAATCGTGTTAGCATATTCGTAAACAGCATGGAGTCCAATTCGCGTACTACGCAATACATCACGCGCGCGACGCTTCCCTCGCTCGCTGTGCGCGGGGGAGGTCACGCAAAATTTTCTAGGGTGTGCCGCCGCGTTTTACTCACTCTATCTCGGCAAACGTGAGCGCAACACGAGTGTGCGTGGTATAGTTTTAAATCTCTCGACGAGATCCGTTCAAATATCTGTAGATCTTTTGGCAGTGGTTTGAACTGAACATTTTAAAAATTGTTTTCTTGTGAACCGGTGAATACTTTTGATAATATCAGGGTTTATCTGGACAACCGCGAGTGCAAAACGACCGCGCGTGGTGTCGTTTTAAAGCTCTCGACGAGATCTATTCAAATATATAAAGAACATATCGCAGTGGTTTAAACTAAAATAAAGAAAAATGTTTTCGTGTGAACGGGTTAACATTATCGACCATACCGCCGAATCCGCTGAATGAACGCCAACAAAAGTGGAGAAAATCAAAAAGGACAGGCGAGAGCAAGTGATGAGGAATGTAAGAAGCCGAAGAAGACAAGGCACTACGTTGGGTAATTCGCGTATCCATCTGCTTTGTGTTCGCAATGTATCCAGTATTATTTGTTAAAACTATGTGAACTACTTTTCACATCATAGACCTGTGTTGGCTATAACAAATTAAATAAACGCTTTGAAACCATAATCGACTAGTTCATTTCGACTCTGCGATCTGCAAGTCGTAGTCATATGTTCCAAACTGACGGCTCAATCAGAACTGAGCCTACTTGTCTTTTTTCCTGTTTCGGTGAAACGTAAAATTTTAAAGAACATTGCCATAAAAAAAATAAATACAAAGAGTGGCGAAGGCGGAGGCGTAGTTGGGTAAAAGATTAAACAAACCCCTGTCCTTTATTTGGTAAGTGACTATGAAATACTAAGCTGCTGTTTAAGAGCTTCTAGGTAGTTCACTTCCTACAAAGGAGTGTTGTCGTGGGAACATTTTGTCTAAATGTATCCCTCTACGCGTTGAAAAATAGTGCTAAAGCGAAATCCTTGCGAGAGAGTGAGAGAGAAATTTCATCATCTCCTCGTTCATTGTTTTTCGTACAGTGCAGTATATATAGTATATAAAGAACATATCGCAGTGGTTTAAAAAAATATTAAAAAAATTGTTTTCGTGTGAACGGGTTAACATTTTCGACTATACCGTGGTATTTGCAGATGAACACTAGCAAAAGTGGAGAAAATCAAAACGAGAGGCAAGAGCAAGTGATGAGGAATGTAAGAAGCCCAACAAGACAGAGCACTACGTTGAGTAATTCGTGTGTCCACCTGCGTTGTGTTCGCAATGTATCCAGTATCAGACCTGCCACGTTTTACGATTAGCTCGTAAAATTTACGAAAATGTGACTTCTTTTACGGATTTACGGGCAAGATGTTAATTTTACGGATTTAGCGTTACTTTCTTTTCTCTTGATAATTTTGCACCCCCACCATTAAAACTTTTTTATTTAACTAAATCCATTTAAAATAAAAAGCGGATGTAAATTAGGAATAAACTACTTTTCAGCTATACCTGTGCTTATGTGGGAAAACTTCGTCTGTAGTCTTCCCACATATTTTAAGTTATCGTTTTGCGTTGTTACGAACACTAAAGCTTACGCCGTGTGTAAACTGAACTGTCCCAGCTTTGGGCTTTTCTATCTCTTGCTATGTTTACTCTCTCCCTCTTTTCAGATAATATTTGTTCGTCTTCCAAGTAGTAACTTCTCACAAGGCCGCCGTGGTGTGTCCGGCATTGGAGCACCGGTTTTTATTACCTCCAGTTCGAAATGCTGTCTCAGAACGTAGTTATCGTAGAAAAAAAAATTCAATCGGATTTTAAATCTGCTGAATTTTTCAGCACAAATTGATACCCCAACATGACGAAATTTCGGTATGCTGTTGAGGATGTGTAGTAAACCATTCCTATTGAAAATGGTTATCAGCACTTATGGGGACATCGTGCCACACATGCGCGAGATTTGTTCGTCAGAATTTTCGCACAATAACTTCCGTGAAAATTGACCGGTTTGGGTGGAATATTTAATTATAAAACGGCGCATGTGTGATAGCTTTTTATTTCACAAATTAACGCGCAAAAATAATAATGTCCTGTAGTAAAGCAACGATTAAAAGTTTACTTGATTTGTGTAACATATCGACTTTTAAAAAATCGATGTGTTCGCTACATTTAATCAATATGGTAGATAAGTAATTCAATCGAATAATCGATTAAATTTTTCATCGTATATATCAATGAATTTTGTTTTACGGATTTCGGTATCTGAAGGTGGCAGGTATGCAGTATTATTTGTTAAAATTATGTAAGCTACTTTTCACATAATAGACCTGTGTTGGCTATAACAAATTAAATAAACGCTTTGAAACAATACTCGTCTAGTTCATTTCGACTCGCCGATTTGCAAGTCGTAGTATATATGTTCCAAACTGACGGCTCAATCAGAACTGAGCCTACTTGTTTTTAGCCCGTCTTTTGTAAAAAAAGATCGTGCTTATGTTATCGGTTTGTCTGTCCGTCTGCTCGTCCGTCTGTCCGTCCGTCTGTAGACACGATATCCCTGCAACTAATAATCCGATTTAAAAAAATATTTTTGCCTTAGGAAGCTTGAAATGTGCGAATGATGATCTTTCATTTCGTTTTTTTTTACGACTCACAATTTCGCCGCTAGAGGGAGTAAATGCAGATGATATCAAATTCAAAAAACGTTTTATTCCATATATTTGCTTCTAAACATCCAATTCAAGACATTCCTTTACCTTTCGATTCCATTCATGTCGAAGACTATTTTAGATATAGTCGCTTTTTCAAGTTACGCATAGATTTTCCGCTAGGGGCGTAAAAGTAAATGGCGTTTCCCCCGATATCTCTGCTTCTAAAGCTCCGATTTGAAAAACAGTTTCTTCAGCGGATACAACACCTGACGGGACCTACTTTCCATATAAATTACAATTTTTGCTATAAAGAGGTTTGGCCACCAGGGGGCGTAAGTGTTGATTTCTGTTTCTGATGTATTTGTACCAAAATATGAGTTTCTAAAATGTCGAATGAAAAATTGCTTCCGTGAACCGATACCACTCATGTCGATAAACATTGCAAAATATTTTCTTCTTAAAATAATGCTTGGTTCCTCAGTCAGGGTCGTAGACGTATATCTTATTTCTGTCAATATCTCTGCTTTTAAACGTCCGATTTGAAAAATTTCTTCTTTGTTAGATAGCGTTTCCGGTGTAAAATGTTTCTCATATAATTTAAAAATTTTCAAGTAATGCATAGACTTTCCGCTAGGGGGCGTAAAAGTAAATTGCGTTTTCCTCTATATCTCTGCTTCTAAAACTCCGATTTGAAAAATTCTTTCTGCACAGGATACAGCTGCTGATAGGAAATGCTTTGAATATAATTTCTAATATTTGATAAAGAATGGTTGGGCCACCAGGGGACGTAAGTTTTAATTTCTGCGTCTGATGTATTTGCATCAAAATCTGAGATCCTGAAAACTCGATTGAAAAAATTCTTCCGTGGGCCGATACCGCTCACATCAAAAAACCATTTGGCAATACTTTCTTCTTAAAATAATGTATGCTTTTTCCACTAGGGGGCGTAAAGTTATAACATATTTTTTTGTCGATATCTCTGCTTTTATCAGTCCGATTTGAAAAATTGCTTCTTTGTTAGAGAGCGTTTCTGTGGGGAAATGTTTCGCATATAATTTCAAACTTTTCTTAGTACACAAGTCTGCCACCAGAGGGCGAAAGTTCACGTTTCCGTTTACAGAAATATCTACGGGACTAAAAACCCGATTCAAAAACTTCTTTCTTCGTTCAGATACCACTAACTATGCAAACTCTGTGTGTGCACTTTCTTTCGAAAACAGTGCACCCTTTCGCCGCTAGGAGCGCGAATGCTTATTCTGTTTTTCTCATTATCACTGCTTTCACATGCACGATTAAAAAAATTCTTTCAACACCGGATACCATTTCCCTTGTAGAACACTTTAGGCTAGTACATAAGCAATTTTGTAGTTCACAGTTCTGTCGATAGGTGGGGGTTCGACAGTTTGTAGCTGTATCGCCGCTTCTATAAACGCTATTGAAAAAATTCTTCTTTACTGTATGCCATTCGCTACAAGAGAGCAAGCATTATCCTCTTTAAACAACGAAAAGATTTTCCGCTAGGTGCGTAAAGGTTGAAACCTCTTTTACCCACAATATCTGCTCCCAGGGAACGTATGTGAAAAGTTCTTTTTTCTTAGCATAGTTTTTTTCCAGGACGAATATTTTTCGCCTATTTTCAACTTTTCCGTTTTGCAAAATTTTTCTCGCTAGCAGATGTAGACTTATATTATGTTTCCTTCTATATTTCTCCTCTTAACTGTTAGATTTGAAAATCTCTTTGTCTCTGGTAGCTTTCTTGTAGTATGTGAAACGTTTCGTTCGCCATTTGTTAATTTTCGTAATATGCTTTTTAACCGCTGGTGGAACTAAATAGATGTTCCTATTTCTGGATGTTTTATCGATTGTTGGAACCAGTTGATTGTTTTCCAAATCGGTTCTATTTGACTTTGAATAGCTTTGATAAATTTAATTCGCACCGGAACGGATTCAAAAGACGTGCTCATTACATCCGAAAATTCGGTGTCATCTTTGTTGTTTTTCCTGTTTCGGAGAAACGTAAAATTTAAAGAACATTGCCATAAAAAAAAAAAAAAAGAGTGACGGAGTTGGAGGCGTGGTTGGGCAAAAGCCTAAACCCCTGTCCTTTATTTGGTAAGTGACTATGAAATGCTGAGCTGCTGTTTAAGAGCTTCTAGGTAGTTCACTTCCTACAAAAGAGTGCTGTCGTCGGAATGTTTTGACTAAATGTATCCCTCTACTCGTTGGAAAACAGTGCTAAAGAGAAATCCTTGCGGGAGAGTGAGAGAGAAGGAGCTTTCAGCATCTTCTCGTTCATTGTTTTTCGTCCAGTGCAGGAGTGGTTTTACGATTCTTGTGATGAAGAAAAGAGGTTTCTTTTGGCGGAATTCTGGTGCTCTTGGTTTTTGAGAGGGACAGCGGTTATGGCTACTGGCCACTGTAAGAAGTGACTACCACCGAGCACCAGCAAAGGAGAATATGCGATTAAAGATAGAGGAAGAAGAGGAGTAGAAAAAGTTGAAGTGTAACATCATTGAATCGCCGATGCCATTGCATGGATCTACAGAAAAGAAATCAGAACAGTAAACTAAAAAAAAAAAAACCCAAACCAGTTGGTTAAAAAAGTCGTCACGCTACTTATTCTGACTTCAGCAACAAGGAATGAGCAGCTCAACCACCATCAAGCAAATTCAAAGAATGTGATTTATTTTTTGTATTTCAAGAGCGTTCTGTTTTCTTTCTCCCCTTTTTATTTCATGGTTTGTATTTTATCTAATTGTTTTTACTTTTTGGCATAATTAATGGCTAATGAAGTAAATTAACAAAAGGAGGTTAAAAACAAAGCAAAACGTGCGTCTCTGTTCAAGGAAAAATGTGGTATGTAGTTGAACACTGAGCCCCCCCCCCCAGATGGGCCTTCAACCCCCCAAATGGCCCTTCAGCTTCCAGACGACTCTTCAGCCTCTCCTGACTCTGGAACCTAGCTACGGCACTGCATAAAAGATAATCACAAGGTTTGGTTTTCAGTGTAGCCTGCGTTAACACCTGTAATCATTGTGTTCACATTATTTTGTCTAACACCTGTAGTTTTACATTCATTACAGACTCTTAGTGAAGAAGAACAGCAACGCGAATTAAAAGACTCATGTAGAGGAAACAGAAGGTAGCAAATAGTAAAAATGCAAAAAATAAGTTCTCTTAATTTCTAAAAACATCTAGAAAGTGCTGAAGCTCTGCAGAACTACGGATAAATAGCAGCTGTTTTGTACGTATCCATCATGATGATTATCACTTTTAAATTTTTTTGTTCCCATAGATAAACATCTAGATCCCTGCTATACTTTTAACGCCGAAAGCAATAACGCTCTTCCAGAGCGTTTCCAGAGAGAAGGAGCTGGTTACGACTGAAAACAACAGCCGGAAGACTTATTAACAGCGATAACAGAGAAATTCTAGGATCATAAACAGAAAGGTAATTTGAACTGTTGTGCGTAAATTTTTTTTTACAAAAAGGAGGCATCTGTGTTCTTTTCTCTTGTGTGCCCACACTTATAAAATCAAACGTTAATTGATACCAAATTGCTCCGGGGAGTCCCTATATGAGATTGAAATCTCAAGAAACGGTGAGAAAGGTATTGATGAAAGTCACAAAAGAAGTAGTTTTAAAAATTTAAAAATGAAAATATGCACGCACAAAATCATGGCCCAGGGCGTGATATTTCATTTCATTTTCATTTATTTCGTATTTCGGTTGTTACAATATGCAGTAGACATTGAAATGTAAAGCAAATTAATACAGCAACAACCAGGAAATATAAGAGGGAAAACGCCCCCCACGAGGCCTGACGAGCCCTCTCATCCTGATGACTGAACATATGAAAAAAATCCAAGAACAAAACAAGCCAGACACATCGTACAACTCATTTAGGAGGTGAAAATGATATTAATAAAGGCATCACGAAGCTGATTTAAGTATAGTAAGTATTATTTAAGTTTTCTTTTAAACAAAGTATTATTATTAATAGCCAACAATTGTGGTGGGAGCGAATTTCAAACTGCGGGCCAGCATAATTAATTAAAGCTCTTGAACGTTCATGTGAAGGGAAACAAAGGATCAGTGAGGTTTTATGTCTAGTTGAGTAAGAATGGTTAGGGACAGTTAAAGAAATTAAAGAAGAGAATAAGTCATTCTTTGTCCTTTTAAACATGAGTTGTACCAAGTTAAAACGGTACAACTGATCAATATTCAATAACTGAACATCATTAGGCTGCAATCTGGGGAGAAAATTAGGATTTGAAAAGGAGGAACCTGAAAGTCTGAATTGCACCAGTCTCAAAAATCTATTTTATAATCTCTGAAGTTTAGTTAAGTTATAATTGGTAGTCAAGCCCCAGACCAAAATACAATATGAGAAGTAGGGATAAATTAAAGTTTAATAAAGTAAAATCATAATTAATATCCCACAGAACCACACTAAGCAACCAGTTTGATCTTGAGGAAACGTGCAAGTGGGATTTAAATTGTCGTCAGGTGTAACATATCAAAGAAAAACATGATAATAAAAAATATGAACACTTTTTACTCATTACCATATGAAACGTGAAAAGTTAATAAGCACATTGCTTAGCAAAATCATACCAGCATTTTCCGATTTAACATGTCTCCTTATACTTCTTACTCTAATTACATTCATGTGTGTTCTTCCCACATATGACATAGTTGAATGTTGGACTCGTTATTCCCACATTTAGGAAAATTTATGTTTGTGGACACTACTTTAGTGCAATTAATAACATTGTGTTACGCTACATTTCCGGTCGTGCAATCTTTTACTTTCGGACAACGACACGTGCAAAATACAAGGAACAGACCGCGCATAATATCCTTACGCTTCGCACTCTGAAAGTCTTTCTGTGCCAAGCCGTTCTTGTGAAAACTCAGTTGTGTCCCCTGAGCAAGCAAAAGCGTCTCATGAACGCCATCATCCGTAGAACTGTGATGGGCGGTACTTTCTCACATGCAAAAGAGGAGCCAAGCTGGGCAATCATGGGTGAACAAAGGCACTAAACAATGGATGCACACCCACCCGTCATCTTCTTGCGCACTGCTTTCTAATCTCGAGCACTCAGGAAACATGTGTTCGCGGAAAGGAGTCACACACACACACGAGTTTAGAAGCATTGTGAGTGAGAAAGAATGAAAGTGAGAAATGAATAAAACGGAGAAAGAGAAGTGATATCAAGGATTTTAACGAATTATCACCAAACAAACGTGCTGTTTGTGCAAATGGAAATTTATCACATGTGTACAAAGCAGTTTCCAAGTTCTGAAGGGAGACATCCTAGCAAATAAACAGAATCGCTGCTCTTCGTTTTGAAGAAAAGTTGGGGATATTAGGCACATTACGAAGAGAGAACATTATCTTGATTTACCTTGTGTTCATCGCAGTCTGCAGTACCGAGAAATTTTACTGAAAAATATAATCAAACTTCAGCTCTTCGTTTCTGAACGTTTTAAAACTTCAAAATATGAGGTACTCTTGGGAAATCAGAAAGCGGTCGTTGATGCTTGCAAAGATGTGTGGTAAAATAACTGTGTTTAGTGTTTATCTAAAACGTAATGGTTATAGTAAATAATACTCAGCAAGAAAACACCCCAGATCGCCCAGAGAAAACGATTATTATTATTCATGAAGTTCCTTTCATCAGTTCCGTGCTCAAAGTTGTATTCCGCTTTTGATACAGAAGTTAAATCTGTCTTTAACTTATAATTCATTTCCGGTTAGAAGCAAAACTGTTTTCTGTTACGGGCGCTTTCAGATTCACTGTTTGTTAGCATATCTACTACTTACAACCCGTTTAGCTGATCGTTAATTGCGATTGAAAGCTCACTACAACACTTCGTGACTTTTCTCCTCGTTTTTAGCTAATCGTTAATTGCGATTGAAAGCTCACTACAACACTTCGTGACTTTTCTCCCCGTTTTTAGCTGATCGTTAATTGCGATTGAAAGCTCGCTACAACACTTCGTGACTTTTCTCCTCGTTTTTAGCTGATCGTTAATTGCGATTGAAAGCTCGCTACAACACTTCGTGACTTTTCTCCTCGTTTTTAGCTGATCGTTAATTGCGATTGAAAGCTCGCTACAACACTTCGTGACTTTTCCTCCTCGTTTTTAGCTGATCGTTAATTGCGATTGAAAGCTCACTACAACACTTCGTGACTTTTCTCCTCGTTTTTAGCTGATCGTTAATTGCGATTAAAAGCTCACTACAACACTTCGCGATTTTTCTCCTCGTTTTTAGCTGATCGTTAATTGCGATTGAAAGCTCACTACAACACTTCGTGACTTTTCCCTCGTTTTTCAGCTGATCGTTAATTGCGATTGAAAGCTCACTACAACACTTCGTGACTTTTCTCCTCGTTTTTAGCTGATCGTTAATTGCGATTGAAAGCTCACTACAACACTTCGTGACTTTTTCCCCTGGTTTTTAGCTAATCGTTAATTGCGATTGAAAGCTCACTACAACACTTCGTGACTTTTCTCCTCGTTTTTAGCTGATCGTTAATTGCGATTAAAAGCTCACTACAATATTTTGCAACTTTTCTCCTCGTTTTTAGCTGATCGTTAATTGCGATTGAAAGCTCACTACAACACTTCGTGACTTTTCTCCACGTTTTCCATTGCAGCCATAGTTTCTGCATGGTTGCTTGGAAAGGTTATACAACTGAAAAACTATAAAACATTAATTTGTTTTTAAGGCAGCAGTCCCATTAAAACAGAGATTAATATGACAACTGATAGACAAGGTATGCTATGGAGTGCATTACTAGTAACTAGCAGAGGAACATGGCGTTGCCCTGATTTAACAAAAAAAAAAAAAAAATGCATAAATCAGCTTCTGGGCCAGCGTTTTCTGAGCTTTCCTGAAATTATAAATATGATATATTGCACCACGGAAATATTTAAGTGAAATGTTTAGGGCCGCGGTTGGCCTAGTGGTCAACGTTCGGGACCGCCACGGAGAAACCTCAGGTTCGATCCCAGGCAGGTACGTACTCTCGAACCACTAAATATCCGCTGTGCGTCGGATGGTCACGTTAAGCCGTCGGACCCCGGGTACTGGCCCCCGGTAATAAATAAGGGCGTCTCACTCCTCCTTTCTACCTCGTTTCCATGTGACTTTCCTATCGGGCACTCTAGCCCAAATCTCCTAGCTTCCTACTTCTAAGGGTTGTTTAAGACCTGGGGGTCAGATACTTCCTTCCTAAAATCTTCTACATATGATCTGATCTGAAATGTTTAAAAGAAAAGGAATTAAAAAAAAATAAGAAAAGGAAAGAAATCTATACATGTGCCGGCACAGTTGGCTTAAACCAGCAGTTTTTATCGATTGTGAATATACGAAATTTGAAATATCTGGAACATTTACATTTTCTCATTGTGTTGTGATCAGCGTAATGCACAGTTTATTCGAAGAGAAAGTAAGTTTATCGTTGAAGAGCTGCTGGGTTAACGATTTTGAGTGTTCTTTTATTTCAAACCAAGATTAAGAGCACAATAGTTAACTATTCTTACGCTGTACCCTTTGGTGTTTATATGTTTGATACTTCCCCTTCGGGCTGTTTACTTATATTTCTGATGATGGAACTAGCAGCCCCGAAATATTTTGAATGTATCTATTTTACTCTACCCTAAGGTACTTTTAATATGTGAATATTTTATTTAAATCATGCGTGGACGGTGGGTGCTTTTAACTATTGTGTACATTTTAGCACCCATGAAAAAAGTAGTGAATACCAAGGAGGTTTTTATTTTTACCAAGTTGGGAACAACCAAACATAGAGTTGGCCGTGGGAAACCATGACTGCAGGTTAGTGCAAAAACTTTTAACGATTGACACTCTGTCTTGCAGATACTCCTAGCAAAACTGAGAACAACACTGAACAGTAGGCATTTAAACTAAAATGGAAGGTCAGATGGGACGATTGGAATGCATGGAAAAAAATCATGGTCTTCTGTAGCATAGCCAGTCATGATAGTAGTCCAATAACATTTGACATGAGTTCCTTGACTATCAACCGTGTTCCACCGTGGAGTGCAGGGAGAATCTCGATTTTATCACGATAAAATAAATAAATCCTTAAAATGATGTGGGAGAATGCGCGAACGGAGGAATAGCATATTATGCTTTGAAGAAATGATATGCGAAAAAATTACCATTTTCCTCTCATTTCATTTCATGTATTCGATTTACTTTTCATTGAAATGTATTTACTCTCTAAAAGTCGCGGAACTGCTTTTTCTAAAATAGTGGAGCTATTCACAGTGCGTAGTAACACATAGATAGCAACGGTGTAAAACGTAGCAAACCCACCAGCAGCTGCGGCGGAAGGATACGCACGACAGTTTGGAAGTCTAGCACAGTAAAAAAAATCAAATTTTTAAATTGTAAATCGTGCGTGTTGTGTCAAATTGGAAACAATGGTTGAAGAAACCTAATCAAAATCTTCCCTTTGAAATAACTTGGAACTCATTGTAGCGAGCAGTAACACAGAGGAACCTGTTCTGAAACATAAACAAATCTGCAGGCAACTGGGATGGAAGGATACTCTAATACTTTGAACATCTAACACAGCAAAACAGAAAGATCAAATTTATAATTGGAAATGGCTCGCCTTAGGTAAATTCGAAACTATGGTTGAAGAAAGCTCTTCAGAATCTTCCCGTAAAAATACAAGGGGCATCCTGAATGTAATGCCTCCTAATTAATAACTTTCGAAATTTTGAAGTGATTTTAATGAAACTACACTGACGGGTCATTCCATCTCGGAAGTCATGCAGGCACTGGGATTTTCACGAGCCGCTGTGTCACGGGTGCACCGTGAGTACATCGAATCCGGTAAAACCATCCCTGCAAGGGCCAATTGCCGTGGACAACAGCGTGTGGATGAGCAGGGTCATCGTTGGCTAGCTCGCATTGTAACAGCGGATAGACGGGCCACAGTGCAAGAAATCACTCTGCAATTTAACGCTGGTGCACAAAAACGTGTAAGCAGCCATACCACCCAGAACCATCTCCTCGCTATGGGGTACAGAAACCATCGTCCCACGAGGGTACCGCTGCTGACCGCACATCACAGGGTGCAAAGATTAGCATGGGCGCGGGAACATCGCCACTGGAGCCTAGACATGTGGAAAAATGTTGCCTGGACTGATGAGTCGAGATTCACGTTCGTACATGCGGATGGCAGGATACGAGTACGGCGCAAACCACAAGAAGCGATAAATCCTTCTTGCCAGCAGGGCACTCTTCAAGCTGGTGGGTGTGGCATTCTAGTCTGGATACTGTTTACGTGGACTGAAATGGGATCCCTGGTACGTGTGACATCGTCCCTCACAGGTCAACGTTACCAAGATATCCTGGACGACCATTTGCTCCCTGTTTGTGCGTCTTGAACATCCCACTGGGGACCCCATCCTGCAACAAGACAATGCATTATGCCATCGCTACCGAATTATATCCGAATGGTTGGATGAACACTGCACCGATGTGACCTCGCTTCCTTGGCCAGCTAGATCGCCTGACATCAATCTCATCAAGCACATCTGGGATGCCATCGAGAGAGATGTTCGAGGTTCTGACCCCCGTCCATCAAATCTTCGTGAACTGCGGCAGCTTGTTTAGGGGTCGTGGATCCGTATGGCTTCCCAACGCTTCCTTGTGTCTTGTCGAGTCCATGCCGAGACGAATCGCCGCCGTCATCAGGGCGAAAGGTGGTGCTACACGTTATTAGACAGGTATCTCTAATTCAATTGCTCTTCAGTGTATATACACTGTTGTTCAAAATTAAGAGAATTTGCACATTTTGTCGAATTTCTGAAAAACTAATGGACACATTTTAATGAAAATTTGGTATGGATACACAGTTATGTAAAAGAAAAAAGTATACCAGACAACAGTCATGGTATGCACTAATGATCGTCAGTAAGGCTCATCAGCGCAGGAATATCCGAAATCTGCGTTGCAAGATCGAACATAAAATGACTAATATGGGGTATGGTCCCCTCTCACAGTCATACAACTCTCACAGCGCGACGTCATGCTGGAAACGAGGCAGTTGATGAGTTCCTGTGGCAGTCGGTCCCACTCCTGCAGCAACGCAATTTTCAGCACCTGGATTGTCCTCGGAGGGGCATGGCGAGCTGCAATTGTCCTCTCAAGAGCGTCCTAGACATGTTCGATAGGGTTTAGGTCTGGCGACCTGGCTCGTTAATCCATCCGGCAAATATTCTCACTTTCAATATAATCGTCGACCAGGTGAGCCCTATGTGGACGAGCGTTGTTCTCCATAAAAAGGAACCGAGGGCCAACTGCGTCCCTGAAAAGTCGTACATAAGGCTGTAAGTTCTCATCCTTATACCAATCAGCAGTCAAAGAACTTCTGTCAAACACATGGAGAGGTGTGCGGGTGTCCAACATGATGCCTGTACAGACCATGACACCTCCGCTGCCGTAGCGGTCTCTTTCTTGGATGTTGGAGAAACGTATCGGGTCTCAGGCTCTCGCCAGACGAAGGTACGTCGAGAATCAGTGTCCAGGCTGAACCGTGACTCGTCTGTGAAAAGAACGTTACCCCACTTAAGTCTGGTCCAAGGCTGATGTTGTCTGCACCATGCTAAACGCGCTGTTCTTCTGGAAAAAGCCCTCTCTCATGAAGGCTTTGGGAAACAGTAACACTTGAAACTTAGGTTCCAGTGGCGGCATGTAGCTCACGAGATAGATGTGCAGCTGAGGCAGTCCTGTGGCGCCTCGCTGAAAGTGCCAAATAAGGATCTTCATTGGCCGTCGTGGCTCTTGGACGACCTTGCCCAGGCCTTCTCAATATGGATCCGGTGTCCTTAAACTGTTTTCAGAAATTGCAGACGACACTGGGCGTTACATTGAGCTCTGTAGCAACCTGCACCTGCGATTGCCCTGCCTCCAATCTACCGACGATTCTACACCTCATTCCGTCATCAATACGTTCGTGGCAACTCATTTTACCTCACTGCTTATGAAATTGAACCAACTCCTGCAAGAAACACAACGAATGTCGCCGAGGAGTACGAGCGAACTAATCGCGGAAAAAGGCACGTGTGCTTTTCGTGCCTTCCGCTGTCACAGCTCCGCCCACACGCACGCGTACGCTTACGTATTCGACACTGCAAATTTGCATTCTTATTCGGCGGCATAATTTGTACCTTTGGTTCCGTACTTTTTGTGAAAATCGACAAAATGTGCAAATTTTCTTAATTTTGAGCACCAGTGTATATTGCATAGTTACACAATGGAAGCAGCGGAATGAAACATAAACAAAGCTTGGCGATTGCGACGGAAGATCACACTTCCAAAGCCTTACTGAATAAACAGAAAGATCATAAAACAAAAATACCAACGTTTACCACAATCAAAGGTTTATTATATATCGACTATAGTTTCGCAGAGCTATTGGCTCGGCATCATCAGGACAAATGGAGCGTAAACATTCAAATCATTGTGACATCATCAGAGTTCTGACGGTCATGGTTTTTGGTGAGTTGTTTCCACGCGCTTGAAAGAAATGGAGTCGACGTCATGTCGTTGACAAGCTGCGAAGAGTTCCGGTACATGTGGAAAGCTTCTAATACATTAAGCTTGATAGTCGAATCAGGTTTATCAATGAGCGTAGCGTTTTCAAACAAGAATTTGTGGTTATTTTCGTGACAATGTTGGGCTATAGACGACTTTTTAAGTTCACAGTTCCGTACGTAGGTCTTGTGTTCCTTCACACGGAAATTTAAAGCCCTGCGGGTCTGTCCTATATATGAAAGTCCACATTCACAAGGTATCTGATAAATTCCCCATGAATTTATGTCCTCGACGTAATCTTTTGATCCGTAAAAATGTATCTTGTTTATGGGTTTGAAAATAACTTTAAAATTAAAACTCTTGAGGATTTTTGAAATTCTGAAGCAAATCTGTGGAGCAAATGGGATAACCACCCAATTCTGTCGTATTGGGTTGTCTATTGGGGTGAGTGAGCAGACAGGCTTCGGTTTTTTAAATTTTTTGACAGCTTTGTCTATAATGGAATGGGTATATCCTCTGGAACGGCATAAATTCGGAAATACCTAAATTAGTTGAACTTATCAATTCAATTGATCCTCATATACAGTTTACATATGAGACTGAAAATAATGGCTGCTTACCATTCCTTGAAGTCCTTGTGTTACGCTCTGAAGGATCCTTTATCACAACAGTTTATCGAAAACAATTTGCTGTTTCCTTACCCCCACATGCAAAATCAAATCACCTATGGAAACAGAAAGTCTCTGCCTTCTACGCATACGTATATCTTGCAATACATATATGCTCAACTGAGGATTCCTTGCAGAAAGAGCTTGAGATTATTAAACGAATTGCTATACACAGAGGATATACCCATTCCATTACAGGCAAAGCTGTCAAAAAATTTAAAAACCAAAGCCTGTCTGCTCACTCACCCCAATAGACATCCCAATACGACAGAATTGGGTGGTTATCCCATTTGCTCCACAGATTTGCATCAGAATTTCAAAAATCCTCAAGAGTTTTAATTTTAAAGTTATTTTCAAACCCATAAACAAGATACATTTTTACGGATCAAAAGACTACGTCGAGGACATAAATTCATGGGGAATTTATCAGATACCTTGTGAATGTGGACTTTCATATATAGGACAGACCCGCAGGGCTTTAAATTTCCGTGTGAAGGAACACAAGACCTACGTACGGAACTGTGAACTAAAAAAGTCGTCTATAGCCCAACATTGTCACGAAAATAACCACAAATTTTTGTTTGAAAACGCTACGCTCATTGATAAACCTGATTCGACTATCAAGCTTAATGTATTAGAAGCTTTCCACATATACCGGAACTCTTCGCAGCTTGTCAATGACATGACGTCGACTTCCTTTCTTTCAAGCGCGTGGAAACAACTCACCAAAAACCATGACCGTCAGAACTCTGATGATGTCACAATGATTTGAATGTTTACGCTCCATTTGTGCTGATGATGCCGAGCCAATAGCTCTGCGAAACTATAGTCGATATATAATAAAACCTTTGATTGTGGTAAACGTTGGTATTTTTATTTTATCTCAAAACCACAAGTTTTGTAGTCATAAATTATATATAACAGAAAGATCATATTTCAAATTCTAAATCCCGGAAGCTATGTCAAATTCGAAACAATGGTTGATGATACCTGGTTAAACTCTTCTTGCAGATATAACTCAGAATTTCTTTTCGGCAACACACACGAGAGCCACCTGTCCAAAACGTAAAGTAACCAACGTGGAACTGCGGCGATAAGATACTCGTGAGACTTCAGAAGTGCATCCGAAGAAATTTCAGCGTAGCTTATTTATATCGTAGTTCTCAAGATAGTATAACTATACTAATGATCCGAGTTTCTTGGCGTAGAATCAAAATCAAAATTTCCAAGCTTTCGCACATCAACCAGATGGCTTTTTCAAGGAAGGTAGAAAGCAAACTGCAAACTGAAAAATGGAACACTTCAAGAATTTGAACGCGGTGACTTGACTAGACAATAAATGAATTGATGCAAATGTGATTATTCATTCGAAGAAGCGAGAAATCATGTTGGTTAGGCACGCGGTATCGTGGGAGGAAGCGCATTATTTGACGAATTATTTCCAAACTCGTAGCAATTCTAGAAAAACGTTATCGTTGCAAGCCTCACTGTTGGTAATGATGTCTAATGTTTCCCGAATGGCAGTAGATTTAGTCGTGGAGTAGGAAGCTAATTTGTTTACATCATCTTACATAGGATCAGTGGACTTGAACTTGACTTCTCTGAATAGAGCAGTGGTTACTTTTCCGTTCCTTGCGTCTCTTTTACGTTCGTTGAGTCTAATTCTGAACGAACGCTCGTTTGATCATTCCGATGTAGTATCGCTTGCAGCCGTCCGGATATTGTAGTGGGATGGCATAAATACCTGCCTCCTTGAGAAGAGGGGGCTTGTCAATATTTCTCTTAAGCATAATATATAAAGTATAACGAAGTAAATTTCTCCGTCATTTTTATCAGCGCCAGGATTCGAACCCAGATCCCCTCATTCCGGAATAAGTCACTCTACCAATTGAGCTACGCGGACGTTTTATTCTGATTCCTATCTGCCTTTATGTCGTGTGCGTCCTTCTGGCAGGTACGTCACATCTCCTGGTACGTTACATCATCTCCCCCTTATTTTTTTTTTTTTTTGAAGTGCTGGAGAAAGGATTCTCTTATTTTTCCTATCTCGCGGTGTGGAAATAACATCACACCATTGCGAGATTTTGAACCGTCGGGTCATCCGGATAGTTCGGCCGCCATTATAACGAAGTAAATTTCTCCGTCATTTTTGGTCTACGCCAGGATTCGAACCCGGATCCCCTCATTCCGGAATAAGTCACTCTACCAATTGAGCTACGCGGACGTTTTATTCTGATTCCTATCTGCCTTTATGTCGTGTGCGCCCTTCTGGCAGGTACGTCACATCTCCTGGTACGTTACAAAAGATGCAGGAGACCTTATGCCGACACCAAAGTTCATCCTCCTGAGCGCGTTCTTGAGTTGATAGGAAACACTTTGTATGTAGGGAATAGAGCCCAGGTAGCTTAATTGCGGCACAGAAGGATTAACACGGCTGGATCTGGATATTTCGATTAATTCTCGTATCTTGTTCAAGGTGTATCTTGCCTCAGTGGCCAATTCGATTATGTTTTTTAGGTCGCATTCTTTAGAGTGAACATCGGAGGAGAATGCGAAGGCTCTTCTAATTCGAGAACGTGAAGAATGCTGTCTTGTAAGAATCAGGGCAAAATGAACTGCGGTTGGGGACGGAGGTAGGTTTATAATAGACTTCTGTGCGAAGGCGGTTGTCAGACAATTTGTTTACCAAGACGTCCAGATAAGGACGTCCAGGACGAAACAGGTGATATCGTGGAGAAGTAACAGTCATACCCATGGTTGTTGGGCTCCCACCAAACCGTAGGAACAGCAAACGGCATCAATACGTTACTGTCTTTCAGACACTTCAGAAGATTTCTGGCACACGCACCACAGCATATGCGTGGGGCTTGTTCTGATCCCCAATCTTGCATCCGAAATAAAGCTGATGCGCCGTTTTCACGATCGGAAGATGCCCTTTTTCTGGCTTGCAAACGTCACTTCCTCACAAATACATTCATTGTTATAAAAATCCGCGCTCCAAGAAGGAGGCGTCGAATTGAAACGAGATTTTAGTAGTGAGATGGTACATACCAAGGATAGAAGTGATTACTATATCACAGCAGCAGGATGATTTTCCGCGGACATACGGTACACTTTCCGGTCACCGTTAGTACCGCGTCGGACCGCCTCGTGCTCGGATACATGCGGTGATACGATCCAGCATGGAGTCAAAGGGACGCCGCATGTTGCCCTGGGACAGATTGGCCCACACGTCTTGCAACCCACGCTCTAAATCACGAACACTGGGACATGGAAAAAGCTGGCGTCTCATCTGGTGCCACACGTGCTCGATCTAGCTGGTGCGGAAGTGCCAAAGCATGACGTAGACAGTCCTGGGGAAACCTCAGCCGTGTGCGGACGGGCTTTATCCTGTTGGAAAATGGCTCCAACCTGCCCCGCCAGGAAAGGCAGTACATGAGGCCACAGAATCTCCTGTACGTAGCGCTGGGCTGTCAACGTCCCTCGGATCACTGCGAGGGAAGTCCGACTGTGATAAGCGATGGCTCCTCAGACCACCACGTCTGCAGTTCGGGACGTGTGCCGCTGTACAGTGAGGTTGAGATTGTAGCGCTCACCTGTGGCCCTCCACACCCTGACACGGTGGTCGTCCGTTCCCATACAGAAGCGGGATTCGTCACTGAACACTATACGTCGCCAGTCCGTAGCATTCCATGTTACTCGCTGCTGACACCACTGCAATCGACTCCGACAATGGTCAGGTGTTAATGGAAAAAATGTAAGGGGCGTCGAGCGTGCAGATTCGCCTCTGCCAGGCATCTGGAAATGGTTCTTTCCTGACACAGGAGTCCCTTATACAGCCGCCACATGTCTCTGGATATTGGACAAGGACGTCTTTGCATCTGTGCGTGCCGCTATCACGATCCCACGGTCCTCTCTGCTGGTGGTGTGTCTGGGTCGTTCAGAGCAGTTCGTCGTGTATGGGTGCCTTCCCGTGTACATTGCTCCCAACACGATCGCACCATACTATCCGACCGGCTCAAATGGCTGCCGATTCGGCGGGCCGGCAACCCTGCCTCTCTCATCCCGACGATACGGCTTCGTTCAAAGTCTGTCAGTTTCCCGTACGCACATCTACGGCGGCTCCTCAGAATATCTATCGTTCAGGGATCTCACCTGACTCTTACCTTACACTTCGGCACGAATGTGGAGTCCCCTTATAAGCCCCAAGAACTGCGATTGCAGCACCGGTCTTGGACGCCCGGGTATGCAGAATCGCACGAAACTTTAAAATCATTTGCATGTCTGCTCCCTCCGTAGCTGTTCGCCGAGTTTCGCGTTAATCGGACGGGGTTTTTTTATGCACGGATTTTTATGACAATGAGTGTATTATAAACGTCATTTGTATTCATAACACAGTTACTAGTCATCAGAACTTCTGGATTTTCACAGCAGAGATCACTTCTGTAGATGAAGCATGAGTTAATGAGAGTGTAACACAGGAAGTCGCACAAACACTTGCCTCACCCTGCGAGACTTCAGTTTATATTAATGATTACATCATCTTAGGCCTATGACATCATGACTCAATCGTATTGCATCAGACAATGATGCAATAGCTCCTGGGGTAGTATGTGTGACGGGCTGGTGCAATATGACGCAATATAATAGCGGCAACCAAAGCAAGCACTTGGGCCCCATAGCACCGCGTGTTTCCTGTACTTTTTTAATTAGCACTACACCACTCCGTATGGGATAGATTTTAAAGTGTGTGTGTGTGTGTGTGTGTGTGTGTGTGTGTGTTATAGCGTGAGTGACAGAGCAAAGTGAGTACCTCGATTGGGCCAAAAACAAAAACTCGTGACATACACTATATTGACAAAAGTCACCGGACACCCTTCAAAAGCAAATGAACGGAACCGCTGCGTTGTTGAGAACAACTGCAAACAGTATAAAAACAAGCCTGCAGCTGACCGCGATCATATCGCACTTAGAGGTTGAGCGAGAATGTCGCGGCGGGAGAGAACTGACTGTGAGAAAGGAAAGATTGTGGGGTGTTATATTTAGTGGGTTGTTCATAAGAGAAACTGAGAGGCGTTTAAACATACCCAAGTCAACTGTTTTGGATGTACTAAATAAGTAGAAGACACGTGGCGTGCCTGAAGTAGCAAAATAATCCGGCAGACCAAAGAAATGCAGTGATAGAAGACGTCAAAGCCTCAGGAGAGTCGTTACAGCTAATCTACGGAGTACTGAATAAAATATCAGTGTACAGGCGAGTAAAAATGCTAGAACATCAGTATGTACACGCACCATTCAAAAAGAACTTCATTCCAAGCGTTACCGTGGTCATAAGCTTTTCATCTCCACCCGGAATGCTACTCGTCGTTTAGCATTATGTAAAGAACATTTATCGTTGACCGTAGATCAATGGAAACGGGTCCTATGGACTGATGAATCCAGATACACGATCTATCAGTCTGATGGCCGTGTGTGGGTATGGCGGCAGCTTGGGGTAAGGATATTTACCACAGTGTACTGTTCCGACGATCAAGTTTGGAGCTTGCAGTGTGCTAGTGTGGGGGTGCTTTTCGTGGTATGGTCCTGGCCCGTTGGTTATCGTGAACAAACCTGTTAACCAGCACGTCTATCTCAATATTCTGGACAATTATGCCCTACCAACTCTGTGGCAATACTATGGAACGGAACCTTGTTGGTACCAGCAGGATAATGCACCGAGCCATGAAGCAACAAGGACTGTTACGGTGTGGTTTGAAAATAATTCCGTATCGTGCGTGGACTGGCCACAGAGCCCTGTTCTTAATCCCATAGAGCACCTATGGGATGAATTAGATCGCCGCATAAGAACTTTGCAGGAGTTTGTAACCAAGGCCTACTGCTAAGGAACAGTTAGCGGTAGCATTATGTACTGAATGGAAGTGCATACCGATATCTGTGTTTCAGAACCTTGTCGAAAGCATGTCTCGAAGGGTCAGTGCATGCACTAAGGCCAAAGGTGGACCGACACCGTACTAATGTATGTCAATGAATGCCACGTTGTGTTTCTCTTCGAGGTGTCAGGTGACTTTTGTCAATATAGTGTATTTCCAAGCTGGAAGGTTTTCAGTTAAATTAGCCCATCTGGACAAAAGCGACGAAACTTTATTTTAATCCAGACGTGAGATTTAAAAAGTAACAAGCTGGTTTCCTGAAAAAGCCGGCAATTGGGGAAATTGAACGCCGCGAAAATAGTGCACGGAATTACCGCAACTGGACATTGGACAACTGGAAACAAGTCATGTGGTCCGATGAGTCCAGCTTCAAGCTCGAATATGCCGATGGACGAGTCCGTATTCAGCGCCGTGAGGGTGATCAGCCGCAAGTAGTCTGAACGTTTGAATCAAAACAAGCAGACAGCAGTTGAATCATGACGTATTGGTTGTTCTCACGGACATCACTGGGTGCCATCATCTCCTTTGAACACACCCTCATGTGCATATACCGTTTATGCAGAATTTCTAAAAAAGCATATTGCCCTCCAAGGTGACTTTGCATCCGGATAGTTATGGAATTATTTTAATGAGACAACTCCTTTTTTTGGCTGTGCAAATTTGGTTCGAAGATTATATCCAAGCGTTTGGTGTACTCCCTGGTAGCCAAATGTCCCTGATTCCAATCCCATCGAACATTTGTGGGATGCAGTGGAATCCAGAATTGCGCTGGTCTCCGCTAGTATCTTACTCCCTTGACGAACTCCGGGCGTCGTTCTGTCCAGCTGATGCAGAATACCTGACGTCACATTCGGCTATCTGCTGAAGTCGACGACATTCCGGGCGCAAACGTTCATCGCGGTGAACCACGGCTCAGCAGGCTATTGATTACGTGGTCATGTTATTATGGCACATGAGAGTGTATTTCAGATTTCATATTCTTGAAACATTGCAATACATTTGATTATTTTAGGTAAATTTGTCTGGGAGTTGACTCCTTAAATACAGTTGTTTGAATTCCTGAAATTAACAATAGCTGTTCCTTCAACAATTAGTCCGCCTATGACTGTTTCTTTACACCAACGCTATGTTAGAAATGAATTAATACATTGAACGCATAATTTATTGTACACAAAGCACCAATCCCCAAGCCTGCCCTGCTATATCAATGTGGCAAGCCGAAACCCGTGCGGGTTATAAATTGGTCACATTTCTGCCTTTTGTATAAAGTACTCACTACTGTGACGATAAGTAAATGCGGCTACCTAAGCTAATTCGATTGTGGGCAGTTAGTCGGCACGAGGAAGATGGGCTACGCCATCTCGCGAAAGCAGAACGTTTGGAACTTCCGCTTTCGACAGCCTCACGTATGCACCAAAACCGACGGAACCGAATTTCCCAAGGAACAAGGCAGGGGTGAACACCCTGTTGGCGTAGGAGTTGAGTGCCACCTATCGCATATCGGAACGTCAGGATAGTGGGCTACAGTGGAGAGGGCAACATCAGCATTCAACGAACGACGGGCACCTACGAAGGTTTGTGCTAACAGATTGTACGACTTGATTATGGCTGCCAGCGTCGACCCTTATTATAAGCACGTGCTAAGATGCTGCTGCGAAGGAAAATAGTCCTTGTACCATGGGAAGACTGGAAACGGGTAGCTCGTTTCATACGAATCTAGGTTCCGACTACAACATACCAACCAGAGGGTGCATCTAATGTAGAAACCATGAGTCCATGGACCTCAACTCTAACGTCGTGGTGTTAAAAGCCCGTGGAGGCAGTGTAATGTACTGTGGTGTGTTTACGTGGGATACATTGAGGCCCCTTTTACTTACTAAAAGTACAGGTCTAGGCTGACGTATTCTTCAACCACCAATGTCCGTTCACGGCTATCCGTTTCTTACAGCAGGATGACTTCCTTCAACAAGACAATCCTCAGTATCATTGCTCTCTTTTAGCGAAGGACTGGTTGGAGGAACATTCTAGTGAATTTGCAACCCTCGAATGGCCCTCTCACTCTCCAGATCTGTATCCAATTCAGCATCTGTGGGACGAACTGAAGAGATGCATTCGGGCTCAACCCAACCCACCACTGAAAACTCTCACGCTTTAGGGGCGACTGTTCTAGAATTATGGGGATGCACTTCCACTTAAACATTTCCAACATCTAGGAAAGTCCATGCCACGACGTATTGTTGCTGTTGTGAGGGACAAAAGATAGGCCCACATATTATTAGGTGGGTGTGTACAAAACGTTGTCCTTTTGTTGTGGTAAAGTGACCGAACAGTGCATGAGTCTTTGGTGTACCTATGAAACTTCAGATTTTTATTTCATTGTTTGTAATTATTTAAAGAAATGCTTTTACGCTGAAACTCAAGGTAAAATATCAGATTTTGCGTAAAATCTCTTTAAGATGTAAACTTGTGACAGTGCCTACTGATTTTCTCAATTTCAGTGATTTTAAACACCTTTTATCCGCAGTATTTACTTTAGCGTCTGATTTTAAGACAGCCAACAATCCATGCGTAACGAATGCGAAGTAAAAACTGAGCGTTACTTTTATGAGAAATGAAAGTTTATTCTCATTCTGATATTGTACTGGATGTTGTTCAGTTGCTCTCAAACATCTCAGAAAATGATTACTAGCTCAAAACCTCTTCCAGTGCATGAGCTAATTGCATTCAGAAACGTCTCCCCCTTGGAGCTTCTTCTTGGTATATGCATGGGATTACTAAAATCAGAGACTTCCTCAAAGTCTGACTTCGACTCCCTCTTCGGAAGAAAAAAGAGCACCCATAGCATATATTTCCCGTTTTTAACGCAGTGAATCGTCGACGAATAATTTGTCTCTTGCTCAAAAAGGCTCGAAATTAGAATTTGTGGGGAAGCACACTGTACGTATTTCAAACGCCATCATTTACACCGATAAACGATGACATTATCACCAACTACCTAATAAGCTGTAGGACCCCCTTCAGCCAACAAAACAGCGGCCACTCGGCAAGGCATCGATTCGATGAGGTGGCGATAGGTATCCTGGGGTATCTAGTAACATCATGTCAACAGTAGGTCCTCCAGTTCTAGTACATTTCGGGGTGGTGGTGATTTAGCGCGATTCCGTTTTTCCAAGTCGAACCACAAACGTTCGATTGTGTTCATCCAGGTGAATTTGGAAGCCACGGCATTAACAGAAAGTCACCAGCATGTTCCTAAAACCCCTCATTCATGATTCTGGCTGTGTGACATGGTGCATTATCCTGTTGGTAATAACCATCCCCAGCAGGAAACACAGCTGCCAGTAATGGGTGAACTTGGTCCGGAACGATGTTGAGATACCTGATAAGAGTCAGCGATTGTGCTATTGGGATAATGGGGCCTAAAGTGTCCGAAAAAAAAAACGTCGCCAACAGCATAACACCGCCACCGCCGGGCTGTTTCCTACCAACAGTGCATCCAAGTGCCATAGCCTCTGTTGGTAATCGGCGTAACCGCGTTCGGCCGTCTACCTGATGCAGCAGATATCTTAATTCGTAAGACCAAGCCACTTTCTTCCAATCATCCACTGTCCAATCTCGATGATCTTGGGCCCATTTCACGCATTGTTGGCGATGATGACGTGCAGTGAGCATGGGGACCCGGCTGGGTTCTTCGGCTACGCAGGCTCATACGCAGAAGGCTGTGATGAACTGTGTGCTGTGATACATTGGCCTGATCATCACTGTTGTAACTGCGGATGACCTGTCGCATTGTGGCCCTGCGGTCGCTGTGAACAATGCGCGATAGTCTACGCTCTCCTCTGGCATCAAGGACCTGTGGACTACACATGGCTGGGCGACTGTTCATCGTTTGGCTAGCACCGTTGATACGTACTTACTACAGCGGCACGTGAACAACCCACAAGCCGCGCCGTTTCCGAGATCGCAGTTCCGAGGCGTCGCGCATCCAAAATTTGTCCTTTATCAAACTCTGATAAATAGGCAGCTTTTCCCATTCTGACTCCGAACAGTGTACCAACCGAAAGCCGGTCATTGGGTTATATATACAGGGTACATAGGAAAGTCCCTTTAGCCTCGAATAATCTGCGAACGAAGAGAGGTACAGTTATGCAAGTAAGATAACGGTATAGTAAAGCGACTACTCCCAATCGAATGCAACCGATGACAGCACCCCTAGTGGCGAAATACGGAAGTTAGCCATTGCAAATCGAAAACGAAAAGAGATAGAGCAAAATTTACAAAATACAAAGTTGTAGAGCATCAATTGATTAGTACAAAACGACATTTGTTTCACACGGATAAGATAAATTGTCGCCTAAATACCCTACAATGCCCGAAATCGATGTGCGACGATTCGAATCTGCATATTCGCATTTCGCAAAAGTAGCCGTATGCAAATGCAGATTGCGACGTCGCACCGTACCTACGATATAAAAACCAGTAGCAGGATGTACCCTGATCAGAAGTTTAGATCTACGTGAGCTGTGCGAGAATGGCGAGCTTGGATTTCTGGGGTTACGTAAAAAATCAGGTGTATGCAGTATGCAACAGCGCCTAAAAGTCTGCTGGATCTACGTCGTCGTGTTACAGATGCTTGCAATAGCGTGACACCTTCCATGCTGAAGAATGTGCATGCAGAGTTACTTTCACGAATACAAATGTGTATCGTGGACAATGGCGAACTCTTCGAACATACACGACATTAACTTTTTATCACTGTGCACCAGTTTTCCTTTTCTGTTTTTGTTTTACAATTACAATTACAATTTTTTTATTGCACACATTTAAAACTTGCAGTTATATGAAAATGCAATACACTAGGAGGAATCTGAACACATTGGTTGTAAGGCGATTCCCCTATCAGATGTAAGAAAAAGAGTAAAACATATGGCATGTATGAAAGCAAGTAAGATGGTTATAACAGAAGCACAACTGTTAGCAGCATGCTTGGAACTACAATTTAATGATAGGGTTGAGAACAATTTAATGATAGGGTTGAGATTCGTTATTATTATTTTTTTTTTTATTGGAGGTTTAACGACCACCGTGAGCAACTCAATGGGCTATAAGCAGTCGCCCGTCCCTAATTTAGGGTCACTGGTTCCAGAGAAGGGAGAGAGCCAGTGCCGTAGGACAAATACAACATCCATGCCTGACCGGGATTCGAACCCGGACCAATTAGAGACGAATGATCAGAGGCCAGCGCCTTAGACCACTGCGCCACCGGGGCGGCGAGATTCGTTATGGACATCAGGGTGATTTACAATGTAATTTCGCAGAGACAAGGAAAACTTTTTGATATTTTCCAGGGATCTGATGCTTTCTGGGAGATTATTCCATAGGATAATGGCTTTATACGGTATGCTATTTAAACCATAATTAAGTCTAACACACGGCTGACATAATTTGATGTTAGCAACAGATCTGGTGAAGATAGAATAATCCAGATATTTGATGTAAGATTGAAAAATAGGGAGTTTAAAATGCTTATTTTAAAAAACATGATACCTAGTTTCAAGGTAAAAATTTCATGAATTTTTAGAATATTTAGTTTTAGAAATAATGGTTTTGAATGAGACATGTAATCTGTGTCCAGCATATAACGAACAGATTTCTTCTGTAATTTGAGCAAGCATAACTTATTGTTTGCACTTATATTTGAATACCAAGATTCCAGACAATAGGAGAGATGGGTATAAATAAAAGCATAGTAAAATGTTTTTAGGACATTGATAGGGAAGAGATGTTTAATTTTAGCAAGCAGGCCAACCTGTAAGGAAACTTTTTAAAACAAACTGAACATGCGTATTCCAGTTAAAGAATTCATCAAACCAAACACCAAGATACTGAACTTTTGAAGATGACAATCCGATTTTTGGCGTAAATGTGACAAGGATGGTAAGTCAGATAATATCCGAAAACTTGAAAATTTTCATCGTCCTGGAGCGGGACTCGAACCCCGTCTCCCAGAAAACGCCTAGGTATGCTAACCACTACACCACCCAGAACGACCAAGTTTCAAGTTTCCGATCAATTTGAATTTAACCATCGCAGGATTCGCTAGTCGAAGCATTCGCTAGTTCTGAATCGCTAGTCCTGCAATGGTTAAATTCAAATTGATCGGAAACTTGAAACTTGGTCGTTCTGGGTGGTGTAGTGGTTAGCATACCTAGGCGTTTTCTGGGAGACGGGGTTCGAGTCCCGCTCCAGGACGATGAAAATTTTCAAGTTTTCGGATATTATCTGACTTACCATCCTTGTCACATTTACGCCAAAAATCGGATTGTCATCTTCAAAATTTGTATTATATGGCGTAATCCCGTATTTCTTTCATGATACTGAACTTTGTCCACAGTTTTAAGGAGACTGGAAAGTTGTCAATCCTGACTGGAAAGTTGTCTGACGTCATCAAACTGTTTTAACATAAGTACGCATTCATGCAATAAATTGTGTCTATTTGCTCATAGCTGTTACCTTCAAACGTTCACACAAAAGGCCGCGCACTGATGTCGGACATTTAAGGGTATTCAGACGACAATTTGTCTTACACGTGTAAAACAAATGTCGTTTTGTACTAATCAATTGATGCTCTACAACTTTGTAATTGGAAATTTTCTCTGTCTCTTTTCGTTTTCGATTTGCAATGGCTAACTTCCGCATTTCGCCACTAGGGGCGCCGCTATTGGTTACATTCAATCGGGCGTAGTTTCTTTACTATACCGTTATCTCACTTGCATAACTGCACCTCTCTCCGTTTGCAAGTAGTTTTTCCAGGCTAAAGGGACTTTCCTATGCACCCTGTATACTGCTCTGTGAATGTCACCTGCGCCACCGTTCTGTCTCTAGGCTCTCTCATTTCTCTAGGAGGAGGGTGGTCTTGATGCAATGGGTCATCGGTGTATTTGCAGCAATTCGTCACTTCCGTTTGATGTAATAGTCACACCATAGAGTGCCATTTAGAATTTATATCCTTAATGTTTCAGTTGTTTTTCCTTATATATGCAGTATAAACTCCATGATACGTATAGAATCGCTTTTGAAGAATTATACAATGATACTATGGTTTTCCAGAGGGTCGCCCCATCGTTGTACAGCATAGAGCTGCTTATGCCAGTGTTCCCGGTTCCTCCCTCACGGGTTTTCGACATTCCCTCTTTAGTAAGTAAGGGTTGGATGAGTGTATTCGTTTTTTTAGTGTATTCGTATTGTTTTTAGCACGTCTTTTGTAAAGTTTGAAATATGCGAATGATGTTTTTTTTTTACGATGTACAATTTCGCCGCTAGAGGGCGTAAATGCAGATGATGTCGAATTCAAAAATACGTTTTATTCCACATATTTGCTTCTAAACATTCGATTGAAAAAAACTATTTTATCTTTCGATTCCATTTATGTCGAAGAGTATTTTAGACATAGCTCCTTTTTAAAAATACGCATAGATATTCCGCAAAGGGGCGTAAAACGTAAACTACATTTTCCCCGATAACTCTTCTTCTAAAACTCCGATTTGAAATTGTTTTTCTTCAGCGGATACATCTCCTGATGGAAAATCTTTTGGACATAATTTAAATTTTTTGGTAAAGAATACTTTGGCCACCAGGGGGTGTAAGTGTTAATTTTTGCTTCTGATGTATTTGCCATAAAATCTGAGCTTCCAAAATATCGATTGAAAAAATTCTTTCGTGGACTGATGCCACTCACATCGATAAACCTTTTTGGAATAGTTTCTTCTTAAAATATTCCACAGTTTTTCGGCCAGGGGGCGTAGATGTATATCTTACTTTTGTCAATATCTCTACTTCTAGGAGTCCGATTTAAAAAAATCGTTCTTTGTTGGATAGCGTTTTCCGTGTGACATGTTTTTCATATAATTTCAAAAATTCACAGACTTTGCTCTAGGGAACGTAGCGGTAAATTGCGTTTCCCCCTATATCTCTGTTTCTAAATCACCGACGTGAAAAATTCTTTCTGCACCGGATGCAGCTCCTGATGGGAAATCGTTTGCACATAATTTCTAATTTTTGTAAAAAAAATGGTTTGGCCACCAGGGGGCGTAAACTTTAATTTCCGCTTCTGATGTATTTGTAGCAAAATATGAGCTTCTAAATTCTCGACTGAAAAAACGCCCTTTGGTGATTGTTACTACTCATGTCGACAAACCTTTTAGAAACATTTTCTTCTTTAAATAGTGCATGGTTTCTACGCCAGGGGGCGTAGACGTACATCTTATTTTTGTCAATAACTCTACTTCTAAGAGTTGGATTTGAAAAATTCCTTCATTCTTGGATAGTGTTTCCAGTGTGACACGTGTTTCATATAATTTCAAAATTTTCAAGTAATTCATAGACTTTCCGCTAGGGGGCGTAAAGGTAAATTGCGTTTCCCCTTATATCTCTGCTTCTAAATCTCCGATTTAAAAAATTCTTTCTGCACCGGATACAGTTCTAGATGGGAAAGTCTTTGCACATAACTTATAATTTTTGTAAAAAATGGTTTGGCCACCAGTTGGCGTAAGTCTTAATTTCCGCTTCTGATTTATTTGCAGCAAAATATGAGCTTCTAAAATCTCGATTGAAAAAAAAGTCGTTGACCGATACTACTCATGTCGACAAACCTTTTAGGAAAGTTTTCTTCTTGAAATAATGCATGGTTTCTACGCCAGGGGGCGTAGATGTATACATTATTTTTGTCAATATCTCTACTTCTAAGAGTCCGATTTGAAAAATATCTTCTTTGTTAGATAGTGTTTCCGATGAGAAATACGTTTCCTATAAATTCAAAATTTACAAGTAAATCATAGACTTTCCGCTATGGGGCACAAAGGTAAATTGAGTTTTATGCGTTATTTCTGCTCCTAAAACTCCGATTTAAAACATTCTTCCTGTATCGCATACAAGAGCTATCAGGGGTCATAAGTGTTTATTTCTGCTTCTGATGTATTTGTAGCAAAATCTGGGCTCCTGAAAACTAGACCAAAGTTATTTTGTTGGATCGATACCGCTTATATGGATAAACCTTTTGAGAATACTTTCTTCCTAAAATAATGCAAGGTTTTTCCACCAGCGGACGTAAAGTCACATCTTATTTTTGTCGATATCTCTGTTTCTAAGAGTTCGTAAGCTCACGATTCCATTTACAGCAATATCTGAGGGATTAAAAACCCGATTGAAAATCTTCTTTTTCGTCAGATCTATTATTTTCCATACCGGCTCCATTGACTTTGAATAGCTTTGATAAATTTAATTTGCGTCGGAACGGATTCAAAAGACGTGCTTATTACACCCGAAAATTCGGTGTCATCTTTCTTGTTTTTTCTATTCTAGGAGTAAAACCGCCTGTGTGAAAGCTCGCCAAAAATTACACGGCAAGAAGGTTTTATTGCTTCGATGCATTTTTTCGTCCGTATGAAACTGGCCCCAGATGGAAAAATAATACTTCTACTTTCAGCATAATTAAGGGGGACTCGTAACTGGACTAAATGCACTGAGGCTCGTAACCAGACTCCTCATTAATGACTAGATTAATTAAATTTCCAAATACAATAATTTGAAACTGCAATATACCCACCTCAACGTTCTTAACAACAGTAGAAGGATTTTCAAGCGACTGGCACGTGAGAATGGATTTAGAGACTAGCTCTACCTTTAAACAAACGTGGGACATTAATTCCACAAACTGAGCAGCTTTTTTTCGTTGCATTTTTTATTTGAAAATTTTTTAGGACATACGCATTTTAAAAGGAAAGCAATTTACGCTGTGCAGGGTTTACGGGACCAGAATGCGTGCCGGCTAGTAAAAAAAGAGCCAGAACACCGTTTCGGAGAGTTCCGGCCTCACTGCACCACTGCCCATACGGCGAGATTTTTTACTTGCTTTCAATTAATTACACTGAACAACAAAAATAAACTTTTTGTTTGTTACAAAGACTGGCTATGCACAATCATACAGTATTTATCATGCTGATTACAAATCTGCTTGCTAAATTGTGATATTGGGCATAGTTCTCGAGCCTGTTTTTTCAGTGTACAATAAGCCTTCATTTTGGCATGTATATTTCGCTACAAGCAAATAATTACACTTACCTTAAAAAAGTAGTTATTTTAGTTTTTCTTCTGTACGTTGGTTGTACTACGTCCCATTTTAGAGGCTAACAGTAATCAGATAGCATTTTAGGGCTCCATTTTCTTTTTTAGCGGTTTTCTATGGTACATATGTCCTGATGAAAACGTTCTCAGTGCTTATCGCTTACAGCTCTTAAGTTCTGTGGGAAAAAGTCTAGATGCGAGTGAAAGAAATTACCTTTAAGGGACATATTGCGTCCCGTGTCCTTATAGTTTTCTAGAAGCTCAATAACAAGTTCTTCATAATTTTTTACCTTCCGGTTACCTAAAAAGTTCAGTACCATAACTTTAAAGGACTTGCATGCAGCAGCTTCAGTCTAATTCAAAGTGCCTTCAAATGTAAGATCACGCATAAGTTCCCTTATTTGTGGACCAATAAAAATGCCTTGTTTAATTTTGACTTTAGATATTTCGGGGAATTTGTTCTTTAGAAAACGAAAGGCTTCTTCATCTTTACTAAATGACTTTACAATTTTTTTTATCAAGCCCAGTTTGATGAGAAACGATGGTAAGCACGTTCTGAGGACTATAACGAAGTAAATTTCTCCGTCATTTTCGGTCCACGCCGGGGATCGAGCCCGAGTCCACTTATTTCGAAACAAGTCGCTCTACCAACTGAGCTACGCATACGTTCGTTTTTGCTATCTGCCTTTATGTCGTGTGCGTCCTGCGGTACAGGCACGTCACATCTCCTCCCCCGAAAGAGGGCCGGGGGCATGGCCCACGGGTCAGCCATGACCATGAATCGTTGCCGGCAGCTATCCTCTGTAGAACGTGCACTTGAGAACTCCCAGTAAATCTGGTGTGTGGAATGCAACGTCACACACATTTATTTTTCGAAGCGCTGGAGAAGGGACTCTCTTATTTTCCTATCTCGAGGTGTGGAAAGAACATCACATTATTGCGATATCTTGAACGGCCGGGTCATCCGAGAAGTTCGGGCGCCATTATAGCGAAGTAAATTTTTCCGTCATTTTTGGTCCACGCCGGGGATCGAACCCGAGTCCACTAATTCCGGGACAAGTCGCTCTACCAACTGAGTTACGCAGACGTTCGTTGTCGCTGCTATCTGCCTTTATGCCGTGTGCGTCCTGCGGGGCAGGCACATCACAGGACTTACTAAAGGCTCAGCAGCAACATTTTTATTACCTGGAATTAAGGACTCACTTTTAGGCCAGGTCTTTTTAAAGTAATGAGAATTTCTGCCCCTACTGTTCCACTCGCAAAGGAAGCAGTAGTATTTTGTGTATCCTAGTTGCCGACCATTGAGTAAAGCTATCACTTTATGATCGCCACAAATACTCCATGAGTGGTTTTTATATTATACTTCGAAGCAACAGTTTCATATTTGCATATGTTTCTTTCATGTATGCAGCATATGCATTTGGATACATGTTTCCGTTATGAAGAAGGACAGCTTTTAAGCTTATTTTTGAGGAATCTATAAAAAGTCTCCATTCTTCAAGTTTGTGTTGCTGTCAAACAATAAGCCCATATGATTGCCGTGGCTTCACACAATAAACCTATATTATTGCTGTACACGAGATCACCACTATTCAAAAATAAGTGTTCAAACTCTTGCTGTCGTCGACACAAACTACATACTTTTGTACTTTGTTGTAAATGATTCCATCCCTTCAATCTTGAAGCCAATATTTCGGCCCGACGTTTTGCTAAATGAAAGCCACGAACCTGATCATTTATTTCTTCTTGACTTATAAGATGAGACAAGGAATCTTCCAAGAAATCAGGGTCTTCTTGTACTTCAATATCTTCTTCGCTGTGAGGATTTATTTCATCAGTATTTCTATCATCTAAACTCCATAACTGTGGAGGTACAGGAAGATCAGGACGTCGCCCCAGTGGCGCAATGGTCGAAGCGATGGCTTCTGATCATTCGTTCGGAAGGAGTCCGGATTTGAATCCCGGTGAGGCATGGGTGTTATGTTTGTCTTACGGCACTGGCTGTCTCCCTTCCCTGGAGCCAGTGGCCCTAAATTAGGGACGGGCGACTGCTTATAGCCCATTGAGGTGCTCACAGTGGTCGTTAAACCTCCAATGAAAATAAAAAAATAAAATAAAAAGATCTGGACCATGAGGAACAGGTCTTATGGCCAAAGGAATACTGGGATTCTGAGTCGTGTCTTTAGTTTTAGCTGTAACACCAGATATCTTAGTGATGCAGAAGTAACAGTCTCTTGAGTGGTCCTTCGGTTCTCTCCAAACCATTGGTACCTCAAATAGCATTTCACGTCCGTCAACAAAGTTACACATGAAGTATAACAAATGTGAAGCGCCCAAGATTTATCTTCATCACCTATTTTGCACTGCAAATAAAGTTCATACGATTTTCTAATCAACGATGCGAAATGTCGCCTTTGAGAGTTTAAAATAAATCGTTCACAAATGTAGCAGAAACTGTTTGGATGGTTCTCACAAGTACGCGGCATTATTTAACATGCACTTTGCACAATCCACACTACCTTTTATCATAAAACCACGAGGAAATGCACGTCCTTCTATACCGATTAAATGCATTCGAATGACAAAAATTCTGCTTTTTTCATCCTTCCCAGAAGGAAATTCACAACAGGAAGTAATGGCGCCAGTATGTCTGCTCTCAGAGACACAGCTATTCTGACTGCAGATAGATGTCTCTGTTGGGAAACATAGGGAAATTCTTTCAAGTAACACAACATTCACCCCAAAACAGAGTTCCATTAACAAGAAATTGGAGCCCAGTGGAGCAATTGTGACTTCATATTTGGTTGCAGCACCTGTAAATACATACAAAACCGTTAAAACTTTTTTTTGTAACAAAAGAATTGTTGTTCAGTGTTATTAATGATCCAGAAAATAATAAAGAGCAGAACAAAGTTTTCCCATTGCTTTTCATGATAAGGGAAAACCATTTTTCACTTTCCCTATCAGCTTTCTCTGCTTTTGGGCCTCCAGTTTTTCTTTTTATTTCTGCTGAAGTTAGAACAGAACATTTTATTTACAAATTAACTGCAAATTTTAGTTACTGCGAAAACTCTTACGAAAATCTGTGTAGCTATTAACTATAATTTTACAAAAATGTATACATTAATTATTTTCTATATTGGCCATTTAAAAAGGAAAGAACAATTTTAGGGGGTGGGGGTGAGCCTTCTCCTGTCCCCACCATCCACTGGATTCGCCACTGGTTCTATTGCACTTTCCTATAGTGAGATATGAAAGAAATTTGTTCTTGCAAATTTCAGTGTTCCTTTGATATCAGAAAATAATGGAAACACCTTGAAACAATAGGCTTTATGCACCTCATATGGTGTAGGAGCATCCTTGGCATTTGAAACTGGTTGAAGTCTCCTTGGAACGGACTCATACAAGTCTTGGATGGTGGTAAGTGATATGTTGTGCCATACTTTCTGCAGAAACTGCTCCAATTCCTTGAGAGACGCCGGAGGAGGATAACGGGATCGCACTCTGTTTTCCAACACAGACCGCAGGGGCTCAATGATGTTTAAGTCCGGTGATTGTGCAGGCCAGGGACGGTGTGCAACTTCATCCTCATGTTCCTCAAACCGCGACTGAACAGTTCGACTTCTGTGAATCGGGGCACTATCATCTTGAAAAGTGCAATCCCCTGACGGAAACAATATCTGAGCCATTGAATGCACAAAGTCGGCCAAAAGGGTGACATAGTCACCGCTAGTGATCCGTCCGTGTAAGGTGATAATGGGACCTCTGCAAACCACTAGATCATGGCCTAAACCATTACGGAACCACCCCCATGCTTCATTGTAGGAAGAAGACAGTCTGGGTTGTAAGCTTCTGCGGGGATTCTCCACACGTAAACCCGTCCTGTGGTGGGGAATAGTGAGGAGCTTGATTCATCGGAAAACAAAACATGTTTCCATTGATCCGCAGTCCACGTTTTATGTTCCTGGCACCACTGTAGTCTCCGTTTCATATTCACCTGGGACACCAGGGGTTTTGCAATCGCAGTTCTGCCGTAAATATTGTGCTTATGTAATTCTCTTCGCCCGGTATGGGTCGACAGTGGGTTTTGGAGATGTATATTATGCTCAGCAGTCACTTTCATCGCAGTGGACTTCCTCCTTGCGGTCACAACATTCTTGAATGTCCTCCTGTCTCCCGCAGTGAGTTTCGTTTTCCTTCCACAGTTGTGTCTCGCAGATGATGTTGTGCCGTGAACATTGTATGCTGTCATGACCTTCGACACGGTACCTTTCGATACCCCCAATACGTGTGCCATTGTGGTTATCGACGCATCAACCAGACGGGATCATACAATCTGCCCTCTTTGAAACTCCGACAGGTCACTCATTGTGCCTTAACCTGGAACAAAATTATGCAAACACCGATTTACAATGCAATCACACAGACCCTTGAGACTATAAGCAACAATTTTTTTCAAAAAATAAAAATAAAAATTATACCAAAGTCTCTGTTTTCAGTGAGGTGTTTCCATTATTTTGGACAAACCCTGTACATCTAATCATGTAATGTGTTCCACTTACCTTCCTTGCCGGAAATTAATATTAGATGTTACATTCCATAAATTGTTGATTCGAAAATCAACCAGTTCAATTGTTCACCGAGAACATGCTACATTTCTTAAACAACAGTTTAACATCCTTAATGCCGCCACTTCATATCTTCCTGAACGTTTTTAAAAATCAAAATTCGAAGTTTCGAAGACTTGTTTTTGCAAAAATCGATGAGGTTAGTAAAACGAAAGACGTTTGAACGATTTCTGTTGAACTCCATTTTTACTTCGCCCCACTTACTTGATTGAAGAACCTGCTTCAGGGGATAAATTTTTGAATGTGGAAATTTTGCAGATACAGTACTGAATCCAATGGGAAAATAACTGCAATCTCCGACTTATGCAAGTTTCTCACCAATGATTTTGAGATCGTAATTTTCGAAAAATCACAAAAACGTTTGATTTCCATCACGCTAATCTGCACCATGGAAAGCTCTTATATTATTAACCCAGCCCTTCACGACGTCTGGTAAAACGCGTTTTTCTAAAGTACACATAATCTGAATTTTTTCATCTCAGTAACTGCAGGCTTGAATAAATTTATTATGAGGCACTTCGAAACTTAGTGGCACGTTATAACGAAGTAAATTTCTCCGTCATTTCTGTCCACGCCAGGATTCGAACCCGGATCCCCTCATTCCGGAATAAGTCACTCTACCAATTGAGCTACGTGGACGTTTTATTCTGATTCCTATCTGCCTTTATGTCGTGTGCGTCCTTCTGGCAGGTACGTCACATCTCCTGGTACGTTACATCATCTCCCACTTTTTTTTTTTTTTTTCGAAGTGCTGGAGAAAGGATTCTCTTATTTTTCCTATCTCGCGGTGTGGAAATAACATCACACCAAAGCGAGATTTTGAACGGTCGGGTCATCCGGATAGTTCGGGCGCCATTTATAATGAATAAGCTTTTTACTAATGGTTGTTGTAGTAATTATAATGAATAAGCTTAACTGCTAGTAACGTTGTAGTAGTAGTGATTTATGATGAATAAAGTCTTATGCTGGTTGTTAATAGTAACACTTAATGAAAGAGATCTAACAGCCAGACAGAGGTCTGACAAAACTATGCACTGAGAAAAACGTACTTACTAAAATAACCTTTTATTAGGGAAACTCCTGGTATTATCCAACACACACTTCACAGGTCACACAACTACTCGATATCTGGCTCTCACATATAACGAAGTTTCTCTCACATAAACGAAGCTCTCTTTACATCAAACGAAGATCTCCTTACACATAAAACAAAGCTCTCATTCAGTTGGTTACTCAGTAACAAACTCGTTATATCTATAGGATCCGTAGGAATCACTTCGACAGGTTCCAGAAAGGAAATAACATGTTGTACGAAATTCAGGGTAACTTGAAAAGTATTGATAAAGTCCATGCCCATTAGACATTTAACAGGTAGTTCGTCTATGAGCAGGAAAGAATGCGTAAAACGAGCCTTTCCCAGCCCTAGAGATAATGTGACAGTTCCTGTGATACTGAATATTTCGTTATTTGCACCTCGCAAATACTGCGTCGCAGGCTGAACGTGTATTGCAGGAAAATTTTCAGTGCAAAACTTCGTATTTAGGGCTGATATTTCAGAACCAGTGTCGAACTTTGTCTCGACAATAATATCTTCAATTGTCAAGAACACATCAGGCAACCGAGGAGTTTGGACAGTCACTAATACTGTTTTAGGGTCAGAATGCTTGGTATCAGGAAGCAGTACCGACCCTTGGTCTACTTCCTTTGGAAGTTTAAAGGATTCCTGGTTGTATTATCATGCGGTCTGAAACCTCGGCCCTGCCGGGTATAGGGAAAGTTTTCACGATGAGGAAAACTGCGTGAAAACTGTTGCCGGAACTCCGTATGTCTGTTGAAATTTTCATTTCTATTGCTTCTTCCCTCAGCACGGGCAGAAAAATCATCATTGCCCTAAGCATGAAAACGTTCCGAATTCTGCGGATTGGAACGGGGTCGAGCATACTGTGCATTTGTACGGTACCCAGAAAATTGATTTGAAACTCGCGGTTGGTGTACCACTCTTCTATGCGGTGGAACGTATGATGCTTGGACTTGCACCTGTGTACGCTCGTGTTGAAAGTCATTAGGCCTATTATGCCGCTGAGGATTTTCGTAATAAGCCTCGCGGGGTGCCCGAGCATGGTGAGTTGGACCATGTTTGCCGTGTCGCTCTTCATACGTTCGTATGAGGCGAAGGCATTCATGAATTGTAGCAGGGTGTCGGACCTCAAGAAAATCCTGTAGAAATGGATCGAGCTGTTGCAATAGGGTGTCCAACATGTCGACATGACTGGCATGTGGATCCCATAAGTTATACAAGCGTGTTGTTTCTAAAGCAAATGCAACAGGGCTATCGTTGGGTCCTTGCTGACGAGAAAAAAGTTGTTGTGCAAGGCTAGCTCGACTGAGGCCGAAAGGAAAGACTTCCAAAAATTCTGCTCGGAAATTCTCATAATGAGAATCCGGGTTCGACACTCTCCACTGCCGATACCAGGTCTTAGCGGTATCCTTCAAGCAAATGCCTGCTATTTGCACTTTGCAGTCTTGAGGAATATTGTATAGATCAAAATGATCCTCCAAATCCTCGAGGAATTTTAAGGACCCCTCCAAACCATTTAAATTAATTGTTCCTGCATGCGGCACGAAAAGGCAAGCATTTTGCTTCTGTGAGAGGATTGAAATCCCTCAGGTACGACCCGCGACTCAGAGTGATAGGGAGCTGGTGAATTACGAAATTGTGAAGAATGCCTGGGTACTTGGAAATCATTATCAGTAAAGTGAGCCCCACAGGCTTCTTGCAGATGGTCGAAATTAATCCCATCACCACCGAAACTTGCCTTAGGGTGAAATATTGAAGTTGTCTCAGGAAGTGAAGACATGGGTAATAATTGTCAACACCTCGTGTTCGAGAAATGTTCGGGTGCCAATTATAATGAATAAATTTCTCCGTCATTTCTGTCCAAGCCAGGATTCGAACCCGAATCCCCTCATTCCGGAATAAGTCACTCTACCAATTGAGCTACGCGGACGTTTTATTCTTATTCCTATCTGACTTTATGTCGTGTGCGTCCTTGTGGCAGGCACGTCACATCTCCTGGTACGTTACAACGTACAAAATGTAAGACATGACTTGCAATGTGCAAAGACTAGCTAGGTGATATACATTGGTGCTAAAAAATAAAACAGAAACCACAAAAATCTTGTTAATAACTGATAAAGTAATGAACATAAGGGAAGGAACTTTATGTGTTCTGTATGGTATAGTGTTCCACACTTGTGAACACAAAAGTACTAAGATGTATGCAAATGCCCTCAAATTATGGGCGTGTGAGAAAAAATCAGTGAAATAAGGCATGAAACGATATCACAGAAAAAGTGGCACTGCGTTCTTGAATACGGAATATTATTATGGACAGCAATGCAAGCTTCACAACGCCGAATCATGCTGTTTGAATATGGGTGTCCACAAGAAACTGCGATTAAGGTAGGTCCATTTAAACACTCTGCCCTATGTTTCCAATGCTAAAAACTTCTGTAGCCACTTTCTTCGCAAGTAATGTATTCCCAAGGATGAAAATTTGCATAACGAAAAAACCTTTATATTATATCCCTAGTACTCTTAACATTTGCTAAAACTTAACCACAATTATATTGAAAATCAATATACACTGAAGTGCTAGAAAAACTGGTACACCAGTCTAATACTTGGTAGGTCCCAACGGGAGCGCAGGGCTGAGGAAAAAAGACGGGGCATGGACTCCACTAGCTTCTGGAAATATGCTGCAGGCAATACACACCATACTTCTTGCAGAGCGTTCCACAAATCGGGTGTATTCCGAGGTCTCGGATTCCTGTGTTCGATAGCGCGTTGCATGTCATCTCAAACGTGTGCTATCACGTTCAGATCTGGGAACTTGGGTGAGAATGGCAACACCCCAAACTCAGATGAATGCTTCTCTAACCATAATGAGGCGTCCCGACGCTTGTGTGGAGGTGCATTGTCCTGTTGGAACAGGCCCAACCCATCAGCATGAATGCAGGACATGAACGGGTGTACCTCGTCAGAAAGGATGCGCACATAGCGTTGACCAGTCGCAGACGTTTGTAGACGTACCAGGGTACCTAGAGAAGTCCAACTAAACACACCCCATACCATTACGGACCCGCCACCAGCCGGCACAGTTCCCTGTTGACAGGCGGGATCCATGGCTTTATGGGGTTTACGCCACACACGAATCTTTCCATCTGCCCGATACAGTTGGAAACGCGACTCGTCAGACTAAACTACTTGTTTTCAGTCTTCAAGTGTCCGACGCTTGTGTGGAGGTGCATTGTCCTGTTGGAACAGGCCCAACCCATCACAATGAATGCAGGACATGAACGGGTGTACCTCGTCAGAAAGGATGCGCACATAGCGTTGGCCGGTCACAGACATTTGTAGACGTACCAGGGTACCTAGAGAAGTCCAGCTAAACACACCCCATACCATTACGGACCCACCACCAGCCGGCAAAGTTCCTTGTTGACTGGCGGGATCCATGACTTTATGGGGTTTGCGCCACACACGAATCCTTCTATCTGCCCGATATAGTTGGAAACGCGACTCGTCAGATCAGGCTACTTGTTCCCAGTCATCAAGTGCCCAGTGGTGGTGTTGCCGTGCCCAAGCGAGGAGCATAGCTCTGGGTCGTGCACCCATCAAGGGGACTCGAGTTGGGCGTCGGCTCCCAAAGCCCATATCGAGCAGGTTACGTTGCACAGTCCAGACGCTGATGCTTGTTGAGGCTCCAGCATTGAATTCCGATTACACCTGCGAGAGTGTTGCACGCCTATCGCGTGAAACGATTCTTGACAGCCGACGATGGTCACGTTCACCCAATGTCTTTTTACGTCCACACTGGTATCGTAGGTTGGAGGTTTTGCCGGAATTCTTGCAGTCACGGTACACCCTTGCAATGGTCGTCCGTGAAAATCCGAACTTCGTTCCTACCTCCGAAACACTATGGCCCATCTCACGAGCGCCAACTATGACACCGCGTTGAAAAACGCTTAAATCGTTATTACCTGTCATTCTCATGCCGAAAACAGCTCTGACAGCTGGCAAGGATGTTTATCGCTTTATATACGCACTGGCGGACGCAACCGAGTACGCGCATAATTGACGTTGCTATGTATTTTGCATAAGCTCGTCTGTACCAGTTTTTCTGGCACTTCAGTCTATCTTTCCTTGAGTAGTGTTGATATTTACTAATAGATGACACCACCTCTACAGATAGCTTATAAATTGTAATAATGCCGCATTTTCCCTTTAAGTTTATTAATTTTCGGAATAGAATCAAGATTTGAGTTTAACCACGCGATAGTGTGGACTACTTTGAATTATTTGAACCACTTACATTAAATTTTCTGACATTAATTTTGCTGAAAATGTTAACACAACTGAGGTACTGCTGATTTTACATTCCTAAATAAATCTCTGCGACATTTTTAGCTAAATTATTGTCAGAAATTTTAATGTAAGTGGCTCAAATTATTCTAAACATTCAAAACTATTGCATGGGTAGACCCAAGTGTTGATTGCTTTCGAAAATTGATAAAAATATTGAAAAAAACTGCCACATGGTTTCAAGTAGTAGGCGATCTCTATAGGTCGCGCCATCTATAAGCAGATGTCAAACACTACCCAAGAAAAAATTATTGATTTTCAATATAATTATGGTTAAGTTTTAGCAAACATTAAGTATACTAGGCAACAATGTAATGTTATTTTTATCGATGTGCAAATTTTCAACCTTGGGAATACATTAATTCCGAAGAAAATGTATAGAAAAGGTTTTACCATTGGAAACATAGAGCAGAAGTTTTGAGTGGATCCATCTTAAAAACAAAGAATTCTTTAAATTGGACTATTAGAAGCAGAGATATCGATAAAAATAAGATATACATTTACGTCCCTTGGCGGAAAACCATGCACTCTTTTAAGCAGAAGGTAATCTCGAGAGGTTTTCCGAGGTGAGCGATATCAGTCAAAGAAACAATGTTTTCAATCGAGTTTTTGCGCCACACACGAATCCTTCTATCTGCAAAATCAGCAGCGCAGATTTTGCTGCAAATACATCATACCCCGGAATAAATACTTACGCCTCTAGTGCCCAAACTACTCTCTAACAAAAATTATAAATTATATGCAAAACATTTCCCACCAAGAGGTGTATTCGATGCAGGAAGAATTTTTGAAATCGGACTTTCAGGCAGGAACTGATATATCAGGGAAATCCCAATTTACCTTTATGTCCCCTAGCGGTAAATGTATACAATACTTGAGAAAGAAAGTACACCCAAAGTAGTTTATGATATAAATGTCATGGAAAGAAAGTAATAATTTTTTCAATTAGGTATTTAGAAGTAAATACATGGAATAAAATATATTTTGAATTTGATATCATCTGCATTTATTCCCTTTAGCGGCAAAGTTATGAATCGGAAGAAAACGGGAAAGCAATGATTATCGTTTTCACATTTAAAGCTTTCCAATTCAAATCATCGGACTAATAGCTGCAGAGATAAGGTGTCGAAAGATGGACGGACGGACTAGGTGATTCTATAAGCATGTACTTTTTTACAAAAGACGTTCTAAAAAGATAAACATGAGGATCCAGGATCTCGTCGGGATATCGGTAGCCGTTAGACCTCGATGATTTTCCTTCGATAGTTGGCACAGATTCTGTCCCAAGACATTGTCTCGCCATCTTCGAAGTCGTCCCGTAACCGAACGTTCATCCGCTGATATCATGTCCCACGTTGTTGCCATTTGAATCTTCTCCGAGAATCTGGTTGCAAAGAAAATGTGCTCTCATCAGTAAAGATTACGCGTGCCCATTCTTGGTGTGGCCAGTGACTATCTTGATGACAGCATTCGAAGCGTGTGCTCCTCTGGGCTACGCTCAAAGAAACACACACAACAGGCCATCACTAGGCTTATGCAAAAGTCGGTATACCGTATGTTGGTATATAGCCAGCCCAGCAGATGCAGTGATCATCTGGGCCAATTAATGTGTTGTGTTGTTTGGATTCAGCCTAGCTGTTAACAGCAATAAGCGGAATTGTGGAGCAGAAGTTACCTCAAACGTCCATGCCTACGTCTTTTCAAGATGTTTTCAGTGGCCTTAAATTATCTCTATACGCGGCAAACAAGGGAACAATTTTAATCACCCTATAGCTTTCCACCGATCACTCAATAGATAATCACCACTGCTTCTAATCACCCTATAGCTCTCCACCGATCACCCTATGGCTCATTACCCTTTTTTTTAATTGAGGGTTTAACGACCACCGTGAGCAACTCAATGGGCTATAAGCAGTGGCCCGTCCCTAATTTAGGGCCACTAGTTCCAGCGAAGGGAGAGAGCTAGTGCCGTAAAGCAAGCACAACATCCATGCCTCACTAGGATTCGAACCCTCATCCACTAGGACGAACGGTCATAAACCAGCCCTTAGACCACTGCGCCACTGGGGTAGCATCTAATCCCCTACAACTCTCCAGCGCTCATCCTATAGCTCTCTAACGATCAGCATATAGCTTTCTATCGATCACCCTGTAGCTCTCCACCGCAATGTGTCATCTAAACGAACTCCCTGACTTTCTGTAACTGCACCTGACACTTCAAACCCTAATGATCATTCATATATTCGACACCAATCGCTTATATACAGAATCCATCTGTCTGTGGCATATGCAAATATTTCTGCTTCGAGGCTTCATTAGCACCGCTGTTTGGCCCATGAACATTTGCTGCTTTACACAACCGACTTCTTGTGTATCATGTACGAGTGATTTCGGTGCAGGGTTCTTCTTTTAACTAAGCTTTTGTGTTTGTTACTTTAATTTTGTGCATCAGTGTAGGCTCCAGGTGCAACCTCACGTTACTGCTTCAACTATTTTCGTAGATTTGAGACTTTTACAATTGCTATCTGCAGTGAAGTCTCGGAGAAGTTGTTCAGTTTGGATTCCATGGAAGAGAAAGGAATGGAGCAGAAGAAGGGACACACACACGCCACCACGTCTCAGCATGGACAGAGAACCCGCCTCCGGGGATAGTTGCTAGATCCTTTCCTGTCAACAGCAGCGCGGTTTTAAAATTTATAGGATTTCAGATTTAATTATTATTTTCAAGTATGTGCAGAAGACCGCGGACGGTATTTGGTCAACTGAAGAGAACTGTAATAAAATTATTGACACTCTGTAACGTTGTCCGCACTTAACGCCGACATGACGCCATTTTTCGAAAAGCAGTTCCGAATTACATCCTGAACTCATTCTCATTCTCCAGCGAGGGTTATTCCACTTCAGTCTTCATCTGAAGTGGAATTATATCGATGAACATAACTCTCCTAACGATGCCCTCCAGCATTCATTTTTAATCCCCTATATATAGACAAGGTTACAAGCACATCTTCTAAACCACTTCATTGCCACACTACAGAATGTCTTTCAATCATTGTACTGGGGAGAGAAAGAGGAAAGAGATAATGACTAATAGAGATAGTTTAATACGCCTTCGTTTTATTGACGAAAGAGTGATTTTTTGTAAGTACTGTCTCACAGCTACAGAGTATATGACTCAGGGACTTTCCAACAAGAGAAAATAAATGGCATTAAAAACGATCTAACAGAAAACAAAATTGAGGTACACACAATGCTTTTACAATAACTAAATGATTTAGTGGTATATGGAGCATATTGTGAACTCACGCCTCTATTGTATTGAACATCACGTCGAAGATGTGATCGATAAGATTATAAAATTTGGCTAGAGTGCATTTGGAAGAAATTGCAAACTTTTCAAGAAAAATTTACCGTTATATTAAAAAAAAACATTTAATCAATGCATCTTTCCAATTCTTACTTAGAGGTCAGACATATGGATTATAACTGATAATGACATACAGGGGCTAGAAACAATTCAAATAAGCATGGAGAGATACGTAGGTGGTCTAGATGAGAAAGATGGGGAAAGGAAATTACGGATCAGGGAAATGACAGGAGTTGATGGCATCATAATCAAAAATGAAACATACAATTGGCAGAGGGCTGGACATATTTCTTGAAGAACTGACCACCACTGGGCAACTAAAACAGTAGAATGGGTACCAAGGGATAAGAAAAGACTCAGAAAAAGACCACGTGTGAGATGACTGGATAAAATCAGAGAGCACGCAGAAGTGACCCAAAACAGAGTTAGTTGCTCTAGACAGAGAGTTGTGAAAGAGATTCAGGGCATCCAGCAGTAAATTTAGACTGTTTGATGATGGCATACTTGTCTAACAACCCGATCCATTTTTCCTCAGTAGGAATGCTGATTAATGAGAGAAAAGCAACTATTCGCAGAAAACTGATACAGTTATTTGTTGCAAAAGAAAACATAAATCTCTTTTTTTTTACCTTTTGGTGGTGTCCTCTTGTGCTGATCTTGTCTTCAGATGACCAATTTGTGTTATTAAAGGTTTAACGACCACCGTGAGCAATTCGATGGGCTATCAGCAGCCGCCAGCCCCTAATTTAGGGTCCCTGATTCCAGGGAAAGGAGAGAACGAGTGCCGTAGACAAACATAACTTTCATGCCTCACCGGGATTCGAACCTGGACCGTTTTCAGACGAATGGTCATAAGCCAGCGCTTAGATTACTGCGCCATCGGGGCTGCGACAATTTCTAAAAGTACACATGAGAATAGCATACATCTCACCTTTGTTACCTATACCCATTGTTTGCCAAGAGTAGAAAATCAATGAAATTCTTATTTCTTCTTCTTTAAAAGCAGTTCTACAGCTCAGGAAAGAGTAAAATGGAGGGACTTGTCATGCTATTTTCTCGGTCACAAGAACGATATCGATATTAATTAAAGCCAATGCAAGCGGTGTTAGACTCTCTAAGGTATATCGATAAAGTTTGTGGTGTAGAAATGCGTAAAAGGAAAGGTTGTGAAAGGTGCAGTAACTTGCGTGATGCAGTCAAGCACATGAGTGAACATGTCCGTCACGGAGCTGTGAGAAAGGAAGTGGCACACAGAGCGTGTCGCGGCAGTTGGCACAGGTGCACGTTAGTTGCTACCAAAGATAGTGCAAAGAACAAATCGCAAATTCTGCTTCAAATTGAGAAAATCCGCATGGAATTCTGAAAACAGTTTACGGGGATGAAGCAGGGACCTTGAACTGTGTTTTTGACTAGTTCAAGAATTTCCGCTAAGGAAAGGGCTTCGTCGAAGGCGTTTCCTAAGAGAAAAACTGGCGACCTACAAAAATCCACGAAACATTGAAAAAGTGCGTGAGTTCATAGCGAGTGATCGTCGAATGATCGCGGGAGAACTCGGCATTATAAAAAAATCAGTACGTACGATTTTTAAAGAGGATTTGGGAAAGCGCAGGATCAGTTTCAAGATTTGTCTCACACCTTCTAACCACAAGCCGTTTTTGCGTTGAATCACACACCATATTTTCCTTATCTATCACAGAGCGACTACTTTCTGTTTTTCTCGATGGAAATCAGCGCTGAGATTTGCGGGCATTACGGGCATTCAAGCGTACGTGACTACCCAGCTGCGGACAGTAATAAACAAAAAAATTTCCCATAGCTTCCAGGAGTTATACGAACGTTATCCAAAGCATATTGTATCGCAGGGTATTTTGAAGGCTAGTTAAATAAGTTTTCTTAAATATTGCATGTTTATTTTTACCGTGCATTCAGCGAAACGTTTTTTACACCGATTGTGTGATCATGTCATATAAACACTTTTTAAAAGATATACTCTTAAAACTTTTCTGAAATTCACGTGCCACTTTTCCTGATTCCTTTCGTGAATTAATGAAAAGTACTTCTGATACAACCTTTTCTGTAAAAGGTCGGGAAAAACCCTGTATTTCACGGATTTTTGCTACGCCAAGAAAATTCTAAATTATCAGAAACCTTTCCGCAGTTCCTTTCGCATATTAACGGAAAACCCCTGTTCTCACTTTTTCCGTATCCATATGACAGAAAATTTCTGATAATAGGACTGATTCGCGAGAATACTTGAGACTTGATTAACTATTAAATTTCAGTCGTCTGTCAGGGGATCTAATTTGAAGTTCTGCAGCAAGTTTGGATATTGTGCATATCATATCGCATGAAATTTTGATAATTGTGAAACCGGATATTCCTTTGTTCCTCCCCCATTTTCTATATACATCAGCTGTTGCACAGTGTTACCGTAAGAAACGGGAAATTAAATTGTATAGGTGACTGTATGATGTCCATGCATCAGTCTGTGGACCCTGTGATTGTATAATGTCGATGTATCGGTCTGTGGAACCTGTGATTGCATGATGTCGATGCATCAGTATGTGGAACTGTGATTGTATGATGTCGATGCATCAGTCTGTGGACCCTGTGATTTTATGATGCCGATGCATCGGTCTATGGAACCTGTGATTGTATGATGTCGATGCATCGGTCTGTGGACCCTGTGACTGTATGATGTCGATGCATCAGTCTGTGGACCCTGTGATTGTATGATGTCGATGCATCAGTCTGTGGACCATGTGATTGCATGATGTCGATGCATCAGTCTGTGGACCCTGTGATTTTATGATGTCCCTGCATCAGTCTGTGGACCCTGTGATTTTATGATGTCGATGTATCGGTCTGTGGAACCTGTGATTGTATGATGTCGATGCATCAGTCTGTGGACCCTGTGATTGTATGATGTCGATGCATCAGTCTGTGAACCCTGTGATTTTATGATGCCCATGCATCAGTCTGTGGATCTTGTGATTGTATGATGTCCCTGCATCAGTCTGTGGACCCTGTGATTTTATGATGTCGATGTATCGGTCTGTGGAACCTGTGATTGTATGATGTCGATGCATCAGTCTGTGGACCCTGTGATTGTATGATGTCGATGCATCAGTCTGTGGACCCTGTGATTTTATGATGCCCATGCATCAGTCTGTGGATCCTGTGATTTTATGATGCCCATGCATCAGTCTGTGGATCCTGTGATTGTATGAGGTCGATGCATCAGTCTGTGGACCCTGTGCTTGTATGATGTCGATGCATCAGTCTGTGGACCCTGTGATTTTATGATGTCGATGTATCGGTCTGTGAAACCTGTGATTGTATGATGTCGATGCATCGGTCTGTGGAACCTGTGATTGTATGATGTCGATGCATCAGTCTGTGGAACCTGTGATTGTATGATGTCGATGCATCGGTCTGTGGACCCTGTGATTGTATGATGTCGATGCATCAGTCTGTGGACCCTGTGATTGTATGATATCGATGCATCAGTCTGTGGACCCTGTGATTGTATGAGGTCGATGCATCAGTCTGTGGACCCTGTGATTGTATGAGGTCGATGCATCAGTCTGTGGACCCTGTGATTGTCTGAGGTCGATGCATCAGTCTGTGGACCCTGTGATTGTATGAGGTCGATGCATCAGTCTGTGGACCCTGTGATTGTATGAGGTCGATGCATCAGTCTGTGGACCCTGTGATTGTCTGAGGTCGATGCATCAGTCTGTGGACCCTGTGATTGTATGAGGTCGATGCATCAGTCTGTGGACCCTGTGATTGTATGAGGTCGATGCATCAGTCTGTGGACCCTGTGATTGTATGAGGTCGATGCATCAGTCTGTGGACCCTGTGATTGTATGAGGTCGATGCATCAGTCTGTGGACCCTGTGATTGTATGAGGTCGATGCATCAGTCTGTGGACCCTGTGATTGTCTGAGGTCGATGCATCAGTCTGTGGACCCTGTGATTGTATGAGGTCGATGCATCAGTCTGTGGACCCCCTAAAACAAAAGCTATTATAGCTATCAAGGGAAAAGCGAATATGTTTTCTTTTATTTAGAAGTTTCGTCAAATAATACTACGAGGGCTGTACCGAAAGTAATACAAAAGTGGGCATAACTTTTTCATTAACGGACAGAGGTCGTTCAAATTGCACATGTTGGTAGAGTAACTCTTTCTCTATACAAAGATACTACTAAACATAGTCTCCATCACTAGCGATGCATTTGCGCCATCGTTGAACCCAACTCCCGAATCTTATTTTCAGAGGGCGCCAGATCTGGGCTGTACAGTGGATGGAGGACCACCGACCAGTCTAATTTGCTGATCGCCTGATTTGTTGCCAAAGATGTGTGTGGAGGTCACAGTGTCATGGTGAGTGTGAATCATTTTCAGATTCTTGTTCGGTCTCTTCCTCCTTATATGGCTTCTCTAAGCTTCTTGAGTGTATCAATGTACCGCTCACTGGTTAGGGTACGGCCACGTTCCAGAAAATCATGGAGAATGACACCCTTGTCATCCGAAATAGCAGTCACCATGACTTTCTGCGCTGATAGCTGGCTCTTGAAATTCTTAGGCCTTAGCGACGAGCTGTGACGAGGTGTGACGCCATTCTATAGATTGATTCTTCGTTTCCGGATTATAAATACACGCCCACGTTTCATCCTCTGTCACCAAATCGAAAACAAAACGTGTCTTCATTGGCTTCAAACGCTTCCAGCAGACTTCCACGCTTCTCTCCTTTAAATCGTATGTCAACTGCCGAGGCACCCGTTTTGCACACATTTTCGGATACCCTAAGTGTTCCACCATCTTCTGTATGGCATTGTGACCACAGTCCAGTTGTGCAACAAGCTCACGGATTGCGATTCGTCTGTCCGCACGAATCAATTCTTCTACTCGCTGACGATTCGTGTCAGTGGTCGCAGATGATGGTCGCCCACTGCGTGGTTTGTTTTCAATGCTGGTGTCATCTTCTTTAAACTTCTTCACCCATCTGTGCACATTGCTCTTGTCAATGGTTTAATCTCCGTAAACATTCTGTAGCCTTCTGTGAATGTTGGACAGCCTGCACCCTTTCTTCTCCAAGAACTCAACGACGGCGCGTTGCTTCTGCTTGGAATCAATTATTTGTCTGCAATGAAGAAGAAAGGTTACTATAGAGGAAAAGTTACTCTCCCAACATGTGTAATTTGAACGACCTCTGTCAGTTAATAAAAAGGTACGCCCAGTTTTGCGTTACTTTCAACACAACCCTCGTATAAAGTACCTTTTCTTAAAGAAAATTGCAAGTCATCGTCAGTTTAAAAAGATTTCAAGCTCCAAAGCATTCTGCTGCTTCAAAAGATCACGATGTAAAAAATACACAATTTGTAATAAGTCTTCCTCTAGAAAAAAATTATTACAAATACATTCAGAAAAATAGTGAGTACCGACAAAAAATAAGATGACAAATTGACTTGCAGTAGTAGTGAAAAAAACATTTACTTCGGTTAGAGTTCTACTTGATTCGTGACTGTGCTTGTCGTGTATTTTTGGTTTAATGGTAACACGCGCGTCAGCATTTGAAGATGAAGCCGAATGAGGCCGCTTCGATCACCACCAGGGCCAAATGGAAAGGATCTGGGAAAGTCAAAATCGAAGACAGTGAGGAATTTCTGTACAAAATCCGAAAAAAACCAGAAACGGATTTTCCTGAAATGAACGGAATTACTGACTACGAAAAATCTGTCAAAAAATGGGTGTCAGATGAAACGGAAATTTCATTAAAAGATGGGCACTTGCTGGTAAATTTGCTTCACGTTATTTTCAGTAAGTTTTGTTAAATTCACAGAACTTATATTTTACCGTGTAGTGTATCGAAAGGCGGTTGAAAATGTGCGTAGGTGAATTAAAAAGTAAGTTACACTTCGCGCCATCTGGAGTGCGACTGCAGTCAGACCGTGTGTGCTTGGAAGCGAAGTAGACAGTGCGTCACAGCTGCCGACGGGAGGTGTTTTAGTTCAGTAACTGCGTAAGACGCGTGCGTAGGAGGCAGTATGTAATGGCGTGTCAACTGGATTCTAACTCGAAATTGGAAGTGCGAGGAACCATTCATTTTTTGTGGGCTAAGAGGCTTAATTACACTGACATGCGTCGTGAAATCTGTGCTGTATACTAGGAAAATGCCATTTCTTGCCCGGCCATTGTAAAGTGATACCAATAATTTAAAAAGGGTTGCACAAATTTGACGGACGAATACCGTGAAGGCAGACCATCAATATCCAGCACTCCGGAGCATGTTGCCGCCTTTGACGACATGATAAGAGATAATAGGGATATGAAAATCAAGGAAAGTGCCAGTACGTTTGACATTTCGTACGGGACTGCGCATTCCATCATTCTCGAGCAGCTGAGATTTCGGAAATTGTATGCAAGATGGGTGCCACGTTTACTCACTGACCAGCACAGAAACCAACATTTTCTGTCGTCTTTGGCTCTTCTGCAGTGATATTCCGCCGAAGGTCATAATTTTTTGCGTCGAATCATCATAAATGAGAAAACGTGGTTTCACCATTTCACCCCTGAAACCAAACGAGTGTCCATGAAATGGAAGCATGTCACCTCTCAAACAAGGAAGAAGTGCAAAGTCCAACCGTTTGTGGCCGCCCCGGTGGCGCAGTGGTCTAAGCGGTGGCATCTGACCATTCGTCCGAACGGGGTCCGGGTTTGAATCCCGTGAGGCAGGGATGTTGTGTTTGTCTTATGGCAGTGGCTCTCTCACTTCCCTGGAACCAGTGATCCTAAATTAGGGACGGGCGACTGCTTATAGCCCATTGAGTTGCTCACGGTGGTCGTTAAACCTCTAATAAAAAAAACCGTTTGTGGGAAAGGTCTTGGTGACTGTTTTCTTTGACTGTGAAGGTTTTGTTTACATCGAATTTCTGCCAAAGAAGACGACTATTAATGCTGACTCATATTGCCAAACGCTACAAAATTTGCGGAAGGCAATTAAGGACAGACGCCGGGGTAAGATGAGCGAAGGTATGATTATGCTGCATGACAATACCACACCCCACAGAGCACGGGAAATAAAGGAATTGCTGCAGTCATTCAAGTGGGAGATGTGGCAACAACCACCGTACTGCTTCGACGTATCCCCTTGCGAATACCATTTGTTCGGTAAAATGAAACAGGACGTTAGTGGACAACGATTCCAAACCAATGAGGCTGTCAAAACTGCGGTCCTCAATTGGTTGCACCAAACTGGAGGATACTTTTTCATTACAGGTATGGAAAAGTTAATCACACGTTCCGATAAATGTTTACAGTCCTTAGGCGACTATGTCGAAAAATGAATAAATGTTGTACCTTTAAACCAACATACATTCCCTGAGTATATCTCTTTATTTTTTTTTTTTTAATTCAGCAGATTAACTAACTTTTTGATCCACCGTCTTAAGATCACCATTTTAATGTTATCATGTTTCTGACCCCTATAGTTCCAAAATGTAATGAAAGTAATATTGTATCTTTCAGTATTTTAAAGAGGTTTTAATGAAAGAAATGCAACGAATTTTTGACAATCAAGGAATTCCTTTTATTCCTGAAGTTGTTGAGCTTCTGCAGAGCCATGAATGTGGTTTGCCTGTCTGTGGATAAGGTTTTCGTGACATTATCATTTGTCTATGGAAATTTAATACTCAGTTGCCCCCTTTTTTCCAGAGATATGGAAATGCTAAACTTCAAACTAATGTATTTTGATGTTCGTGATTTTTCTTTCTTACTTGTGTGTGCGTGTGTGTGCGTGTGCGTGTGTGTGTGTGTGTGAGAGAGAGAGAGAGAGAGAGAATTCCAGCATTCTCATTCTATTTATTCCGGAAGGGTGCCACGAAATATCGAATGGGAAGGGGAACTCCCGGAGTAATGACTGTTTATTTAGTTTATGGAGTTAGATCAATTCTTGGAAAAATGTGCATCTTAAATTCTCAATAAAACTTCATCCATAAATCGATATCGCGCACATAAGACTCTGATCACGTTTCTATGCAAAATATGCGTAGGCCATTCTGGTCGATAATAAGGCTCTGACATCCGTTATCTTCCGAGTAATGTTATCCAAGCAGGCTAACACAGTCTCCTTTTCAGGATGAATAATAAAATCTCAAAGCATGTGAAAGAAAAAAAGTTGGGGGAAAAAAGGAAAAAAGTATAAAAATAGAAGAATTAAAAAAAAAGTCCAAAGAAAAAAAAAAGACTCGTTTAATAAGGAAGAACACTGTCCGATTGCTTTTCCAATAAATCCATGGCCCGCACCTGGTTTCAGACTTCAGGGATATCTGTGCTGTGCATGATACGGCCAGGTCTTTTCGCCAGCAATTTGATTAATTCAAACGCTTTTCAAAAACTTGGTAATCTTCCTTACAAACTTTTGCAATCAACTTTTAGATGTTGTTGCTAAATATGTCAGCGAGTTTTACAGTAGCATACTGAAAAACTTCTAGAAATACAAACATTTTCAAGAACTTTGAGCAGGATGTTTTCAATGCAAATTTTCTGCTTTTCTGTCTGTATAGTAAAGGGTTTCCTCCTTTGAAAGTCACTTTAGTGTCAACCTTTTATGCTATTTAGCACATACAATCAAAAGAATTAAGAGAGCAAGTGGTATTGTAAGGAATATCATGTGAGACTGACGTTGTTGAACGTAAAATATTATTTTTTATGTAAGATACAGTACAATATTCAGTACTATAGGTAAGAAAAAAGCACATAAGCGAATTTTTATGCAATATTATCATTTAATGCATATTATGGGACATATTATACAACAATAGGCATACCTGTACAACAAGAAAACAATTGACTTTTGAAGACGGTAACTAATTTCTAGTAAGGTGTTTGGCCCCCTCGAAGGACTAAGACCGCTGAATACTTGTGTGGCATGGCATGGAATTGATAAGGTTATTGAGGAGGTTTTGGGGTATCTTCGCCACACCTCAATGAGGACAGCCCTCAGTTCACGAAGAGTCAACAACGGTGCCGGCTGAGCTGCGAAGTATCTGGCAAGAGCGTCCCAGGCATGCTCAATTGGATTTAAGTCAGAGAAGCAAGCTGTCCATACGCTCGATTCCTAACTCTTGAAGCATATAGTCCATCAGCCGAACTTTATGAAGTCAAGCGTTATCGTCGATGAAAAGGAACGAATCACTAACGGCTGCAGCATAATTACAATAGGTATGGGAATCTCGTCTCTGTCTCTGGGTCATCAGATTACCATTTCGGACGACGCCTAGGTCCATACGTCTACAGTCTTATTCCTGCCTAAACCGTCAATCCATGTCCACCATAATGTGAGTTTTCTTGCACAAAAGTTTGCGTTATTTCGTGTGCCGGGTTCCCTACAGATAAGAACTCGTCGATTGTCAGACTCCAGACTGAGTCTCGATTCATCAGAGAAGATGAAGAGAACTTGACTTCACTCGTCGTGTCCCAAACCACAATGTCCCTCATCGCAGTTTCTACGGGCCGTACGGTGTCGTGCGGTTAAAGAGACACACATCATTGGTCTACGTGCATAAAGGCCACCTTGGCGAAGGTGAAAGAGGAAAGGTTGAGTTGACAACCTTGGCGAAGGTGAAAGAGGAAAGGTTGAGTTGACTTTCTGTTGATGCGAGAAGCTCTTGCTGGAGCCAAGTAGCATTTTTCAGCGTGTTCCGACTAGCAATAGCTAATGGTTGTCCTTTGCTGTAGTTACCCATGGACGGCCTTGACCTTGCCTTCTTCGAACACTTCCCGTATCCTGGAATTGTGTCCACAGTTGGGAAATGACACTTCGTAAAACTCCAATCGCTTCTTCTGTAATGTCCGTGGAATACAGCTGTTAGATCACTACACAAATCAGTTCTTAATAACTTCTCTTTACACAAATCTGTTCCTAATAACTTCACTTTACACAAATCAGTTCTTAATAACTTCACTGTCACTCAAATAATTTCAGAAAAGGTTTCTTACTATTAGTCTTTATTCAGCAAAAGCGTCTTTATCTCGACTCAACAACATTAGTAACAAGAAAGATGACACCGAATTTTTGGGTGAAATAAGCACGTCTTTTGAATCTGTTCTGACGCAAATTAAATTTATCAAAGCTATTCAAAGTCAATGGAACCGGTATGGAAAACAATAGTATCTAATAGAAGAAAGAAGTTTTGAAAGAAGGCAAAAATAAGGTGACTTTACGTCCCCTGGTGCGAAAACCATTCATTATTTTAAGAAGAAAGTATTCTCAAAAAGTTTTTCAATACGAGCGGTATCGGTGGAAGAAAAAAAAAATTTAGTCGAGTTTTCAGGATCCCAGATTTTGCTACAAATACATCAAAAGCGTAAATTAAGACTTACGCCATTTGGTGGCCAAACCATTTTTTACAAAAATTAGAAATTATGTAAAAAGGATTTCCCATCTGGAGCTGTATCCGGTGCAGAAAGGATTTTTCAAATAGGAGATAATGGGATAAAAGCCATTTACCTTTACGCCCCCTAACGGAAAGTCTATGAATTACTTGAAAATTTTGAAATTATATGAAAAACATGTCACTCTGAAAACACTATCCAACAAAGAAGGAATTTTTCAAATCGAACTACTAGAAATAGAGATATTGACAAAAATAAGATACACATTTACGCCCTCTGGCGAAGAAACCATGGAATATTTTAAGAAGAAAATATTCCGAAAAAGTTTATCGAAGTGAGTGGCATCAGTCCACGAAAGAATTTTTTCAATCGAGAATTTAGAAGCTCAGCTTTTATGGCAAGCACATCATAAGCAAAAATTTAAACTTACGCCCAATGGTGGCCAAAGTATTCTTTACCAAAAATTAGAAATAATATGCAAAAGATTTTCAATCAGGAGCTGTATCAGCTGAAGAAAATTTTTTTCGAACCGAAGTTTTAGAAGAAGAGTTATCGGGGAAAATGTAATATACTTTTACGCCACCTAGAGGAAAATCTATGTGTAATTTGACAAAGTAACTAAATTGAAAATACTCTTCGACATAAATGGAATCGAAAGAGAAAATAATTTTTTCAGTCGGATGTTTAGAAGCAAATATGTGGAATAAAACGTATTTTTTAATTCGACACCATCTGAATTTACGCCCTCTAGCGGCGTAATTATACATCGTAAAAAAAAAAAAACGATGTGAAGGATCATCATTCGTATATTTCAAACTTCCCAATGCAAAAAGAATTTTTCAAATCGGACTTATAGTTGCAGAGATATCGTGTCTACAGACGGACAAACCGATAACATAAGCACGACCTTTTTTTACAAAAGACGTGCTAAAAATAATCGAACGAATGTAACTCTTTGTTAAGAAAAACACAACACCAAAGCTAAAGTACAAGGTTTGTCCGGAAATTAAGGAGTCACTTTTCCTGGGCCAATCAGAAGGGCCGGATGGCGGAGTCTCCGGGCGTGACGGGTGGCGGGGTATGTTAGGTAAACGATCGATGTCTCGTCAGTTGGCTCTCAGCTGATACAGAGTCAGGATCGCTTGCGAAGTGGACAGCTGTGTGAGCTTCGCGTAGCGGTCAAAATACAGAAAAGTGTCGAACAGCGATACGCGGTAAAGTTTTGTGTTAAACTTGAAAACTCCGCGACCGAGACGCTTGCAATGATACAGAAAGCCTAGGGGAAGGGAGCTTTATCGAAAGCACAAGTGTTTCGGTGGCACAAAACGTTCACAGAGGGAAGAGAGAGCGTCGAGGATCAGCCACGCCCAGGGCGCCCTTCAACGTCTCACACTTCGGACAATGTGGAAAAGGTGAAAGCGGGTTTGGACTCTGACAGACATCTTAGTGTTTGATTGGTTGCAGAGCACGTGGGACTCGCGAAATCCATTGTGTATGAAATCATCACGCAAGAATTGCAGATGAGGAAAGTTTGCGCCAAATTGGTTCTTAAGGTTTTGACTGATGAACAGAGGAACAACTGTGTGTCGATTTCTCATGAACTTGTGGACCGTGTGAGGAGTGAACCTGTTTTTTTTGGAGAAAGTGATAACAGGTGATGAAACGTGGGTCTTTGAGTACTATCTGGAGACGAAAAGACAGGGCTCAGAGTGGCACACTCCCGAGTCTCCTCAACCAAAGAAGGCTCGAATGTGCAAATCGAAGATGAAATCGATGCTCATTGTCGTCTTTGACTGTAAAGGTGTTGTCCTTAAGGAGTTCGTACCACCCGGACAAACGGTCAACGCTGTATTTTATGTGAAAGTGCTTCAACGGCTGAAGAACAGAGTTGCGCGCGTCCGCCCGGGGATCACCAACACTTGGGTTCTTCACCACGAGAATGCACCGAGCCATGCGTCGCTGAGAGTAAGAGAGTTTCTGGCGAAACACAACGTGGCAACGCTGCCCCAACCTCCCTACATCCCGGACGTGGCCCCGGCTGACTTCTTTTTGTTTCCCTGGCTCAAATCCAGCCTGAAATGTCACCATTTTGGGACTGTTACAAACGTGCAAACAGCCGCGACAAGTGCTTTGAAAGCGATCCCTGTTCCCGACTTCAAGGCAAGCTACGCGGCGTGGCAGAACCTCTGGCAGCGGTGTATTGATGTTCAAGGATGTTATTTCGAGAAATTTTAATGTTATGTAAGTGTAACTTTAATTAAACGTCTGTTATTGAATGAGTTTCATTACGTTCCAGACAGACCTTGTAAAACACACAGTCCTACGTCTCTTCCACCATTTCCACACGGCTGCTTCTCAAAACATTATATATATACATTGTTTAGCTCTAGTCTCAGATATCCATACGTCATTCGTTCCGACCTCAGGGGTGTTGCCAACCACACTCGTGCGAGAGAGAAAATATCATGTTAAGTTTGGGAAATGCTAAAGAGAACGAACTGAAATTAACTTAGAGAAAGAAACTTAGAAGGAAAGTTAAATTGTAATATACGTCACACTTCTACCACACTCTGCGTATGATGCGCTTCCAGTCTGCTAATAATTCTTCACGCAGTTATTTCGGGTAAAGCATGCTAATCAGATGCAGAGTGATTTCCATTTTCTTTAGGTTTCGGTTGAAAGATGTTTCCAAATCTTCGAACCGAAAACCTCAAGAAAAGAAATGTCACGATAAACGCTGAGGGAAAGAGGGAGCTCCCAGAAAACCTTCGTTTTTATCTCAATCTGTGATTTATGCATTTTGACGTCACACACGCCAATTTGCATAATTATATGCGTGCTTCGGCTGTCTACGTCACACTCGTCTTGCATTTTACACTTTTCGATAAGACATCACACGCTTAGATTGCATAATACTGCCAAAATCATATGATCTCCAAATTATTTTGAACAGTGTATACGAAAAAAATGCCAGAAAATAGCGTTTTCCGATATGAATTTATTAGCTGTGGCATACGCCTCTAAATAACTTTTCTTTTGAATTTCTGTGTTCTTATGTAATTTCAGCACTTCTTTCTTGGTTAAACATTTTCTAGCTGAACGGCACATTATTCCCCGAACAGCTTTTGCATTTTGTCAACGCTGACAGCGATTCATAGCTGAATAAAGTAACGACGTTGAATGTGGAGTAGCTGAGCTTTAGAGATGACGAGAAATTGCAAAAGAGATAAAGCCTGTTTTATATGCATATGGGATGTAAGGTCAGGTGATGCGTAACATCACAGCCTCTCCTTGACAAATGTCAACCCCGCCTTCTCGTGGTGCATCCTGTTCCCACTAAAGGGGCTCTGACGACCGCCAATAGCGGTATAACTATACCATCGGGATCAGAGGAAATGCTATCCCACACTCGCCAACCCGCTTGGCCAGCGTGGTGAGTTATGGCCAAACACCTCCAAAATGACTCTACAACTTAAATCTTGGCCCTCAGTCTCCGGCAGCTGGAATGTACCTGGCCAAGGCAGCGGCCAGTGCGACATGAAGGCAGAGGGTGCTAAGAATCCCCGGAGGACCGGACTAGGCTGCCATTTGATGCTGACCTTGGCTACCTATAACGGACGCTCCCTATCTTCTGATTCAAGGCTTCTTGAATTGGAAGAGGAACTACAAAGGATCAAGTGGGACATCGTCGGGCTAAGTGAGGTAAGGAGAAAAGGAGAAGATCTCATTGAACTGAAAAGTGGACATCTCTTCTATTATCGTGGGACAGATACTGGCAGAACTAGTGGTGTTGGATTTATAATAAACAAGAAACTGAAGGATAAAGTTGTAGAAGTTGAAAGTTCCTCTGACAGAGCTGCACGACTCGTTATCCAACTATCAAGAAGATACCAGGCTCAGATTATTCAAACTTATGCACCCACCACAAGTCATCCTGAAGAAGAAATTGAAGAATTTTATGAGGAAATTCGTCATCTAAATAATAAAGGTAAGCAGCACTTGAAGATAATTATGGGAGATTTCAATGCAAAAATAGGGCAACGGCAACAGAATGAAACTTCAGTAGGTAAATTCGGTCACGGCAACAGAAACCAGCGTGGAAATACTCTCGTTGAGTTTGCAGAGGCAGAAGGATTTTTCATCTTGAACTCCTTTTTCAAGAAAAAGCCACACAGGAAATGGACATGGAGACATCCAATTGGGACGACAAGTGAAATTGATTTTATTATGTGTAACAAAAAATTCGTCATCGAAGACTGCAGTGTGCTGAACAAGTTCAACACAGGTAGTGACCATAGATTGGTGAGATGTAAGATGCACCTCAACACTAAACTGGAACGTGGCAAGCTCATAAGACAAACAAAATGTATTGACATAACCAACCTTAAAAAACACCATAATACTTTCAAGTTGGAACTGAAGAACAGATTCTCTGCTTTAGAAGGCCTAACATCGGAAGAAGTGGATATTTCAGAAGTTAACAGAAAAGTAACCAAAGCTCTAATGGAAACAGCAACAAAATTAGCTGGGTCTAAGAACAAGTTGCATGTGAACAAATTATCAGGAAAACCAAAATGTTGATGCAAAAAAGAAGAGAGATGAGGACAACTAAAGTAGATGTGACTTCCAAAGTGGAATATATAGAGCTATGCAAGACAACACGAAAAAGTATCACTGAAGACGTAAGGAAATTCAACTGTGAGCTAGTGAGGAAAGCAATTGAAAACAACCAAAGCCTTAAGATAGCAAAGGGACATCTCAGTAAGGGAAGAAAACAGATTATGGCTCTGAGAAAAGAAGATGGTTCTATAACAAGAAATAGAGGCGAAATTTTGACAAGAGTGAAAGATTTCTACTCCAAATTATATGAAAGGGATGATACATGTACTCCAGACATCATGAAAGGTACCAGAGTTCTTCCAGTCCTCCCAGCAGAAGTTGCTCATGCAATCAAGAACATGAAGCGAGGGAAAGCTCCAGGAGAAGATGGAATTACTATAGACATCATACAAGAAGCAAGTGGAGAAATTGAAACAGTACTCGCCCAAATTTTCACTCGATGCCTTAATGAAGGGAAGATTCCTGAGGATTGGAACAATGCTACAATGATCCTGCTACATAAAAAAGGTGACATTGAGGATCTCAGGAACTACAGACCTATCAGCCTCCTATCAGTGGTTTATAAAATCTTCACTAAAGTTCTTTCACACCGCTTGAAGGTAACACTGGACATGGCTCAACCGAGAGAACAAGCTGGATTCAGGAGTGGCTACAGCACAATAGATCATATCCACGTACTGAGAGAACTGATTGAAAGAGCGAGGGAATATGAACTTCCATTGTGCATGGCTTTTATCGATTATGAAAAAGCCTTTGATTCGGTGAAACCATCAGCAGTTACCACGGCTCTGAAATCCTGCGGTATTGAAGATGCATACATTAATATTATTAATAACATCTATGAAAATGCAAGTGCAAAGATTCGGCTGTTTGAAAATACAACACACATAAAAATTGGAAAGGGAGTGAGACAAGGTGACACCATATCTCCGAAGCTCTTTAATGCCACATTGGAAAATGTCTTTCAATCACTGAACTGGGAAAGCAAAGGGATAAAGATTAATGGAGATTATCTAACCCACCTTCGTTTTGCTGATGACGTAGTCATTTTTGCAACTACCCCATCAGAGCTGCAGAGTATGATCCAGGAACTTGCTGACAAGAGTAAAGAAGTGGGATTAAAAATGAACTTTCAGAAGACAAAAGTGATGTTCAATGCTTTTACAAGAAATGAAGATTTATCGATTGATGGAGAAAAACTGGAGATAACAGATACGTATGTTTATCTTGGACAGCAGATATCAAGTGAGGGTCACATTGATGAAGAAATTAATCGGCGTACAAAACTTGCCTGGAGAGCTTTTGGAAGAAACAGCATAATTTTCAAGAGCAATATGCCATTATGTCTTAAAAGAAAAGTGTTTGATCAATGCATCCTTCCAGTGCTTACGTATGGTGCAGAGACGTGGACCTTAACTAAAAGAGACATACAAAAGCTGCAGACAACTCAAAGCAGCATGGAGAGGTGCATGCTTGGTATAACCAGGAGAGATAAGAAGAGGAACTCGTGGATCCGAAAAATGACGAGAGTGGAAGACATCATGATCAGAGTTAAATCCCTGAAATGGCAATGGGCTGGACATACTGCCAGAAGGACAGACCATAGATGGACAGCCGAAATTTTAGATTGGATTCCAAGGGACAGGAAAAGACCCAGAAAAAGACCACATGGGAGATGGGTGGATGAAATTCGTAAATATGCGGGAGTGACATGGAGGAGACTGGCACAAGACAGACCGTTGTGGAGGAAACTTGGGGAGACCTTCGTCCAGCAGTGGATTGATAATGGTTGACAATGATGATGATGATGATATGCATATGACGAAAGAGTAAGTATTGTTCTAATACGATTTTTTGTTGATACCAGAGAGATTATGTTGTGGAATGAATTATATTGATGCCTTTTTGAACTTCACGTGAATGAGACAATAAAGTGAAAAAACAAGCAAACTTTGTTTGCTCCAGCTGTGGACTTCAGCAATATTCATGCTGAGTGTTTATTAATAAAGAAAGAAAGTTCGTTTGAGTACCGATTCTTTTACCCTAGCCACTGAAATGTTTTATTACGGAAGTAAAATATATCTTCTACTAAGTTCACTATTAGTCAGCTACATGATTAATCATTTAAAAATACAGCTATCACAAGCTAAAACTCCTCCGAGTCCTTTTATATCTATACATGCCATTATTGCATCAAAGAGTTGAACTCAACATCCCCTCCCCCTTTTTCTCTCCGCTAATAGAACCGCCCAGAAGAACGATAGTTCTACATTTTCCATTTTGCTGCTAGGCGACGTACGATTCTTTTTGTGTTTCACACATAAAATTCAAATTGGAAAAACCCATTTCCCATTGGGTTGCTAAAACTACGAGCACAAGTTTTCAGGCATTTATTGCTTTCCATTGCAGTCTGTCAGATGGCGCTAATGTGCATTCCATCTAGGTGGGGGAAACACAAATTGACATTTTTCCAATATAACATCTTCCGCGAATCTGCTTTGAAAACTTGTTATTTTTATGTTATTTGCATTACCTTTGGTCCGATATCAATAATTATGAGCAAAACACGGCACGCATTTTTAAGCTATTTCTTTCTCAAAATTTTCAAGCTGCCAGACGTAAATCTAAATTTCAGTTGTATAATACGCAAGCTCCTACAAATCTGATAGAAAATATTTTTATGACAACAGTTAGCAGTAAATTACAGGTCGGAGTGTGAAAACAAATTTTTTGGTGATGGAGATCGAAATCGCGCCTCCTCGCTCCGGAACCAGCTGTTCTAACCGACTAAATTACACCAACGGAATGTATCGCTGCAGATTTGTCGTCTTCACACGTGCTTCACCTCTGTACTACATCACAAAAGGAGTACGTTATTACAGGTATCCAATATTACAGGTCAGAGGAGTACGTTATTACAGGTACCGAATGTTACAGGTCAGAGGAGTACGTTGTTACACGTACCCAATATTACAAGTCAGAGGAGTACGTTATTACAGGTACCCAATATTACAGGTCAGAGGAGTACGTTGTTGCAAGTACCCAATATTACAGGTCAGAGGAGTACGTTATTACAGGTACCAAACATTACATGTCAGAGGAGCACGTTATTGCATCTATCCAATATTACAGGTCAGAGGAGCAGGTTATTAGAGGTACCGAATATTACAGGTCAGAGGAGTACGCTATTACAGATACCCAATATTACAGGTCAGATGACTACGTTATTACAGGTACCGAATGTTACAGGTCAGAGGAGTACGTTGTTACAGGTACCCAAAATTACAGGTCAGAGCAGTACTTTTTACAGGTACCGAATATTACAGGTCAGAGGAGTACATTGTTACAGATTCCCAATATTACAGGTCAGAGGAGTACATTGTTACAGGTACCCAATATTACGGGTCAGAGGAGTACGTTATTACAGGTACCCAATATTGCGTTTCAGAGGAGCACGTTATTACAGGTACCCAATATTACAGGTCAGAGGAGCACGTTATTACAGGTACCGAATGCTACAGGTCAGAGGAGTACGTTATTACAGGTACCCAATATTATAAGTCAAAGGAGTACGTTATTACAGGTACCCAATATTACGGGTCAGAGGAGTACGTTGTTACAGGTACCCAATATTACAGGTCAGAGGAGTACGTTATTACAGGTATCCAATATTACATGTCAGAGGAGAACGTTATTGCATCTATCCAATATTACAGGTCAGAGGAGCAGGTTATTACAGGTCCCCAATATTACAGGTCAGAAGAGTACGTTATTACAGGTACCGAATGTTACAGGCCAGAGGAGTACGTTATTACAGGTACCCAAAATTACAGGTCAGAGCAGTACTTTTTACACGTACCCAATATTACAGGTCAGAGGAGTACATTGTTACAGATACCCAATATTACGAGTCAGAGGAGTACGTTATTACAGGTACCCAAAATTACAGGTCAGAGCAGTACTTTTTACAGGTACCCAATATTACAGGTCCGAGGAGTACATTGTTACAGATACCCAATATTACGGGTCAGAGGAATACATTGTTACAGGTACCCAATATTGCGGGTCAGAGGAGTACGTTATTACAGGTACGCAATATTGCTTTTCAGAGGAGCACTTTATTACAGGTACTCAATATTACTGGTCAGAGGAGTGCGTTTCCGCTAGTTGTCCAACCTGGACTAGAGTATGAGTTCCAGATGAAATATGAGTAAGGTGTTTATTTTAAATTAGAAACGGATGGCTGCTATAACCTTAAAGGTTGCTCAAGGAGGTCTTTAAAAAACAGAAAGAATAAACAAAAAGCTTCCACATGCACCTTTTCCTTCTTGTTAGATGACGTAAAACGTAAAAGGCTATTTTTGTTTTGCACTACATCTGAGCTACTAAAAAGCGCATTCGAAAAATTTCGATTTTTTTGAATAACCAAAACTGCATGGAGCAGCGAGGACGCTCTGTGACGTCATACATAGCAAGCTGTTGTTCTCGCTCTGAGATACAATCCATTCCGTGTCGCATCCGAATAGTGTTTGACAATAGAGGCAGGCATTTTCAGGAAATAGTTCAATTCTGAGCGTGAAAGCCGAGCTCGATATCCTTTGAGCTTCACTACCTTCAGAGCTGGCTACCCATTGAAAAGCGTTGAAAGTTTGCGGTTTTCAGAAGCTGATATTTCTTCTTAAACTAGTTTGCTATCGCAATTCTGGTTTTCGTTTTTAAGAACGTACTCGTATTTCCGCATGTTCAGTTTGCATGGCAATTTATTTTGTATTTATTTTATATTAATATTTATACTCTCCGTGCAAATTTTACTTCACATTTACCAAGTTAAAATTCAGTTGCTGTTGGGGAATTCCTAACCGCTGTTTAACATTCCTGACATTTTTTCCTCACAAAAGGTATTGCATTTAACAGAAACTGCTCTTACCGTGATAGAAAAATTGTGAAAAATCAAATTTCGTGTCGTCAGCATGCGGGAAGAATAAACAAGTTAGTAAAATCATGCAATGTATTGATTATGATACGCTTTTCCAACATACCAGAAATCATTACTCAAGTTATGAGGATAATGGCTGTGGAATAAATCTCGTTCCTGTGGCCTGACCTTTGATACCATTTCGATGACATTAAACAGAATTGGTTCAGTATACCTCCGGAACAACATACTAAAAAGTTTTGTTGCAATAGAAGCATTTTTAGTCAAGTTATGAGGATAATGGTTGTGGAGTAAATCTCACTTCTGTGCCCTGTCCTTTGACACCATTTCGATGATTATAAACAGAACCGGTTCAATACATCTCCGGAACAACATGATGAAGATTTGTTGCGATCGAAGCATTTTTACGATTTGTTGCGATCGAAGCATTTTTTTTGTGTTATGACGCATAAGAGCGATGGAATGGATCCCGCTGTTATGTCCTGAACTTTGATCCCATTTCGTCCATTTTCAATAGGGTTCTTTCCCAGGTGGTCCCCTACCACATACTAAAATTTCATCCAAATCGAATAATTTTTACGTAAGTTATCGTGCGGACGGACGGACAAACCTGGAGCATATACGCCTCTTCAACCTACGGTTAGAAAGCGTAAAATACAGCGTCTCCTCTAAATTTGTACCTCCATATATTTGATGAAACAAGAGTACGCTACATAATTCGTGTGAAACATAGATTGGTCCTTTATTTCATAAGTTGCAAAGGTTACAGGTCTTATGGAAAACAAGTTATGCATTTCTATAAGTTATGCAAGTCATACATAACTTCAGCTAACCCCCTTAATTTTTTTTATATTAACTGATCCATTAGCAGATCTTGATCATAACTTGTACAGAGGAAGAGGGCTGCTATTATTTTTAGCACGTTTTTTGTAAAAAAAGATCGTGCTTATGTTACCGGTTTGCCCGTCCGTCCGTCCGTCTGTACCTATGATATCTCTGCAACTGTAGTCCCATTTGAAAAATTATTTTTGCATTGGGAAGCTTGAAATATGCAAATGATGATCCTTTATTTCATTTTTTGATACGATATACAATTTCGCCGCTAGAGTGCGTAAATGCAGATAATGTCGAATTCAAAAATAGGTTTTATTTAACATATTTGCTTCTAAATATCCGATTGAAAACAAATCTTTCATCTTTCGATTCCATTTATGGTGAAGAGTATTTTAGATATAGGTCCTTTATCAAATTACGCATAGATTTTCCGCTAGGGGGCGTAAAAGTAAATTACATTTTCCCCGATAACTCTTCTTCTAAAACTCCGATTTGAAAAAAAATTCTTCAGCGGATACATCTCCTGATGGAACATCTTTTGCATACAACTTAAAATTTTTGGTAAAGAATACTTTGGCCACCAGGGGGCGTAAGTGTTAATTTTTGCTTCTGATGTATTTGCCATCAAATCTGAGCTTCTGAAACATCGGTTGAAAAATTTCTTTTGTGGACTTATGCCACTCACATCGATAAACCTTTTTGCAATATTGTCACTTTAAAATATTCCACAGTTTCTCCGCCAGGGGCGTCGATGTATATCTTATTCTTGTCAATATCTCTACTTCTAGGAGTTCGGATTGAAATATTCTTTCTTTGCTGGATAGTGTTTTCAGTGTGACATGTTTTTCTTATAATTTCAAAATTTTCAAGTAATTCCTAGACTTTCTGCTAGGGGGCGTAGAGGTAAATTGCGTTTTTCCCTATATCTCTGCTTCTTAATCTCCGATTTGAAAAATTCTTTCTGCACCGGATACAGCTCCTGATGGGAAATCGTTTGCACATAATTTCTAATTTTTGTAAAAAAATGGTTTGGCCACCAGGGGGCGTAAATCTTAATTTCTGCTTCTGATGTATTTGCAGCAAAATATGAGCTTCTAAATTCTCGATTGAAAAAAAAACTTTGATTATAGACCGATACTACTCATGTCAACACACCTTTTAGAAACTATTTCTTCTTAAAATAATGCATGGTTTCTACGCCAGGGGGCGTAGATGTATATCTTATTTTTGTCAATATCTCTACTTCTAGGAGTCCGATTTGAAAAAATCTTGCTTTGTTGGATAGTGTTTGCATTGTGACATGCTTTTCATATAATTTCAAAAATTTCGAGTGATTTATAGACTTTTCGCTAGGGGGCGTAAATGTAATTTGCTTTTATCCTATTATTTCTGCTTCTAAATCTCCGATTTGAAAAATTCTTTTTGACCGGATACAGCTCCTGATAGGAAATCTTTTGTACGTAATTTCTACGTTTTTGTAAAAAATGGTTTGGCTACCAGGTGGCGTAAGTCTGAATTTCCGCTTCTGATGTATTTGTTGACCGGTACTACTCATGTCGACAAACTCATGTATTAAGTAATTTGTTGACCGATACTATTCATGTCGACAAACCTTTTAGGAACATTTTCTTGAAATAATGCATGGTTTCTGCGCCTGAGGGCGTAGATTTATATCTTATTTTTGTCAATATCTCTACTTCTAGGAGAGCTTCTAAAACATGGATTGAAAATCTTCTTCGTTGGATAGTGTTTCCGATGCGAAATGTTTTTGCTATCTATAAATTCAAATTTTTAAGTAAATCACAGACTTTCCGCTTGGGAGCACAAAGGTAAATTGCGTTTTCTGCGTTTTTTCTGCTTCTAAAACTCCGATTTGAAAAATTCTTTCTGTATCGCATACAAGACCTGATGGAAAATATTTTCCATATAATTTCTAATGTGTGGTAAAGAATGGTTTGACCACCAGGGGGCATAAGTGTTAATATCTGCTTTTGATGTATTTGCAGCCAAATCTGGGCTCCTGAAAACTCGACTAATTTTTTTTTCTTGGACCGATACCGCTTATGTGGAAAAACCTTTTGAGAATACTTTCTTCCTAAAATAATGCATGGTTCTCCCACCAGGGGACGTAAAGTCACATCTTATTTTTGTCGATATCTCTGTTTCTAAGAACCCAATTTGAAAAATTCTTTCGGTGTTGGAGAGCTTTTCCGATGAGAAATGTTTCTCATATAAATTCATGTTTTTCTTAACGCACAAGTCTGTAACCAGAGGTCGTAAGCTCACGATTCCGTTTACAGCAATATCAGAGGGATTAAAAACCCGATTGAAAAACTTGTTTCTTCCGTCAGATACTATTGTTTTCCATTCCGGTTCCATTGACTTTGAAGAGCTTTGATAAATTTAATTCGCGTCAGAACGGATTCAAAAGACGTGCTTATTACACCCGAAAATTCGGTGTCATCTTTCTTGTTTGTCCTTTAATGAAATCTATTTCTCAACACCTGAAAGAAGTCGCCATCATCTGATTTTTTGAAACCGTTCTTCAACAAGCTTCAATTAGTGGACTTGATGTGAAAAATATTTTTTATACACAAATTGTGAAAAACACACCGCCCTTAATTTACTGTTCGCCTTTAAAGTTAGTGAAACCTCGCAGGTCGACGGAGGTGTCTGAGGCGCTGGCTTCTGGCCGTTCGTCATAGATGAGGCATGGGCTGTGCACCTGTCTGATGAAACTGACTCTGTCCCTATTCTGGAACGAAGGTTTCTAATTTAGAGACGAGCGATTGTCTTAAGAGATGCTCATAGTTGTCATATTATAAACGTTTCTCTAATCTTTTTGCAAATACGGAGGACATGACATTTTAAACCTGTTGTGTCCGTCAAACTAAATTAACTGCCTTTTCTTTTCTATTTCAGATACCCCATGACGAATTATAAGCTGACACATGAATTGATGAGGCACGCTATTATTGCCGTCTTATGCGCACACCACAGCGATTTAGAGACTGCGACGTTTTTGAATGTTCCCAGGTCATTTGTTCATTAAGTTCGAAAGGAGATGGAAGCATCCGGTGAGACTGATTCACCTGTATCGAAGCGTAAAAAGCATTCTCAGCGTTCTGACATTGTCAAGACACCACGATTTATACATGTTCAGAATATTATCGATGATAACCCCGGAAAGTCAATGTGGGCCATTGCTACAGATCTCCAGGTGTCAGAAGGCACTATCAGAACTGTGCTGCATGTGGACAGTCGATATAAGTCGTTTGTGACGAGGAGAGGTCAACTCATGTCTTCGAAGAAACAGGAAAATTGCCTGATCGAGCAAAAGCGGTTACTCAACAAGATTAAACACCCTGAAGAACATGGCATTCCCTGGTTTTTATTTGATGAGAAAAACTTCGACCATAATCAAAAGTTAACAGCAGAAATGACAGATGGTTATGTGCGGATCCTTCTAATGTCCCCAGAGTTATGCGCACCAATTTTCCGCAACTGTAATGACTTTAGGAATGGTGAGTAGTGAAGAACACGTCAATCCACCTGACTTCTTTTTGTAGGGATGTAGAGCTAATGCTGCTGGCTACATTGAGGTGCTGGAAACAATTATCAAGCCCTGGATAGATGGAGTAAGCAATGGAAGGCAATACGTGTTTCAGAAGGACTCCGCAGGAATGGTGAGTAGTGAAGAACACGTCAATCCACCTGACTTCTTTTTGTAGGGATGTAGAGCTAATGCTGCTGGCTACATTGAGGTGCTGGAAACAATTATCAAGCCCTGGATAGATGGAGTAAGCAATGGAAGGCAATACGTGTTTCAGAAGGACTCCGCACCTGTTCACAAAGCTCAGAGGACCCAAGAATGACAAATTTCACGATCACGTTACACCCAACAGGTGGCCTCCAAACTCTCCAGATTTTAATCCCCTAGACTACTATGTGTGGGGCGTTGTTGAAAGGGAGACAAATAAGCATCCCCACATTACTAAAGATTCACTGAAGGCTGTCATTATCCGGATAATGTCTGAAATGAATAAGGACCACTTGATTCGCGCATGTCAATGTTCCCGGTCCGGCATTGAAGCAGCCATTGACGCTGAGGGCGGTTAGATGGAACAAAGCTGTAATATAGGTATGCCAGAATATGTGTATCAATTCTCATGAAAATATATTTTGGTTTTGGTCAGATATAGTTGTTTTAGTAAATAATCACATTTGTCCTCAAATACCACACGCATCCTGTATTACGTAACAAATCATTACAAAAGAATAAAAACTTAGGTTTAAACTCTCTCACCTCATCACTAATTATTTGAGCATTTAAAAATTGCCATATTTACCTACATTGAACTGAGAGCATTTTGCTTTACATTACACTTGGGCAACACATTTTCATTACGCACATGATCAGAAGTTGCCCCAAAGCCATCAACGCTCCATTCCAGAACAAAAGCCATTTCTGTACCCGTATCTTTTCCGCAGTGCCCAGGTTTCACTACAGTACGCAAATCTGAAGAAAGTGGCTGTATTTGACATAGCGCCTTGGGCTTCCTACCAGAAACGTGGGGGTATAAGTCATTGCGGAGGTTCAATAATCCATTTCACAGAATATCGCGGAACAGCTGCACACAGTCTGGATATACCCAAGCGTACCGTACGAAAGGCTCTGCGATCAACACTACATATGTTCTAGTACCGGTTTCATCGAGTGCAAATGTTACGAGATGGTTACGTTGACAGCTAACGTCTTGTGTTGATGATGATGTGAGTTGAGGCTAGCTGTCAATAACACATTACGGAATACCCCGGAACAACTGCACACAGCCTGGGTGTAACCGTACAGTACGAAAGGCTCTAAAACTGCACATGTTCCAGTACCGGTTTCATCGAGTGTCAATAGTACAAAACGCGAACGTTGACAGCTAACTTGGTGTGCTGGTGACGTGAGTTGATTCTAGCTGTCAATAACCCATTATGGAAGATCCATGAACAACTGCACTCAGTCTGTATGTAACCAGGCTTATCGTGTGAAAAACTTTACGATCAACACTGCACATGTACCAGTACCGGTTTCATCGAGTGCAAATGTTAGAACACGGGGACGTTGACAGCTAACGATGTGTGCCAACCACGTGAGTTGAGGATACTTGTCATCAAGTAATCGCACTCGGGATATCTCCGTCATTTTTCGGTCCAGCAGCTCTGTTATGAAATCATATGCTGCTTTTCTTTTTGCATTGCTTATCATTATGATATTATTAAATGAGGGGGCATCTATTCCGAGACTTTGAGATACCGCACGGTTAACCATTTTATATATTTGGTACTAGTATCAATGTATCTAGTATCTAATTATTCTATGTGCGAGTAGTATATATGTGTGGAATTTATGAGCTACATTCATGTACTGTATTTCAACAATTCCCAGACAGCTTTGAGTTAGTCTAGTTATTTTCTAAGAACCCTGTACATTTATTTTGTACAACTACACAACTTTACAGGAAACAAACCCACTCTTATCAATGGCGAAGTACTGACAAATTGCAAATGATTGATAAAAATGCTTTGAAGTTCATATCTGATATTGTAAATGATTGATAAATGCTTTGAAGTTCATATCTGATATTGCAAATGATTGATAAAATGCTTTGAAGTTATGTACTGATATTGCAAATGATTGATAAAAATGCTTTAAAGTTCATATCTGCAGCAAAAAAAAAAACATCCATGCGAAAGAAACTTTCTGACTACATTTCTTCTACGAAATCATTTGCACGTGTGCACAAAAAAATAGAATGCTAATGATATCACTGACCCCGACGTTGCAAAATCTATAACATCCCTAAGTCTTTCCAGAGAGCCAGCATTGCAGTGCGCCAAGTGCTGTGCTTTTGCGAAAATGATATATTGTTTTTGGTAAGCAATAAAAACGAAAAACTAGATCGTTAAGTTAAAATTACAGGGGTAAGTGATTTAAATTTCCGTTAACAAATGTCAAGATTAACAGAATAAGTCGACAAAACGTTAAAACAGGAACGAAACCTGAATTCAATTTTGAAGACTACATGAATAAACGTAAATAAATGTGTGGCATCACCAAAAGTTCGCGCGTTTCGCGAGGTCCCCTCTGGCTTAGTGCATATTCTTGACGTTCTTATTAAATTTTTATTCTTAGCTCGCAATAATTTATGTTTCCACCCGATAATTAAATCTCCATGATTACTTTTGAAGCCCAATAGCGAATGGTCCAGTCGACGAAATGGAAAATTAAGTGCAGCCAATAAGGTCACTGTGGTAGTTTGACTGGTGATTTGTAGTCCATAATCCACTCATTTATAAACGCACAAGGACGCCACCGGTATCAAAAACTAATTCCCCAAAGAAACAAATTACTTTGAATGTAATTAGCGCAAAGTAGGATCTAAAATCAGCGGCGACAGAAGTGATGAACACGATGGAGAGAAAAGTGAAAAATCCATGTGCCGTTGGTTTAGCTTTCGGCCATAAGCAAATTAATGGCGACTCTTCATTCTCTAATGAACTTGGCTACTTGGCTCTGTGTCAGGAAACACACGCACACACATGCATAGCTCGCTTCAACGTCCTGATTTCTATCGCAAAATAGATGCACTTGTTTGGGATACATGGTACTTAAACAATGTTTTTTGTCTTCGAAACATATCCTGTTATTTGAAGAAAAGTAACAACTTATGATAGAGTGAAATTCTTGGAATGTTTCATGAAACACTGGAGAAAAAACTGGGACAGCACTTTACCTGCAGAAAAATAAAAGAGTAACTTGTGGCAAAATATTAAAAAAAGATAATATTTTTGTCATCTTCATGAAGAGTAAAGACATCTCAGCACGTATAAAGAAAATTGATGTATTAGTTAGTATCCTCAAATTATTTTCCTGAGAGACTTTTATAACGTCTTTCATTCCGGAAATGAAACATGAGAGGCAATTTCCCACAGAAAATTTGAGTGCAAGACTTGCACGTCATCTAAGAATTCTTCAAACGGAATACGGCGGCAAAATGTATTAAAATAAAGCAATGAATTTCAATCATTCAGTGGTGTGACCTACAAAAACCGTAAAGTTTTAAAGTTTAACTCTTAACTAACTAATTATCATAGTTCATCATTTATATGCTTTAGATGCGAAATTTAATAGAGATTTTAAAAATGTCTTGTCTTTTCCTGTAGCTTCTTCCGTTCTTAAGATACGACATAAAAATGGGGTTTGATGAACGCACTGAAATTCACGTTAGCTGCGTATGAGTTGTTACAGTCAATCATGGAAATCCTTTTACCTGATTGGCTGCTTTCTAATGCTATTCTAATTCTACTCCAGCTTTCATAAGGGTTTGCGCAGAATTACTAGAGCATTGTAAGGATCGCTTCTTGTTGTATAATTTGTGAATATCCTCAATAATGGTTAAAACAGTGGAATTGTCCACAGCGGACAGAGTAAAAATAGTTTTTCTGCATGAAGAGGGATATTCTTCAAGGCAAATCGCTGAAAGAGTGGGCTGTAATCAATCTACTGTTATTAGGCTACCAAAGAAAGTAAAAGACACTGGGGATATTAAAAACACGCGTCGCAGTGTAAGGCCCAGATCCACTACAACCAGGCAGTGCTGATTTTTGGATGTGCTTCAACAGCCGGTATAAAGGCGTCCAACTCAATCTCAGAGGACTTTCTTGAACCTGTCTCCCTCTCGAAACTCATGTCGCCAATTCCAAATTTCTTGCACTGTCTGAGCGATCGCAACACCATTGCATTCGACTGCGAACATTTTTCGGACCGCTTCAGCTGCTTTAAACCCTAACTTTCAGTAATGGCGCCACTGAACCAAGATTTCAAATTTCGTGGACATTTTGTACAATACGATAACGGTCCAATGTACGTACATCATACATATCTGACTGAAATTGGGCAAATTAGGAGCACAAAAGAACAGAATGCAAACACGAATCCCCCCCCCCCGTAATGTTAATATCTACACCCCCGCAAATAAGTTTTGCACCACCCACGTGTCGGAAAAGGGAGGTAGTATGTCATATAGATGTGAAGTGCACAGCATGCAGAGAACACAGTACGGGGATTTGAGCAGGTGCTGATTGCAATGAACAGAAAACTTTTAACAAGGAGTGCGAAAACAGTCGATAACATGCTGTTGATGACAGATCATTCATTGCAAAACACAACCAATACACTTATCAGTATAATGTGAGAGACCTACGAGCAATGTAACAAGCCTGGACATCTGAGGCTTCCTATCGAAAAGGTTATCCAGCAAGTTCTGGTCCAGTAAGGCTCATTCTTGAAAAGCGGCATGTCGGAGCCCCTCTCAGACATTTGTCTGCGGTCTCTTCCGTCGCAGAGCGTCTTTCAGACATTCCCACGCTCGCTAAATAGAGTTCACATCTCGATAGGGTTCATATACATATATAAAGTGCTCGGCAATCCGAGTGATGCCAACGTTTTGCAGGTAGGTGTTGACCATACGTGCCAGGTCTACTCTGGCGTTATCATCGTGGAGAATGAAATCCGCGCAGAGGTTGAACAAGAGGTGTTGAACATGATGTCCTTGTGCGATGGTGCAGTCATCACGCCGTCGATGCAAAGGAGGAGCATGCTGTGGCAGTGCATGATCCCTGCCCCAAATATGGCGGAACCTCCACCATGATGCACACGGGGAATGGGGTGTCAAAGTCGGGATGTGTTACCAGATTAACGCCAGACTCATACACGATTATTGTTGGGGGTTAGACAGATCTGGGTTTTATCCGTAATAACCTCTTTGTTCAAGTCCGGCGGCGTCCAGGTCAGGTGGACATATGTCCACTGGCGCCATGTTCCCGGGTGGCGTGCGATCAGCGGGGTCCCCACCATGGGCGCCTTGGACGCAAATGTGCATCGTGCAGCAAAGTTCGCACGGTCTGCTCAGACAGGGCAGTTTTGGTGGTTGATGCCAGTTGCCAGGGAAGCTCGGGTGCTGTCGTTGTTTGGTTCCTGAGCGCCATAAGGAAAATATACCAGTTATCGCTTGGTATGAATACTCGAGGGCGACCTGTCCTTTGCATGTCGTCCACATTTCCGCACTCTTGGTAATGTTGCCACGTCAACAGGACATCTGTAAGGTAGCACTCGGCCTTGCCGTGCAATTGCGCACAATGACAGCTTGTTGTCGGAAAGCCATCATCCGAAACATGGAATACGTCTAGTCATCCCTGTCTTTACGCTTCCTTTTCTTTCTAGAAACCGGAAAGAAATAACGTTTGTGCTTCTTACTTCCACTCGTTCCACTTCGAATAATTCCCATTTTATGAGGACAACAGAACAGCTACCATCTGCATTCGCTGGTTCTATGCAAATGACCCATGTAAAGTTTCGTTTTGGTTAGTCAATGTTTTTTTCGCTCCATTTTGCTCCTATGTGGCATGGATGGTACATAACTTATTTTAGTGTATGCATATCTGACACTACACCTGCCCCTTTAAACACTTCCTCTGGAAACTCCTTTTTTCCTCATCTGTTTGCTTCAAACATTGCCATACTTTCCATGCCATTTTCAGGATTTTCGGTGAAAAACGTTCCCTCTGTGCGTTAAAAATGGCACGATTTTTGATTTGGAACACTACCGACATCCTATTTAAACAAGATAACACATAATATTTGGGTGTAACTAGCGTGTCATTTCAATCCATTCCTTCACAGAAAGAATTTTTCAGAAGTGGGTTTTTAGAATTTAATAGGAAAGCAAACTTTTACGACCCCTAGGTGAAAAACTGTGCGCCTTTTAAAAGACACTATATGCAGCGTTCTGCACGGCAAAATGAACAAGTTAGGAAGTGAATTTTTCTAACCGGGTTTTTAAAATCGATAAAATATTTCCAATTAGAAATAACAGTTTACGCCAACTCGCCGCAGAAATGTGCGTTATGAAAAAAACCTCAAATTTAACTAAAACATTCTTCACAGGGGAAGATATCCGAGGAAACAAGAATTTATTTTATTTTTATTTTATTTTTTTCTAAACCTTTTATTTTCTTTCTAATCATTTGATTTGGAAACTTGTTTTTATCTCGGATACACTTATTGCCATAAAAATACGTGGACTAAGAAAGAGGTGTCGGATTGACATGAGATTTTAGTAGTGAGATGGTACATACCAAGGACAGAAGTGATTACAATATCACAGCAGCAGAACGATTTCCCGCGGACATACGGTACACATTCCGGTCAGCGTTACTACCGCGTCGGACTGCCTCGTGTTCGGATGCATGCGGTGATACGGTCCGGCATGGAGTCAATGAGATGCCGTATGTTATCCTCGGACAGATTGGCCCACACTTCTTGCAACTGACCCTCTGAATCACGAACACTGGGATATGGAGAAAGCTGTCGTCCTATCTGGTCTTACACGTGCTCAATGGGAGAGAAATCAGGTGATTTGGTAGGCCACGGAAGTGTTTAAGCATGACGTAGACAGTCCTGATAAACCCATGCAGTGTGCGGACGGGCGTTATCTTGTTGAAAAAGGACTCCGGGCTGCTCAGCCAAGAATGGCAGCACATGGGGGTTGCAGGATCTCTTGTATGTAGCGCTGGGCTATCAACGTCCTTCAAATCACTGCGAGAGAAGTCCGGCTGTCATACGCGATGGCTTCCCAGACCATCACGCCTGCAGTTCGGGACGTGTGCCGATGTAGTCTGAGGTTGGGATTGTAGCGCCCACCTGCTGTCCTCCACACTCTGACTCGTTGGTCGTCCATTTCCATAGAGAAGCGGGATTTGTCGCTGAACACTATACGTCGCCAGTCTGTAGCATTCCACGTTTCTCGCTGCTGACACCACTGCAATCGACGCCGACGATGGTCAAGTGTTAATTGCAGAAAACGTAAGCGCGGTCGAGCGTGCGAATTCGCCTCTGCCAGGCGTCTGGAAATGGTTCTGGCTGACGCAGGAGTGCCTTGTACAACCGCCACATGTCTCTGGATTTTGGACAAAGACATCGTTGCATATGTGCGCGCCGCTCTCACGATCCCACGGTCCTCTCTCCTGGCGGCGTGTTTGGGTCGTCTAGAGCCAGTCCGCTGTGTCTGGTTGCTTTCTCGTGTACATTGCTCCCAACACGATTGCACCGTACTGTCCGACTGGCCCAAATGGCTGCCGATTCGACGCGCCGGCCACCCTGCCTCTCTCATGCCGACGATACGGCCTCGTTCAAACTCCGTCAGTTTCCCGTACGCACATCTATGGCGGCTCCTTGGCATGCCTACCGCTCAGGGATCTCATCTGACTCTTACCGTGTACTTCGGCACGAATGTGGAGCCCCCTGCGCGGACCATTGTATGCCCCAAGGATTGCGATTGAAGCGCTGGTATCGGGCTAACGGGCATGCGGAATCGCACGAAACTTTAATCATTTGCATGTCTGCTCTCCCCGTAGCTATTTGCCGAGTTTCGCGTTAATCACAAAGTTTTTTCTTAGTGCGCGGATTTTTATGACAATGAGTGTATCTTTCGCTGTTATCAACATTTTGTATACAATTTCTAATTTTTCGCAACAATCGTTTCTGCCACTGAAGGACGAAGTTAGCTATTCCTGCTTGAGAATGTTTTATCTATTATAGAAGTTTTTGACTGGTTCATTCACAATGGAGAACACTTCGGACATTATGCATTTTAAATAGTGCGCATTTTTCGCACTAGGTGGCGAAAAGGGCGTGTTCTTTTTTGAGAACTTTTTTCTCCTTCTACAGATCTCTGTAAAAAAAAATTCTTCTCTCGTAGCATAGGATTTGAAAGACATGCTCATTACACACGAGAATGCCATTTCATCTCTCTTGTTTTGAGGGTTACCTATTCCCATGGATATCTAAGTCTACTAAGTCTATAAGTGATAAAGTATCCATAATCGTACCTTTGGGACATTAATTTCAGGGAAGAGGAAGAACCAGCACAATGACACTACTCATGCCTCACCCGGACTCGAGCCTGTGTCCACACTGCGGGTTATCTCTTAAAAAACGAATTTATTTCACAACATACCTTTACAAGCCTGTGAACTAATCTCCATGTTTCTTTATGAGAGCGGCCCAAGTCTTGTATTCCAGTCAGGTTACCTCCATTCTTGAGGCGTCGGATTACTCGGATCACCTCATTAGAAATATCCTAAATCGTACTGAATCGCTTCCTACGGAGTGGCTTCTTCAGTTTTAGGAGCAAGTCGAAGTCTGGTGGGCTCATGTCAGGACTGTATCCTGACATGAGCACACCAGACATCAACACACGTTTGGGCAAGTCCTGTATTCCAGACAGGACACCTCCATTGTTGAGGCGTTCGATTACTCGGGTCACCTCATTAGAAACATCCTAAAGCGTACTGAATCATTTACAGCGGAGTGGTTTCTTCAATTTTGGGAGCAAGTCGTAGTCTGGTGGGCTCATATCACGATGTTTCCTGACATGAGCCCACCAGACATGAGCACACGTTTGGGCAAGTCTTGTATTCCAGACAGGACACTTCCATTGTTAAGGTGTTGGATTACTCAGGTCACCTCATTAGAAACATCCTGAAGCGTACTGAATCGTTTCCCGCGGAGTAGATTCTTCAGTTTTGGGAGCAAGTCGTAGTCTGGTGGGCTCATGTCACGACTGTATCCTGACATGAACCCACCATTGATGTAGGAGGTGACATGGTGGGATCATGTCACCTCTTACATCAATGGCACGTGGTACTCCGTAGTTTCCACGTCACTTATTCGCAATGGCGCAATTTCTCCAATCAAGATATACCTTAACCACAGCAGTACGCGAACAGTTCACAAACTGCGCTGTTTCAGAAATACTACTACCCTTGCTGCGAAAGCCAATAATCATCCCTTTTTGCAAATTTGATAAATTCCCATCCCATATTTTTCCAGAATGTCTCTTACTGTACGGAGAACCTACGGCCTCACATTGCTGTGCAAAATGATGACACCAGCTTCGAGCATGTCGGTCCTCCTTTGGGGACTGTTAGGCGCAAAACATTTTGCAGAAACGTTCTGTACTATTCCGCTGTTACAGTGGAATGTGTGAAACAGTGTTCCATTGGGGCACCCTGTTTCACACAAAGCTTTTCAGTAGGGGATTGTCCTCGGAAAGCTTTAATTTTTATGTAGGATCACTGGTCACTACGCGACATCTGACCTGACTCACATTTTTTTATTGGGGTTTAACGACCATCGTGAGCAACTCCGGTGTCCGCTGACTTTCGTAAATGTAGTGTATAAGGTAAACGCCTATGCGTGTTATCGTGTATGCATATATTTACATGTTGGACATTTTCATCCAAAAACGGATTTAACGGGGATTTCCGGCCGGTCCGTTGCTGCTCGTCAAAAGCGGGCAGTATTGTATTTCCATCGCGCTTCTAGAAACACAAAATGGATAATACATGTAAGTGAATGTTTATGCTGTATCAATCCACGAGAAAATTCTCCATCTAAACAGGTCAAGTTGAAAATGTATGAGTTACTGGTAAATATCAACAGCGGCTTTCATGCACAAACTGAGTTTTTCAAACACCTGTTTCCGAAATAGTGACATTAGAATAAATTCGAATTTCCATTTGCACTGTTTGTAGCAGTGACTTACTTTACTGTTTTGATTTTGTTTTTGTTTTTTAATGTTTAACGACCACCGTGAGCAACTCAATGGGCTATAAACAGTTACCCGTTCTTAATTTATGGCCACTAGTTCCAGGGAAGGGAGAGAGCCAGTGTCATGACACAAACACAACATCCATGCCTCACCGGGGTTCGAACCAGGACCCATTCTCGGGCGAATGATCAGAAGCCAGCGGTTAGACCACTGCGCCACTAGGGCGGCGACTCACCTTCTTCCTCCATTTCTAGGCAGGATTTTTTGGAACAGGGACAAATTAGCCAGCACACGTAGACAACTTTGTATACTGAAGTCTGAATCACGCATCATCCTACGGGCAGCGGCTGGGCAGTGTGAGAAACTTTTGAAATGATCTACGTGGATTAGCCATCGTCCTGAGCTTCTGACATCTCCGCCAGCTCGGATGAAAGGAAAGTATAGACATATCTGAAAATTCAATGCGTTGGAATCCAGAAAATGGATTTAAGTTTCTTTACATTTCAAAAACAGAGGGTATCTAATCATTTGCCATTTTTCTTTTCCAACGCTGGTGTCAAAAACATACCCTCTATATTCAAATGTTCAAAGGCCATGGAGTAAGTTTTTCGATTAGGTATATTCATTCGGTTTGTTGTTTCACCAGTTCAAGAGTACAGGTAAAATTATATGATTAGGGCGTTGATGGATTAGTAGTCAAGTTCTGTTACTATTCCCAAGTGTCGCAGCTTATGAATATGCAACGATAGGATTCCCTTCTCATCTACACGGTCGTCTGCAGTTCATAACCGAACGACTAATGGAAGAACAATTACATTTCATACACAGCCATTCGGCATCTTACCGACAACCCAGCAGTTCTGTGAAATACCGCCAAAAGCAGACGCAAATTTCAAAGCTGAAGTATCTCGCTTAGTATTTCACAATGTAATCCATTTTCTCTGACGAACTTGCTACCTAAATAGACAAAGACAGTCACCCTATCTAACTCTGCACTATTTAGACTAATGTTGCGTTCAGCACTAACAGTTCCTCACTGAGAAATTTCATTTTCCTTATTTATACATAGCCCGAATTTTGTATAAATTTCGTTCATCATGTAAAACAAACTGTAAGACTCACTTTTTTTAGCCCTTTAGCGGCCTATGTACTTGAAATAAATGGTATCCAAAATTTTATGCTCCCCTCAAACTGTTCACATAGCGGTTAGAATAAACGAAGGCTAGGAAAAACAGTTCATTCTGCAATCTCAACAGTACCGACCATGCCATTCGTGATAAACGCACGCTTATACAGCCTTTTATTATCTGCTGCACGACCCAAGGCATGATGGGAAAGCACTGGTTCGGCTCACACGGACATCATGCCGCCAGAGATGGAAACATGTCGGATAAAATGTTCCTGGACCGATTTCGACCCGGTTTTATTACCGTTTTATTTCTGAAAAGCGAAAAAATAAAAAAATTAAAAAAAGAATTCAAAGAAAAATGCGCACTGTGTAATTTTGTGCTGGATACCGGTGCCCGCGGACTGAAAATGATTTGCCATGCAATACCAAGGAAGAGTATCCTCAGAGTCTCTTCCTTCTGAGTGGCAATGATGAAAACAACATCCACATCTTGGAAACTTTCAACTCGCCATAAACCTGTGAAAATAGGTGTTGACGTGAAACATATTCTGCAACTTGATATGTTATCAATAAAACAGCAAAAACTGAAATTAAACATATAACAAATTGCTCAATTAAAAAAATTGACTGTATCGCCATCAAAATTAGGTGGAACAGCTTTAACATTACTGCGCAGGGCCTTTTTGGTTCTCGAAAATGTCTTTGAAAATATGTGTAAAACAGTTAGATTATGCTTTCCAAATAAGGACGACAGTTTTAATATTTCCTCTACGTAAGTGAGAATATTATATGACACGTTCCCATACACCAAAGAGAAATTGAATTAGAGACAGCTGGCATTATGCAAATGTGGCGCTGAGGGAGGCCTTGTAAACGGAAAGGACATGACGTATGCAGCGATCCGAAAATATAAGGAATGATGCGACGGGAATCACTAAGAGTCGGACGCAGTATGGGTAAGACGAAGAATCCAATCGCATTTGATCGTGGGCAAATTGTCGCGGCCCGACGAATGTGTCACTCCATCTCGGAAGTCGTGCAGGCACTAGGATTTTCACGAGCCACTGTGTCACGGGTGCACTGTGAGTATATAGAATCCGGTAAAACCATTCCTGCAAGGGCCAACTGCCGTGGACAACAGCGTGTGGATGAGCGGGGTCATCGTTGGCTAGTTCACGTTGTAACAGCAGATAGACGGGCCACAGTGCAAGAAATAACTCCGCAATTTAACGCTGGTGCACAAAACGTGTAAGCAGCCACACCATCCAGAACCATCTCTTCGCTATGGGTACAGAAGCCATCGTCCCACGAGGGTACCGCTGCTGACCACAAATCACAGGGTGCAAAGATTAGCATGGGCGCGGGAACATCGCCACTGGACCCTAGACATGTGAGAAAATGTTGCCTGGACTGGTGAGTCGAGATTCACGTTGGTACATGCGGATGGCAGGATACTAGTACGACGGAAACCACATGAAGCGATGGATCCTTCTGGCCAGCAGGGTACTCTTCAAGCTGGTGAGGGTGGCATTCTCGTCTGGGGACTATTTACGTGGACTGAAATGGGAACCCCTGGTACGTGTGACATCGTCCCTCACAGGTCAACGTTACCGGGATATCCTGGACAACCATTTGCTCCCGTTTGTGAGTCTTCAACATCCAACTGGGGACCTCGTCCTGCAACAAGACAATGAACCGTACCATCGCTCCCGAATTACATCCGAATGGTTGGATGAACACCCACCGACGTGACCTCGCTTCCTTGGCCAGCTAGGTCACCTGACCTAAATCCCATCGAGCATAACTGGGATGCCATCGAGAGAGATGTTCGAGGCTCTGACCCCCTCCATCAAATCTTCGGGAACTGTGGGAGCTTGTTCAGGGGTCGTGGATCCGTATGGCTTGCAAACGCTTACGGTGTCTTGTCGAGTCCATGCAGAGACGAATCGCCGCCGTCATCAGGGCGAAAGGTGGTGCTACACGTTACTAGACAGGTATCTCTAATTCAATTGCTCTTCAGTGTATAATACATTTCTTTGATTTCCATATAACCTTTAAGATACCCACTGCGGAAAGACTTTTTGAACGCCCCATATATATATTATAGTTCAAAGCAGATTTGTTCCGGTCGTGTCCGGGCCCAACATTTTTGACCCGTTTCCAAATCTACATGCTGTTGGGTACAAACAAATGACTCAAACAACTTTCCTTTTCTATCTTAGGTTCATCACCATTGTTATAGCTTTTTAAGAAGGGATCAGTTACGAAGGATTAGTATCAATCATTCTCCTAAGTGACCAATTTAAACAACAAAACTAAGAGAAAAGCAAAGCTTTCTGATGCGCAGGTTCACTTGTTCCAGCAGCGTTCAGCCCACATTTTAGAGGTCGAATATACACAGAGTGGCCACTTTATTATGACCACGTAGCTGTTTTAAGCACATGAGCTATGGCTGCACGCTATTGCCGCCAGAGGGCGAGGCTAGTATAAAAAGGGAAAGTTTAGTGTTTACGACAGTAGTAGTAGTGATGTTTGGGTGACGAGATGGGTAAAAAATGCGATTTGATGAACTTGCAACGTGGGATTGTAGGAGCTCGGAGCCATGGAGCGAGCATCACCGAAACCGCCCCATTCGTGAAATGTTCCAGAACAGCTGTTGTTAAAGTGTTTAAAGACTGGACTCTCAGCCAAAAAACTGGGTCTCTACGTGCAACGTGTGGTCGTCATCGACTAGTGACTGCTCGGGCGGAACGGAGAGTGTCCAGACTGGTCACAGACAACAGAAGGGCAACAGTGCAGCAAATTACAGACCATCTTAATCAAGGATCCCCTCAAATGATCTCGCCACGCACTGTTCGCCGTACACTGCGTCGGATGGGATATGGCAGCCGAAGGCCTGTTCTAACACCTTTGCTGTCTGCAGTTAACAAGAGAAAACGTCTCCAGTTCGCACAGGAGCACAAGGATTGGACAGTTGGTAATTAGAAACAAATTATGAGGTCCGATGAATCACGTTTTCAGTTGCACCATGCCGATGGCCGAGTGAGAATTTGGCGGAAACAGCACGAAAGCATGGACGCCAAATGCATTGCTACAACCCTTCAAGCTGGTGGAGGCAACGTTGTGGTTTGGGGAATGTTTTCCTGGCATGCTTTGGGCCCCTTTAATTCGTGTTGATCAACGTCGTTGCGAACTAAGTGCATCCTGTCATGTGGATGGTTTATCCCAATGGCGATGGCTACTTTCAACAAGATAATGCGTCCTGCCATAGTGCTCGTATTGTACAGGATTGGTTTCAGGAACATGCCGGCGAGTTTACTTTGCTTAGGTGGCCCCCACTATCTCCAGATCTCAACCCCATTGTGAATTTGTGGGATGAAGTTGAACGAGCCATCAGACAGCTGGATCCACAACCCTGCAATATCACACTCCTTGAAAGTGCTATTCATCAAGCATTGTCTCAGATTCCACAAACCACCTATCGACATCTCGTGGAGTAAATGCCACGAAGAATCGACGCAGTGTTAAAGGCAAAAGGTGGCCCAACGAAGTACTGTGGGGGTGGTCATAATAAAGTGGCCACTCAGTGTATTTGTTAGAGCTGATTTTAGTCCACTTGTGGTAACACCGTGTTATTACGTTCTATCCATTTAAAGAATTGAGACAACAATTGTGTCATCAACATGCAACAACCTGCGCATGGTCGTCTTCCCACATTTAATATTCAGTTAGACGGATTTATAAAAGGAGTGATATGGTAGCCCAAAAGTTTTCTTACAAAAGCATGTACTTATAAATTGCAAGGAGAGTAATCGAAGTGCGCTTCACTGTCAAATGGTTGGGAACGGGACTAAGCTATAAGTGGCAGATGTATCCTCCATGTTCACGAATTTTGCAATATTGCATTTGGCACAGCCGTATTTGAAATGTAACTTCCGTCGATGAAGTTGTTTGAGTTTTCCTGACGTAGTTGTCTTTCGTTCTTTCGTCTGCACTGGAGAACAACAGAAAGCTTTCAAGAACATTACACAGTGTAAAGAAATTATAAATACGAGACTTTTTCCGATCTACGACTAGAAGGGCCGTTTGTAGGAAAAACAAGTTAGTAAAATCATGCAATGCATTGATTATGATACGCTTTCCAACATACCAGAAATCATTACTCAAGTTATGAAGATAATGGCTGTGGAATAAATCTCGTTCCTGTACCCTGACCTTCGATCCCATTTCGATGATGATAAACAGAATTGGTTCAGCATACCTGCGGAACAACATACTAAAGTTTTGTCGCAAATCGAAGCATTTTTACATAAGTTATGACGCACAAGGGCGATGGAATGGATCCCGCTCCTATGTCCTGATCTTTAACCCATTTCGTCCATATTCAATAGGGTGCGTCTCCAGATTGCACCCTACCACATACTGAAATTTCATCTAAATAGAAACATTTTTTCGCGCGTTATCGTGCAGAAAAACAGACAGACAGGCGGGCAAAGCTGGGGCATAAACGCTTCTTCAATCTATGGTTGGAAAGAGAAAAAAACAACAACATAGCGGGCTTTCTTTATTTTAATTACAAAACGTGTGTTCAATAACATAAAAGTAATAAGTCTAAAAAATCTACTTAATTTTTAAAAATAGAAAATTCCACCCAGAATTACTATAAAACAATTATAAATACAAATCAGAAAACAGCATTAAAAAAACGACATATTCAAATTTTGCTGACGTGGCTTACGTTTCTTATACTACGCAGATCATCCTGATTCCTTTTGTTGCAAGTATACAGCATCTTCTACATTCCGCGGTAACAAGCCGAGGGGTACGGAGTTACCCGAGAAAGAGGTAAAAAAAGTGTTATTTTATCTTGGCCAAAACAAATCTTATAGAGAAATTGCCAAGTTAATCGGAAGATCTTTAGGTGCCGTACGAAATGCTGGAAAGAATAAGAAAAAACCCAATAAAACAAAAGGCACAAGACGGAATTAAGCCATCACTGAGCGCAAGTGGTAAACGAAATGTGTTTCATTTAGCAACTGTTGATAATATGTCTACAAGGCTAGTTGCTCCAACTTTGCCTGAAAACTATCTCACATGACAGTCGCAAAGGCTCTACAGATAACAAACGTTAAAATGAAGGAAAAGCCTTTACTCACTGTAGGACATAAACGCAGAAGATTGGACTGGAGCAAAAACATAACGTGGTCTGAAAAAACGGAAAACTGTTGTGTTTTCAGATTAGGCAAAAATTGAATATAAACGTCCTCGATGGAAATAAATGCTACGGGCATGACTTAGAAGAAGTCCAAAGAATGTTTTGGCAGATATATAGGAGGAGTTAGTGCGATTTTTAGGTTGCAATCAGAACCTTTTTTTATTTTCATAAAAGTCTCACTCCTTGAAGTTATTTCAAGGCATTGTTTCTGTGCAATCAACAGTAGGCAGTTCTACAACAATGCGGGGGTCATTCGGCTGCGGCACTAAATTGGACATTGTCATTATCGATCACCTTACGGCATCCAGGAGTTACCTGGCTATGCTGTACGAACATTTAATTTCGTTTAGACCCCCATCATTGGAAAAAGTTAGATTTTCCAACAAGATAATGCTCTCTGCCATGCTCCTGATTTCACAGAACAGTGGTTTACCAAAGAAAAAACTGATGTAAAGGACTGACCGTCTCGAAGCCTGGACTTAAACCTGGTGAAAAATGTCTTGTCGTTACTTGTCAGGTTTGTATATGAAAAAAAACAAAAACAATATTCTTCATCAAGAGAATTGCAAGGCGCAATACATCGCTGTAGGGATAATTTCCCAAATTCCAGCAGAAGATCAGATGCTTAGCGATATCAAAATTAAGAGCTAGTGTAGTGAATTTTAAAAGGAAGAATATTGCGGATACGAACATTAAGAAAAGTAACTCTCAGATTAAGAAAATTTCAGAGAACCTTCGTAATGATCCTAGAATATCGATTACCATAACGGACAAGTAGAATCAGATTGCCATTATGAACAGGTCTAATTATATTAGTAAACTTAAAGAATTTGCAGATCAATCGCACTTAATTCTGCAGTCGAGGAATCCCCTACAAAGCATAATACAGAAAGTTCAAGCTCTAGCCAGGGACAAAGATCTACCGGAGAATATTAGGATGTCAGCGAAGCTTCCTCCGGGCTCTACAATACCAGCATTCTTTAGACGACTAAAGAAACATAAATCTGGATCTGCCCTTAGACCTTTTGCAGCAAAAGAACAAATCTCCAACGTACACATTAGAAAAATCACTAGCTAAATTCTTCTCTCAACGGTTAAAAAACTCCGATTATCTAACTAAGTCAACAAAAGAATTTGTGGAACGCGCAAGAAGATTGAATACACTTGATAGTGATATAATGGGAAGTTTCGACATAGTGTCTTTATATCCATCTATACCTATGCCAGAGGCTGTTGCAAACCTAGAGGAAATAATCGACACTTCCCGCGAATTCACACCAACTGAAGCAAAGAAAATTATCGCCGCCTTAAGTTCGGTTACTAACCATAACTATTTCAAGTTGGATGGAGGCAAACAAAAGGAAAACCCTGGCATTCTTTAACGTGTAGCGACCAACGATGGGTTAAAGGGTTATACGAATATTTTAATATTTTTAGATAAATAATTCAATGAGAGACACGAAAGATATTTCATCTTTCTATTTAATCAGCCATCTTTTCAATACATTTCTCGCACCATTGCACCAACTTCTTTAGTCCATCAGAAAAAAAGGTTTTTTGTTGTACCTTCAGCCAGGAATGCACCGTTTCTTTGACCTAATAATGACTCCCGAATCTTTGTCCTCTCAAAACGTTCATCAGGGTCCAAACATGTGATAATCAGAGGGAGCAAGATCAGGGCTGTATGGGGAATGCTGTAAGATCTGAAACCTCAGTCTCCGAATGGTGTCAAGAGTTGCAGCGGCCGTGTGAGGGCGGGCATTATCATGAAGGAGGATAACCCCTTTTGACAAAAGTCCTCTGCGACTCCGTATTGTTGGCTTCAGCTCCTTCTCCCACAATGCCCTGTTACGTTCACTATTCACTGTTTCCCCCTTTTACTGATATTTCCCCAAAATGGGTTCTTTCATGTTCCAGAGGAGAGTGAACAGGACCCCCCCCCGGCCGGGGATTGAGACTTGAACTTCTTTTTGCTTTTGGGCTCATAGTGATGCATCATTCTGAAGACCGCCTCTTGCTTTTGGGCTCATAGTGATGCATCAGTCTGAAGACTGCATTTTGCTTTTAAGCTCATAGTGATGCATTATTCTGAAGACTGCCTTTTGCTTTTGGGTTCATAGTGATGCATCATTCTGAAGACTGCCTTTTGCTTTTGGGCTCATAGTGATACATCATTCTGAAGACTGCCTCTTGCTTTTGGGCTCATAGTGATGCATCATTCTGAAGACTGCCTTTTGCTTTTGGGCTCATAGTGATGCATCATTCTGAAGACTGCATTTTTCTTTTAAGATCATAGTGATGCATTATTCTGAAGACTGCCTTTTGCTTTTGGGCTCATAGTGATGCATCATTCTGAAGACTGCCTTTTGCTTTTGGGCTCATAGTGATACATCATTCTGAAGACTGCCTCTTGCTTTTGGGCTCATAGTGATGCATCATTCTGAAGACTGCCTTTTGCTTTTGGGCTCATAGTGATGCATCATTCTGAAGACTGCCTTTTGCTTTTGGGCTCATAGTGATACATCATTCTGAAGACTGCCTCTTGCTTTTGGGCTCATAGTGATGCATCATTCTGAAGACTGCCTCTTGCTTTTGGGCTCATAGTGATGCATCATTCTGAAGACTGCATTTTGCTTTTAAGCTCATAGTGATGCATCATTCTGAAGACTGCCTTTTGCTTTTGGGCTCATAGTGATGCATCATTCTGAAGACTGCATTTTGCTTTTAAGCTCATAGTGATGCATCATTCTGAAGACTGCCTCTTGCTTTTGGGCTCATAGTGATGCACCCAGGCTTCGTCCCCTTTGACGATACGTGTCAGGAATTCTACTCCTTAGCCGTTATACCGCGCCAAAAAGGCTGTGGAAGTCTGCACACGAATCATCTTGTGCTCATCAGTCAGCATCCTAGGCACCCACCCTGCACACAACTTGCGATACTTAAAAACCTCCGTGACAGTGGTATGAGAGGATCCGATACTGATATCCAATTCCCTTCTAAAGAAATGCGCCTGTTGTCACGAATAATGGCGTCAGATCAGATCAGATCATATGTAGAGGATTTTAGGAAGGGAGTGTCTGACCCCAGGTCTTAAACAACCCTTAGAAATAGGAAGTTAGGAGATTTGGGCTAGAGTGCACGATAGGAAAGTGACACGGAAGCGAGGTAGAAAGGAGGAGGAAGACGCCGTTATTTATTATCGGGGGCCAGTACGGCTTAGCGTGCTCATCTGACGCACTGCGGATATTTAGTGGTTCGAGCGTTCGTACCTGCTGGGATCGAACCTGAGGTCTTCTTCGCGGCAGTCACGAACGTTGACCACTAGGCCACCAGCGGCGCTAATAATGGCGTCAGCGCGACACACCTCATCAGTGACGACCGTGCTGGGACGACCGGAGTGTTGCTCATCACCGATGGATTTTCACAAATTTTGAAACGCATCTATCCACTCGTATACTCTTCTTTCTCCAATGCAGGCATCACCATACTGTTGCAACATTCTTCTATGAATTTCACGAGGTCTCACACCCTCGGACCCCAAAAACCTGATGTTTGCCCTCTGTTCCTCTATGGTGCAAACAACTAAGGGCGCCGCCATTTTGTTTATGCTGCCCTTCCGCTTAGGAACGCAACGCCATCTTTTGGGAAGTATCAACATCTTCTCTAAGAATGCCTCTTTCCTGCGCGGGAGTTTGATATGTCTGGGGTATTCATTTTATGAAATGCTGTCAGTTTGCTGTTACTTTTTGAACGACCAAAGTACGTACATATTCTTTTGTTCAAAAAGGTAGTCTACACTGTATAACGTAACCCTTTTACTTTATGCAAGATTTGTTGCTATGTTAAGTTTGAGATGTCCGACTGGCGGAATTTTGAATTAAATGCAAATATCATGTACTAGTTTCACTGGATAGCTCACTTTAAATTAAGGCTTTCAGTGCCAGACGAAACATAAAGAGAAAGCCAAACCACTTACGTAAACTTTCTTTTATTGGCCCAGCCACTTTAGACGAAATTACATAACGTTGTATGTTTACGAAATCACAAACATACCACGACGATGTGCACACAAACAGACACACAACTTCACAACGTAGGTATGCAGACGGTAATAAAAACATAACTTCACGTACGTTATTAGCTGTCGTACAATAAAAAAACTCCGCAAAGATCCAGCATCTTCATCACCAAACAACTGCGTCGCAAAATATATATCTTTTCTCGTTCTTATCAACTTACATACGCCACTTACGTACTGACCTCCGGTGTGTTGCCAAACCTCCATTCATGTGAGAGAGAAGATATCACGTTAAGTTTGGAAAGTGCAAAAGAGAACTAACTCAAATTTACGCAGGAAAAGGAACTAAAAATGAAAGTTAAAATAAAATATGCCTCACAACCGTTAAAAATTGTATGGTGGGTTGCACCAAAAAGTGGTGCTACACCAGCTGCACCACTTTCTGAGAAAGGATACACCACCTTGTGGTGCAAACGATAACGGCATAGTGCAACTTTTCACCACGTTATGGCACCAGTTTGCACGACAGTGTGGTGTAATGTTGTACCATATTGTTTGGTTCTGATTGCAACACACAGTGATACACTGCTGGACAGTTGCTAAGGACGGATCATAAACGGCTATATAGCGCATAAAAAAGTAAGTGGGGTTGGATGCCAAGTGAAATAAAATAATGACAGAATGCCAGGACATTACAAGAAAGACAATTTATTGTGCTCTGAAATCCAGAAGGCTTTGGAACGTGTTCATAGAGGCAAACAGGCCATTTCTTGCAGAATACGTAAACGTGAAAAAAATGCAATTACCTTCCGCAGGCGTTCCGGCGTAAGATGTCAATACGGGATATGGCCACCATGGAGGGCGATGCAAGATTCCGCACGTCGTGTCATGCTTTGCACAACATTACCAAGCATCTGTTGGGGTAATTTATCCCATTCCTCTGCCAGTGCACGGATGAGGGTGTCCTTGTTTATTGGAGGGCATTGGCGACCAGCAAGACTCCTCCCCAAAGCATCCCACACATTTTCAATGGGATTCAGATCTGGAGAACGTGCTGGACATACGAGGCGTTGAATATCCTCGCTCTCAAGACACTCCTGGACAGCGACTGTTGGATGACATGTTGCGTTGTCGTCCATGAAAATGGATCTATCACCGACAGCACCACGGAACATGCGAACATGAGGTAGCAGAACATCATTAATGTATCGTTAGCCAGTCATAGTCCCAGTTGGAAGCACATAGAGGGACGTACGGCCATTGATCATGATGCCAGCCCATACCATGACACTACATGTCGGATATCGGTCCCTTTCCATTATGTTTGCTGGACAATATGCAGTACCACTATCACGCCAGATCAGTTGTCGTCGACAATCAGACGATAGACTGTATCTACTCTCATCTGAGAAGAGGACAGCAGACCAGTCGTTATCAGTCCAATTGCGATGTTGATGGCACCATTGCAAACGGGCGGTACAGTGACGTCTGGACAATGGGATGCACACAACAGGACGGCGGACGTATAGTCCTCCTTCATGCAAACGTCTGGTGACAGTTTTTCGGGAGATCCGCTTGCCAGTAGCAGCCATAAACTGATTTGCTACCTCACTAGCTGTGCTGCGCCGGTGTCTTTTTTGTTGATGGCACTATGTACCGATCTTCTGCAGGTGTCGTACTGCAAACACAACCTCCCCCGTGACGTTTGCTACACTCTCCATTTGTTTGAAATGATTTCCAAAGCCTTGAAACAACACTGTGGCTGACGTCGAACTCCCTGGCAACATCTGTTATTTTTCGCCCTTCTTCAATCTTGCCAATAATACGGCCACGTGCAAATCATCTAGGTGATGTCGGGAAGACATACAGAAAATTCCAAGTTCGTCAATTGATTCTTTCCCTTTCAACTTTGCGTTTGAACAACAACGGTCAATACGCGTCAAATCCTTTATATCTCTATCAGCGCTATGACGTCACGAACAAGTTCGGCAATCCAAAATTTGCATACGCACAACACGTCTTACTGTATCCCGCACTTATGCTAATTTCCACATTTTCCTGCCTTCCATTTTATGGTTGCTATCGCTGCTATTGTCATCCGTCCTTAGCAATTGTCCGACAGTGTATATCTTTTCTCCGAAGGTGCTACAGCAGGTGTAGCACCACATTTTGGCGCAACTTACCACATTATTTTAAACAGCGTACGTTACGTTTCGTTCTGTTAATTTTTCGTTTAGACGTCGTGATGACAGATTATCGTTTTGCAGTTCCGTTACTGTTTTTTTACTCAAGACCTTCACTGTTGGAATCGACCAACACTCGCCACATATTTTACACTGTTTTAGTTAAATAGTCATTTTGGTAAGAAACGGATATATCAAAGCCACGATTCAGCACTGTTTTCGAAAATAAAAGATGAAATAACTGAGATGATCTTCATGAGGCTTCTGGTAGTTTCTCTATTCCGATCGCGAACGAGGTCGGCGACAATGACGTCAAGCTCAATGTCACCAATTCTGTGGTATTAAGCGAGTCTCTATATCTGTCGAAGATACGGCAAATACCACCCTGTCCATAGACTCAGTAAGACTAAAAGCAATTACAAGTTTATTTCCAATGCTGTGTCATCTAATCTCCGTGACTCGAAGTTTCCTCTTCCATTCAGGGTTCAACAGTAAACTACTATCTCTCTGTCTCTTCTCTCGCTCTCTGCCTCTGAACTCACATGATTAATTTCTGAAGTGTCTTCTGCTCCAGAACTACGCAGAATTCAATTAAATACCCCCTCCCAGCGATCAGAATAGCGAGGTTTCACCATCCTTTATTCGTGCGAGAAGCAATATAAAATCTTTAACACGAGAAGATCCTCATTACCGATCTTGAAAGTTATACATTTAGCATAAAGACCTCCCCAATCACGGAGACTTGAGACGACAGATTATGCGATATGGTTTACAGACCATGTAAGTGAAGTCGTATTAAATTTGCTTACACCATTGTGGTTCATGAATATTTACAACGCATACATGTGAGCTGCTTTCTCCCTCACGTCCGTCTCCTTGCTCTGAGTAACACTTGTGACGCAAATAGGTTTATTTTGTTCTGCTTTACCGATTCTAGTGACAGTGCCGCTGGCGTATTTTGATTCCTGTTCGTTTGCGATTTGCATTAACACGGTGACAAACCTACCTATGTACTTTGAATTTATGATCGTATTCACACACCGCACTCGATAATAAAAATATTGCATTACAATCTGCTGATTTTGAGAAATACCAATTTTCTCTGCAGAGCAGCGGAGGTTTCTCCGCGAAAATTGATATTTCTCTCTATTCTGAGAAAAAAGTAACTGCCGCTGTTTTAGAAATTTCGCAACACTCTTGCTTTCCTAGCTCGCAACGCAAAACGTATTGAACACCAAAAATATGTCGTTTGTAGAGAATTGTTTGGAGAACAAATAAACCGTTTCTCGATTCTAGCGAAACTTCAAGAGCTATTATATTTCAAAGTTAAAGTAAGCAAAAAAGTGCTATCAGGTCGCGTTCCGGACACACTAACAGCAACAGAACCACGAAACTTTGTAGGCATGTAGTACCATGACCGAATATTTGCATCTCGTCGCCCTTTTTTTGTATTTCGATTTAGTTTACGAGAAATTAAATTTCTAAATTTCACAAAATTCTCTATTTTGCGATGGGATCCATTTAAAAAACGGATATATGGTAAACTATGAATTATAACGCATTGAAATTTTTACAGAAAAACCTTACAACTATCGTCCCTTTTTTACAAAAAAAATTTTTTTAAGAAAAAGTAATTTTCTGATTTTTAAGCATTTTTTAAAGACGCAAAGGAAAGAAACGAACGGCTTGTGTGTTTTCACGATAACCACAGAGGAACATTCTGGTCTGGTGACCTGCTGCCATGGTGACGCAGAGAATTTGTTAAGCATATGTTTTGTTGGTAAGGCTATTTCAGTTGTTTAAGGTGGACGTCAAGTAAGTTTGCTCCCTATACTTCCAATGGAAAACCTTCTGTACACATTTTCTTCATAATTAATGCGTTCCCAAGGAAGAAAATTTGAACATCGATTAAAATAGCTTCATTTTATAACTTGGAATACTAAATATTTTCTAAAACATAACAATATTTATGCAATCCAACATTTGTAGTTTAAAATAAAAGAGCGAAAAGCCTAACACAATATGCTTATGTTGTGCACCCAAACACTTGAATAAGCACTGAGCTTACAGCTGCTGATTTGCAGGCAGCTTTTGACGTTACCAACTTGAGGGGCTTATACCAGCGCAACAAAATGTTTTGCTCTTGTAACGCCCAACTCCGACTTTTTTGTGTGGGAGCAATACGTCCAAAGAAATATACGAGGATTGTACCGAAAGTAATGCAGGAGTGTGCATAACGTCTTTATTAACTGAGAGCGGTCGCTCAAATTGCACATGTTGGTAGAGTAACTCTTCCTCTATTGTAACCCCTGTTCTTCATTGTAGATTTCAAGGAGAGAAGGATGGAAATCTGCTCTGATCTGCTGCAAGCGTTTGAAATCAATGAAAATACGTTTTTTTTCCTAATCTGGTGACAGTGGATGAAACGTGGACGGATGTTTATGATCCATGGAATGGCGTCACACCTTTTCAACGAGGCCTCAAAAAGTTCAAAGCCAGCGATGAGTGCAGAAAGTCATGGTGACTGTTTTGGGATGACAGGGGTGTCATTCGCTTTAATTTTCTGAAACGTGGCCGTACTGTGACCAGTGAGCAGTACATTGAGACACTGAAGAAGCTTAGAGAAGCCATTAGGAGGAAGAAACCGAACAAGAATCTGAAAAGGATCCACATTCACCGTGACAATGCGATAACACACACATCTTTGGCAACGAATCGGGCAATCAGCCAATTAGGCCGGTCGGTGGTCCACAAACCACGGTACAGCCCAGATCTGGTACACTCCGCCTTCCACCTGTTCGGTCCAATGAAAGACAGTCTCCCGTGACAGCAATTTGATGTGGCTGTGAAGAAGTGGGTACAACAGTCCACACCTGAATTTTTTCAAAGAAGATTCGAGAGTTGGTTTAACGATGGCGCAAATGCATCGCTTGTGGGGGAGACTACGTTGATTAGTGCCGTTGTACAGACGAAGAGTTACTCTACCAACATGGGCAATTTGAACGACCTTTGTTTGTTAATAAAAAAGCTATGACCACTTTTGCATTACTTTCGGCACAACCCTCGTATAACACTGAGTGGCTTATGATCACCAGACCATTTTATGCAAAGTTGCTATCCCATAGATGCTACTGACATACGGTGGCAAAATAGGTATAAAAAGGGAACGCTGAAGACGAAGTGCAGCATGCAAGAAGTAATTGGAAAAAGACGCGATCTGACGGCTTTTGAGCGTAGAATGATAGTGGGTGCTCAAAGCATTGGTACGAGCATTAGCAAAGCATCTACACTTGTGAAATGTTCGAGGGAAGTTTTTCTTAAAGTTTACAGAGAGTGGACTACCAGTCAAAAAACCGGGTCTCAGCGCAAGACGTGTAGTCGTCAACGGTTACTGGATGCTCGAACTGAGCAGAGAGTAAGCAGACTTGTTCAGTTCAACACACGGGTGCCTTCGTCAGAATACATATAATCTGAGTCAGGAACCAAGTTTGATGGCCTTTCAACGTCCAGTTCGACGAACGTATGCAACGTCTGGGTTACAGAAGCAGACGGCCTCTCCGCAAGGTATTGCTATTTGCAGCGAACTCGAAGAAACGCTTCCAGTTCGCCCATGAACAAAAGAAATGGACAATAAATGAGTGGGAAAGGATAATGTGGTCCAACGAATCACGTTCATAGTTATTTTATAATTTTTCTTCAGATGATAGGGTGAAAATATGGAGACAGCAGCATGAATCCATCTTTCATCGTCAGTAATCTTCAAGGTGACCGAGGCAACGTAATGGTCTAGGGAACGTTTTCTTGGGAGTGTTTAGGCTCTTTGATTCCCTATGGAGCAACGTTTGACAGCCCAAAGGTATTTAAAAATCGTTGCCTACCAAATCCGCCCACGTGAGCGGCGGGTGGCCTAGTGGTCAGCGATTGTGACTGCCACGGAAAAACCTCAGGTTCGATCACAGGCAGATACGAACGCTCGAACCACTAAACATCCGCCGTGCGTCGGACTGGCAAGTAAAGCCGTCGGACCCCGGGTGCTGAACCCCTTCCCTTTCTACCTCACTTCCGTGTGACTTTCCTATCGGGCACTCTAGCTCAAATCTCCTAGCTTCCTATTTCTCAGGATTGTTTAAGACCTGGGTAAGACACTCCCTTCCTAAAATCCTCTACATAGGATCTGATCTAAAATCCACCCATTTATGTTGATGGTTTACTCCAGTGAGATGGATACTTCTAGCAGGACAACGCTCTATGTCATAGTACTCACATTTACGCTAATGGTTTGAAATAACGCTACGGAATGTTTCAGTTAAAGCAGTATTCTGAGTCACGTAATGTAATGTTATGCAGGAACTGACTTTTCTTGCATCGTTACACATAATTTACTAAGAAATTACAAATGTGTTTGCTTAGATGAGATCGAAGATCTTCATGATTTTAAGGAAACCATGCCAGTGTTTTGTTTGTACACTAGATTTAACTGAACAACAAATTTGAACTTTTTTTTCTTTCCCCAAAACAAAAGTACGTGATTTTGACTGATTAGCACGCCCTTATTTCGAATCTGAAATCAAAAACGCTCTACCACCTACCAACGTTTTGGAAACTCAAGTTGAAATTTTAAGGAATAAATTGAAAAAGAATACAATTTTGTTGCACAATTTGTTTTACTATATTAAGGTTGAAATTGGTCATTCCAGCTAAGAATGACATGCTGAATCCATCTAAAAATGAGGTCAGGAAAGGTATATATAAATACAAGATATTGCTACACACAAACCTGCCACAAATATAAAAAAATTGTTTCACTCACATTTTTAAAACGTTTTCCTGGAAGACTTCCGCTTGTAACTGGACTCCAAAATATCTGTAATAAGAAATCAGCAATAGTCAGCAAGCGTGAGTCGTGAGCACCTCCTCATATATCGCCTTTCCATTAGAGATATACACTGAAGACCAATCGAATTAGAAATACCCGTTTAGTAACGTGTAGCACCACCTTTCGCTCTGATGACGGCAGCGATTCGTCTCGTCATGGACTCGACAAGACACCGGAAGCGTTGGAAAGCTATAGGGATCCACGACCAATGAACAAGCTCCCACAGTTCACGAAGATTTGATGGAGGGGTCAGAACCTCGAACATCTTTCTCGATGGCATCCCAGATGTGCTCGATGGGATTGAGGTCAGGTGACCTAGCTGGCAAAGGAAGCGAGGCCACGTCTGTCGAGTGCTCATCCAACCATTCGGATACAATTCGAGAGCGATGGCATGGTGCATTGTCTTGTTACATGACGAGGTCCCCAGCGGGATGTTGAAGACGCACAAACGGGAGCAAATGGTCGTCCAGGATATCCCGGTAACGTTGACTTATGAGGGATGATGTCACATGTACCAGGGGTCCCATTTCAGTCTACGTAAACAGTTTCCACACGAGAGTGCCACACCCACCAGCTTGAAGAGTACCCTACTGGCAAGAAGGGTCCATCGCTTCATGTGGTTTTCGCCGTACTCGTATCTTGCCATCCGCATGTACCAACGTGAATCTCGACTGATCAGTCCAGGCAACATTTTAGCACACGTCTAGGGTCCAGTGGTGATGTTCCCGCGCCCACGCTAATCTTTGCACCCTGTGATGTGCGGTCAGGAGCGGTACCCTCGTGGGACGATGGCTTCTGTACTCCATAGCGAGAAGATGGTTCTGGATGGTGTGGTTGCTTACACGTTTTTGTGCACCAGCGTTAAATTGCCGAGTGATTTCTTGCACTGTGGCCAGTCTATCCGCTGTTACAATGCGAGCTAGCCGACGATGACCCCGCTAATCCACACGCTGTTGTCCACGGCAGTTGGCCCTTGCAGGGATGGTTTTACCGGATTTGATGTACGCACGGTGCACCCGTGACACAGTGGCTCATGAAAATCCAGTGCCTACACGATTTCCGAGGTGGAGTGACCCATTCGTCCGGCCCCAACAATTTGCCTACGGTCAAATGCGCTTAGAGCCTTCGTCTTACCCAGACTGCGTCCGACTCTTACTGATTCCCGTCGCATCACTTCTTATATTGTCGGATAGCTGCATACGTAATGCCGTTTCCGTTAACAGGGCCGCCCACAGCGTCACATTTGCGTAACGCCAGCTGTCTCTAATTTAATTGCTTTTCAGTGTATGCTGGTGGAATCGTCCCCGTGTTCATTGTTCACCGAACCTAGGTTTGGTGGAAAAGAGTCAAGGTGTCAGTGGAGAAAGTGAATTTTAAGGGACACGTTCTCCTCATTTCTTTGGATGTCTTTATCATAGGCTTGACAACCGTTTTCTGCCCTAACATTTCCCAGTGTTCTCATAAACAGCTTTAAATTCAAACTATGCCGCTTTTTGCGTTTGAGTGAGTTTTGCCGCGAACGCAAGGTTCTCTAACATAGTCAGGATTTGTGATCTAAGGAAAATACTTTCTTTTAATTTTGCTTTGCTTAATCAATGGTAATTTCCTTCAAATTCTGAAATTAACTGGACCCTTCACCCATAGTTTTGAAAAAAAATTTCATCAAGCCCAACTTCAGGTGGAGTGTGGGTAATACAATTTAATCGGAATCAGTGAGAGTTATTTGGATTTGTCCGAATCAACGACCATCAGTTAGCGTTCGATTGACGGTCAAAATGGCTTAAACGAATGGCACGAGCGACTTTGAACGTGCTATGAAAGTTGGTGCTAGCCGAGGCGGTTCCAGCATCTCCCAGAGTGCTGCCCTTTTGGGCAACTTACGCATAACTATAGCAAGGGAATACCGTGAATGATGCAATGTGCGAAATGCTAGCTGCAATTGGTGATCCTGTGGACGAAAAAGTCTAGTGGATCACCAATGTCGCACTAATTTTGAATTCTGCAGTGATTTACCGGGATGTGGCGCGTTTCTTCGCTTCCACGATTCTCCCAAAGCTCCTTTGATCCCTTCTGACCCACCAGATGTTTATCGTCCATAGGATCGCTTATCGTTGTAGGAATTTGCTTGCCTAGCAATCGAGGAAAACCCTTGCTACGACTGTGCGTGAAAAGCGCGGCACTTTTCGGTGATTCTCGTGCTGGCTCGCATGACGACAAGCCTAATGCGAAGCACAGAACCTCTCAGACAACTCGTTTTGCCTTCAGCGGAACGCAAATTGATTATCAACGAGCTACGCTGCCTATTATATACCGCATATGAGCTGAAAAGCCGGGTTACTTGTTGGAATCAAACATTTATGGCACGGGGCAGGTGTACTTAATAATCTGGAATCTTAGTGTACACAAACAGCTCACGAGCCACGTTGCCTGTTGGAATGAGCCATTTATGTGACGGGGTAGGTGCACTTAATAAACTGAAATCTCAGTGTACACAACGAACTTACGAGTCATGATATCTGTTAGTACGAGCTATTAATGTGACGTGGCAGGTGTATCTAATAAGCTGGAATATCAGTGTACACACCGAGCTCACGAGCCATGTTACCTGCTGGAATGAGCCATTTATGTAACGGGGTACTTGTACTTAATAAACTGGAATATCAGTGTACACACCGAACTCACGAGCCATTTTACTTGCTGGAATGAGCCATTTATGTGACGGGACAGGTGTACTTAATGAACTGGAATATCAGTGTACACACCGAGCTCACGAGACATGTTACCTGTTGGTATGAGCTATTAATGTGACGTGACAGGTGTACATAAGAAGCTGGAATATCATTGTACACACCGAGCTCACGAACCTTGCTACCTGCTGGAATGAGCGATTTATGTAACGAGAGCAGGTGTACTTAATAAACTGGAAATTCGGCGTACACAATTGAGTTTTCGCTTCAGGACCGTATATACTCGTGTATAGGTCGACCCTCCACCGATTTTTATCTGAATATTTGCAGTTTTTGTATATCCTGTGTATAAGTCAACCCCCGATTTTTATGTGAATATCTGCAGTTTTTGTATACCTACCTATCTTGTGTATAAATTAAAAAAAATATTTTCCAAGGATGCGCCCGCATGAGGAAATGTGAACCTACTATTTCTTGTTGTAGCTGCTCTCGCAATGTTGCTTGCGGCAGTTTCCCGCAAACTGTGGGTGGAATTGAGGCACAATTCTAGGAAGATGATAGGGCTCATCACACTGGTTAGAGAGTTTTCAGGGGAAGGTTTAACACTTTCACAGTATGTGAACCCACTTTTGCACATTGTCCCCCCTCCCCAGCTTCTCCCACTTTTTGCGAGCGAGTTTTCTGCAGTTACTTCATTCACGTAGAGTAAAGCATTTGCTCCCGCAGCAGACGAATCGTGATTCATTTGCCAAACGTCGTAAGGCACGTCGTTATTAAAAAAAACAAAAAACAAACAAACTTCCTCAACCATTTTTGCGAAGCGTAAATAGGTGTTGATGTCAACCTGATAGCTTTTTTATCCCATAAAAAATATGCATGTCGTTAAAAATAAATGTGTAACTTTTAAAGTCTTCAATGGATTTCTTTAAAATTTAAAATTAATCTTTATTTTGATATATTGTGGACACTGTAAAATTTCCACGCGACTATTTAAAAATTGAAGAAAATTTGTTCTATAAAATTTTCTCCCACTACCCTGTGCACCGTAGCAGCTGTTGGTCAACTGCTGAGCTGGACGAGTGTGTGGCCGATAGAGCGGTTGTTTATCTACTCCCGAGTTTCATCCATCCTTTCCCCCGTGTTTGTGACAAACAATCGGCTTTAGTGACAAAACCAAACATCGCCCCATTCAGTAAAGATGCAATCCTTTTTGCTAGCTCTTATGGTCTTCAGAAAAGGTTACTGTTTGTTTGATTTTTAGAGCCGGGGCACACTCAATTTGATAACAAACGTAAGTAGGTTGTTAAACTAATGCACTTTTTTCCTATCAGTGTCAATGTGATTCTGAGCGATTGGCCAAGTTTAAACCCTTTCGTTTTCGGGATGCATTGATCAAGTTACTGCTGTTCTGTAGATTGTCACGCCTCTCTTCTCCGCCGTTGCTAAGCAAGGGGCAGCCGTCTCCTTTTGCAATAGTCTGTTCTTTCCCCTCTTCACCCCACCGTCGAGAATTGAGGACGGTCGTAGGTCACGGCACGATGTAACTTAAACTACTGGCTGACGCGTTCACCTCTTTCGTCTGGGTGATTTATCAGCTGGGCAGCCAAGGCGATATCGACAGATCTAAAACGGACTTTGAGACATCCTTGCGAAATGAGTTTTTTTATTAGTGTATAAAAACACTCATACATATAAAATCAAGAAAATTTTTAGCAATAACTTTCTTCTGTACCAGTAACACACGGAAAATGACAAAATATACAACTGCAAATGAACTGATGGCGCAAAGGGCTAAGAATGCGCATTTCCATAAGGCATCAACATTTTGGGTTTCAACCTATCAGAAATATTTTCCGTGTATAGTTCGACCCCCTAATTTCGACCTAAATATTTCATTAAAAAAGTTGACCTATACGCGAGTGTATACGGTATATAACGAATCTATATTATTAATATACTTTCGATCATTTCATTGGGTAATCAAAATACACTCGAGCCTCGTTGACGCAAGCATTTCGTGGCCCAAAAATTTATGATCAAAAATAGTTCGTGTTATTAATATGTAATTAATTCAGAAACTAAATACCCATTAAATAGGAAAAATAAGGTACAATTAATAAGAGGAGAACGTACACAATATTCGGATTCGAAAATATTCATTACATTACCTTCTTTCAAAACTTTACACAACGAAGACGAAATTGCGTACACTGTTGTAGCAACTGTATACAGTGTTTCAGCAAAGTGTACGAGGATCATGACAAAAGTTCTGCACACGTTAATCTAAAACGAAAGCGGATGAGGCATTCGGGAAAATGGTTGCGTCATTTCAATGTCTGACTCTCAGCAACGCAGTGGTATCAGAACGATGCGCTACCATTTGCTGTGTGGACGTAGAAGGGTTTAGAAATGGAAGCGTGCAGCTCCTCAGGTCGAGTCACGGCGCTAGACCAGCTCTCGTACGTGAAAATAGAAACTCTGCGGGGTAAAACTCCGACACAGATCCACAGTGCCTTGCAAGAAGTATGTGGGGAAGGAACCTTTGATCGAAGCACAATTTCTCGCTGAGAATCTCGCTTACGGGTGGACCGAAGCGGCATTAAAGATGATCACTGCTCTGGCGGACTTCAAACGGCGACAGACAAAACATCTCATTGTCGCAAAGCTTCTCAGAGAGAATCGCCGTTTGACGGTCGAGGAGATTGCTCATCAGGCAAATCTGTCCACCATGTCTGTTCACCGGATTTTGACCGACTCACTGCGAAAAAGATGGAGTACCCAGCGCGCGGAAGGGTACCCGCCGCGCGCTGGGTACCACATCAATTCCCTCCCGAGTAGAAGGCAGACAAAGGGAGCTTCGAACACGATCACATCCACAAGTTCGAAAGGGAGGGCGACACGTTCCTGAACAGAATAGTCGCAATCGACGAGACTTGAACCCGCGATGTTGAGCCGGAATCGAAGTCACAATCAACGGAATGGAGGCATCCGAGTCCCCCCACACCGCTAAAAATGGCGTCGGCAACAATTCAAAGTGAATCAAATGATGATTTTTGTGTACGATGTCCAGGGTGTTGTGGTCTTTGATCGAGTGCCGGTAGGACAAAATGTTAAAGCACAATACTATCGTGACACTCTGAGGACAAAGGTGAGACCAAAAATTCGTCAACATCGCCTCACCTTGTTGGAAGCGTGAAGGATCTTGTTGCATGGCAACGCATCGTGTCATGGTGCAGCGTCTGTATAGGGACTTTTGTCGAAATACGGCTGGGAAACCTTATCCCACCCACCCTACATCCCTGATCTCAGTCCACCCGACTTTGATCTTTTCCCAAAGTTAAAAATCGGCTCCGTGACATCCGCTACGAATGTCTGGACGAACTGTCATTGGACATGACCCGAGTAATACGACAGCTGAACAAAGATGGCGTACTATGGGACATCGAGAACCTACCTCACAGCTGGCAATTAGGACCTACATCGAGGACCTACCTCACAGCTGTCATTAGCAGCGGAGGGGAGTACATCGAACGGCAAAAATTTAAGTTTTCGCCGTTACTTCAAACTTTTCTCAAAAATGGACAGTATGCAGAACTTTTGTTATGACTCCTGTAAAACTGTAACTCCCGGTATGTTAAACTTGAGCTGTTAATGACCAGTCGACACGTATTAAAATATGTTAACACATTTTATATCCATTCGTCTCACATTTTAAATAATTTTTTCATATAACTTTGCAACAAAATACGGAAAAAGGTCTTAGCACTCTCACAATCTTGAGTTTTAGAGAATATGGTAATTTCACTGTAAAGTCCATTCAAACTGTCTGATTAGGCTTACTTGTTATTAATTGCTGTTCTTCGTTTTGCTTGATTTGGTCGTCCGTGTATGTGCCCCTTCATCTGGGCTCTATTACTTGGCTTGATAATTGATGCTGCGTTTAAGTTTTCTAAGATTATCACAAGTTCCTAATTTAAGTATTTACGTTAGAAGAAACTAAAATCTGAAGCGTAAAAGTTAAAAATGATTATTAATTTGCAACGAAGTAACAAACTTCAGCTAAGAGAAATAAAAAAATTAAATTAAATACTGTCAACTAGCCATCAGCACTCAGTCCACCGGACATATTTCGGACCACTATTCTTTGTTCGTTTTCAACGGGATTCTGCGAATTTCGTCAAGCCGTTTTTATAACGCCTCTTCTTCTCAAGTCATCCGTCCGCTATTCGCTCATTGGATCTTCATTTACATACGTACCACGTCCACAGGATGTTCTGTTCTAACAGTAGGCGATCAATCTTTTGGCAATTTTTCAATTATGGTTTTTTGTCTTTTTTTCGGGTTGTGTTTTCCACACGTTTTTTTTTTGTATTCCCGGTCCTTTTCCATCTCTATTGCAATGCGCGAAGCGTAAGGTAAATCTAATGGGACTTGCTCGTTGCAGTTAAACTATTTTGTTTTCTTGATGCCTCCGAAATTAATATCTTTCTGTGCGTGCCATGAGTGGTACACAATCGTGGCCAAACGTTCTGCGCCAGTAGACCGAAAGTAAATTTTTGATGCTTGAAGTCAACATATACAGCGTAATGGCATATGTGTCCAGTTCGAGCAAAAATTAAGGACGAGACGGTTTTTCGAATGTAACGTAGTGCAGAAGTGCTCCACATCGACTTAAATCATACCATTAGATCCCCAAGATGTAAGAATATGGGACAAGTGAGCAAAACCGTCCAAACAAGGAATCCAAAGGATACAAAGGCACTTTATTGAAAAGGTAGCTTCGAGCACAACTGGACAGAAGACAGAAGCATCCATGTGACAGGCGGCTGCCAAGAAAAATCCAGTCTTTAGTAGGGGAAATGATCACTCTTGACTGCGTTGCAGGATTTACAACGTCTGTCCATGCTGAGGACGAGGTTGTCAAGGAGCTGTTGAGGCATCGCTGCCCATTCGTCTTGTAGCGCCAATCGCAGCTGCGGAATCGTTGATGGCGGCTGGTGACGTGCTGCAAGCGTCTCCCAAAAAGGTCGCACACGTGTTTGATTGGATTTAGGTCAGGGGGCCTTGGGGGCCAATCCATGAGTTGAATATCTTCACTCTCCAACAGCTCTGCGACAGCCACTGTACGATGAGATGTAGCATTGTCGTCCATAAGGAGGTACTCGGGACCCACATCACCTCTAAACAGACGCACGTGAGGCAGGAGAACCTCGGTAAAATAGCGGACACCAGTGACTGAACCTCCTTGGGAGATGTGAAGGTCAGTACGGCTACCAAGCATGATACCGCCCGAAACAAGAACTCTGCCACCTCCAAACCGGTCCCTTTCGATGATGTTGGAGGTGTGATTGCGTGTTCCCTGCTCTCTCTATATGTGTATACGTCCAGAGTCGTTCGTCAGACTTAATCGGCTCTCATACGTAAAGAGAATTCGACCCCATTGCCGATGTGTCCAGTTCTTGTGTTCCTGGCACCACAGAATCCGCCGTCTCCGATGAGCTGGCGTTAATGGCACACACCATACTGATCGTCGTGCAAATAGACCACCTTTGTGAAGCCTCCTGGCCACGGTAAAACGCGATAACGCATGTCCAGTTGTCTGTTGCATGTGCCTTGCGATTTCTCCCGCTGTCTGCCGTCTGTCTCTTCTCGCCTGTACGACAATATACCGGTCGTCCGCAGCCGTGGTTGCTCGTGGAAGACCACTGCTAAACTCTTGGACAGCTGTTCCTGTCGTTTGAAATGCTCTCCAAGCTCGTGAAACGATGCTGAGAGCGATCCCGAACTCCTCGGCCACACTAGTCACACTTCGACCTTCTTCCAACTTCCCAATGACGCGAAGTCGGGTAAAGTCATCCAGATGTCGTCTACTGGATTGCCTGTTGGCCATATCACACGGTGGCAGCAACTCGACGTCGTTCAAACTGATGTACACCGTGCAATAGCTTTCACCGAATTGCTGAGCGTACATCGCTCGTGTGCTTTATACCCTTCCGACACTCCCCCTCCCTATGTCATGCTGCATATATGCGTATTCCCTACCGTACCGGACCCTTGTCTATCTCCTGATTGGTCTTCCTGTCAGTTCTGCCTGCTCGTTCCGCTGTTATGCTAATTTCTCCTCTTCCTCCTTAATTTTTGCACACCAGTGTAATAAATACTTTTACGAAAATTGGCAATCGCCCCCAATTGGCCCCTGTGGATGCTTTAGTGATTCCTGTTAGGTGTATTCATGTTAAAAGAATAATAATAATAAAAACCTCTCCTGATACATGCAAAAATAATCGTGAAATTAAGAAACAGTTTGCGTTAAAAATAATTCACGTTGTTAAGGTTCGATATCTTATTATTCCTTAAAAGATACAAATTAACCTAATTTAGTAAGCAACATAATTATTTCTTTAATTAACATAATTTATTAATTAAGACCATTATTTCTTTAGTAAAACATACTTTATTAATTAACATGATTTTTCTTTTATTAACATAATTTATTAATTAACATAATTTTTCTTTTATTAACATAATTTATTAATTAACATAATTTTTCTTTTATTAACATAATTTATTAATTAGCATATTTTTTTTTACCACATTTCTTCGAGTGGTTGTATATAATACGCTTTAAAGATTATTTGGAACACCTATTCGAAATATTTCATGCTTCCCGAAATGCTTTTGGGTAATGAATATGAATAGGTATGTACGATGTAATATGGTGGAGGAGAGTTTTCCCTTTTTTCCTTCCTTTGAAGTTTTCGGTTTTTTCGTGTCATGACAAATTTTCACTTTCTTTTCGTTGTCGCTCATATAACTCTCTGTCAGGGTATTTGTTTGTTCGTTCGCGTGTACTGTACGTTTGACTCTTTCTAAAAAGCACTGACCAGAAATGAGTGATAATAATTCCGTATAGTTGACGAAAAAGGACTAAACTGTCAGACACAGAAATGTTACATTAAGAGAGATTCGTTCTTAAGGAAATATCTTCGTATTCATATCAACGCAGGCTTAGAGCCTCGGGACATTTTGCTCAGAGTAACCGATGACTGCACTCGAATATAGTAGCTCTGCAATCGTACTGCGCAGCAGTTTCTGTTTTATACCATTTCTGTTCAATGGTTGTCTCATACGCGTGAAGAGACAGGCGACTTCTCTTTCACTCTTTCTCTCTCTCTCTCCTTCGTCCTCCCCCTTTTTTATCGCGTTTCAGGAGAGCTACCAAACACGAAACACTCATTTTATCTAACCCCGCGAGAAAAATGCGGAAAACGTTATTAAATGTACAAGATACGTCGTCTTCGATGCTTCGGCTGTTGAGTCGAAAGATTAAGCTTAGCCAGAGTGTCTTTCACAATGCGAAGTTACAGGATTGCTTCGATGTTTATTTAGCCATGGGCTGTTCCCTGCGAACAGAATCATCTGCTGTTAAGTGAAAGCATTCAAAGTGCCAATCTCTTTTATTTTAATGGATGTCAAACAGCTCTTTTAATGGACTCCTCCGTTCTTAAGTGCACTTTAGCGCAGAAGCCAAGAGGTGATTTCCTCTGTCACTGTAGCTATCACTGACGCCTCTGATGCGACTAGGTTAGGGAGCGTTGAAATTCGCCTTTAGTCGTCAGACGCTGACCCTCTTAACCAAATATGGCGTTTTATTTTCAGCATCTTGTCTTCCTAATTGAGAACCTCCAGGAAAGCTTCTTATCTTATTTTTCTGCTGGCGATCCTCCTTGTATCGAACTACCAAATAATGGCTGACGTACATCTTAGTGCATCGCGATACTTTGTTGATTGGATTAACAAAGCAGGTGAATTACGACTTTGTCCCGAAAGTTAGTTTTGTTACTTTTTTATAATTTCAACGACCGATTAGCAATTCATTAACTTCTTTTCTGGTTACTTGCTTTCTTTTTGCACTAATGTTTATCTGCTGTCAGAGATGTAAGGCACAGTGCTCAACTTTCTAAGCCAATCTGGAACGAATAATTCAGGGTTAGCAAAATGTGTTCAAAATCAGTCGAAATAATAATTCGCTATCTAAAAAGTTGAAGTAAATCTGCGCATCACAAAGCGTTGCTTTCCCCTTTGCTTTATTATTCAAAATTGTCATTTATGGGAATGATTTCCATTAATGCTTCCTGACTGAATTAGCTGCTAAAAGGGGCTATAACAATGGCGGTGAAACTGAGAAAGGAAACACATGATATTTGAGTCACTTATCTCTGCTCAGTAGCACGGTGTTTATGTCAGGAGGACTATACTTCCTCCCCATCATGCCTTGGGTAATAGAGCAGAGAAGAAATTACATGGCAGCGAATTTCACCTGTGATAGATTTATGGTCGCCAGTGCTGAAAAAAAAGGAGAAATGAATTTTTTGCCGTAGATTTCGTAAACTCTGGCTAATATATGAACATTTTAATTTGGGGAGCGAAGAAAATCTTGGGTGCCATTTAGTTCAGGTACTTCGGCCACTTAATGATAATTTAAGGATAATTTTCCGTATTGAATTTCTTATGTGAGGCTTCATGTATTTTATCTCTAATGCTTGGAATGGAATTTTCACAAAAGTGATGAATTTTTTTTCAGCTTTATAATATCGACCCCCTCCAGCGAAAATGAGGTCTTCGATTGTTCGATTCGCGATTAATATTTTCTGGCGTAAGGGAAACGGTGAGTATTTAAAATCTCCCATGAATGATGGAGTTAAGTATTTTTAGTAAAAATTGATCATTCTTCTCGACGCATTATCACTGCCGGTAAAAGATCAAAAACTTTATTACGGTCATAACTACCAAATGAAGATATTTTTGATGCGCATGTTTTAGAAAAACAGAAGTTGTGACGAATACAAATATGGTCTCTAGAGGCATTAATGTTTGTCAGGAGAAGCTTGAATAGCGCATACAAAACGCTAAAATGGTCTTCTTCTTGTTTGTTTAACAACCACCGTGAGCAACTCAATGGGCTATAAGCAGTCGCCCGTAGGGTCACTGGCTCCAGGGAAGGGAGAGAGCCAGTGCCGTAAGACAAACACAACATCCATGCTTCACTGGATTCGAACTCAGACTCCTTATCAGAGGCCATCGCTTAGACCACTGGGCCACCGCAGCGGCTTAGAATGATATTCTCCTATGCTATAGTGATGGACCACCTTTAAACGATTCGTTCTCAGCGAATAACTTCACCATGAATGGTTCTCCATCAATTCGCCATTACTGCTACAGAGCTCGGAAACGAATTCCCAATAAGAAAAATAATGCCAAATATAATAAGTGCCAACCGTTGTGTGAGTGAGCAATGAGCAGTCAGCTAGAAAATAATGGGGAAACTTACGAATGGGAATCATACGTTAATGCTATTCATTTTTTTGTTTAAAGGTTTAAAAAATTAATATCAGGAACACCGAGCATCGCTCGGTTAAAGGGGATGAGGACACAAAAAAATTATATTTTGATATGTTATTTCCAAGTATTGGATTGTTAATTCTAAACCATCAATAATAATAATGATAGACGAATTAGAGACCAATTAATTTAGAATAAACATAAAAACAAAGATGAATAATAATTTTTTATTTGTGGTAGAGTAAGACATTTTTTAAAATTGCTTTTATTATTTCCGAACATAACACCAAACAATAAATGTTAACATGGGGTTTTTCATCGAATTATATTTTGTAGATATTTGGCTGAGGTGTTTAAGTCCTCCATGTCGTCGGGTTAACTTCCGCAGCTTTCTTCATAGTCAAGTTCCATAGGCGTTACATTCGGATGAACTCCCATGGTGTGAAACGCTTCTTTCCATACAACATTACGGGTGTGACATATATTATCTGGTGGTAGCAGCACTTTCAAACTGTTTCGTCTCTTGACTCGGGAAAAGACAACGTACAGCATTCCATGCATGAAGACGGATATACGGAGATCGACGCCAACGAACTAGAAGGTTTGGCCTTGGGCTTTGTGCACGGTCATAGAGAACGCTGGTTTTACCGGAAACTGATGTCGTTGCATTGTACATCCAAGTTGACCTTTATTTGAGTGAAGCGTAATTCCTGGAATGTGTGCTTCTTGGCCAGATTGTTCTCCAGCGACGATCTTCGCCTTGATGATGTTGTTGCAGAGCTCGGTTATGATCATTCTAGTTCCATTGCAGAGTCCTTCTGAGACATCCAAGTTCCGCAACAGCATGATGATTTTTTTCAGCTTCAGCTCATGCGGTGGCAAATCGGCAATGTCGATGCAGTTGGGGAATTCCGGCGTGAGTTGTAGCGCTCCTTCTGGATGGTCCTTGACAGAATCATAGCTATAATGTACTTTGTACTCTCCAGGCAGCTGATCAATGATCTCGGCGTTGATGTTGCTGTCGTGTTTGTTCAATGGCGCGAGAATAGCTCTATTCTTCATTCCTTCACAGTTTTCATTTGCGAGACAATTTCCGAAGACTTCATAGATGAGATTGCCATTAGAAAGGATGTCTTCCGGTATTTCAATTTTGTCCATGGCATTCATCGGCAGTTGTCCATTACCAAACTTCAAAAGATAATTTGCGAATTCTTTTTCTTGTGGGTCGACGCGCATATTCTTTAGTGAAAAGAAATTGAATTATCGCCAATTGGAATGTGATCGGAAACCATCGGCTCTTGAACGTCCAAGCTGTTCCACATTTACTTCTTCCGCTTGTTCTTATTCCAACAGTGCCGTATTCTTATTAAAGTTGAAACGTCCACGTTTCGTACGGGGTCGACCAGCCATATTTTTTATATTGTTTTACCATCCACGTGACACTCTGTTAATAGTAATTAATAAAAATGAACTAACCATATTTTAACACAGGGGATATGCTCGTCATCAAGTGACTATTCAAAAATGTAACAAAAAAATGCTGTATTAACAGTTTACCTTTTGAAGGGAAAAGCACACAAAATCAGCGTTCCGTTGCTTGTACTGTACTATGTATCAACTCCAAGCATCTGGCACAACTCACTTTTTGTTCTAGAAGAAAATAGAAGTAATGCGTAATACGCACACAACGCCTGACGTAATGAGACAGATGGTCGCGAGAGTGTGACGTCATAAAACTTTAATAGGATCCACACACAACGCGTGACGTAATGAGGCAGACGGCGTGACCGCGCGCCAACATCTCAATCGCGAGAGTGTGACGTCATAAGATTTCTAAGCATGGGAAACATTTATCGGACGACGCCATGACACTAAAAACGTGGTAACTCGGGGTGGTTATTTAACCCACTAAGAGAATTTTTCCAAAGTCGAGATCAAGCTAAATCGATTTCTAGTAAAAGAAAACGGTAGGTTAACCCCTTTCATCAAATTCCTTCGAGCCGTTTTCAAAATAAAATTTACATAGATACAAATATACAAGAATTGTTCCTTTAGTAGTATGGGATTTATTGCTCCCAGGTAACACATACAACTTGAATTTATACATTGGTCGTGGTTAACACATACATTTTGAATTCAGACAAATACAGTATTGCGCGTCACAGGGTACGAATATTATGCAATACATTGAAATCATCAAAGTACAGATCGAACATGTGATACCGTATGCCACATTTGCAAATAACAGAGAGAGCCAGTGCCAAAAGACGAACACAGACATCCATGCCTTACCGGAATTCGAACCCAGACCCTTCCGTTGGGCGAATGATCAGAAGTTATCGCTTAGACCACTGCGCCACCGGTGCGGCACGGTCATAACTGCCAAATGAAGGTATTTTTGATGCGCATGTTTTAAAAACACAGACGTTGTAACGCATACAAATATGACCTCTAGATGTATGAATGTTTGTCAGGAGAAGCTGGAACAGCGCATACAGAATGCTAGAATGGTCTTTTTGTTTTGTTTATTTGGAGGTTTAACGACCACCGTGAGCAACTCAGTGGACTATAAGCAGTCACCCGTCCCTAATTGAGGGCAACTGGTTCCAGGGAAGAGAGAGAGAGAGCCAATGCCGTAAGACAAACGCGACACCCATGCCTCACTGGGATTCGAACCCGGACCCATCTGGGACGAATGATCAGTAACCATCGCTTAAACCACTGCGCCGCCGGGGCGTTGTCTTTCATTTGAAAGGTATGCCTTAATCGTTCTCTACTAGCTGGTTAGTGTCAAATCATTCATCGTGAATGGAAACAGCTCGCGTACTTTTGGATAGTTTGCATTACAGAACTGTGAATGCTATTCAATCCACCATTTCTGCGACACTCCCTGAAATGTCAGCACGTTTAAATTTAGTTCACGCTCATGGGTTCGGAAAAAAATTATTTTTAAGAAAAGTAATGTCATGAATTAATATGTGTCAATTGTTATGTGAGTGTGAAATCAGCACTAGGAAATATTGGTGAAACTTAAGAATGAAAATGATATGTGGATGCCATTCATTTAAATGATGAGCCCAAATCTTCCATAACGAGCCCGTTCTTGACAAGTCATTCATCATAGAGCTCTTTTTTTTGGGGGGGGGAGGGGTTGCCAAAAAGAGTCGGGTCGTTGAAAGCGCTTTGGCCGTAAACACGAGATCCTGGCAACGAATAATTCAATCATTGAGAGTAGTGACCAGGGCCGGGGAGAGGGAGCTCGGGACATAGTGCAATAAAATTTCCGGGAATGCCCACCTCGGCTCCTCCACTGACCCATATTTCCGTTTCCTCACCTACACCCGCACCCACCATTCCCCTACTTCCCGACAACCCGAACGATTGCAACTCTTCAAACATATTTTGATGTGGATAATTTTCCATATTCTCCCCTCCGTAAACAAACCCTCGAACTTTCCGTTTCGAGAAAAGTTTTATCAGAAAACTCTTGAACGACATCTACCGACAGACATTCTTATTTTTCTTAGTACTTTTTCATAATCATCACATTTTTCACCTTTCATTTTTAGAGTGTAATATACGTCTAAAGATGCAGCCTCTGGGAAAGTATATACAAAGAGTTCTCATAAGTAAACATTAAATTTTGGGTTTTCTCTTTTAAATTGCCGCCGTGAAGAGGACGACTTTATCGGTCATCGGAATAAAGGAAAATAAACGAAGTTGGAATTACGCACAAAGATACTATATTCACTTATAAAAATTGCCGCAATGCGAAAATAATAAGTTGAGCATAAAATAAAAGGACAAAAGATGCCTGCTTCTGGTGGGGAACACAAAGCGACAAAATCCACATGATAAAAATTGTCTGCAGTCTTTGATGACTAGCAATAACGTTGTATATCATACACAAGGATCTGTGTCGGTGAGTAACAAAGCAACACAGAGAACCCAATGTGTGGTGTCGGCGTGTCGTTGGAAAGGAAAGAAGAGATGAAAAACGTAATATGGAGAGCTCGTTTGATTTGCCGCAGGTAACCCACGCACGTGTTGCAGTTAGCCTGGGAACTCGAGTAACATTGTAACTCTTCGTTTTTTTATTGTATTTAAAGCAAGTTTTGAATTTATTAATTTTTTTAGATTTATGACATAAATTACGCATTTTCACGTGTATTTTGCGCGTCACGTAGAAAATATTTTTTTAAGCGTAACTTCCCAACCCTCGTGACGGTATAGCTTGAAAAATATTCGGACACCATAAAATAATAATTAGAAAAAATACTTTAGAAGCGGGATCTGAGCCCCCTAAAGGGCCCGTCATTCGTTTGAATGATCATACGTAAAGATGCTTTCGTGTGAATGATGAGTGATCTCCCAAAGGGATGATTTATGCCATCACTAACATGCTGTATAAAGCTAATTTTTCTAGCCTAGCCTTTAGGAAAAACAATATCTCCTACGTAGGCAAACAGATACGACGTACACCTCTAAATAACGTTCCTTCTAAGTTTCTGTTTAATTATGCAAATATAGTTACTTCTCGGTTTTTGTCACTGAACGATACATTACTTCCTCGAAGAGCTTTTACTAATTGGCAACGCCGATAGTGGGTCACAGCACGATGAAACGAAAATATTGAATGCAACAGATGGCAAATGGTAGAGATTGATACATATTGTAGAATTATCGAAATCTATGTACGCGAAGTTGTAGATCTTAAATGTTGAGATCGTAAAACGTTGATACAAACTTGTTGAGTTATACAGTATGTTACCGATTATTGCTGTCATTAGATCGAATGCTGTGTTAAGACCCAAGAGTTACAATGTGTCAGTGGATTTGAAATAAAAGTGGTGAAATAACGTAATTCTGTTGTCTCATGCTGATTCTTACTGTCAGAAACGTGTATCACAAAATGTTCAAAGTTACATTCCTGTAATGTAAAGGGAATTTTAGAAGCAGAGATATTGAGAAAACTAGAGTAAACCTATGCGTTTACGGCTCTATAGGAAAAAAGTGTAAAGTTTTGAATAGAAATTATAAATGAAATTCTTTCTTTAGTGAGCGGTATCAGACGAAAATGTAATTTTTCCATCGGGGTTTGGAACGCGTACAACGGCCGCAAATAAAATTATAAAAAAATTCAAATAAAATTATTGAAAAAATTCTTTTACCTTTCGATTCCATTTATGTCGAAGAGTATTTTAGATATAGTTACTTTTTCAAATTACGCATAGATTTTCCGCTAGGGGGCGTAAAAGTAAATTACATTTTCCCCGATTTGAAAAATGTTTTCTTCAGCTGATACATCTTCTGATGGAAAATCTGTTGCATATAATTTCAAATTTTTGGTAAAGAATACTTTGGCCACCAAGGGGAGTAAGTGTTAATTTTTGCTTCTGATGTATTTGCCATAAAATCTGAGCTTCTAAAATATCGATTGAAAAAACTCTTTCGTGGACTGACGCCACTCACATCGATAAACCTTTTTGGAAAATTTTCTTCCTAAAATAATCCACAGTTTCTCCACCAGAGGACGTAGACGTACATCTTATTTTTGCCAATATCTCTAGTTCTAGGAGTCCGATTTGAAAAATTCCTTCTTTGTTGGATAGTGTTTTTCGTGTGACATGTTTTTCATATGATTTCAAAATTTTCAAGTAATTCATAGACTTTCCGCTAAGGGAAGTCTATGAATAAAAATAAAGGAAAGGAAGTCGCTAAGGGGCGTAGCGGTAAATTGCGAAGGGAAGTCTATGAATAAAAATAAATCCGCTAAGGGAAGTCTATGAATAAAAATGAAGGAAGGGAAGTTGCTAAGGGAAATCGCTAAGGGAAGTCGCTAAGGGAAGTCGCTAAGGGGCGTAGAGGTAAATTGCGTTTCCCCTCTATATCTCTGCTTCTACATCTCAGATTTGAAAAATTCTTTTTGCACCGGATACAGCTCATTATGGGAAATCCTTTGCGCATAATTTCTAATTTTTGTAAAAACATGGTTTGGCCACCAGGTGGCGTAAGTCTTAATTTCCGCTTCTGATGTATTTGCAGCAAAATATGAGCTTTTTAAGTCTCGATTGAAAAAAACGTCGTTTGTAGACCAATACTACTCATGTCGACAAACCTTTTAGGAAAATTTTGTTCTTGAAATAATGCATCTTTTCTACGCCAGGGGGCGTAGATGTATATCTTATTTTTGTCAATATTTCTACTTCTAAGAGTCCGATTTAAAAAAATTCCTTCTTTGTTGGATAGCGTTTCCGATGCGAAATGTTTCCCTATAAATTCAAAATTTACAAGTAAATCATAGACTTTCTGATAGGGGGCACAAAGGTAAATTGCGTTTTCCGCGTTATTTCTGCTCCTAAAAGTCCGATTTGAAAAATTCGTCCTGTATCGCATGCAAGACCTGATAGAACTTATTTTTCACATAATTTCTAATGTTTGGTAAGGAATGGTTTGGCCACCAGGGGCCATAAGTGTTAATTTCTGCTTCTGATGTTATGTAGCAAAATCTAGGCTCCTGAAAACTCGACTAAATTTTTTTCTTCTTGGACCAATACCGTTTATATGGATAAACCTTTTGAGAATACTTTCTTCCTAAAATAATGCATGGTTTTCCCACCAGGGGACGTAAAGTCACATCTTATTTTTGTCGATATCTCTGTTTCTAAGAGTTCGTAAGCTCACGATTCCGTTTACAGCAATATCTGAGGGATTAAGAACCCGATTGGAAATCTTCTTTCTTTCGTCAGATCTATTGTTTTCCATACCGGTTTCATTGACATTGGATAGCTTTGATAAATTTAATTTGCGTCGGAACGGATTCAAAAGACGTGCTTATTACACCTGAAAATTCGGTGTCATCTTTCTTGTTTCTGCTTTCAAGAGTTTACAATTCAGATCAGATCAGATGGTATATACCGATGATTTTAGAAAGGGAATATCTGACCCTAGGTATCAAACAACCAAGAGATTTGGATAGAATGCCCGACAAAAAAGTCACATGGAAGCTAGGCAGAAAGGGGGAGGAAGATGTTCTTACTTGTAGCCGAGGAGACAGTAACGGGGGTCATACAGTTTAACGTGCCCATCCGACGCATGGCAGATACTTAGTGGTTCGAGCGTTCGTACCTGCCTGGAATCGAACCTGAGATCTTTCCGTAGCAGTCATGAACGTTGACCACTTGGGCACCGCAGAACTTCGTGCCGCGGATGGCCAAATGAGGCTCTCTGCGGTGCTACTTATACCCTGAAGAACAATTGAATTAGAGGCAGCTGGCGTTATGCAAATATGGCGCTGCGGGCGGCCCTGTGAACGGAAACGACATGGCGTATGTAGCGATCCGACAATATAAGGGGTGATGCGACGGGAATCAGTAAGAGGTGGACGCAGTATGGGTAAGACGAAGGATCTAAGCGCATTTGATCGTGGGCAAATGTCGGTGCCCGACGAATGGGTCACTCCATCTTGGAAGTCGTGCAGGCACTGGGATTTTCACGAGCTATTGTGTTTTGGGTGCACCGTGAGTACATCGAATCCGGTAAAACCATCCCTGCAAAGGCCAACTGCCGTGGATAACAGCGTGTGGATGAGCGGAATCATCGTCGGCTAGCTCGCATTGTTACAGCGTGTAGACGGGCCACAGTGCAAGAAATCACTCTGAAATTTAATGCTGATGCACAAAAACGTGTAAGCAGCCGCACCATCCAGAACCATCTCCTCGCTATGGGGTACAGAAGCAATCGTCCCACGAGGGTACCGCTGCTGACCGCACATCACAGGGTGCAAAGATTAGCATGGGCGCGGAAACAACGCCACTGGACTATAGACATGTGGAAAAATGTTGCCTGGACTGATGAGTCGAGATTCACGTTGGTACATGCGGATGGCAGGATACGAGAACGGCGCAAACCACATGAAGCGATGGATCCTTCTTGCCAGCTGGGTACTCTTCAAGCTCGTGGGGGTGACATTCTCGTCTCGGGACTGTTTACGTGGACTGAAATGGGACCCCTGGTACGTGTGACATCGTCCTTCACAAGTCAACGTTACCGGGATATCCTGGACGGCCATTTGCTCCCGTTTGTGCGTCTTCAACATCCCACTGGGGACCTCATCCTACAACAAGACAATGCACCGTGCCATCGCTCCCGAATTGTATCCGAATGGTTGGATGAACACTCCACCAACGTGACCTTGCTTCCTTGGCCAGCTTGGTCCCCTGATCTCAATCCCATCGAGCACATCTGGGATGCCATCGAGAGAGATGTTCGAGGCTCTGACACCCTCAATCAAATCTTCGTAAACTGTGGGAGCTTGTTCATTGGTCGTGGATCCGTATGGCTTCCCAACGCTTCCGGTGTCTTGTTGAGTCCAGGCCGAGACGAATCGCCGCCGTCATCAGGGCGAAATGTGGTGCTACACGTTGCTAGACAGGTATATCTAATTCAGTTGCTCTTCAGTGTATATCCACTAGTAACATATCACGTGACAGACGCTATCGTAGTTTCTTGTCCGACCACTGGGCGTCGTTCAAAAAGGCAGAGTTGAAGCTCTGTATCTTCTCCACTGTGGCTTGTAAGTCAGTAATCCAGCGAATATTAATTGAAAACGACCTTCTTAATTTATCTTTTTTACAGATGTCACAGAAACCTTCTCATTTGTAGTTGTCCAAAGGCATTCAATCGCGAGAGAAAATAAAGCGTAAAGTTAGAAACTGCTTAAAGAAAACGAATCAAAACGTACGTAGATACAGGAACAAAAAAATGAAAGCTCTGTTGAAGTACATTTCGCAACTTTCTGTTGAGTTTTCCAATTCTTGGTATGCAGTATCAAAGCCGATAAAAACAAATAGTTTTATTAATATTTAAAAACCCTATTGTAATTTTACGCCAAAACCCTAAGCGACAAAATCTTGATCACCAGAGCTCCGTAAAGACGTTTCGTCTAATTGATAAAACAGAGAGAAAGCGAACGAAATGTGTTAACCTATACGACTCTGATGTTATAGTGGAAAGATCTCCATCATTAATTCTGATGACTCTTTGGGTATAGCAAGAACAATTTTTTTCTTGACTGAGTGAAAATTATTTACATGAGAAATAATTTACAGGGCTGAACCATTGAAGGCTGTATTGAAACTACAACCGCAGCGAGAAAAATTACTGAGCTTGAGTGGCATGAAAGGTAGGTCATGGCGTCTACTTCAAAGCAAAGGACCCCTGTTACGGCGCAAGAAAATTTGTACTCCTAAGGTGGCGATGCAGATGTGAGTAAAGTTGTTAAAGAAAAATCAATTGCTCTTTAGAATTCTTAAAGCTATGTGTCGTAGCTATTAAGTAATATTTTACACGAACAAGAGAAAGCAGCTGTAAATTTTAGGAATTGAAAGCTCGAGATAGAAAATGTCACACCATGAAGCAATGAAAGATGCATAGTAGTATCAAAATAATATGACCACCTACCTAATAATGAGAATAACCACCCTTGGTCCAGATGACAGCAGCTAGACGGCGTGGCATGGACGCAATGAAGCTCTAGAAGGTTGCCCGAGGCACACTTGCCCATTCGAACTGCAGCAGAGAACGGAGGTCCCAGAGATGACGTGTTTGTGGGTCGGCACGTCGAACCTGTTGATCCAAATAGTCACACAAGTGCTCTATGGGATTGATGTCGGGCGATTTCGCCGGCCAAGGGAGAACGGAGACTTCGCTGCCGTGTTCCTTGAACTAGTCAGGAACTCTACTTAGTGACGTGGCACGGCGCATTGTGCTGTGGATGGACACCATCACCACCAGGGTAAAAGCCAACATGCAGGGATGCATGTGGTCACCGAGGATGTATAGGTAGACATTGGCGTTTAGGGACCCATCCTGGTCCCAGGCCATACCAGGGACACATCCCCCAGACACGCACAGTGCCACTACCGGCCTGTATTTGACCGTAGAGCGTGTCCGGGTGTTGGATCTCGTGTGTCTGACACCGTATCCGCCACCGCCCGTCACTTCTGTGGAATAGAAACCTCGATTTGCCGGGGAACTCAACCTTTTCCCACTCTTCCACTGTCCAATGATGGTAGTCCCATGATAACTGCAAGCGTCGTTGCGAATGGACGTGGGTTAACATGGGCGCCTTGACGCAGCATCGACCCTGGAAACCCATACGTAACAGGGTTTGCTCTACTGTTATCGAGAACAGGTACCTTGGTGCACCAGCGTTCATTTGCATAGAAGCTTGCTATATTTCTGGGTATTCTAGAGGGTCGCGATATTTGTCGTTTTTCTAGAGACCCATGATGCTTCCCACAGTTCTAGAGACTCGCGATATTTCTCCCTTTTGTAGAGACTCGCGATATTTCTCACTTTTCTAGAGACTCACGGTATTTTCCCCTTTTTCTAGAGACTCGCGATATTTCTAACTTTTTTAGAGGTTCGCGATATTTCTCCCTTTTCTAGACGCTTGCGATATTTCTCGTTTTTCTAGAGACTCGTGATGCTTCCCACAGTTCTAGAGACTCCCGATATTTATCACCTTTGTAGAGACTCGCGATATTACTTGCTGTTCTAGAGACTCGTGACATTTCTCACTTTTCTAGAGACTGGCGATGTTTTTCGCTTTTTTAGAGAATCGCCATATTTTTCCCTTTTCTAGAGGCTCGCTATATTTCTCCATTTTCTATAGGCTCGCGATATTTCTGGCTATTCTAGAGACTCGCGATATTTTTCGCTTTTGAAGATGCTCGGGATATTTCACGCTTTTCTACAGACTCAGGATGTTTTCCACAGTATTTCTCACTTTTCTAGAGACTCGCGGTATTTCCCCCTTTTCTAGAGACTCGCGGTATTTTCCCCTTTTCTAGAGACTCGCGATGGTTTTCGCTTTTTTGGAGAATCGCCATATTTCTCCCACTTCTAGAGGCCCGCGGTATTCTCGCTTGCCTAGGGACTCGCGATATTTCTCGCTTGCATAGAGGCATACGGAATTTCCCACTTTTCTAGAGGCTAGCGATATTTCTGGCTATTCTAGAGACACGATATTTCTAACTTTTGTAGATGCTCGGGATATTTCTCGCTTTTCTACAGACTCGTGATTTTCCCACAGTTCTAGAGAGACTCATGATATTTTCCGCTTTCCTAGAGACTCGCGATATTTCTTGCCTTCCTAGAGACTCGCGATATTTCTGGCCTTCCTAGAGACTCGCGATATTTCTCGCTTTTGTAGAGGCTCGCGATATTTCTCACTTTTCTAGAGACCCTGGAATCGGGATACTTTTTAATGATTACCCGACACTTCACAACGCTTGTAGCCTAAGAATTTAAAAGTATATCTATTTCATCAGATTTGAGAAATTTCTTTGGAAATAAAGTTACATTAATTTAACTGCTCTGCAGAGAAAAAATTCCTTTGGTTTACTGATGTGTTCCTAAGATATTTTGGTGTGATAAATTCATATCTGATATTAGAATTGTGCAATCACTGCTAAGTTTAGAGTTATGGAGATATAACGTATTAATTTCATATATATATTACATGGGGAATGAAAAATCAGGAAATTTTACATTAAAAAGTTGGTAACACTGATCGTTTACAATAGTTTATATTCACATGTTGACTACAACGTTACTCTAGTCATTGTTTAGATAACTGACTTGTCTGTTTCTGTAAAGCTTGTTTTAAAAGCGTATAAGTGACGAGATCTTTGTATTCAAAAATATTCCAATTTTATCAGGTAAATGGTAAATTTTGATCAAAGATAGTTAAGAAAAAGGTAAGTAATGTGTCGAAATATGCATAGAAAATCTATGCATATTAGGAAACTTATAGGTTAGATGGTAGTCAGACCTAAAAAGGTCATATAGATATAAAGCTCAATTCCATTAAATACATGAAATTCAGTTAGGCGGAGATTTAAAAATCATTACCATGATACTGGGAATGTAAAAAAGAGAACACAAAATTTCCTTGTTTCCTTTGTAAATGGGATAATCGTAACAGAGCATCACGTCACTTGGAGAAAATTTGTCCAACACGTAAATGGAAAACGAGAGAAACAAATTTACAGATGTAGAGTCTTATAGCTTAGGAGGGCGTGATCCTTCCTCCCCTTCATATTAAAAAAAGCAATTTGTCAAGGCAATGGATAAAAACTGTAAAGGACTTACCAACCTAACAACAAAATTCGCCCGTCTTTTAGAAACAGAGGTAAAAGAGGGGGCTTTTGTTGGCACTCAAATAAGACAGTTGAAAAAAGATGTGAATTTCGCCGAATCTCTAACAGAGAAAGAGAAACTTGCTTTGACATGTTTTAAGAAAGTCACAAACAATTTTCTGGGCAAAAAAAAAGGTCAAAAGATTTTAAAGAAATAGTAAACCAAATGCTAAATGCATATCGGGATTTCGGATGTAACATGTCTTTGAAAGTGAACTTCCTGCATTTACATCTGGACTACTTCCCGGAAAGCTGCAGTAACGTCTCCGATGGAAGGTTACACAAAGATATTTCGACAACTGAAAAGCGATATGAAGAGAAGTAGTTGCCTACAACGTTAGCTGATTCAGCACAAATATACATAAAAGAAAAAAATTATTTGCGTTTGGATATCTCCTTTACGTTTTGCATTTTTGCTATTCAATTGTTGTGTATTCAATTTCTTTCTGTATAATATTCTGTAATCTGTTCTGCATCAATATATAATTATTTTAATACTAACGAAGCTTAAAATATTTACTTTTTTCCCTATTATTCATTGTATATCTAGGAATAAAACGAAAAATTACAGGCAAATAAATTATCGAATAACTCGAAAACAATCTTGATGGAAACCACAGATCTGAATTCTGCACAAAAAAACGTTTGATTTGTTTGTTTGGTCTGTTTTGATTACTGAAATTTTATTGTTATTATATTTACCTGCTTTAGCAAGTGAGATTACTATACTTTTGACTGATCGAAAATTTAATACCTTTTCTTTTGATCCTGCTAGGGGAGGGGAGATACAACTTTTACTTAGAAAAACTACTTTTTTTTAAAGAGTGGCGATCATTAATTTAACAGTACTACGATTGTCCTGGGTTACAACAAATCGTTCTGAATGTGCCACATGATTATGAATCCTCTAGACCCGACGTCTGGCTCCGTCCACGCCTGGCGAAAGATTTGATAATAATCATTACGTTTTCAAGTCTTGTGGATGCAACAGCGCAACCAAGTAATAAGCGAAGGAACAAACTTGGAAATTTCTAGAGGTGTTTTGAAATTCTTAGAGAAATTTCATAGCTTTTGAATCCACACAGGAGACTTTAGGGAGGCATTTATTGAAAAACAGACAATGTTAAGAGATTCGAAAGTAATTAAAAATGAAAGAAGAAGTGAAAAGAACGTACTATATACGTAACTTTCATTTCTTGTTTTAATTTTAATTTTCTTTTGAACCTGTCAAAATTAGTAAGTTAGTCATCTAACTTCTTGGTATAGCTGCCTTTGTGCAAATGAAAGCTCAGCAGCTTTGGAAGAAGTTTAATACAAAAAAAAAAAAAAAAACAACAACACCTAAGTCCATCAAACAGATGACTACTATCTGCATTATTCATTTCTCCAGAGTTCAACAGCTGAAGTCCCCGCTTACCCCAGTTTGCTGGAGATCACAACGATAGTCGTAATGTATCTGCAAATTTCACAGTACTGCAAGAAAATCACAGAACTATTTAAACTAATTGAACTGCAAGAAAACCACAGAACTACAGTATTTGAATTATTCTGACGAGTGTTTCGCTTAAAACAACTATTTTTATTATTTTTTAAAACACCTATTTTTATTATTTTTTAAAACACCTATTTTTATTATTTTTTAAAACAACATTTTTACTATTAAACTATTTCAATAGTAAAAATTTAATTTACTATTGCTAATTTGCTATTATTTACTATTATTATTTACTATTACTATTACCCTAACTATTACAACTACTATTACTATTATTAAAACTATTATTATTACAACTCTTATTATTACAATATTATTAATATTATTGCACCTATTATTATTACAGTATTATTACTATTATTGCACCTATTTTATTATTACAATACTGTTACTATTATTATTATTATTATTATTATTATTATTATTATAACTATAATTATTACTATTTTACTATTACTATTATCCTATTTACTATTACTATTATCCTATTTACTATTTGACTTAACATTTTTACTATTAAACTATTTTTTAAACAATATTTTTACTATTAAACTATTATTTGAAACAATATTTTTACTATTAAACTATTTTTTTACAATTAAACTATTACTATTAACTAACAACTATTATTTCATTATTTTTTTGAATAACTATTAAAACAACATTTTTATTATTAAACTATTTTAATAGTAAAAATTTAATTTACTATTGCTATTTTACTATTATTTACCATTACTATTTACTATTACTATTACCCTAACTATTACAACTACTATTACTTTATTAAAACTATTATTGTTACAACTCTTATTATTACAATATCATTACTATTATTGTTACAACTCTTATTATTGCAATATCATTACTATTATTGCACCTATTATTATTATTACAATATTATTACTATTATTACACCTATTATTATTACAATATTATTACTATTATTACACCTATTATTACTATTCTAACTATTATTTTTATTACTATTATTACAACTATTATTACTATTCTAACGAATATTATCACAACTATTATAACTATTATTATTACTATTATTACAACTATTATTACTATTCTAACTAATATTATCACAACTATTATTACTCTTATTATTACTATTATTACAACGATTATTACTATTCTAACTCTTATTACTATTTTACTATTACTATTACCCTATTTACTATTACTATTATCCTATTTACTACTACTATTATCCTATTTACTATTACTATTATCCTATTTATTATTTCACTGCTATTTTACTTAACATTTTTACTATTAAACTATTTTTTGAAACAATATTTTTACTATTAAACTATTTTTTTACAATTAAACTCTTACTATTAACTAACAACTAATATTACAATTATTTTTTAAAATAACATTTTTTACGATTTTTTAAAACAACTATTTTTTTTGAGTGTTTCGCTTAAAGCAACTTTTAAAACAACTATTCTGACGGTGTTCTCCACACTGCCAGAAGAAAATCACAGAACTGTTTAAACTATTTAAACTATTCTTGAGCTTTGTTATCACAGAACTCAAGAATTTCACAGAACTATTTCATTGCCACTGCAAGTTTCACAGCTCAAGTAAATATTTGCCAACTGGCACCTACGAGTATCACGACCTGCCACCAAACTTCAGGAATTCGTCGAGCTTTCCTGGACTGCTCACTTGTCTGTGAGGCAATTCTGTCTATATTACACGAACCATCCACTGTAAAGGGCATTTCTTATGTCATTTACGCATTAAAATGAATGCTACTAAATGGTTTAAGTTTTTATTTTTTGTGTCTGCACATTAGTGCCATATTTAAAAGTTCAGCAAGCACAATTCACAGAGAAGTAGATGAAATGAGAAATTTAGATTCCAGCGAAGAGTTACGCATTCAATATAACAAAATATTTTTTACATTTAGCATTGCATCTGTTGCTGGAATTTCAAAGACTTTGATTAAATCACTTTTGACTAGGGGAAAACATATTTCATTTCGAGTCTTCTGCTTAATATTTAAGGGTACATTTCTAAACATCCGTAAAAATGAAAGTTCTCTTTTTCTATGCATGCGCCAATTCTGGAACTTTCATTTAGAACGTAACGAAAAACCGCTTTCCTTCCGAAATAAAGAAGTAACAGTCTGGAATTTTATATCTTTCTAAAAATTAGAAGTTCAGCAAGCGTAATTCATAGAGAAGTAGATGAAATGATATAGTTTAAGAAAAAAAAAGAGAAGTAGATGAAATCAAATAGTTTAAATAGTTTGAATGAGCACAAAAATCCGCTCGTATTTTTCCTTGCCGGAAGCAAGATTTTGGAAAATCACGAGACCAGTATGCAGTATGATAGTCTGAGCTACTGATAGGTCTCCGTGTAACAAGTTTTACGGAAGCCATTTATCTGTAGTATTCCAATGTTTGACTTTTCATCGCATTCTTCATGATGTCATCGCATGGGATAGCCCTGGTCTCGGACCCAAGATACGTCACTGGAGATGATATCTGAGCAAACCGTTGCGAACTATTACCCTCTAACTCATTTTAACTGAAATCCTTAATACACTGCTGCCCACCCAAAATGCAACACCAAGAAGGACATGAGAGAGCAAAGCCAGATTTACTGGACACATAACAACAGATACACAGATGAAACGATTGAGCCTACAGGCCCGTGCGACTTGCGGAACACGCAAACATCAATAGTTCGTGTGGCCCCCATGGCTGGCAATAACGGCCGCTACACGCCGCGGCATCGAACGAAAGAGGCTTTGGATGTGGGCTTCGGGTATGTCGGTCCAAGCTGCTTCCACACGTTGCCACAGTTCATCAGGCGTAGCCGCGGGTGGTGCTTGCCGGGCCATTCGGTTGCAGATCAGCGACCAGACGTGCTCGATGGGCGACATATCGGGAGAACAGGTGGGCCACGACAGCAGTGACACCTGGTGGGCTGTGAAGAATTATATCACGATGCTTGCCACCTGCGGGCGCGCATTGTCCTGTTAAAACGTGGCCGCTGGCAGGTCCTGCAGGTAAGGGAGGACTACAGGCTCCAAAACGTCGAAGATGTTGCGGTGGCTGCTGAGTGTACCGGCGATGCGTACCAGAGGGGTGCGGGTGTCATATCCAATTGCGCCCTAAATCATAAATCATAACACCAGGTGACGGACCCGTATATCGAGGCACAACGCAGGTGTCATACAGTCTCTCGCCGCGGTGCCTCCACACGCGGATCCGACCATCGTGGTGTTGCAGGCAGAAGTCGGATTCGTCGGAGAAGACAATGTCGTGTCATTCCGTAGTCCAGGTGCGGCGTTCAACGGCCCACTGCCACCACACTCGCCGGTGGTCTAACGTCAATGGTAATCGGAGCAATGGGCGCCGTGCGACAAGTCTCCGCTCCTGCAGACGACGTCGAACGGTACGTGCTGACGCAGGTTGTTGCGCAACACATCCTAATTTATGCGCTAACGTTCGCGATGTGACGGTGCGAGCCGTCAATGCGCGCCGCACAACATGCCGGTCCTCTCGTTCGGTGGTGCTCCGCGGATGCGGCAAACTCTCAAGTCGGTCCGTCGGTCCCTTCTGCCCCCACCGAATCCATACTCGCATCACTGTAGCTGGATGTCGTCCCACACGGGCGCCTATGTCTCGGTACGATAAACCGCTGTCGCGATAAGCCACTATTCGTCCTCTGTCGAACTCCGAAACGTGCTGGGAAGAGAAGACTGCCGTATTCTGCGACGAGGCACCAGAAAGCTTCCCACGCACAGGTCCGGCAGTACAACACACTTCCACTACTTACACATCACCTTCTGTGCACCCTTCTTATAGCGCTCCTCGGTGGCGTGCCGGGCGCACATGATTTGCATATGCCCTGCAATACTAATCGTTTGCATGTCCTGTCGCGGTCGAAGCATGCTGCGAATTTCAGGCCAATCGGATGCTTCCTTCTTGGTGTTGCATTTTGGGATTCCAGCAGTGTAGGTAAGGTCGGGAAAAATAGTAAAACACGCTGCAGTGGAAGAAAAAGGACAGACAAAGCCTGACGGAAACATAACCGAGAGAATCTGAAAAATAGGGTCGTTTAGGCAACCAGAGAGAGAGAGAGAGAGAGAGAGAGAGAGAGAGAGAGAGATTCCTGCATACCAAAATCGCGGAAATGCAAAACTGAAAATTTGCTTTCGTGAGCATGTCCAAAACCCATAAAAATAGTTTGCATGATAGAACGAAGTTTGGAGCCTGTTGGGGGGGGGGTTGACGATCGCCGTGAAAAGTGAAAAGCTGTACGGGTTATGAGAAGTCGCAGTCTCTGATATGGGGTCACTGGTTCCCCAGAACGGGGAGGGCCAAGCCCACCACACAGGCTTCATAAGTGTTCGGGCCTTTCTCAGACGAACGGTACCACTACTCCACCGCAGCAGTTAGTTTCGAGTTGTGCGCAGTCCATGGTTTTGGATCAGGGAAGAATGGGGTGTGTGCGTGATAAGGGATATTGCACGTTTTTCAAGTGCGCAAAACGGTGATGCAGCGGATGTAGTAGCTATATATCGACTTCCTGGGTTATTTATTAAATAAGTAAGTCATTTTTGGCTTCCTCTATCTCATGGAGTTTTGTGTATCATCGAGGAAGGGAAATATTGATATGCGGGAAAAGACACCTTGAGTTGGAAATTGTTGAAAGCAAAGTTAGAAAAACTAAGGGATTTTTCGGAGTACACATTGACTTGTTTATAGCTAGGATTCTAACCCGGTAGCACGTGACTCGAGGCTTTGGCGGTAACAGAACACGAACCTGGGAACTTCGTTTTCCGAGTTTATGTTCCCAGAACACACGGCCTACTACAGCACTTCTGAAGCAGAGGTAGTCAACAAACGTGCATTTAAAGTCTGCATGTCATGGCAATACGCGTCCGCTCAAGGTCCAGATTTTTGGCTGTTAATTCAACAGGGCGGGTGGGTAGAGTTGTTCTGATCACCGTGTTCACCGGATATAAATACCCTTGTGATTTCAATTGTTTTGGTCATTTAAATAAAGGGAGACGTTCCATACTCGCTACAACAACGAACAGGATTTGGGCCTCTGAAACATTAATGACACTTGTCTTTTCAATGTTGTTCGTGAACAGCTCATAGTTTGGCAATGCACTGTTGATGACGAGGTGATCTATTAATAATTACCCTCAAATATTGTGATCATTATTTTGCTATTACAAAATCGTACTATGCGAAAATGTTTTCTTGCTTCCCAAACGAACTAATAAGTAAACAGATAAACATATGCTAAATTTAACATCCCAGAATGCTTGGTGAAAAGTCATTGAGTGCATTGAGTCTACTTGAGGGCATAGCACAAACATTGATGTTTGGAAGAGGAAGTACTCAGTGACTGGCTGTGTATAACCATAGCTTTATGATCTTAAAATTTTGGGATCTTTATTAATATTTTACATCGCTCCGTGTTATCCACATTCTAATAGTTTTCTCGGGAAAAGTTCTTGGTTGACTCGTACAACAGTAAAGGAAAAAAATTCTTGATTAACCCGTACAACAGTAGAGGCGAAAAAGTTCTTGATTAACTCGTACAAGAGTAAAGGAAAAAAAAACCCTTTTTATTAACTCATATGACAGTAGAAGAAAAAGTTCTTGATTAACCCGTAAATGAAAATAAAGTTTTTGATTAACTCGTACAACAGTAATGGGAAAAAAGTTCTTGATTAACTCGTACAACAGTAAAGGAAAAAACAGTTCTTGATTAACTCGTACAACAGTAAAGGAAAAAACTCTTGATTAACTCGTACAACAATCTATTGTTGTACGATTTAATCAAGAACTTTACGGGTTAATCAAGAAGTTCTTGATTAACCTGTAAAACAGTGAAGGAAAAAGCAGTTTTTGGTTAACCCGTACAACAGTAGAGGCGAAAAAGTTCTTGATTAACTCGTACAAGAGTAAAGGAAAAAAAACCCCTTTTTATTAACTCATATAACAGTAGAAGAAAAAGTTCTTGATTAACCCGTAAATGAAAATAAAGTTTTTGATTAACTCGTACAATAGTAATGGGAAAAAAGTTCTTGATTAACTCGTACAACAGTAAAGGAAAAAACAGTTCTTGATTAACTCGTACAAGAGTAAAGAAAAAACTCTTGATTAACTCGTACAACAATCTATTGTTGTACGAGTTAATCAGGAACTACGGGTTAATCAAGAAGTTCTTGATTAACCCGTAAAACAGTGAAGGAAAAAGCAGTTTTTGGTTAACTCGTACAACAGTAAAGGAAAAAATATTCTTGATTAACCCGCAAAACAATAAAGGAAAAAAGGCTTTTGATTGACCCATAAAAGAAAAAAATTCCTCATTAACTCGTACAACAGTAAAGGAGACGAAAACATTTAGGAATACAGCTGGCATGATTGTCAAAAAAAAAGTGTTCTTCGGTTGTAATATATTCAGATTCGCCTAATTACTACGTCAGATTCGCCTTTAATATATTTCATCTACACGTATTCCAGATTACTTTAAGGCATGAATTTATTAAGTTTCGCTTTTCCAATGAGTCAAGCGGATTTTGTAACCAAATCGATCTGTGAATTTTGCGACCAAATTGCGACATAACATGAACTGAGATCACTGAGACAGACATAAAAAAACTGAGACTCTTTTTGAAGAATAAAAATAAATATAAGATAATCCTTGTTTGAAAACTTACAGTCAAATTTAGTAGTCATAACTTATTTCTCGATGTTTCATTAAAAAGCATTCAGATTTAGAAGACGTGTTTCTCGCGTTCTTCTCCCTACAGGATATTCATTATCAGTATCATTTTATTTTCCTCATTTACATTTGCAAGTGATAAAAGTCAAAAGAGTTATGTTTATATATGTCATACCTGAATATTTGCAGCACGGAATCCACTACTTCTTCCTTAAAATTCATGAGTCATCTTTTTCAGATGGATTCATTATATTTCAATTTGTGCAGTTTCAACACTAGTTTATGAGTATCAAAGAAATATAAGCCGTAGAACAATATGATAAATAATGCAATCATAGAAGACGTCATAACAAACCACTCATTACATACACAAAACCTTTCTTTTCCTCTGGGTAATATCGCATTTACATATCAGGTCTGTTGAAGCTTCCTAACACTCCATTAGGCAAAATGTGAGATTCATAGTCTCATTTATCTGGCTGTCATTTCCAATCTAAAATAAAACCACAAATTTCATGCACCATTCTCTAGCTGAATTCCCGACAGACTTATGTAGCTAAAACTTATACATATGTATTTTAAAGTCTGTTGTCCGTGAATGCCTTCGTACAGTAGACTACAAACATGCATGGTACTTAACTCAAAGTTCATTAATGCCTTGTGAGACCTTAGCTATAACACAAGCGAATCCCACTGTATAAATAATTATTCACAAATACATGGAAGACGAATACACACGCCATCATGGGCACAAAGCTGCCATTTTCTCATGTTGCTGTTTCTCCAGAAAACTTGAAAATTACATATACACAGCCGTATCAGAATAATATGACCACCTATCTAATAATGGTAAGAACCACCCTTGGCCCGGATGACAGCGGCCAGGTGGCATGGCATGGACGCAATGAGGCTCTGGAAAGTTGCCCAAGGAAAACGTGCCCACTCGGACTGCAGCAGAACACAGAGGTCCCGGAGATAACGTGTTTGGAACTTCGAACCTGTCGATCCAAATAGTCCCACAAGTGCTCTATAGGATTGAGGTCGGGCGATTCCGCCGGCCAGGAAAGAACAAGGACATCGCTGTGATGTTTCATGGAATTAGTCAGGCACCCCTTAGCGACATGGCACGGTGCATTGTCCTGTTAGTAGACACCATCACCACCAGGGTAAACATCCAGCATGAAGAGATGCATGTGGTGAGAGAGGATGGATAGGTATTCATTGGCGTTCAGGGACCGATCCAGTGGTACCAGTTGTACCAGGTCATATTAGGTAAACATCATCAGACATTCACGCTGCAACCGCCGGCCTGTACTTGACCGAAAAGCGTGTCCTGATGTTGGTTCTCGTGTACCTGACGTCGTACCCGTCACCGCCCGTCACTGTGGAGTAGAAACCTCGATTCTTGGAAGAAGGAAACCTTTTCCCACTCTTCCACTGCCCAATGACGGAAGTCCCATGCGAACCTCAGGCGTCTTTCCCGATGGACCTGAGCGTCTTGACGCAGCGTCATCTCCGGAGACCTATGCGTTAAAGGGTTCGCTCTGCTGCTATCAGGGACACGTACTTGGATGCCCAGCTTTCATTTGCGTGGTCAATTTCTGCACTGTTGCGCTTCAATTACCCTTTACCAGTCGATGGAGGCGACGTTCTCATTTGGGGTCAATGGCCTTTGGGGCTCCACAGTCATGATGTCGGGAGGTACTCGGTGTGCCAGCAGTCCATTCTTGGTACACCCTTACTACAGCACCTCGCAAACAGCCCACGAAGTATGCTGTTTCTGAGATGCTTCCACCCTTGGCGCGGTAGCCGATGATCATTCCTTTTTGAAGTCTGTCAAATCACTACCTCTGCCCATTGTGCTCACGTAACACACTATAGTTCAAATTGTCTTGGCCGGCCGTTTATGTCACCGCGTGGTTGACCTTGTCTCACTTGCACTCTGAGACGCGCCTGGGCAGGTACTCTGTGGCTCCGGGGGTGGTCATGTTATTCTGATAGGACCGTGTACACTGAAACCTTGGTTATACGTTTTCCTAGGTGATGGCCTTAAAAACGTGTAAACGAAATTTAAAAATGTTAAATACCTTTGTAAAATTCATGCTTTAAAATGTCCCTTAATAATCATTTATTTGAAGTCGAATTGGCGTCGAAAGGGAAAATAAAAGCTTACAAATTATAATACGTTTTATCGCATCGCAAAAATCACAAAACCTACGACAATCAAACTTCTCTAATGACGACGTTATTTGTCTATAAAAATCCTGATTCTAGATTAAGTGAAATCCTCCCAGCTAATAAACTGATACCAGTGCTCCAGTAGAGAACTCAGAAATTAAAAGCTTGTTTTTTTGTGGATCCTGAGGGCATCGATTTGAAATCAGAATGTTGAATATTCAGGGTATATTTAGGATTCAATTCCGCTATGCCTGGAAATAGTGGACCCACGAAGTTACATCCCAGAGATTTATGAAATTTTAAGAAGTGCATATGCGTGTGAGTCATGAAATGCGAAGCCAATTTATCATCTAAACGGAAAGTACCTTCTCTGATGGATCCGAGATCGAGGTTCACATTTGGCTGCACCAAGAAGGAACACAGCAACGCTGTCTCAATTCTCTCAAAGTTGTAATATACCGGACTACGTATAAAAGAATAAAAGAACCATGCATTTTTGATAATCTGAAATTCAAATTTTAATGTATAATCGCAAGAAGCTTATAAGTGAATTACGTATAACCGAGTTAGAAAAAAAGCGATAGAAACTACAGTAAAATATCGAGACTAACGCAAGATTACGAGCAAAAGTGAACAAGTTAGTAAAATCGTGCAATGCATTGATTATGATACGCTTTCCAACACACCAGAAATCCTTACTCAAGTTATTTCTCAAGATATGAGGATAATGGCTGTGGAATAAATCTTGCTCCTGTGCCCTTACCTTTGACCCCATTTCGATGATATTCAAGAGAGCGGGTTAAGTATACTTCCGGAACAACATGATAAAGTTTTGTCTCAATCGAAGCATATTTACGTAAGTTATAATGCACAAGGGCGATGGAATAGATCCCGGCCCTATGTCCTGACCTTGGACCCAATTTCGCCCATTTTCAACAGGGTTCGTCCCCAGTTACTCTCCTACAACTAAAATTTCATCGAAATCGAACCATTTTTGCGCAAGTTATGACGCATAAGGGCAATAGAGATCCCTCCCGCTATGTTCTGACCTTTGACCCCATTTCGTCCATTTTCAATAGGGTTCGTCTCCAGGTGGTCCCCCTACCACATACTAAAATTTCATCGAAATCGAACAATTTTTACGCAATTTATCATGCGAACGGACAGACAGACGGACAAAGCTGGAGCATATACGCTTCTTCAACCTACGGTTGGAAAGCGTAAAACCCGTAAAATTGCGAAACGTATGATTGAGGTTCCACCGTATATCTATGTATGTATGAAATCCCCCCCCCCTTCTCCCCTGGTGGAGCAGTGGTTTAGGCGATGGCTTCTGACCATTCGTCCGATATAGGTTCGAGTTCGAAGCACGGTGAGGCATGGGTTTTGTATTTGTTACGACACTGGTTCTCCCATTGCCTGGTGCCAATGAACCTTTAATTAGGAACACACGACTGCTTACAGCCCACCGAGTTGCTCATGGTGGTTGTTAAACCTCCAATAAAAAATGTATGAAATTCCGCTATGTATGCGTTTTATTGATTACGAAAGAGCTGTTTTTCGTGAAACCATCAGCACCTACAATGCTTTAGAAATTCTGAGGTACTGAAGAAAATATATCTTTTAATAACAGTTATGAAAATGCAAGTGTAAATGTTTGACTGTTCAAAAACAAGCACTCATCAAAATTGGTTAGGTAGTGAGAAAAAACAACATCGTATATCCTAAGCTTTTCAATGGCACATTGCAGAATGTTTTTTAATCATTGATCTGGGAAGATAAGAAGATAAAAGGTAATGGAAATTATTAACTCCCTTTTGCTTTGCTGACGTCATATTCCTTTTTGCAACTATCTCCTCAGAACTGCGGAGTACGGTTCAGGCACTTACTGACAAGAGTAAAAAAGTAGGCTTCAAAGTGAACTTGCAGAAAACAAAATAATGGTACAATGCTTATACAAGAACTAATGATTTAGAGATTGTTGGAGCAATTCTACAAGCAAACGATGCCGATATTTACCTTGTACAACAAATATCAAGCAAAGGCCTCTTCGATAAAGAGATTAATGGGCGTATAATACTTAGTTGGTGGAAGAAACAGCAAAATTTTAAAGAGCACTTTACAATTATGTCTTAAAATAAAAGTGTTTAATCAATGCAAATCAGTTCTTATACAGGGTGATTGTAAACTCCTTCAACAAAACAAGTGGGATGATAGTACACATGAAGACGAACAATATTTGCTATGGAACCTAGGGCCGCATTCCACTCCTAATGCCAGAAAAGAGTAAAGTTACGTATCCACGTTGAGCCTTCACAAGTGAAAACAAAGAGACATACCTAATTTATGAGTTGCACGATTCCAATCGCATCAGAGAAAAACTCAAAGGAACTGTTCAAACTGGCGTCCAATGGCGTCGTTGCACAGCCAACACCGGCGAATAAAGGACTGTTACACCCTCTCGTAGACTTCTGGTGTGGTGTTGGTTTTGTCCGCAGCAACAGCGATTCGAGCGACGAAGTCTTCCAGGGAGTTTACAGGTGTCGCGTACAAAAATGTTTTCATGTGCCCTAGAAGAAGAAGTCCAGCGAATTAAGGTCCGGGAGCGTGGAGGCTAAGCCACAGGTCCACCGCGTCGAATCCACCGCCCGGAATATGTCGCAATTAGGAAGTATCGGACCTCGGTGGCAAAGTGTATTGGGGCCCCAACATGCATAAACCACAAGTCCCTCCGTGTGGTAAGCGCAACATCCTGCAACAGACCGGGGTGCACTTGCTGCAGGAACACACGGTACGCTGGGCCGGTCAGACGTATGTGTCAATTCTCATGTGATGTTCGCACGGTAATATCGCTGAAAGGGTTCGGCTGCGTTTTTAAATGTTTGCTCCTCGTCGTCTACGCACGTGTTCAGCGCACCTGATTTGCATCTTGTGCTTCTCATGCACTGGTTGGGACTCCGTGTGCCTGCTGGACGTTTTTCGAACGTGCTCTTTTCTGGCACTAGGAGTGGAATGCGGCCCTAGGTTTCATTGCAAATATTGTTCGTCTTGATGTGTACTATCAACCCTCTTGTTTTGTTGAAGGAGTTTACAATACCTCTGTAGATCAGAGACATAGCCTTTAATTAAAAATACATTCAACTACCGAAAGAAACACGGAGAGGTGTATTTTTTGGTACAAAGTGGAAGAATATGAAGAGGAACTGATCAATCAAGAAAATGACGGGAGTTGATCACCATGATCAGAGCAAAGTCCACTAAAGTCCACTTGCTAGAAGAACTGACCACCGTTGGACAACTGAAATATCAGACTGGATTCCTAAGGATAGCAAAAGACCCAGAAGAAGACCATGTGGGATATGTGTGGATGAAATTCAAAGCATGTAGGAGTGACATAGAAAAGGCTGGCTCAAGAGAGAAAGTTGTTTAAGAAACTTGAGGGGAACCTTCATCCCGTAGCGGATTTATAATGGTTGATAATGATGACGATACATATATTGCGTATATCTTTGTGACCTACATCCATAGCGCCGCCCCGGTGGCGCAGTGGTCAAAGCGCTGACTTATGATCACTCGTCAGTGAAGGGTGCTGGTTCGAATCCCAATGAGGCCTAGATGTCGTGTTTGTCTTACGGCACTGACTCTCTCCCTTCGCTGGTACCAGTGACCCTAAATCAGGGACTGGCGACTGCTTATAGCTCATTCAGTTGCTCACGGTGGTCGTTAAACCTTCAATCAAAAAAAAATTTCTATAGCTGGATGTGAGAAAAGGTAGTGTTGGCGCTACTAGGAATAATCGATGAAAGAGTTGAGAAAATTCATGTCATAATCGAATCGCTTCGATCAGCGCAAAAATGAATGCTGTTCAGATTTCTAAACCGCATCTGCACAGTTTCAGTTGCTTGGAACTTCGTTGTCCCGAGTAGTGTAACGGTATCATGCTTTAACAGAAATCGGGAGATGCGAGTTCGGTTCCCGCTCCAGGGAATGTGATTTTCGGATTTTCTAAAGTGCTGATACATGGGAAACAGTGAGAAAACGGCATCTTTGTACCGATAGTAACATTTGCCTTGTAAGATCATCGAAGAGCCAAAACATTGCGATCACCTGCCTAATATGATACGGGTCCCTCATGTGCCACCAAAACAGCTCATACCTGGAGAGGTGTTGACGATGCAAAATTTCTAAAGGCATCTCGTGGTATTTGGCGCCAACACGTTACCAGCTGATCCTTTAGCTCTTGTAAGTCACGTGGTTGAGCCGCAGCTGATAGGATTTGCTGTTTAAACATAAACCTCAGATGCTTGATTGAATTGAGGTCTCAGCAAGCTGGAGGTGAGGGCAATACCTGAAAATTTTTCATTTCCCGCGAACCATCCTAGGACAATCCGAGCAGTGAGGCATATTGCATTTCACTGCTGAAAGCCGGCTTTACTATAGAGAGGAATACCGTTGTCATGAAAGAATGTACCTAGTCTGCAATGATGCATAGGTAGATGGTAGACGTCGTAGTTTTCTTAATATAAATGATTGAACCCAGGGTTTCCCCAGCAGACCACTGCTCAAAGCATTACACTTCCTCCGCCGGCTTGTTTTCCTCCCACGCTGCATCTTGGTGGCAACACTTCTTCCGGAAACGACGCACGCCTACCTGGCTGTTTACGTGATGCAACAAGAAACGAGATTCATTGGACAACACGAGCTTCTTCCAACTATTTAAGGTTAACTTTTGATGCTCGCGTGCCCAGTGTAGGCACTTTCGACGGTAAACCAAAGTCAGCATAGGTATTCTGAGCGGCCTAAGCCTACGCAGCCCCACCGGCAAGTTGCGCCCCAGTATCCCTTCTGTTGCTTCTTACCATACAGGACAGCCTTCGCTCACCTCTGGAATCGATGAGATGTGGTGGGCCCGCACTTTTTAGGTAATTCGGTGTTTTTTAGCACGTCTTTTGGAAAAACCGATTGTTCTTATGTTATCGGCTTGACCGTCCGTCCGTCAGCCTGTAGACACCATATCTCAGCAACTATTAGTCCGATTTGAAAAATTCTGGGAGCTTCAAATACGCAAATGATGATCCTCTATTTCATTTTCTTTCTACGATGTACAATTTTACAGCTAGAGGGCGTAAATGCAGATGATGTCGAATTCAAAATACATTTTATTCCATATATTTGCTTCTAAACATCCGATTGGACATTTTCTTTATCCTTTGGTTTCATTTATGTCAAAGAGTATTTTAGCTATAGTTACTTTTTCAAGTTACGAATAGATTTTTCGCTAGGGGGCGTAAAAGTAAATTACGTTTTCCCCGATATCTGTTCTTCTAAAACTTCGATTTGAAATTTTTTTCTTCAGCGGGTACAGCTCCTGATGTAAATTTGCTTTGCATATAATTTCTAATTTTTGGTAAAAAATACTTTTGCCACCAGGGGACGTAAGTGTTAATTTTTGGTTCTGATTTATTTGCCATAAAATTTGAGCTTCTAAAATATTGATTGAAAAAATTCTTTCGTGGACCGATGCTACTGACGTCGATAAACTTTTTTCGAATATTTTCTTCTTAAAACAGTGCATGGTTTCTACGCCAGGGGGCTTATATATACACTGGCGGAAAATGAAAAAAGAACACCAAGAAGGAGACGTCTGATACCAACGAAATTTATACAGCATAATAACGGAATACAGAGGATAACGTGATCAAAACATTATGGCAAAATACAGCTGTATTTGCTGGTAAACTGAAAAATAACATTTCCATGTAACATGGTTAGTACTAGGTTGAATCGCAATGAACTGCGTCACACTGTGCAATTCTAGCATGGAGTCTGTCGTACAGATGTTGGATGTAAGTTTGGGGTATTGAGTTCCAAGCATCATCAACCTGGACGCGTAAATCGGGGATGTTCGTGGCTGGCCGTGGAGACCGGATAAGTCGTTGTCCCATAAAATCCCACACGTGCTCAATGGGGGACAAATCCGGTGAACGTGCAGGCCATGGAAGTTGTCTCACACCCTGAAGTGCATGTTGCGTTGCACGTTCCGTGTGTGGGTGTGCGTTATCTTGCTGGAAAACACCACGATGGACCGACTTTACAAATGGCATAACAACGGGCTAAAATGATGTTGTTGATGTAGGAGGCGCTGTTTAACGTACCCGGTACAAACACTAGTTGTGTACGTTAGTGATAACTGATCGCTCCCCACACCAGGAGACCAGGTGTAGGCCCTGTGTGTTGCTGGCGGATGCAAGAAGGGTGGAGACGCTCCCCTGTGCGTCTGCGAACACGCATACGGCCATCCGAGGCTCCCAAGAACAATCTGCTTTCAACACTGAACACTACAGATCGCCATTGCGTTCTCCAGTGCAGACGTTGGCGACACCACTGCAGCCGTTCCTGACGGTGGGCTGGAGTCAGAGGTACACATGCCAGAGGCACACGTGCACGTAGTCCTGCATCCAGTAGACGGTTGCGGATTGTTCGCACAGTCTCCTCAGGTGCAACGCCAGCTCGGATTTGCGTTGCAGTGGATGTTCTGCTTGACAACGTCGCTTTTCTTATGCGTTGATCGGTCCGCTCATCAGTACGTATGTGACTCCCGGTTCCACGTCTTCTCGTGTGGGAATGTTCCTCGGACCATCTACGCCACCATCGTACCACCACCGATACTTCCCGTCCAATTCGCTCCGCAATACGACGATACGACCACCCGGCTTCGCGGAGTCCGACTAGACGACCTCGCTCAAAGTCCGATAATTGCTAAAATCGTACACGTCTTCCATGTCCAGGCATTGCAGCTTCTTCAGGGTCTTCGCACGTGTCCGTACTCCGACGACTGATTACATTCACTTCGCCGTACTCCTTAAATACCACCGATGATAATTTGCATAATATGCCGTGCTGTGGAGTCAGAGCTCACCGGTTGGTCCCGAAATTAACATAACAGCTACGTAAACTCGACCCCATTAACATATGTAAATTTCATGATCGTCCGCCAATTCCTTCTTGGTGTTCTTTTTTCACTTTCCGCCAGTTAATATCTTATTTTTGTCAATATCTCTACTTCTACGAGTGCCGCCCCGGTGGCGCAGTGGTCTAAGGCGTTGGCCTCTGATCGTTCGTCCGTAAGGGGTCCGGGTTCGAATCCCGGTCAGGCATGGATGTTGTGTTTGTCTTACGGCACTGGTTCTCTCCCTTCCCTGGAACCAGTGACCCTAAATTAGGGACGGGCGACTGCTTATAGCCCATTGAGTTGCTCACGGTGGTCGTTAAACCTCCAATCAAAAAAAAAAAAAAACTTCTACGAGTCCGATTTGAAAAATTCCTTCTTTGTTGGGTAGTTTGTGATGCCAAACACATTTTAATATAAATTCAAAATTTTCAAGTAAATCATAGACTTTCCGCAAGGGGGCGCAAATGTAAATTGCGTTTTCTCCGCTATTTCTATTTATGAAGCTCCGATTTGAAAAATTCTTTCTGTATCGCACACACCTCCAGATTAAATTTTTTTTTTCATATAATTTCTAATATTTGGTAAATAATGGTTTGGCCACCAGGGGACATAAGCGTTAATTTCTGCTTCAGATGTACTTGCCACAAAATCTGAGCTCCTGGAAACTCGACTAAAACTTTTTTTGTCGGACCGATACCACTCGCATCGAAACACTTTTTGAGAATACTTTGTTCCTAAAATAATGCATGGTTTTCCCACCACGAGGCGTAGATGCATATCTTATATTTGTCCATATCTCCGCTTCGAAGAGTCCGATTTGAAAAATTATTTCTTTGTTGGAGAGCATTTCCGCTGCGAAATGTTTCTCACATAAATTAAAAATTTTCTTAACGCACACGTCTGCCACCAGAGGGTGTAAGATCACGATTCCGTTTACAGCAGTATCTGCGGAATTAAAAATCAAATTGAAAAACTTCTTTCTTTGGTCAGATACTAATGTTTTCTATACCGGTTTCATTGACTTTGAATATCTTTGATAAATTTTATTTGCGTCAGAACGGTTTCAAAAGACATTACACCCGGAAATTCGGTGTCATCTTTCTTGTTTCTCCTGGTACCACTTTTTGAAAATACTAACCACGGTTGACCCTGAGCACCCCACAAGCCTCGCCGTCTCGGAAAATCTGTGACACAATTGTCCGGCCAGGACAGTTTTTCCTTTTTTAAAGTCCACTGTCCTTCCAATCTGAATAGCATGAATAACACTGATTAACAGAGCTCAGTATCAGGCATCGTCCATTTAAAAGGAGAGCTAGGGCGACTGCAGATCAGTTCATATGTAAAGGATTTTAGGAAGGGAGTGTCTGACCCCAGATCTTAAACAACCCTTAGAAATAGGAAGCTAGCAAATTTGGGCTAGAGCGCCCGATAGAAAAGTCACACGGAAGGAGGTAGAAAGGGGAGCAAAACGCCTTTATTTATTACCGGTGGGCCCGTTCCCGGGGCCCGACGGCTTAACGTGCCTATCCGACGCACGGTGGATATTTAGTGGTTCGAGCGTTCGTACCTGCCTGGGATCGAACCCTAGGTCTTCTCCGTGGCAGTCTCGAACGTTGGCCACTAGGCCACCAGCGGCCTTAAGGTGGCTGTAGCCTCGCGTCTCCTATTTTCAAGGGGCCCAGAGTTATACAGGATGCTTGAAGAATTGACACTGTTTTTACAATTTTTTTTGCCAATAGCACAGTGCCGCCCCGGTGGCGTAGTGGTATAAGCGATGGCCTGTGATCATTCGTCCAAAAGGGGTCCGGGTTCGAATCCCGGTGAGGCATATAGGTTGTGTTTATCTTACGGCACTGTCTCTCTCCCTTCCCTGGAGCCAGTGACCCTAAATTAGAATCGGGCGACTGCTTATAGCCCATTGAGTTGCTTATGGTGGTCGTTAAATTTTCAATCCAAAAAAAAAAAATGCCTTGTGAAAATTTATAGTCGCCCTAATGCATCCTGAAATCTTACTAAAGCAATACATATATATTTTTTCTTTATACACATTTGTAATTAGGGGAAATTTTCATTCATTAAGAATTCGTTTGAATCATCATATATATTTGGATATTATTTTGTCCACTAGTTCGATATAATTTCAACAAACTGAACCCTGGGGGAAGAAAAGGAAGGGGGAAATGTTTAGCGGAACTGAACTGGTATTCATTTTCCATTCATGCATTTTTTTATTTTCTTGCTAACACCGATTCTTCCATGAATCATGGGGAATGTTTTCTCCTGGATATATTTATTCCGCCACCTATAATCAAATCCGCGATGTGACAACTAATACTGGGGCCCCAAAATGCTCTCCAGTCCACGGGCCTCCTCTCTCCTTAACTGTGCTCTGGTATGAGGTGTTATTTGACCCGTTTCATGACCTTCATACGACCCGTTGTTTATCTTCAATTTACATAAAGACGCGATGGTCATAATGTTTTGGCTCCTCGGTGTATCTTTTCTTTTTATTATTCTTACTCTCATGTTATGGAGAGGGTGCGTAATCTGCCTCGTACGGTCAAAACCAGAAATTCGTCTTTTCCTTAATGTGAATCCTCTAAAAACGTTATTAAAGTATAAAAAATAATAATAAAGAGAAACCAAGTTCAGTGTTGAGCAGCCTGGAAGATGACAAGGAAAAGGAACTCAGTTTAGTTAAACCAATTGCAGCAATGGTAGAAGAGAATTGGGGAATGCAACGCAGATGAGTGTCACCGATGTAACGAGGCTGGAGTCTTTCCGTATCACCTTGTCTACTCTTTCTATTCTTTCCCCTCCTCCACATTCCCTTCTTCCTTCACCGCGTGAGAGGATGAGAAGAAGTGATGATAGTGGTCGGCGGAGAAAAGCACTTCAGCTGATGAGCTTCACATCTCGCTCCCAGAGCAGATGAGCAAAGGAAAAGATATCAAAGGAGACGATGAAACGAAATCAGTTTATCTGGCTTTGACTCTGAGTTTCTTCTTGAAATGTCAGATTTCCTTCGGGATGCTCAGATCTTACTTTCACTTTCTGTTTTTAGAGAGAATCCAGTATGTTCAAAGGTAGCTTCCGGATTTCGTTTATAGCTTCATGGAAGCGAATTTATGTTTTGTTCTCAGTTTGGTGATTGGCTTGTTCTACAACAATCAGATACAAGGAAAACGTGCTATACATTACGTACAGTTGTGCCATACTGAAGTACAGGATATGGAAAGCACCTACAGCCAGTAAAGCGTATTTTATAAAATTATTTGTGATGCCGAAATAGCTTCATAAGATATATTTACTTCTTCAGTAATAAAATTATTGCGTTCATCTGAACCGAACTTACGAGTTACATTTCGCATAATGTTGTTTGAGTTGAAGTAAATTTCATTCATCAAAATTTTCTTTAGGAATTATTAGCTACCAACTGGTGGACAAAGTTTTTCATTTTATTGTATGTCAGTAAGCTTCATCAATTCTCATCTTTCCCCTTCGTAATTCGTGACTTACATAAGTTTGATTTATATGTCCACATTACTTCAGTCATGCGGGAGATGCGTTTCATTAGTCTGTATTTCTCCTCAAACGGATAGGCTACGACATATTCGAATATGTCTTTTGAAATTAATACGCATTCCACATTTTAAAATATGAATTTCCTAAATGTTGTACATTAAATTCGAATACTTTAACCTGTTTCTTTGCTGATTGTGACTATTCTTTTGGCACACGAGCTTTGATAATAATAGCGTCTCTTTACAATAATCAAATATGATTGTCTACAAACCTTAAGCGATTCACATTTGTTATTAGGTGTATCACTAAGATAACAAAAGCCACCATCAACTTCTGCAATGCTCACGGTGAACGTCTGAAACTTCCGGCACTGAATCAATGAATTCTGCATGTCTCAGTTGATTTTTCGGACACCCTATTTTGTTTTAAAAACAGGTGCATGCATAAACAACACATACCGATAAGTAAATTAGAAACTTCTATTGAATACCAGGTTGCACCTCTTTCAGCCCGAATTACTGCACGTATAAATTGTGAAATGGGACTGCTGTAACATCACGCGAGATTGTGAATTGAGACTGCTGTAACATCACGCGAGATTGCGAATTGAGACTGCTGAACCATCACGCGAGATTGTGAATTGAGACTGCTGTAACATCACGCGAGATTGCGAATTGAGACTGCTGAACCATCACGCGAGATTGTGAATTGAGACTGCTGTAACCATCACGCGAGATTGTGAATTGAGACTGCTGTAACATCACGCGAGATTGCGAATTGAGACTGCTGAACCATCACGCGAGATTGTGAATTGGGGCTGCTGAACCATCACGCGAGATTGTGAATTGAGACTGCTGTAACATCACGGAACAGAAGGAAGGAATATAATAACTGTTTTGTGGTAAGATGAAAAAGTAAGATGTTGGAATAATGAACCTTGAGTGAGAATAGTAAAATATTTGCAGCAGAAGACGAGTAAATAAGACCAGTTGTATCGTCGAGATCTGGAAAGAAGCGGATAATGACATTTCTGAGCTGCTGAAGTTTTACTTTATTAGTGAATGAATAACACATAATAACGGAAAAATTGTTATCCGGCCACTGTTGGATCGCACCCCAGATCTCTCGATATCTAGGAGTGCGTTAGCCTTACGCTACGGTGGTCAACAATCAACGGTGCTATAGGCGTTTATCTGTCAGCTTCTGACATCACATATCCGTAGGATGGGCTCAGTAACTGAGACGTCTCCATCTGGTGGGCATTAACGATACGGATATGTTTTCGATTGCTATGTGTTGATAAACGCGGAAAGAGTTATGTCTTTGTTTATTCACTGACGCCACGTATTTGGGGGATTTTCATTATTGTTCTCCCCCTTTGGATTTATTTGCTATAATTAATATATACACTGAAGAGCAATTGAATTAGAGATACCTGTCTAGTAACGTGCAGCACCACCTTTCGTCCTGATGACGGCGGAGATTCGTCTCGGCATGGACTGGACAAGACACAGGAAGCGTTGGGAAGCCATACGGATCCATGACCCCTGAAAAAGCTCCCACAGTTCATGAAGATTTGATGGACGGGGGATCAGAGCCTCGAACATATCTCTCGATGGCATCCCAGATGTGCTCTTTGGGATTGAGGTCAGGTGACCTAGCTGGCCAAGGAAGCGAGGTCACGTCGGTGGCGTGTTTATCCAACCATTCGGATACAATTCGGGAGCTGCATTGTCTTGTTCCAGGATGAGGTCCCCAGTGGGATGTTGAAGACACACAAACGGAAGCAAATGGTCGTCCATGATATCCCGGTAACGTTAACCTGTGAGGAACGATGTCGCACGTACCAGGGGATCCCATTTCAGTCCACGTAAACAGTCCCCAGACGAGAATGCCACCCCCACCAGCTTGAAGAGTACCCAGCTGGCAAAAAGGACTCAACGCTTCATGTGGTTTGCGCCGTACTCGAATCCTACCATCTGCATGTACCAACGTGAATCTTGACTCATCAGTCCAAGCAACATATTTCCACATGCCTAGGGTCCAGTGGCGATGTTCACGCACCCATGATAATCTTTGCACCCTGTGATGTGCGGTCAGCACCGGTACCCTCGTAGGACGATGGCTTCTGTACCGCATAGTGAGGAGATGGTTCTGGATGGTGTGGCTGCTTACACGTTTTTGTGCACCAGCGTCAAATTGCCGAGGGATTTCTTGCACCGTGGCCCGTCTATCCGCAGTTAGAATGCGATCTAGCCGACGATGATCCCGCTCATCCACACGCTGTTGTCCACGGCAGTTGGCCCTTGCAGGGATGGGTTTACCGGATTCGATGTACTTACGGTGCACCCGTGACTCAGTGGCTCGTAAAAATCCCAGTGCCTGCACGATTTCCGAGATGGAGTGACCCATTCGTCGGGCCCCGACAATTTGCCCACGATCAAATGCGATTAGATCCTTCGTGTTACCCATACTGCGTCCGACTCTTACTGATTCCGGTCGCATCCCTCCTTATATTGTCGGATTGCTGCATACGTCATGTCGTTTCCGTTTACAGGGCCGCCTCCAGCGCCACATTTGCAAAACGCCAGCTGTCTCTAATTCAATTGCTCTTCAGTGTAGCTTGGGTCGTTAATGGCCACCAGATGGAGACGTTTCAGTTGCTGAGCCCATGCTATGGATTTGTGATGTCAAAAGCTGACAGATAAACGCACATAGCGCCGTTGATTGTCGGCCATTGTAGAGTAAGGCAAGCGCATTACTCGGCTAGATATCGAGAGATATGGGACACGATCCCAGAAGTGGCTGGATAACAATTTTTCGGTTGCCATGTGTTGTTAAACGTGGAAAGAGCGATGTCTTTGTTTATTCACTGACGCCACGTATTTGGGGGATTTTCTCTAGTGAATGAGTTATGAATGGAGGATGAAATACCTGTCAGAGGTTTCCATTGGAGGTCAGAATCAAAGAGCTGTACAACTGTGACGATGCCTGCATGAATAAAGGTGGGAAAGAAAAAGTGATATATTGACGGGGATGAATTATCGAGTTGTAAAAGATGAGTCCTTGCAATAAATCAGGAGTGGATGTTGGAATAGGACATTGGATGGGTAAGGATCGTATGAACTTGATTGCGTCTCTATAGGCATTCGGAAAGCAAAGAAAAGTCGTAAAAGATGGGTCCCTGCAATAAATAAGGAGTGGATGTTTGAGTATGGCATTGGATGCGTAAGAACCGTATGAACTTGATTGCTTCTCTATAGGCAGGCGGAAAGCGAAGAAAAGTCGTAAAAGATGGGTCCCTGCAATAAATAAGGAGTGGATGTTTGAGTATGGCATTGGATGGGTAAGAACCGTATGAACTTGATTGCTTCTCTATAGGCAGGTGGAAAGCAAAGAAAAGTCGTAAAAGATGTGTCCTTGCAATAAATCAGGAGTGGATGTGTCATAAGAACCGTATGAACTTGGTTGCTTCTCTATAAGCATTCGGAAAGCAAATAAAAATCAGTGGGTATCGATCCGTCGGAATATAAGCTGAAATGGTGAAAGACAGATTCGATGGGGAAATAAACATATTGAGCATCTCAATTGCGTTCGTTGGGGTAACAAAGATCCTTTTCAGAAACGGATAATTCAGAAGGAAATATATTTTTGTTGAATGCATGGAAGATTGACACCCCCAAAATGGGAGTGGTGATAACATAAAACAGATGCCTTGATGAAATAAACGGATTTCCAAATGCAATCATCATCATCATTGTCAACAATTATCACTCCACTGCTGGACGAAGGTCTCTCCAAGCCTCTTCCACAACAGTCTGTCTTGTGCCAGTCTCCTCCATCTTACTTCCGCATACTTTCGAATATCATCCACCCATTTCCCATGTGTTCTCCTTCTGGGTCTTTTCCTGTCCCTTTGAATCCAATCTAAAATTTCGACTGTCCATCGATGGTCTGTTCTTCTTGCAGTATGTCCAGCCCATTGCCATTTCAGGGATTTTACTCTGATCATGATGTCTTCCACTCTTGTCATTTTTCTGATACACGAGTTCCTCTTCTTATCTCTCTTGGTTACACCAAGCATGCACCTCTCCATGATTATTTTAGTTGTCTGCAATCGTTGTATGTCTCTTTTAGTTAAGGTCCACGTCTCTGCACCATACGTAAGCACTGGAAGGATGCATCGATCAAACACTTTTCTTTTAAGACATAATGGCATATTGCTCTTGAAAATTATACCGTTTCTTCCAAACACTCTCCAGACAAGTTTTGCACGCCGATTAATTTCTTCATCAATGTGACCCTCACTTGATATCTGCTGTCCAAGATAAACGTATGTGTCTGTTATCTCCAGCTTTTCTCATTCAATCGATAAATCTTCATTTCTTGAAAACCCATTGATAATCACTTTTGTCTTCTGAAAGTTCATTTTTAACTCCACTTCTTTACTCTTGTCAGCAAGTTCCTGGATCATACTCTGCAGCTCTGATGGGGTAGGTGCAAAAATGACCACGTCATCAGCAAAACGAAGGTGGGTTAGATAATCCCCATTAATCTTTATCCCTTTGTTTTCCCAGTTCAGTGATTGTAAGACATTTTCCAATGTGGCATTAAAATGCTTGGGAGATATGGTGTCACCTTGTCTCACTCCCTTTCGAATTTTTATGTGTGTTGTATTCTCAAACAGCCGAATCTTTGCACTTGCATTTTCATAGATGTTATTAATAATATTAATGTATGCGTCTTCAATACCGCAGGATTTCAAAGCCATTGTAACTGCTGATGGTTTCACTGAATCAAAGGCCTTTACATAATCGATAAAAGCCATGCACAATGGAAGTTCATATTCCCTCACTCTTTCAATTAGTTCTCTCAGTACGTGGATATGATCTATAGATGGGCAAGGACCGTATATTCCAAATGCAATATGGAGGTGTAAATAATGTTTTCAACTTTTGTACCATGTAATAATAATAAAATTTAAGGAACAATGTTCAAGAAAGTACCTTTTCGTTAGGTCAACAATTACCTGTATTCAACAACTTATCTTTAAGAGCTTCGACACGTTTTTCTCTATAAAAAAACATTGGTTATCGGAATCGGAGAAATAAGTTTTTCGCGTCTTCTTTAATGTCGCAGGTTTGAAAGTAATGAAGATTATCCTTTCCTGCTCATACACATTGTGAAGTGTGACATAACTACAGCAGCTATTCTGCTCTTATAGAAAAGGGAGAAAATACAGAATTATAATGACATGCTGATACACTGAAGATATTTCCTGTAATCTATGAGTAAGAAGAGAGAGAAACAGAGAGAATCGTAAGCGAAGAACGTTGGCAGCTGTTTCGTCTAAGTTCATTACCTTTCGCGAATGCGTCAAATAATCCTCTGTTGGTCGCAATTGGGCGAGCACAGCGCTTTGCATTTCAACGAAGTTGGCAATTCAATTAACACTTTGGGATCAGAGGCAGTTGTAAAGGTACGTTCGCGCCACTAATCCGATATCCGTGACAGAATACGTTTATGCTGTAATCCTGGAAGCGTTCGGGCTTCACTTTAGGACTTGTCACACTGCGAGGCTGGCTGGCGCATTTGTGTAATCCCTACTCGTTTGTCTATGGTCTTACAGTCCTACAACCATGCTGCACAGATAGCGGATGGATTCACAATTTATTTTGGACAAAGCAGGCAAGTGTCTAAGGATTAGTTTGTGTTTTCCCTGTGGGAGTTTCCTTGAAGTTGTAAGAATAAAAAATATATTAAAAGAGGTCGGTCTCTACTGGTACTTGATCTTATGCAAAAGAGCAAGTGGAGTTATCATTCATTTGTTTACCTTAAGGATCACATCAGAGTTTAATGTTTTCCCCATTTAATGCATCTTTACCTTTCAATGTATGAGTACAAAATGTAGAAACATGAAGGAGGTTTCTTGTCATGCAATATTTTGCACATTATATAATGGGAAATTAATTCACGTAAAACAGAAAGGTCGATAAATGTGAACAACACCTTATGTCAAGGCAATCAAAAGGTAGTTAGATATATGATCACCAAAATTTGCTAAATGATGAAACCAGCTAATGGAACAAAGAACTTAGGGCCTTACATTTAGCAATAATTTGTCTTTATACAGACACCTCTGAAGTTTCAGGCTGTAAAAGATATTCAAACATAGGATATCATCGTCGCCAGATTCTGTAAGGAGACTCAGCCAAATTCCAAGAAAACCATCGTAAATTACATTTTGTTAAGTATAATTGTTACAGCAATAAGATTACCATTTCTTATAATACAGCAATAAATTACCATCTTATTACTGAATTATTGCGTTCTATTGCCATCTTATTACTTTTTATACAAATCAAAAGATTAATATAAATTACATTATGTTTATTATATATAATATCATTCTGTCTTAACAGAATTTGTTTTGCCTTAACGTGGTTCCACCTAAAATCTCTGCCTTATGTTTCCAATGGAAAAAAATTCTTTACATACACTGCCGGTCACCCAAAATGCAACACCAAGAAGGACACGAGATAGCAAAGCCAGATTTACTGGAAACATAACAACAGATACAAAGATGAAACGATTGAGCTTACAAGCCCGTGCGACTTGCGGAACACGCAGACATCAATAGTTCGTGTTGCCCCCATGGCTGGCAATAATGGCCGCTACACGCCGCGGCATCGAACGAAAGAGGCTTTGGATGTGGGCTTCGGGTATGTCGGTCCAGGCTGTTTCCACACGTTGCCACAGTTCATCAGGCGTAGCCGCGGGTGGTGCTTGCCGGGCCATTCGGTTGCCGATCAACGACCAGACGTGTTCGATGGGCGACATATCGAGAGAACAGGTGGTCCACGGCAGCAGGGACACCTGGTGGGCCGTGAAGAATTGTTGCACGATGCGTGCCACATGCATGCGCGCATTGTCAAGTTGAAACGTGGCCGCTGGCAGGTCATGCAGGTGAGGGAGGATTACAGAGTCCAAAACGTCGGAGTTGTAGCGCTGGCTGTTGAGTGTACCGGTGATGCAAACCAGAGGGGTGCGGGTGTCATATCCAATTGCGCCCCAAACCATAACGCCAGGCGACGGACTGGTATGGCGATGCATAATGCAGGCGTCATACAGTCTCTCATCGCGGTGTAGCCACACGCGGATGCGACCATCGTGGTGTTGCAGGCAGAAGCGGGATTCGTCGGAGAAGACAATGTCTTGCCATTCCCGTAGTCCAGGTTTGGCGTTCAACGGCCCACTGCCACCGCAATCGCCGGTGGTGGTTTAAAGTCAATGGTAATCGGAGCAATAGGCGCAGTGTGACAAGTCCCCGCTCCTGCAGACGACGTCGAACGGTACGTGCTGACACAGGTTGTTGCGCAACACGCCCTAATTCCTGCGCCAACGTTCGTGGTGTGGCGGTGCGTGCCTCCAATGCCCGCCGCACAACATGCCGGTCCTCTCGTTCGGTGGTGTGCCGGGGCTGCGGCAATCGCTCACGTCTGTCCGTCCGTCCCTCCTGCACCCACCAAATCTATACTCGCCTCACTGTGGCTGGATGTCGTGCCACACGGGCGCCGATGTCTCGGTACGATAAACCGGTGTCGCGATAAGCCACTATTCGTTCTCTGTCGAAATCCGAAACGTGCTGGAATGTTGCCGTATTCTGCGACGGGGCATCAGGAAGTTTCCCACGCACAGATCCGGCAGCACAACACACTTCCACTACTTACACCCCGCCATCTGTGCACCCTTCTTATAGTGCTTCTCGGTGGCGTGCCGGGCGCACATGATTTGCATATGCCCTGCAATGCTAATCGTTTTGCATGTCCTCTCGCGGGCGACGCATGCTGCGAATTTCAATCGTTTCATCTTTGTATCTGTTGTTATGTGTCCAGTAAATCTGGCTTTGCTATCTGGTGTCCTTCTTGGTGTTGCATTTTGGGTGGCCAGCAGTGTATATATACTAATAAAATTGATGACAGCTGAATTAGTTATGACACTATATAGAAACGTAGAATTCGCACAGAAGCGTTACAGCAGCAATCCGAAACGAATCACATTATACTATCGATAAAAACAAACCACTACAAACCAAATTTCAAAAAACAAACAAACCAAAAACCATAATGAAACAAAAAGAATTATTAATACAAAGATTTAAAAAAGTCTTTGTATTAATAATGTTTTTTTTTCATTAGGGTTTTTTGTTTGTTTGTTTTTTGAAATAGTGGTTTTTAGTGGTATGTTTTAATCGATAGTATATATATATATATAGGATTATGTATAATTTTAAATTGAGTTTCGAATTTTTAGTTCAAAGCAGATTTGTCCGGGTGAGGTTTGGGTTGGGTCCAACTGTGTGACGTCCGAGTCAAAAGCTTATGACCCATTTCCAACTCTGATGCGCATAAATAGAAGTTTAACTTTACCGAATTTCCGTAATTCTTCCTGTGCCTTTGTGTGTGTGTGTGTGTGTGTGAATTAAACGACCACCGTGAGCAGCTCAGTAAGCTATATATAGACAGCCGTCCGTCAGCAATTCAGGGTTACTGGTTCCAGCAAGTGGAAAGAGCGAGTGCTGTAAAACAAATACCCTATCGATGCCTTACACGAGATTCGAACCCAGACCCATCTCGGAAGAGCAACTAGAAGTCTATGGTTTCCTCTTCTAAAGAATGTTTTGCTTGATTGGTGGAGTATATATTTTTGTTTCGGGGTTTAGCGACCAGCATGAGCCGTTCTAAGAACTATACATAGATTCCCGTCTCTAACTTACGAGAATTACTGGCTCCAGATTAGGTACAGACGCAGCGTGATCCTATACACACAATATCTATTTCTCATGCCGTACTGTAAGCCGAGCCCATTTCGGACGGATTAGTGGAGTACTATAACATATTTCTTACACATAACCTTCAGTTGAAAACAAGAGTTGAAAAAATTCTCTTCTGTTTACTGATCATTCTTTGTTTATAACAGGTTCACCGTTTTTCGGCAAACAAATTTTAATCACGCATTGTTACATGACGCGCGTAACCGTGTGACCTACTACAGAAGTGAAGCACACGTTAAGGTGGACGTCAAGTAATTTTGCTTCCTATACTTCCAATGGAAAACTTTTCTACACATTTCCTTTACAATTAGTGTGTTCCCAAGGATGAAAATTTGAACATCGATTAAAATAACTTCATATTATAACTTGGAATACTTAATATTTTCTAAAACATAACCATAATTATATTAAAAATCAATAACTTTTCCTTTGGTGGTGTTGGAACCAGAAAAAAGATCGCGCGACCTGTACTTTGATGACGTCAGTAGACAAACAAATGTTGGATTGTACATAATTATGGTTATGTTTTAGAAAACATTAAGTATTCCAAGTTATAAAATGAAGCTATTTTAATCGATGTTCAAATTTTCATCCTTAGGAACGCATTAATTGTCCAGAAAAAAGGTGGCGCGAGCTATACTTTGATGACGTCAGTAGACAAATAAATGTTGGATTGCGTAATTATGGTTAGGGTTTAGAAAATATTAAGTATTCCAAGTTATAAAATGAAGCGATTTTAATGGATGTTCAAATTTTCATCTTTGGGAACGCATTAATTGTGAAGAAAATGTGTACAGACGTTTTTCTATTGGAATTATAGGAAGCAAAATTACTTCACGTCCACCTTAAAGACGGCAAAGCTGTAGCGAGGAATTTCGCCGGTGCAGCTTGATTGGGAAAGAATTGGGCTCCGGAGCAGAAAGGATTCGGATTTGATCTTCTCCATCGGTAAATTTGCGTTTACGCTACATTGAAGCCTAATTGTAGAAATGGATCTACCGGCCTTTGGTTTCTTGGAAAGACGTGTGATGTTCTTTCCACGCATCGTCTGAAATTAATTAAAAAAATCCTCTTCGCTTCGAAAAATTTGTGATGACTCTTCCACATTGTCTGTAATTAATCCGAATTCCTTTTTCTTCAACGAGCTGCTTCAAGCATGGTTGCTGGCTAACCCGAAAACTCATGATTCTGTCCCAGCCGTTTCTCAAGGGGGGCAGGGGTGTATATGTGACGTACTACAGAGGTGAAGCACATGTCAAAACTGCAAAAGTTGCAGCGATAAATTCAGTCGGTGTACCTTATTTGCGAAAGCATTTGGATCCGGAGAAGAAGGACGCGGGTTCGAGCATTGCCACTGGTAAATTTGTGTGCTGTCCCTGTGGCGCAGCCGTCTAAGCGATGTCTGATCATTCGTCCGTGATAGGTCCGAGTTCGAATCCCAGGTGAGGCATGGATGTCGAGTTTGTCTTACGGCACTGGCTCTCTCCCTTCCCTTGAACAGTGGCCCTAAATTAGGGACGGGCGAATGCTTATAGTCCATTGAGTTGCTCACGATGGTCGTTAAACCTCAAATTAAAAATAAAATAAAATGTGTTACCCTATACAACCAAAAAACAAAATGAACTGGCTCCTCTCAAAGAACCAGCCATTTTGTTGGAAGTGTACGAGAAGAATAGTATGATAGTAGATTTGCACTGCAATATGAGGCTAGCGAAGAAGATTGAGATTTACATTCTAACGTGAGAATAGGGGAATATTTCTATGTTTGCAAAACTCGTGAAGTGGTATTTCACTCGCCTTCTCACTGTTCGGCATTAGAATAATCATACTCGGAATCTTTTAATGTTGAGCGAAGCGCGGTAGGAATCAACCTTCGTTCTATGTGTAATTTAGGATTCAAGACAGAATCTATTAATTTAAGTGCACCGTCATGCGAAATAAATTTCGCTTCGAATTAAGTGTAGTCTTCAGCAGACCTTCATTAGGTTTATGTCGATTTAGAATGGTTAATGCTATCTCGGATGTGATGTATATTTGTTGCATTACGTACTTTCATCAATTAAATGCGAAAGTCCGGTAAAGGTTATCAAACACCTATGTTTTGAGATGTTTTGAGAAGATTCTGTGAAGATAATTGAACTAATATCGATGCGTCGATGTTTATCTTCGTAGCATAAAAAGCAAGGATATTTTAAATTTGGGGTTTTTACTACATGCAAGCAGTGATATTTAAAAATGCCGTGCGTATGTGCTTACGTTATTTATTTCTGCATATGTGCATATCATCATAATCATTGTCAACCATTAATTAATCCACTGCTGGACGAAGGTCTCCCCAAGTTTCCTCCACAACGGTCTATCTTGTGCCAGTCTCCTCCATGTCACTCCCGCATACTTTCGAATTTCATCCACCCATCTCCCATGTGGTCTTCTTCTGGGTCTTTACCTGTCCCTTGGAATCCAATCTAAAATTTCGGCTGTCCATCGATGATCTGTTTTTCTGGCAGTATGTCCAGCCCATTGCCATTTCAGGGATTTAACTCTAATCATGATATCTTCCATTCTAGTCATTTTTCGGATCCACGAGTTCCTCTTCTTATCTCTCCTGGTTACACCAAGCATGCACCTCTCCATGCTGCCTGCAGCCTTTGTATGTCTCTTTTAATTAAGGTCCACGTCTCTGCACCATACGTAAGCACTGGAAGGATGCATTGATTAAACACTTTTCTTTTAAGACATAATGGCATATTGCTCTTGAAAATTATGCTGTTTCTCCCAAAAGCTCTCCAGGCAAGTTTTGTACGCCGATTAATTTCTTCATCAATGTGACCCTCACTTGATATCTGCTGTCCAAGATAAATGTACGCATCTGTTATCTCCAGCTTTTCTCCATCAATCGATAAATCTTCATTCCTTGTAAAAGCATTGAACATCACTTTTGTCTTCTAAAAGTTCATTTTTAATCCCACTTCTTTACTCTTGTCAGCAAGTTCCTGGATCATCCCCTGCAGCTCTGATGAGGTAGTTGGAAAAATGACTACGTCATCAGCTAAACGAAGGTGGGTTAGATAAACTCCATTAATCTTTATCCCTTTGTTTTCCCAGTTCAGTGATTGAAAGACATTTTCCAATGTGACATTAAAGAGCTTCGGAGATATATTGTCACCTTGTCTTACTCCCTTTCCAATTTTTATGTGTGTTGTATTTTCATAAAAATTGGAAAGGGCGAGCATGTATTTATTTCTATTTCTCCTCTGCATTTTCAGTTTCCTTTACGTTTCTGTATGTATCCATATACAGTAAACACGGTATACAGAAAATACGATAAATACAATCATATAAGGGCACCGAAATGTGAAGAACTGTATATCTTTTCTTATCCATGTATAAGAAATTCAAAAGCTTGCGTGAGAAAGCATAAACAAACTCATAAAGAGCGAAGCACTGAGTATTTATGGTCTCGGTACGGAACTCTCCAAAAGTTTCTATAACGAACTAATTGCAGAAATACATGTATTTGTCAAATTGTTTCGCAAAAGAAATTGCCCTCAGAATGAAAAACTCTTTAAATATGACAATCTTTAGGAAAGGAAGTGAAAGCAATTGCAAAAATTTCACGGATTTTCTGTTTCTACTGCAAGCCGCGAAGGTTTGTCAAATATCATGCGTAAAATGTCGTTCTATATAATATAGAAAATGTTTGTGTATATAAGGCAGGTTTTAAATTCATAAGATAGATCATCTGCCTATATTTACGCTAACATAAATCCTGCAGAGAAAATGGAAATAAAAACGAATCGTACATCATTTATGTACTATTTTCCGGTAAGCATCCTGGATAGAAAAGTTTTTAAGGCATAGCTGAAGCATTTCGGATGCGTCGAAAGTCAATAAATGTAATTAAAATGTGCGCAAATGGAATTAGTATATGGTTCAGTTCTCAATGAGATTAAATCAAGACTTCTGAATACCAATATAACTTTTGCTACCATGAGTTACATTAACACCTATTTTATTTACGTATCATAGCGCTTAAAAATGCGTCAGAGAAGGAATGAAAGTTGATGAACTTAATATAATATCACCAAGATATGCTAATGATTTGTATTTGCTAACAGAACATGCTGAAGGTATTACAAAAGAAAAAAACGTAAAACGTTCTGTGAGAGGCTCTAACTAAAAATAAATTGAGAAGAGATCGAATATGTAAACGTTTACAGAAGCAACCACTAAGAAAACAGTGATGTTTTTAAAATTTATAATGTAGGCAGTTCCCAGATTAAGAACTAGTCCCGCTCTTATCTTTAAGCTGAATTTGTACGTAAGCCGGAATAGTTAGGTAAGGTTCGTATCTAACGTGAGTTAGTCAAATGTTTGTCTTAGTATATTATATAGTATACTCTTTCTATGAGTAAAATATATTAAAGAAACACTTCCAACCCCTACTCGTAACAAATTATTCTTCACATTCACCTTCACTTGCTGCACATGCAGCTTTTAAATCACTGGAAAAGCTTCCAGCCTTTTCTTGCACTAAAGTAAGGCTAATATGCATATTATGTTGATTTTGATTCTTTAACCAAATTATCAATAGCCTTTCCATTTCAATAATTAAACCACAGCGTTGCTTAGTGATAATTGCAGATTTCATGAGGACAAAGCCTTTTATATGCTCAATTAATTTCGCTTTGTCGTTTAAAATTGTCCTATCGTTGAAGGACTGTAGACTAACGCTTTTCCAGTGTTCATTGGCGTTTCACCTTTTCCCCATAACTTTATTATTTCCCCTTTTGGTTTTAATCGTGATCGCTTTCCTTTCCTTTGATGCATCACGATAATTTGCATGACATTTACGCTTTGATGACATGATTAAAAAAAAAACTGAATCCAAATACAGTACAAACACGAGACACTGTTAACAGCAACGTGGTACGACTGAAAAGAACGAAGTCTCCGTCGCACCTCGAGCCCATGAGCCAACAGACTGCTGTAGACATGCAATGTTTTGATACGCGTCGCAAAATAGCCTTCTTTTGTTATTGAGCGGAGCTCTCTTTACGAGACTCGAGACAAATAGTTGTTCGGGCATAGGTACGAGATAACACATCCGATCGCCGTGATTTTTGCATGCGATTGGACATCGTCCAAGGTCAGGTTTTGACGCCTTTCGATTCTCGAAATTCCGTATCATTGAGGAATAATCGTCCAAAAACTAGCATTTTAGGGGTTTTTCCGGGTTTTGAGAAGAGGTTGTTTGTTACCTATCACCTCCAAAGACGTTCAGCCGATCACCGTGACACTTGCCACAGAGACAGAAAAAGGGAAGGACAGATGGCCCTTCTCTTGAATCGTTTCACGAAAGTCGGCTCACTAAGATTAATTTAAAAAACAATCGTTTCAATTGAAAAACGAAGAAATGGAAAGACTCTGTCTGTTAGCTCAACACTTTCTTAATCTATAATAATAAAAAGAAGTTTGTGTATGTGTGTGTGTGTGTGTGTGTGTGTGTGTGTGTGTGTCAAAATAAAAAGCGTGGTTCCCGATCTGAGTGTGACTTCCGCTTTATTTACATGCTACCTGATCACAACCGACGTGAAGGAAAGTACTTCATGATAAATTTTAGGCATTTCGTTTTTAGAATGTTTCGTACTTTAGTTCTGGAAGTCATAAATTTTACGCGTTCGTTTTTTAGAATTTGTTATAACAGACGCCTTAATGAGCTTAGATTTTGCAGTAGCTTCGCTCAAAATTTTCCAACGGTATCCGAGTTATCGGTTACCATTGGCAGCTTGTCCTAGTTACAAACCATTGCACATAACTCGATTTTTTAATACACTGCTGGCCACCCAAAATGCAACACCAAGAAGGAAGCATCCGATTGGTCTGAAACCCGCAGTATGCGTCGCCCGCGAGAGGACATGCAAACGATTAGCATTGCAGGGCATATGCAAATCATGTGCGCCCGGCACGCCACCGAGAAGCACTGTAAGAAGGGTGCACAGAAGGCAGAGTGTAAGTAGTGGAAGTGTGTTGTGCTGCCAGACCTGTGCGTCGTAAGCTTCCTGATGCCTCGTCGCAGAATACGGCAGTCATTCCAGCACGTTTCGGAGTTCGACAGAGGAGGAATAGTGGCTTATCGCGACACCGGTTTATCGTACCGAGACATCTGCGCCCGTGTGGGGCGAAATCCAGCCACAGTGAGGCGAGTATGAATTCGGTGGGTGCAAGAGAGACGGACGGACAGACGTGAGCGATTGCCGCAGCCCCGGCACACCACCGAACGAGAGGACCGGCATGTTGTGCGGCGCGCATTGACGGCTCGCATCGCCACATCACGAACGTTAGCGCAGTAATTAGGGTGTGTTGCGCAACAACCTGTGTCAGCACGTACCGTTCGACGTCGTCTGCAGGATCGGGGACATGTCGCACTGCGCCCATTGCTCCGATTAACATTGACGTTACACCATCGGCGAGTGCGGCGGCAGTGGGCCGCTGAACACCGCACCTGGACTACGGAATGGCACGACATTGTCTTCTCCGACGAATTCCGCTTCTGCCTGCAACACCACGATGGTCGGATCCACGTGTGGCGGCACCACGGCGAGAGACTGTATGACGTCTGCATTATGCATCGCCATACCGGTCCGTCGCCTGGCGTTATGGTTTGAGGCGAAATTGGATATGACACCCGCACCCCTCTGGTACGCATCGCCGGTACACTCAACAGCCACCGCTACATTTCCGACGTTTTGGAGCCTGTAGTCCTCCCTTACCTGCAGGACCTGCCAGCGGCCACGTTTCAACAGGACAATGCGCGCCCGTACGTGGCACGCATCGTGCAACAATTCTTCACGCCCCACCGGGTGTCACTACTGCCGTGGCCCGCCTGTTCTCCCGATATGTCGCCCATCGAACACGTCTGGTCGCTGATCGGCAATTGAGTACCATGGAAAACACCACCCGCGGCTACGCCTGACGAACTGTGGCAACGTGTGGAAGCAGCCTGGACCGACATACCCCCAGAGCCCACATCCAAAGCCTCTTTCGTTCGATGCCGCGGCGTGTAGCGGCCGTTATTGCCAGCCATGGGTGCCACACAAACTATTGATGTCTGCGTGTTCCGCAAGTCGCACGGGCCTGTAAGCTCAATCGTTTCATCTTTGTATCTGTTGTTATGTGTCCAGTAAATGTGGCTTTGCTATCTCGTGTCTTTCTTGGTGTTGCATTTTGGGTGGCCAGCAGTGTATAATAGGCAATAGTGTTAGTTTGTAACTACGGATTGTACTTAAGTCGGATGTTCCTAACCCGGGGATTGCCTGTATGAAGTTTAAGTAAATTGCTTCTTTTAAAAATCTTAGAACAAAGAATGAATTTTGAAAGCAAATCTTACAGGAAATTGAGTCTTACATTTCAAGCAGCACATACAGCTTACTTTACATTGTAATATTTATTTGTCAATAAAAGCTCATTCGAATAGACTTAAAGTTGAAATTTATGAAATCATCGCCATATCATTCTTATGTATGGTTCTGAAATTTGGAATGCAACACTCCAGAATGGAAAGATTTCGGGGTTTTGATAATGGGATTTGTTTTCGATCCGATGTGTACCTAAAACCGTTAACAGTTCTAAGAGCTATAACAGACACCCGTCTCTATTATAGGAGCACAAGTCCCAGAGGAAAATGATTACTATTTATATAACTATTTATATCCACAGGCGTAATTTGGGGGCACTTTTTCCTGAAATGTTTTTCACTTTTGAAAATAATTAAATCTTGATTACTTTCAAAAAGGATATTTTTTTAAACAAAACAATTCTTCTTAACTTTGTCACCAAGTTAAAGTTACTGCGAAAAAATTTCAGTGTTGAACTGTAGAAAGCAAAGAACAGCTATCTCCCTTTTCATTAAAAAATTCTACACAATGAAAAAATGAGAACATGTTGTTTTCCTTCAGAATGTCTCCAAATGGACATACTGCAATTTTTGCAGTATGTCCTCTCCAAAAGTGCGGCTGCAGTTCTGACCATGTTAATATTAAAAAAGATAACAAAACATCAAAAGTAATACGAATATATACCCTGCCGGAAAGTAAAAAAAAAAAAAAAAAAAAAAAATCATTAAAATTTGCAGCTGCATCTATGAGATTCATGTCGTAGCAACAATTTGTCAAGAACGGAAGGTGACACGCATGTGAAGTGATTCAATGTTTATTTTACATTTTAATCCGTATTACAGTGTACAGGAGGCACATTATAATAAGGTGTTGCACTTCCTCCAGCAGGAATACAAGCTTCTAATCTGGAATTTATTCGGTCGTACAAATGCAGTTTCCTTTTGATTTTACTATCTCTCGTTATTTTATTTTCCTATGTAAATTATCTTCTTACTTAACGAGATGTTATTTCTCCCGCTGAATGATATGTGGCAACGAGTGTAGTCATGACGTGGTGGTAGGCAGTATAAATAGGCGCGTTCAACGATACCTAGGGAGAGCTTTTTGTTTATGTGCGTAGAGAGAGCTTTTGTTCATATGTGGAGAGGTTTTATTCGATGTGAAAAGAGCTACGTTATTTTGTGCCGAGAGCTTCGTTCTATGTGATTAGGTTCTTCTTCATTATTGTGATACGATTAGTGTGACTTAGTAGTGTGTGTGTTGGATGATACCAGGAGTTTCCTAATAAAAGGTTTTTTAAGTAAGTACGTTTTTGTCAGTTCATAGTACTGTCAGACCTCTGTCTGGCCGTTGGGTCTCTTTTCATTAAGTGTTAGTATTAACAACCATCATAAGACTTTATTCATAATTAATTACCGCACAACAAACCAGAGTAAAAAACTTATTCATTATATGGGGCATAGTGTTCCATGCGCTTTCAACTTCGACACGTAATTCAGAGATAGTCGCTGCCGCATCCAGTTTCAAACATGCTCGATTGGAGGCAAGTCCGGAGAGCGTGCTGGCCAAGGGATTTGATGCACAGCCTGAAGAAGATGCTGAGTTCCCCGGGCGGAGTGTGGGCGTGCCTTATCCTGCTGAAATATGGCATTGGGGATCGCACTCGAAAATGGCAGGACAACCAGCTGCATGATGTCGCTGATGTACATACGGCTATTGAGTGTACTCCGTACAAACATCAGACTCGTACGAGAGTTATAGCTAACCGCTCCCCACACCATGATGCCCGGTGTGGGGCCTGTGTGTCGTTGGCGGATGTACGATGACAGAAGTCGCTCACCTTGTCGCCTTCGGACGCGTACACGTACGCCAGATGCTCCCAAGCAGAACCGGCTTTCATCACTAAAGACCACTGACCACTATTCTTCCCTCCAATGAACTCGTTCTTGACACCCCCGAAAACGTGCTCGACGGTGACCAGGGGTCAGTGGTAACCATGCCAACCGCACGCGTGCTCGTTGTCCTGCTTCCAACAAATGGTTTCATATCCTTCTGGTAGATATCTTTGATATGACAGAGGATCCAATTTGTGACGCAGCACCTGTCCGCTTTACCAATGTCGCTCTCCTGATACGCCGATCCTCTTGTGCGATCGTAACACTGTGTTGCCAGGAACCACGTCTGCGAGTGTGCAACTGCCCCTTTGACCACCGACGCCACCATCTTATCACGGCCGATACCTCTCGTCCCACTCGGTCCGGAATTTCACGGAAGGAAAAACCTCCTTTCCTCAAACCCATTATATGGCCTTACTACTCGAACTCCGTTAACTGAACAGATGTTGCGCATCTGCGTCGTTTAGGCAGGGTAGCTCCTTCAACGTGTAATGAACAACCCAACACTAGACGAATTACTTCGTACTGCACGCCGTAGTCTTTAAATATGCGCTGCGTACATTTGCACGTTGTCGTCTGCAGAGACGTCATTCTTTCATTCAATGACATTCCAATTTAGATCACAGTTTCTGTTGCCCTTAACAATTAACATGTCATAATATGAAGTTCCTACCGGCATTCCCTCTGGGTGTTATTTTTCCACTTTCCGGCACTGTAATAATGAAATGTATCCTGTGTGTGATCCTCATTCTTAATAGATGAAATTAAATCATATAGAGTGAGACAGCTTAAACAGGAGGAAAGTAGGCGGTGGAAGACAGTTTGCTTAGAGAGATAAATTAAAGGTTTACCATATGAAAGATGATCTCAGTGAAATCCAAATAGAAGTTGGAAAGACGATATTTGAAAATTCTTGGTAGGGTAGGGAATCCTTAACTGGAGGGAGAACATGAAGGATAGAGACGAATAGGATATGGTTGAAGATTCTATCCTGGGAGACTAAAACATCTAATTAAAACGAATCTGTGTAATTTCAAGAACCTGTTACCGCAAAAAGGCATAAAATATAAGTTCGACTTGAAGTAAATCCACGAAAAGAGTCTAAATTTATTTTAAGTGAAAATTAAAAATCTAGAATCCAGTTATGCATCTTAATTTTCTTTCAAGAACCTCAGAAATGGATTTTCTTTTAGTAGCTAATGTACTGGGCAATTAACCTGTTAGAATTAAAAATATTCAGCAATCTCTGAATTGCTTAAACTAACCAACCTTTAGATCTACTCCAAAAGATTTAAATGTATTCATTCCTATCTTCCCGGAGAAATGTACTTCCTTTTGTATCGGTTTTTTTTCTTCTTCCATTACGTAAAAGCCTCTACTTATTAGCTCCACTGGTATCTATAACATAATGAACACCCGAAAATAGCAAAGTATGTGAGAACACACTTCTGCGGCCAACAGCCTTAATCAGATCACAGAAGTAAGCTGAACTGATCCATGAAAAAACTCATATTTGTCTGAAACGTTAATAAATATTTAGGTTAACATGGAAGCTCATGAATGTCCAATTAACATACACTATATTGACAAAAGTCACAGGACACCTAGAAGAGAAACACAACATAGCATTTATTGACATGCATTAGTACGGTGTGGGTCCGCCTTTTGGCTTAATGAATGCACTGACCCTTTCAGACATGCTTTCGACAAGGCTTTGGAACTCAGCGATAGGTATACGCTTCCATTCAGTACATAATGCTGCATCTAACTGTTGCTTAGTAGTAATGCTTGATTCCAAACTTCTAATGCGGCGCTCTAATTCATCCCATAGGTACTCTATGGGTTTAAGACAAGAGTCCTGTGCTGTCCAGTACACCTACGATACGGAATTACCGTCAAACTGCGCCGTAACAGTCTTTGCTTTATGGCTTGACGCATTGTCCTGTTAGTATCACCAAGGCTCAGTTCCATAGCTACAGATTTGGTAGGGCATAATTGTCCAAAATATCAAGGTAGACGTGCTGGTTAACAATTTTATCCACGATAACCAATGGGCCGGGACCATACCACGAAAAACATTCCCACACGGATACACTGCCAGCTCCAAACTTGGCCGTAGAAACAGTAAACTGGGGTAAATAGCGTTCCCTCGGCTGACGCCATACCCACACACAGCCATCAGACTGATGGGTTGTATATCTGGATTCATCAGTCCATAGGGCCAGTTTCCAGTGATCTACGGTCCACGATAGATGTTATTTACACCATGCTAAACGACGAGTAGCATTCCGAGTGGAGATGAAATGCTTATGAGCAGCCGCAGGACCACGGTAACCCATGGACTAAAGTTCTCTGCGAACGGTACGTGTACATAGCGAGGTTCCAGCATTTTTCCTCACCTCTATACTGAGGTCTTGTGCAGTACTCCGTCGATTAGCTGTAACGACTCTCCTGAGGCTTCAACGTCCCCTATCACTAATTTTCTTTGGTCTGCCGGTATGTTTTGGTACTTCATGGGCGGCATGTGTCTTTCATTTATTCAGTACATCCAAAACGGTTGATTTGGGTATATTTAAACGCCTCTCGGTTTCTGTTATGGACAATCCACTAATATAACACCTAACAATCTTTTCTTTCTCAAAGTCAGTTCTCTCCCGCCGAGACATTTTCACTCAACCACACCGTGCGATATGATCGCGGTTAGCTGCAGGCTTTTTTTATATCGTTTGCAGCTGTACCGCTCATTTTAACAATGCAGGGGATCCGTTCATGTGCTTTTGAAGGGGTGTCAAGTGACTAATATTTGCGTTTGAAAACTCTACAAAAAAGAAAAAGAAGAGAAACATCTCCTTTCAAACTTGAGCAGCACGCAGTTCCCCTCTCCTGCGACCGAGTGATCACAGTGAAAGTTTCTCTCTAGTCGTCCAAACAGAGCCCGGGATCGAACCATTCATGATCCATGGGTGGTGCGCTTTTTTACTGCCTCTCTACCTTCTCAGGAACTAGTGTATTCAGTTTAGGGACGGGTGACTGCTTAAGTACCTAGTTGCTTTCACGGTACTTGTTAATTCCCCATACAATATACATTTGAATTTGAATTTATTGAATATTCTGCCATTCATCATAGAAATACCATACATGACAGATTTCAACACAACAATACATTATTACAGTAAATCTGTGCTAAGTAGTTAAACAAAACAAAATGCAGTTTCGGTAATGTATCCGTAGTATGCTATAACACAATTACAATAAACATTCCATTAATTACAATTAAAGAACTTGCACAGTTAAACCAAAATGTATGAAGTAGATGTTAAGAAATGTAAAAGAATAATCTATGCCTACATATATCACTGTATGTGGATGACATGGAGCCAGGGAAAAAGGCTTTAATGAAAAAGCCTGACGAGCCCCCGGTCCCCAAGAAGTGTGTGGCAGGCCAAGAATACAGTGCACAGAAATTAACAGTGAGACACGAATCATCATAATAGTACAGGTAAGTTAAGGAATACATGATGATAATCAACTGTATTTAAAAATTACATTTACAATCATTCGGTTATTAGCTAGTGATGTTATTTTTTGAAGCACAAATAGACGTTATGACGCTTAATTTGTTATATTTTCACCGAATTTTCCGCTATCTAAATAATATTTTGAAAATTACTGGCTTCTGAGTACATGGCTTACCTTAAACTTCTCATGAAGGTGGTTGCTTCAGTCTTTGAATAGATCATTTTTGCTATATAATACCTTGGAAGGCAAGAAGTAAAGATATTGTGCTTTTTTAGGATCGTGAAGCCATGTCGAAAGAACTGAAATATTTTATATTTCCCCGCTGGTGAGGCAATGCTGCAGTTTCTTAAGAAACCGATATGTCAAGCACACCATCCCGGGAAGACGACTTTTACCTTCGAACGCCATAAAAGAGAAGGAACGTTGTCGTTTACTTTGAAATATCCGACTCCTCTCGTTTTATTCAGTACACATCTTACAGTTTGTTGACGAAATGATTTAAATTGCATTAGGTGGAATTTATGAAATATTCATATACTTTCCTGTTAAGAATAAGGTGATTTCTGTATACCATCGGATGGCTTGGCAAAAATCTTTCATTTCTGGATTGCTGTTCAATTTTTTTGGTGCTTCTGACGGAGATATATTTTTTGCAAATTCAACGACCAAAAGACCGCATTCATTATTTAAACCGGTAGAAGTTTTAAAGTGGTGATTCCCTAAAGAAAATTTCTTGGGCCATCAGAAAAAGTAACTTCATGTTTCGCTGGGGAAGAAAGTTCTTTTTCAAATGGTTGAGGAGAAAGAGAGAGAGAGAGAGAGAGAGAGAGAGAGAGAGAGAGAGAGAGAGAGAGAGAGAGAGAGCGTTGGGATATAATGTAGACAGAAAGAGGAAACTGGAAAAGGGCGGATAAAGATTATGAGAGACTGAGAGATGCACACAGAGAGACAGCATTGGGATGTACTGTAGACAGAAAGAGGAAACTGAAAGAGGACGAAAAAATATTGTTAAAGACTGAGAGATGCATAGAGAGAGAGAGAGAGAGAGGGGGGGGGATTGAGAGAGCGCATTGTGTTGCACTGTAGACAGAAATAGGAAACTGGAAGAGCACGAAACAAAATTGTTAGAGACTGAGAGATGCACAGAGAGTGAGAGATAGATAGTGTAACGTATACTCTAGATTCAGTTTCTTTTTGATTTTACTATCTCTTGTTATTTTATTTTCCTATGCAAATTATCTTCTCACTTAACGAGATGTTGTTTCTCCCGCTGAATTATATGTGGCAACGAGTGTAAGTCATGACGTGGTGGTATGCAGTATATATATATATATAGGCGCGCTCAAGTATACCGAAGAGCTTCGTTTTATATGTGATAGGTTCTTCCTGATTATTGATATGCGATTTACCTACGTTTCTACGATATTACGATAGTACGAAAGTTCGGGCTATCAGTAGTTGTGTTATTTTGGAGTGTGTATTTGAGTAATACCAGGAGCTCCCCAATAAAAGGTTAAAAGTGAGTACGTTTACTTAGTTCATTTTATTGTCAGACCTCTGTCTGGCCGTTGAGTCTATTTCATTGAGTGTTTACGTTAAGTTCAGGGTATATTGTGTTTACCGCTCTAATAAGGAGCCTTCAAGGTACTAATGTACTAAAACCGAAGTTATATTACTGATATTCAAGATAATGAGGAACACTGAGTAAAAATAAATTCCATATTCTTGGAATTTATTGCACGTGCGTGTCTTACCTAAACAAACTCTAGCACTTTGAAGATTAAGCACACTTTAGCTACGTCAAGTAACCTTTCAATAACCCTAACGTGACTTAACGTAAGCTTTCCTGCACTACACGTCCAGCCGGAGAATTTTATTCATTATAATTAGCGCCCGAACATTTCTTGAACACGAGGTATTGACACTTATTGACTATGTCTTCATTACCTGAGAAAACTTCACTATTTCAACCTGAATCAAGTTTCGGTGGAGGTGGGGTTATTTTCGACAATTTGCAGGAAGCCTGTGGGTCTAACTTTGATATCAATGATTTGCAAGTACCCAGGCATTCCTCACAATTTCGTCATTCACCAGCTTCATATCACTCTGAGTCGCGGGTCGTACCTGAGGTATTTCAATCCTCTCACAGAGGCAAAATGCTTGCACATTTCGTGCCGCATGAGGGAGCAATTACTTTCAATGGTTTGGAGGGGTCCTTGAAATTTCTCGAGGATTTGGAGGATCATTTCGACTTATACAATATTCCTCAAGATTGCAAAGTGCAAATAGTAGGCACTTGCTTGAAAGATGCCGCTAAGACCTGGTATCGGCAGTGGAGAGTATCGAACCCGGATTCTCGTTATGAAAATTTCCGAGCGGAATTTTTAGAAGTCTTTCCTTTCGGCCTCAGTCGGGCTGGCCTTGCACAACAACTTTTTTCTGGTAAGCAAGGACCCAACGATAGCCCTGTTGCGTTTGCTTTAGAAACAACACGCTTGTATAAATTATGGGATCCACATGCCAGTCATGTCGACATGTTGGACACCCTATTGCAACAGCTCGATCCATTTCTACAGGATTTTATTGAGGTCCGACACCCTGCTACAATACATGAATGCCTTCGCCTCAGACGAACGTATGAGGAGCGACACGGCAAATATGGACCAACTAAACATGCTCGGGAACCCCGGGAGGCTTATCACAAAAATCCTCAGCAGCATAATAGGCCTAATGACTTTCAACACGAGCGTACACAGGTGCAAGTCCAAGCATCATACGTACCACCGCATAGAAGAGTGGTACACCAACCGCTAGTTTCTAAACAATTTTCTGGGTACAGTACAAATACACAGTATGCTCGACCCCGTTCCAATCCGCAGAATTCGGAACATTTTTATACTAAGGGCAATAATGTTTTTCTGCCCGTGCTGAGGGAAGAAATAATAGAAATGGAAATTTCAACAGAAATGCGGAGTTCCCGCAGCAGTTTTCACGAAGTTTTTCTAAGCGTGAAAACTTTACCGATACCAGGCAGGGCCGAGGTTTTAGACCGCATGAAAATACAACCAGGAATCCTTTAAACTTCCAAAGGAAGTAGACCAAGGGTCGGCACTGCTTCCTGATACCAATAATTCTGACCCTAAAATAGTATTATTGACTGTCCAAACTCCTCAGTTGCCTGATGTGTTATTGACAATTGAAGATATTATTGTCGAGACAAAGTTCGGCAGTGGTTCTGAAATATCAGCCCTAAATACGAAGTTTTGCACTGAAAGTTTTCCTGCAATACACGTCCAGCCTGCGACGCAGTATTTGCGAGGTGCAAATAACGAAATATTCAGTATCACAGGAACTGTCACATTATCTCTAGGGCTGGGAAAGGCTCGTTTTACGCAGTCTGTCCTGCTCATAGACGACCTACCTGTTAAATGTCTAATGGGCATAGATTTTACCAATACTTTTAAAGTTACCATGAATTTCGAATAACATGTTATTTCCTTTCCGGAACATGTCGAAGTGATTCCTGAAGATCCTATAGACATAACGAATTTGTTACTGAGTAAACAACTGAATGAGAGGCAAAGAAACCAGCTTTCTCAACTTTTGAATGAAAGACCTGGTTTATTTTCCGACCAACCTGATTTCACACAGGTGGTTTATCACGTCATTGACACTGATGGTTCGAAACCGATAGCGACGAAACCATACCCTTGTGCTCCCCATAAAAAAAATGAAATGCAACGTCAAATTTCAGAGATAATTAAACAGGGCTTAATAAGGGAATCAACAAGCGCCTGGGCCGCACCTGCTTTTCTTGTTCCAAAGAAACAACCCAACGAATTTCGTTTCGTGACAGATTTCCGCAAGCTAAACCAAGTCACGAAAGCGATAAATTATCCACTACCTGTCATGTCGCATATTTTGCATGACCTATCGTCAACTAAATGGATGTCAACCTTGGATTTGGCGAGTGGATATTGGCAGGTTGCATTACATCCAGACTCCGTAGATAAAACAGGCTTTGTGACTCCTTTTGGGGATTATGAATACCTGCGATGTCTTTTGGACTAGCCTCTGCACCTGCTACTTTCCAAAAGCTTATGGATACGATTCTCAGACCTGTTCTAGTATATTTGGACCATGTGCATGTATATTTGGATGACATTATTATTACATCCGAGGCTTTTGACGAGCACCTTTCTCTGCTCAAACAGGTGTTCCAACTCATATACAATGCTGGCTTGACGTTAAAACCTAGTAAATGCCAAATAGCGAGGGACGAGATTGTATAACTGGAGTTGAAAATCACTCCCCACGGCTTATTTACGGATGATGAAAAAATCAGGCCTATAGTTGACTTTCCACGGCCAAAAACAGCCAAAGAACTATCACGCTTTCTGGGAATGACCGGGTGGTATCAGCAGTTCGTCCCCGCTTATGCTACAATCTGTGCGCCATTGTATGCTTTGAAACGTAAGTACAAGAAGTTTGTTTGGACACCTGAGGCTAACCCAGCGTTTGAAGCTCTAAAATCTGCGTTGACTCAGCCTCCTGTATTAGCTTTCCCAGATCATACTAAGGAATTTGATATTTACACTGAAGCATCCGGAGTTGGTCTTGGTTGCGTTTTGTCACAAGCTGGGCATCCAATAGCTTTTGCGTCCCGTACTTTAGCCAAAGCTGAACGCAATTATTCAGCTACGGAACGCGAATGTCTTGCTGTAGTGTATGCTCTTGAAAAATTTCAATGTTATCTCAACGAATTGACAGTTAATATAATTACGGATCATTCTGCCCTTCAGTATTTGAATTCTGCTAAACACCTCTCTAAAAGACTTATGAAGTGGGCTCTTAAGTTACAAGAGAGCAATATCAAAATTTCGTAATAGCCAGGTCATAAGAATCAATTACCGGATGAATTATCTCCCGTCCCGATTAGTGGGGTTCCCACAAAAACTACTCCTGGATGTTAGCCTTTACTTTTAATAGCTGATATAACATCCAGAGAGCAGATAATGGCAGAATTAGTAAAAGATCCAGATTTTGGGGAAACCTATAATTTTTTGCTTGCGGGTTCTCCACAACAAAGTGACCCTTCCCTGACTGGGAGGTCACAGCATTTTGAAGTCATAGAGGGTCTTCTTTACTATACGAAATCTAGGACTACTAGGGCAGAGTTTCGCCCATGTATTCCGCGAACCCTTAGAATGGCCCTTTTAAACGAATTTCATGACAAACCTATTGCAGGCCATTTAGGTATTCGCAAGACCCGTTGTAAATTGCGGGATGTTGCCTATTGGCCTGGCATGTACCAAAGTGTGCTCGCATACGTTCAATCATGTCACTTGTGTCAGATTTATAATTACCGTAATGAAAGACCGGCCGGTCACTTGAAATCTAGTTCAAGTTCTCATGTTTTTGACATTACTTCAATTGATTTATTGGGACCTTATCCATTATCTGTTAAAAACAAAGCTCGTTACGTTTTAGTATTAACCGATAATTTCTCTAAATCGGTCGAGGTCTTTCCCATTAAGGCCGCTACGGCGGAAGTTATTTGTAATGTATTAATTAATGAAGTATTCCTTAGATATGGTGCACCTAATCAAGTAGTTTCGGATAATGGTCCCCAATTTATTTCTGACATTTTTGAAAGAATGTGTGCGAGACTACACATAAAGCATAAATTCATTTCCTCATATCATCCCCAGAGTAATCCCGCGGAACGAGTAAACCGCACGCTAGTTAAAATGTTTGCTACATTTGTCATGGATCATCGCGAGCGGTGGGACGAACATCTTGAGCTTTTTTCGTTCGCCCTCCGCTCGTCTGTTCACGAATCTACTACGTTTACTCCCGCAGAACGTTTTTTGGGTCGAAAAATTAAGACCCCTTTTGGAAATTTAACGGGGATTATAGACGAACTAAACCAGCGACCAACTCCGCAATCAGTACGAATCATGGCAGAGAAAGCTCGTGTTGCAATGATAAAAGCACATGCGGCTCAAGCAAGATACTATAATACTAAGCGTAGGGAACCAGATCTTGTCGTTGGAGATATAACTCTCTTGGAGACACACTTCCAGTCTTCTGTTTCTCATACTTTAGTAAAGAAATTTGCACCCAGCTACGAAGGTCCATATCGATTGGCAAATGTGTATGAAAATAACATTATCCTTGAAAAACCTGACAATCAATTTCAATACTTACACGTTGCTCAGTGTCGCAAGTATCATGAACGAAATATAGATTTTATAATCAACCCTACTCAACCTTCTGTTCCACAGACTCAAGAGTCTATATCTCACGATCAACCTCCAGAAATTTTGGACGAACCATACAAACCCTTTTGAAGAATCTCCAGTGATTTTTTCTTCACCCTCCCCTCCACAAGACTGGCTTCCAAGAACGCAACTTGATTTTACCATAAGACGAAGGCTCGAATCAAGTTCTTCAAATTCTAGTATCATTCCCTTCCCTCCAACCATTGCCGAGACTATTGATGCTCCATTCCCTAATAACTCTGCACCAACACAAGCTCCTACTTCCTTGAATACCTCGTCAGAGAGTATTCCAATAGGCAGAAATAAACATCGCCCTGCACGACCACTAACTTACAGCAGCGACTCAGAGTCATCACATATTTCTGATTTACCAGATATAGACAATAGTTTGACGATTCCTAAACGTCAGACACATATTACAAACCGTCCAGCAACACCAAAAGCTGGTCGAAAACGCAACGTGTCTCCCCAATCTGCTTCGCCGCAACAGCGACGAAGGCAGAGATCCTTGCATCCGCCCGGGTTTCGCCCCTGGAACTTACGCTCAGGGCAAACTGGGCGGATGCCTGCTTCTACTGTCATGCCAAAAAGTAGAAAGAGAAAACAAGCGATGTGGCCGGAGCCACGTCCCTTCAAAAGAATGCTGGAAGGACAACACGGGCCCCAGCACAAAGGGACAACATATCAAAAGCCTGGGGAGCCCGCTCCTGTCAGACGCAGGGAATTCCTGACCGACAGACTTCAGCCGTTCCTCACCGTTCCTGTCAGACGCAGGGAATTCCTGACAGACAGGCTTCAGAATTTCTTGACCGGCAGACTTCAGAATTTCTTGACCGACAGACTACAGATGTTCCAGATCCATTCAAGTCGCAGAAAAGATCGGCGCCACCAGAATTTACCAGTCGGATTAGGCCTGGAAAAAGATATGGTACTAGGGTTTTTATGCGTCCTCGAGATAAGTAAGTTCTCGTGGACAGGTTATTTTCTCATTATGTTGTTTTTCCTGTACGACCAGTTGGCGTGACAGAATTTTTTTTTCCCGTGTGGGCCTACGCATTCTTTTTGTGTATATATGTATTTTTTTTTACATATATATTCTATGTCCGTCTACTAATCCGAATATATATATATTTTATATATATATATATATGTGTTAGGGGTAAAATAGTGAAAATTGTTACGTTAGGCAGCTACAGGCAATCTTCGCTGCTGATACAGTTTGTTTGTAATCAACGATACATATATATAGAGTTGAAAATATGAGGAAGTAAAATGAAATCAAAAAAGTGATTCCTCCTAGGCAGAATAAAAATAAGGTATGCCGATGCAGGTTTGTTCTGTACATGTATAAAAAGTGTTTCCTGTTTCACAGACGACAATAGCTGCGGACACAGGTTTACTGAATTTGTTATGCAAAGCTTGAAGTTGTAAATACAGCTGCCACAAAAAAAAAAAAAAAGAAAAAAAAAGAAAAAAAAAGTAGGACGATAAACGTCAGTCAGCGAAATGTACGACTACACTCAAAATTTGATAGGTTTTTCAAAAAAAAAATATATATATAAGGGGGAGATGATGTAACGTATACTCTAGATTCAGTTTCTTTTTGATTTTACTATCTCTTGTTATTTTATTTTCCTATGCAAATTATCTTCTCATTTAACGAGATGTTGTTTCTCCCGCTGAATTATATGTGGCAACGAGTGTAAGTCATGACGTGTTGGTATGCAGTATATATATATATATATATAGGCGCGCTCAAGTATACCGAAGAGCTTCGTTTTATATGTGATAGGTTCTTCCTGATTATTGATATGCGATTTACCTACTTTTCTACGATATTACGATAGTACGAAAGTTCGGGCTATCAGTAGTTGTGTTGTTTTGGAGTGTGTATTTGAGTAATACCAGGAGCTCCATAATAAAAGGTTAAAAGTGAGTACGTTTACTTAGTTCATTTTATTGTCAGAATTCTGTCTGGCCGTTAAGTCTATTTCATTGAGTGTTTACGTTAAGTTCAGGGTATATTGTGTTTACCGCTCTAATAAGGAGCCTTCAAGGTACTAATGTACTAAAACCGAAGTTATATTACTGATATTCAAGATAATGAGGAACGCTGAGTAAAAATAAATTCCATATTCTTGGAATTTATTGCACGTGCGTGTCTTACCTAAACAAACTCTAGCACTTTGAAGATTAAGCACACTTTAGCTACGTCAAGTAACCTTTCAATAACCCTAACGTGACTTAACGTAAGCTTTCCTGCACTACACGTCCAGCCGGAGAATTTTATTCATTATAATAGATACACTGCTGGCCACCCAAAACGCAACACCAAGAAGGAATCATCCGATTGTCCTGAAATTCGCAGCCTGCGTCGCCCGCGAGAGTGCATGCAAACGATTAGCATTGCAAGGCATATGCAAATCATGTGCGCCCGGCATGCCACCGTGAAGCACTAAAAGAAGGGTGCACAGAAAGCGGGGTGTAAGTAGTGGAAGTATGTTGTGCTGCCGGACCTGTGCGTGGGAAGCTTCTTTTTTTTTTTTTTTGATTGAAAGTTTAACGACCGCCGTGAGCAACACAATGGGCTATAAGCAGTCGCCGGTCCCTAATTTATGGTCACTGGTTCCAGGGAAGGGAGAGAGCCAGTGCCGTAAGACAAACACAACATCCATGCCTCACTGGGATTCGAACCCGGACCCCTTTCGGGCGAATGATCAGAGGCCATCGCTTATACCACTGCGCCACCGGGGCGGCGCATGGGTAGCTTCCTGATGCCTCGTCGCAGAATACGGCAGTCATTCCAGCACGTTTTGGAGTTCGGCAAAGGTCGAAAAGTGGCTTATCGCGACAGCAGTTTATCGTACCGAGACATCGGCGCCCGAGTGGAACGGCATCCAGCAACAGTGAGGCCAGTATGGATTCGGTGGGTGCAGGAGGGACGGACGGACAGAAGTGAGCGATTGCCGCAGCCGCGGCACACAACCTAACGAGAGGACCGGCATGTTGTGTGGCAGGAATTGACGGCTCGCACCGCCACATCACGAACGTTAGCGCAGGAATAAGGGTGTGTAGCGCAACAACCTGTGTCAGCACGTACCGTTCGACGTAGTCTGCAGGAGCGGGGACTTGTCGCACGGCGCTCATTGCTCCGATTACCATTGACGTTACACCACCGGCGGGTGCGGAGGCAGTGGGCATTTGAACGCCGCAACTGGACTAGGGAATAGCAAAACATTGTTTTCTCCGACAAATCCAGCTTCTGCCTGCAACACCACGATGGTCTGATTTGCGTGTGGCGTCACAGCGGCGACAGACTGTATGACGCCTGCATTATGCATCGCCATACCGGTCCGTCGCCTGGCGTTATGGTTTGGGGCGCAATTGATTATGACACACGCACGCCTCTGGTACGCATCGTCTTTACACTCAACAGCCACGACTACATCTCCGACGTTTTGGAGCCTGTAGTCCACTCTTACCTGCAGGACCTGCCAACGGACACGTTTCAACAGTCAATGCGCTCCCGCACATGGTACGCATCGTGCAACAATTCTTCCAGGCCCACCAGGTATCACTACTACCGTGTCCCGCCTGTTCTACCGATATGTTGTCCATCGAACACGTCTGGTTGCTGATCGGCAACCGAGTGGCCCGGCAAGCACCACCCGCGGCTACGGCTGATGAACTGTGGCAACGTGTGGAAGCAGCCTGGACCGACATACCCAGAGCCCACATCCAAAGCTTCTTTTGTTCGATGCCGCGGCGTGTAGCTGCCATTATTGCCAGCTATGGGGGCCACACGAACTATTGATGTCTGCGTGTTCCGCAAGTCGCACGGGCCTCTAAGCTCAATCGTTTCATCTTTGTATCTGTTGTTATGTGTCCAGTAAATCTGGCTTTGCTATCTCGTGTTCTTCTTGGTGTTGTACTTTGGGTGGTCAGCAGTGTATATATATATATATATATATATATATATAGAGAGAGAGAGAGAGAGCTCATTTTAATGTACTGTAGATAGAAATAAGAAACTGAAAACGGACGAATGAAGATTCTGAGAAACAGAGATGCACAGAGAGAGCGAGCAGGATGTACTGTAGGCAGAAGGAGGAAACTGAAAGAGGACGAATAAAGATTGTTAGAGACTGAGAGATGCACAGGGAGAGAGAGAGAGAGAGGGAGAGAGAGAGTATTTTTTTTTTTTTTTTGATTGGAGGTTTAACGACCACCGTGAGCAACTCAATGGGCTATAAGCAGTCGCCCGTCCCTAATTTAGGGTCACTGGTTCCAGGGAAGGGAGAGAGCCAGTGCCGTAAGACAAACACAACATCCATGCCTGACCGGGATTCGAACCCGGACCCCTTACGGACGAATGATCAGAGGCCAGTGCCTTAGACCAATGCGCCACCGGGGCGGCAGAGAGAGTATTGGGGTGTACCGTAGACAGAAATAGGAAACTGGAACAGAACGAAAAAAGATTGTGAGAGATTAAGAGATGCATAGAGGGAGCATTGGGATATAGTGTAGACACAATGAGGAAACTGAAAGATGTCGAACAAAGATTGTTAGAGACTATCTTTTTTCTACCTCTTTTAGTTTCCTCATTGTGAGAGAGAGCATTGGGATATACTGCAGATGGGATGAGGACGAATAAAGAGATGCAGAGAGAGAGAGAGAGAGAGAGAGAGCATTGTGATGTACTGTAGATAGAATGATGAAACTGAAAGAAGATGAATAAAGATTGTTAGAGACTCAGATACACCCCCCCCCCCCACACACACACACATGTACTGTAGATAGAAACTGTAGATAGAAAGAGGAAACTGAAAGAGGACGAATAAAGATTGTGAGAGACTGAGAGATGCCCAGAGTGTGAGGAAGAGAGAAAGACAGAGAGAGAGAGAGAGAGTAGAAATATTACGGGTGTTAATAGAGAGGGCGAATACTGACAGGATGAGAAAGAACAGAGTTTGAAATAAGGGAAAGAAAAGAAACCTAAAGAAGTATAAAAAAGGGAAGAGTGAAGGAAAATAAGAAGACAGCAAAATTAAAAAAATTAGTAACGAAAAATAAAAACTCAAGAGAAGCAGAAAGAAATACTTTAAGGAAAATAAACAGAGGAAAAGGAAAAACTGATGAGCGAAACTCGTGACAAATAGGGAATAGGAAAGAAAAGAAAAAGAAGTAGAGATTCTCCAAAAGTGCCGGATATGGAAATTAAACGATAAATAGGATTACCACTAAGTGCTGGAGATCTGCGTAGTCTTCAGCGACTATAACACTCAGAAGCATTGACTTTGATTTTCATTATCAGGTTCCTTTGAGTTCGTACATGATATAGGTACTTTCGTTATGGACGAAGTTTTGAAATATTTCTGATCTATTTTGAAATAATATGTGGCCAGGAGAACGCCTCTTTTTCTACAAGAAAGAACACTATTTCCTCAAAATCTGTACAACTTCGAGAAACCACGTATTTAAAGCAGTTTTGCATTCAAAGCCACAGATTTCTTTACGATGTTGAATGACAAATAACCAGAATTAAAAACATAAAAATATTGTGAAGATCGACATACAGCACGGATAAACAGCCAATTTAAGAACACACACACACACCAAAAATTGATAACGTTTTTACTTCTATGCTTTGAATACTCCTTGAAGTCCTTTTCGACGGTGCTAGGTTTCCCATAACGTAATTGCAAGTTATAGCCATTCTTACAAAATTGCACATTTATAATATTCCTTCCTCCTTATTTGGCATTTTCAAATTCCTCTTTCACTAACAGAACAGAATTGGTCAGTGGTCTTAAATTTGGTGGCTGGGGTGATAAATTCCAGCACGTTTTGGAGTATCAGTGGAAGTGATTGCTACTATTAGTAGAGATCAGAAGGACACATTTTGTCAAACACAGAAATTTGGCCTTTAAGAAATCTGTAGCGAATAGATGAATTAATTGCAAATTTTGTTATAGGATGTCAGGCAAGATGTAATTAAGTACAAAAATTTCATTTGAATAGCTTTATAGGGATATGAGATAGAGGTAACCCATTCTGTAACTTTTTTGTGGGAAAAGTAGACTGGCAACAAACGCAGAGAGGAATGTAAAAGTTGTTGAGGGCTAATTCGAAAGGTTTTGTTCGAGCTTTTGGTACCACTAGTTACAAAAGTTGAAATGTCTTAAAATATAGGATACTGCAGCTAAAAGTTCCGTGCATGTTAGAGGTTTTGGACATTTCGGGCAACATGTTGCCGAGAATTGTCCTGCTGGAATATAGCGCCAGTACATCTCTGAAGGAAGGATATCAACTTTACCTCTAAAACATCCCTGCTGTATCTCTGGCTCTTGAGGTTTCCCTCAATTCGTATCAAGCGAGATCGCGAATTGAACCCATTGGTGTCCCAAACTATGACGCTTGGCATTGGGGACGCTGCAAGGAGCCGTTCACCACGATGTATTCGAAAGCGTATGCGACGTCATGGTGCATCAAGTTGAATCATGACTCGTCAGAAAACAGGACCTGCTCCCCATCAGCGCGCCAAAGTGTGTTTCAGAATCCATTGCAGTCTGAGGCATCAGTGGTTGAGGGTCAAAGGAACGCGCGGCAATGGGCTGCCTGCGACCAGTTCTCTGTTAAGCAGACAACTTCGAACTGTGCTGGAAGACAAAGCCTGACCTGTGACAGCGCTCCACTTCCAAACACCTTAGAAAATAAAATTTTCAACGCATTTACAAAAAATTAATAATTAAATTTTCAGTTCAAGCGTCAAAATAGTATTCTACCTCAGCCTACGTGTTGAGAAGCATTTTTAGTCTCACGCTGTTGACCGCAACACAAATTCTGTCGTGTAAGTCTTCCAGATTACGCACCTGTGTAGCGTAGTCCTGGTTCTTGACAAACCTCCACAGGAAAAAAAGTCAGGTGGAGTTAAATCTGGTGATCTGGGGGGAGTGGCATGCAATGATCGTTGATCGACTCCCAATCCATCGTGCAGTGAAGTGGTCATCCAAAAATGTGCGGACATCGTTAGCAAAGTGCGAGGGAGCCCAATCTTGTTAGAAAATTGTTTCTTCAGGCAGCTGAGGTAATATGTCTAGGTACAGGTTAAAACAACAACAAAAGTCCAGTTACCCTGGCCTACTAAAGAAATCAGCATTTTAATAAGATACGAAATTTTATTTATCACTTTTATTGAAGCCTGTTTCAGTAATAATGTATCTGGGCACAGCTTTTCACCCGTACATGACACAGGTTGCTAGCTAATCTGAAATATTTGATTGCAGTTATACAACCGAAATGCTAATACGATCCCCAGCCGTGGATTTCTCACATAGCATTCAGCCCAGGATATAGGAATCGTACAGAAATGGAGATTTTCTTCACTTTATGACGTTTTCCACGCTTTGTTGAAAAGCAGTACGTTTTGTGTCCGGGATTTAGTTTTTCTCAGTGCATTTAAATTCCTCTGAGAAACGTTTGTTCTTCGTCTGGATAAACACAGATCGTATTTGGAATGAAGGAAATTGGACTTACGCCTGTGGTCCTTGAACATTCAAGTAAAAAATGATGTGGGGCTTTTCTTGCTTTTAAAAGCTAAAACGATCGAAACTCATGCTTTCAGAGAAATCAATACTCCTACAAGCTGCTTTTCGAAGGCCGACGCTTTTATCCCGAACTGGTAAGTTTAACAATCATAGTAAAATAATTACAGCGGCTGGCGTTTTTTTCTTTTTGTTCGCCGACCGCTGTTTAGGGGATCCCAAGCTCCTATTATTAACAAATGGTCGAATGCTGTAAATTTGTTTTATTGCAAAAGACAGCACCAAGTAAATGGTTTTGAAAGAAGCAAAACTACGGCCTGAGCCACGCTGAGATCTCTGTTGGCATGCACATTTATTTCTTTTGCAGACATGTTCTCCGTACCTCTATTTCACGACAATCGGATTTTATGATAAACACACAGCCTTTTTTTTTCACGCCATTCGAAGAAACTCCAAGAAAGATTAAACCGAATTTTCAGGTGAAATAAATACGTCTTCTGAATCCTTTTCAGATACGAAAAAATATTGAAAAACCGAATATTTTAGAAGAAAAAGTTCAATAAGAATAGAATGCATTTACGCCTTCTAAATAAAATCTGCGCATAATTTAAACTGCACAATGTACAACTACGGAGCATTAAACCGGTTAGAAAAAAAAAGCAGAAAAAAAAAACAACCCAGGAAAGATGACAGCGAATACTAGATTGTAATCAGCATTACTTTTGAATCTTTTCCGACACGAAAAATACATTTCAAAGCAGATTTTTAGAAAATGTAAAAATTCAGCAGAAAAGAAAATACGATAACTACACCACCTAGAAAAAAACTACGCATGATTAAAAATTCGTAATGTGAATAGAGTTATTCACAGTCAGTAGTACCGGTTAAAAAATTCAACAGGATTTCTGCAATCGACAAAGCATCCAGAAATAGAAATAATTACTTAAAAGACACATATAGCGTATTAAATCCGCTTATTTTTGTGGTCCAGTAAGAACAAATATTCGCCAAGCTTTCGCACTCCACTGGGAGGCTTTTTAAGGCAATGGTAGACATAAAACTGATAATGATAATAATAATGATAATAGACATATTTTTAAGTCTACTATTGCCTTGAAAAAGCCTCCCAGTAGAGTGCGAAAGCTTGGGGAATCTTTGTACTTACTACGCCACAAAATTAAACGTATTTTATACGCTATATGCGTCGCTCACAGTCTGGTGTATTTATAATAACGTTTGAAATAATCACTTACACCAACAAACGACTGAAAAGTATTATACGACTCTCATAGTCAAAGATGTTTTTAAATCGTACAGTTAGAAAACGAGATATGGAGAAAAACAGGTTATAAATTAAAGTTCCCCAGCGAAAAATCTTTGCGTTACTTAAAGTAGAAAATCCGTTCAAAATTTTCTTCTTAACGAAAAGTATCCGACCAAAAGAGATTTTTTGAAGGGACTAAAGAATGGAATTAAAAGTTTTTGCATGGTGAGTGGTACTTCTCTTAAATGGAAATACACACGCCCTCTGGTGGAAGAATTTTGAATAATAAAGAAGTAGAACACATGCTGAAATTATTCTTCATTGAAAAAGCTATGATAAGGAAAAGGAGTTTTCAAATACACCTCCTAAAAGCAGACGTAGCTAGAAAAACCGGTTTTGATATTTCAACCGCCTAGCGGGAAAACTGCGAATTATTTAAAGACGATGCTGTTTCCCATCCTTATTGTAGCGAATGGCATGCAGTTAAAAAGGAAAATTTTCAATGGGATATTTAGAAGCTGAGATACGGTTCCAAACACAACTGTACACCATCACCATCTAGCTCCAGAATGTGAATTCAAAACCCAGCAGTGCATGCAAAGTGTTCCACGTGGTGAATGTTATCCGGTGTTAAAAGAAGTTTTTAAATCAGATTTTTAGAAGCAGAGATATTGAGAAAAACAATTTAAATAGTTGCACCCCTAGTGGTAAAATTTTTGATTATTATGAAGAAGAAAAGCACACAAAATGCTTTCGTAGTTACTAGTATCTGATCGAAAAAGGAAGTTTTGAATTTAGTGGCTAAACGCTCAGATATTGTTGTAAACGGAAGCGTGAATTCACACCCCCTAGGGGCAAAGTTTTGCGTTAAAAAAAAGGAATTTATGTGTAAAACATTTTCCACTAAAAATGCTCTCCGACAAAAAAAAAAAAAAAAAAAAAAAAAAAATTCAAATCGGACTATTAGAAGCGAGAGAAGTATGATATGTAACTATGCCTCCTGGTGAAAAAACTTTGCATTATTTTAAGCAGAATGTACTCTCAAAAGGTTTTGCATGGTGAGTGGTATCTTATCGCAAAAGAATGTTTTGAACAGAATTTTCGCACGCGGAGATGATCCTGCAAATACATCACAAACAGAAATATACCCTTACGCCCCTAAGTGGAGAAACCGTTCATTCTCAAAAATTAGAGATTATATGCAGAACATTCTTTTCCCAGGAACTCTATCCGATATAAAAATAATTTTTCAAATCAGATCTTTGGAAGCAGAGATATTGGGGAAATGACACTCTTTCTTTGCGCCCGTAGCGGAAAAATTGTGCCCAGAATTGTTTTAGTTAAAGATGGTATCGAAGGGTGAAAAGGATTTTCTCATTCGAATATTTCGAAACAATGATATGGAATAAAATGTATTTTTAATTCGACAGCATCTGCATTTATGCCCTCTAAGTAATTTATCAGGACAAAATAAAGAAAAAGGGATGGGAGGTTCTTTGTTCTCGTGCTCAAGCTTCCTAACGCAAAAATAATTTTTCAAATCGGACTGATAGTTATGGTGCAGGACGGACAGACATAATAACACTAAAGTATAAGAACTTATTAGCTTTTCAAAACACCTGCTAAAACGTATGCGCTTATACTATCTTTATGTCAGGTCGCAAATCTGTCCGTTCGTGAATCCCATATCCTTTCACCTCCGATTTCCAAATTTATTTTTGCGTCTGAAAGCTTGAACGTTGGAAACAGAAATCTGTATTTTTGGGTTTGTTTCCGAAGGATAATTTTGCCTCTACTGAACGCAAATACAAACGCTATTCAATGTTGTGTTTTTGTAGATTGTTTGTTGAAACAACACAATCACTTTATCATTAGCACTGAAATTTATAAAGTACTAGTTTTACTTCCCGGCTTTGCCCGGTACAGAATGTATGGAATCTGTAGAATCAAACGGACGCACCAATTATTTAACACGCGTCCAGGAGACACAGCATTAGAACACTGACTGAACAAAATTCGTTAACAATTTGTTACCGACGATCAAATGCATCACGCGCTTCCCGTTTCAGACGTCATTGAGGGGCGAATCTCTGGGATAAAAAAGTTAACAACTTATCTTTGCGAATGTTTTATGAAACTGGCTGAAAATTTAATGAACACCTTAAATCGTTAATAGGAACATGACCTCCAAATTTCGCCTAAATCAGTAAATAACTTTTTAAAATAGCCGTCAAAATTTTAGTAACCGGTTCTGCGTATATATTTCTATTTGCCGATGAATTTAAAATTCTATGCCTATTTTAAAAAGTTTTGAACGGATTCCAGTGAAATTTTGAGGGACTCCTCTTATTACCAATTCATGGTGTTGATAAAAATTTCAGCCCGTTTTGTTAAGATTTCGAAAAGTACGTTTTTGCATTTTTTATGCACAGTTCTCAAAGAATAGGAACACCTGTGGATGTGCCGGGGCGATGAAAGCAGTCACGTGCTTTCAGATTTGGAACAGGATGACGTAGCAAAGGACGCTGACTTTATTGATTAGCTTATTAATTAATTCATAACTCGCGAACGGAACAATGTAGACATCTTAAAATAGTTGCGTTCAGCTAGAAATTCCAGTATTAATAAGCTATGAAAATTTCACGATACTACAGTTCGGCGTTCGAGATTTTTTTCTGCTTCAGACAAACAGACGTTTTGTGTTTTATATATAAGATACGGCCAATTTTGTTTCAGTAAAACCAACTTACGCAGAAATCCAAGTAATCTTTACTTCCTTGCCACTTGTCGAAATAACGTCATTGTAGAAGCATCGCGATAACTTTTTATTATTTTTTTTATTCGAAGTTTAACGACCACCATAAGCAACTCAGTGGGCTATAAGCAGTCGCCCGTCCATAATTTAGGGCACTGGTTCCAGGGAAAGGAGAGAGCCAGTACCGTAAGACAAACACAACATGCCGTCCTGGTGGCACAGTGGTCTAAGCGATGGCTTCTGAGTATTCGTTCGATATGAGACCGGGTTCGAATCCCGGTGAGGCATGGATGTTGTGTTTGGCTTATCGCCCTGGCTCTCTCCCTTCCCTGGAACCAGTTGCCCTAAATTAGAGACGGGAGACTGCTTATAGCCCACTGAGTTGCTCACGGTGGTCGTTCGTTAAACCTCGAATAAAAAAACAAAACAAAAAACATCCATGCCTCACCGGAATTCGAACTCGGACCCGTCTCAGATGAATGGTCATAAGCCAACGCTTAGACCACTGAGCCACCCGGGCGGCCATCTCGATAACGTCACGTTGTTAATGCAACAGCACTTACAGATTATATTTGAACTCTCGTAAAGTCGAGATAATACGCGATTCTATAATATTTCAAGCAGTGAATCATCCTATGTACGTTTGTCCCACCATGCTGGGCGTGGCTTTTTATTTACATTTGACTCACTGTCAACTATTGCCATAAAATATAAGAAATTTGAAGGATTTGACCAGTCCTTAAGAAAAAAACATTAAGGAGAGGTGACATAATTTACGGAAGAACAGAAGTTCAAATTGGACGGTCAATCTAGAGATGTACGTTACAGCTACTAGGTAAATTACATAAAAAGAATCTACTAAAAATCAGCAGCTCACAGTCCAGGTCCCTGATCTTGTGACAGGTCACTCGTGCTGTGTGAGGTCTCGCTCCATCCTGCTGCTGGAGGACGCAAGTGCTGGTCGATTCGACGTCAGTGATGCGTGCAAATCGTCGAGCTGACGGAAGTATTGATCATTGGTGATAGTGGTGTTATCCAGGAGAAAAAAACAAACAAACACGACACCCCACATATCCCACCAAACACACAGGAGCACCTTACGTGGGTGTAAGCCAGCTTTGGGGGTCGGCATGGGCTTCTGTTTTGGGTCCAACCACAGCTTCCGGGCACTGACATTGTGACGAGATATTTGTCCTGTGATACAGGACCCATTCCTCGTCACCTGTCACAATGCGACCGGTACAAGAATGTTTCAAATTGGTCACGTGTAAGCAGAGATACTCATGCACTCATGCGATTTGCTTTCTGCTAAACTGTGAGTTGATGGAGTACCTATGCTTCCCTCGTGTGCACTTTCCCAAGTTAAAGCAGGTACGTGATAATGCTCGTGTGGATAGTCCCCAACTGTTTTGATAACTCCCCCGTGATCACGCGTGAGTCGGTCTGCACTAAAGTCTTCAGCATGTCCATACCAACTGTTGCGGGTTTCCCAGCTTTGGGACGGTCTGACAGGTCAAACTTTCCCTCTCGAAACCGTTCGAGCCAACGACAACACTAACGATGTGATATCAGATTGGGGTACACACTGGTAATGTTCTTACAGCACTTGCGGGTGTTGCTACCGCGACGAAACTCGTGCAGCATGCAACGGCAGATGTGCTCCTTGTCCACTTCCATGTTCGCTGGCGCTAACACCCTTCGCGTTCAGACGGCTAACTGCCACTGGCTTAAGCCACCTACCTGCTGATGTCATGCCGGTGTGGGGCGTATTCTCAGTTGCCAATGTGCGCAGTGGCCGGGGCTTCGACTTTGGGTACCTCGCCATCGGGAATTACTGTCTTTCCATCCCAATACTTCAAATTATTGGCAGTTTTCCAGTTATGTGGAGTGTTAATGCGCATTACATTTTCCCCGATGCATTTGATTCTGAAGGTATGATGTAAAAATCTCTTTTCCCATCGGATAGTGTTCACGGCGGCGAACATTTTTCATATATTTTCTGATTTTTCTTTACGTACAGTTTTGCCACTTAGAATCAGTGGGGTAACTACCACCCCCGCAGGCCCCGCAGCTGCGGGGGGGGCACAGGTAACGAAGAGGCGTACTGCATCTGCAAGTTACAGTTTTATGAAAAAATTCGAACACGTACAATAATGAACCCAAAGATTCATATTTTGCTTTAAGATAAATTTAGCTTTACCTAAATAAATGCCTAGTTTCACTTGAATGTCCTACAGATTGAAAGTGTTCGGCTCTTTGACTTCGAGCTGTAATGCGATTGCTCTGCAATGGGTTGTAAATAATACGATCGCTCTCCAATCGCCCTCTCTCTGCGCTGCTGAGGAAAAGCACGAGACCGCAGTGGGATTCCTCGTGGAGGATGTGGGAACACAGTCAGTTACCTAGGATTACGTACAAGACAGGCGTCAACATTTATTCACAGCAGCCTCAGATCTGCCATGTGTAAGAGGGGGATTTCTTCAAGTGATTAATTGTAGTTTTGGACAAAGCAATTACACGTTCTGTGAAATCTATTACTTAAAAAGTTAAAACTACAGGGATGTAGGCACCACCGTCATTTTTGCAGACACTCTCCCTGACTTACTAGCACCTCCCCTCCCTTCCAACCACCACCACACACACACACACACACGGCGAAAAATGCATCCTCCCTTGTGTTCGTAACCCTGGGAAAATTACTGTGCTTAGGGGTACTGAAGTAAACCTTCCACCGGGGGGGGGGGGGTCACGTTGTGCTAGTTACACCACTGTTTGGAATATGGACTTAACATTTACGTTCGCGATATATTCGCAGCTGTATTTATGTTTTTAACAAGTTAGAAAAATCATGCAATGCATTGGTTATGATACGCTTTCCAACATACCAGAAATCAGTCCTCAAGTTATCACTCAAGTTATGAGGATACGGCTGTGGAATAAATCTCGGTCCTGTGCCCTGACCTTTGATCCCATTTCGATGATATTCAACAGAACCGGTTCAGTAGTATACCTCCGAAATAACATGATAAAGGTTTGTCGCAATCGAAGCATTTTTACGTAAGTTTTGATGCATAAGAGCTATGGAATAGATCCCGCTCCTGTGTCCTAACCTTTGCCCCCATTTAGCCCATCTTCAATAGGATTTGTCCTCAGGCAGGCCCCTACAACATACTAACATTTGATCCAAATCGAAGCATATTTACGTAAGTTATAACGCATAATGACGGTGGAAGTGATTCCGCTCCTATTTCCTGACCTTTAGCCCAATTTCGCTCATTTGTAACAGGGTTCCTTACCAGGTGGTCCTCTACCACATACTGAAATTTCATCGAAATCGAAAGATTTTTACGCGAGTTATCTTGCGGACGGACATACGCACACAACGCGTGGCGTAATGAGGCAGATGGGAATCGCGATCTTCTGCTTGTAAGAGTGTGACGTCATAAAACTTTAATAGGATCCACACACAACGCGTGACGAAATGAGACAGATAGCGTGACCGCGCGCTAACATCTCAATCGCGAGAGTGTGACGTCATAAGATTTCAAAGCATGGGTAACATTAATGGGACGATGCCATGACACTAAAAATATGGTAATTTGGGGTGGTTATTTAACCGACTAAACGAATTTTCTTAAAGTCGAGATCAAGCTAAATCGAAAATCATCAAATTCTTTAGAGCCGTTTTCAAAATAAAATGTACATACATACATACAATAATTGCTCCTTTAATAGTATGGGATAAGGGCGATGGTATTGATCCCGATCCTATGTCCTGACCTTTGACCCCATTTCGTCCATTCTCAATAGGGTTCGTTCCCAGGTGGTCCCCGGAAAAATACTAAAATTTCATCGAAATCGAACCATATTTACGCAAGTTATGACGCATAAAGGCAATGGAATGCATCCCGCTCCTATGTCCTGACCTTTGACCCAACGTCACCCATTTTAAATAGGGTTCGTCCCCAGGTAGTCCCCTACCACATACTAAAATTGTCATCGAAATCGAACCATTTTTACACGAGTTATCGTGCGAAGAGGCAGACAGATGGACAAAGCTGGAGCATATACGCTTCTTCAACCTACGGTTAGAAAGCGTAAAAAAAAGCGAGTTAAAAGATCTTTTTTAGGTCGCATTCACTACGGAAAGCGTTATACACATTTATCTTGCTGAAAATAACAGAGTCTTCCCGGCAGGAGGGATAGATGTGTGTACGTCTTAGATTTATTGATTTGTCGATATTGATGTTTCTATAAAGCCCATTTCAAATATTCCTTTTGCATTAGAAAAATTCACCGTGCGTATTTCTGTTTGCGATTGTATTATATCTCCGTTTCTAAAAACCGGATTGAAAAATTCTTTTATGCACTGTATGCCATTTGTTATGTAGTCTCGAGTTTTCCCGTTAGGGGAAGGATATGTATACACCATTTTCTTGCCATATCTACTTTTTTTTTATTTATTTATTTTTTTATTGGAGGTTTAACGACCACCGTGAGCAACTCAATGGGCTATAAGCAGTCGCCCGTCCCTAATTTTAGGGTCACTGGTTCCAGGGAAGGGAGAGAGCCAGTGCCGTAAGACAAACACAACATCCATGCCTCACCGGGATTCGAACCCGGGCCCCGTTTGGACGAATGATCAGAGGCCATCGCTTAGACCACTGCGCCACCGGGGCGGCCATATCTACTTAAAACTGCCGATATGAAACATATTGTGCAAATATTTCCTACCTACGTCATAATGTACAGGTTTGTTTTGGGATTTAAAGGCCACTGTGTGGAACTCTAAGGGTTATAAGCAGTCGCCCGTCCTAATTTAGGGTAACTGATTCCAGCGAAGGGAAAGAGCCAATGCCGTAAGACAAGTGTGAAAACACAAATTTGTCGAACTCGCATCTCCTTGCTCCAGAGGGAGTTGTTCTGACCAACTAAGCTACAGCGACAGGATGTATTGCCGCGCATTTGTCTCTTGACACGTGCTTCACGTCTGTAGTACGTAACACAAGCACACCATCCATGCATCATCCGGGACTCGAACTATGAGCACTCGGACGAAAGGTCAAAAGTCAGTGCTTAGACCAGGGGTGGGGAGCCTGCGGCCTTCTAGGCCATTAAGTGCGGCCTTTTGAGTGAATTCAAATTTTACAAAATAAATGCTTTTATTTTTATTAAGATGTTTATGTTCGTCTTTTATTATTTGTTTTTACTTTAATCTTAAAATGACCGTACTTAAAATACCAAAGAGTAAAATTAGATTCAACGAAATAATGTTCGCAGACTGACGGCCCCAATTAAAACATTAGTAAGTCATGAGGACTATTTTGACACCCTCATGATTTCGTTTTATGGCTCCTAAACACCTACAGATGGAATTGATTGAACTCTCAGAGCCGCCCCGGTGGCGCAGTGGTCTAAGGCGTTGGCCTCTGATCATTCGTCCGTAAGGGGTCCGGGTTTGAATCCCGGTCAGGCATGGATGTTGTGTTTGTCTTACGGCACTGGCTCTCTCCCTTCCCTGGAACCAGTGACCCTAAATTAGGGACGGACGACTGCTTATAGCCCATTGAATTGCTCACGGTGGTCGTTAAACCTCCAATCAAAAAAAAAAAAAACTCTCAGAAGATGACATTTTAAAGTCCTTAATTGACGCTAAGAAAGATGCAGTTGAAATATGGAAACATCCAATAGAATATCCACGCCTTTGGCAACATGTACGAAAAACGATATCTTGCTTTTTTTTTTTTGATTGGAGGTTTAACGACCGCCGTGAGCAACTCAATGGGCTATAAGCAGTCGCCCGTCCCTAATTTAGGGTCACTGGTTCCAGGGAAGGGAGAGAGCCAGTGCCGTAAGACAAACACAACATCCATGCCTGACCGGGATTCGAACCCGGACCCCTTACGGACGAATGATCAGAGGCCTACGCCTTAGACCACTGCGCCACCGGGCGGCTATCTTGCTTTTCAACAACTTAGTGTTTCGAATCTACATTCTCCTACCTAACCCAAATCAAGACGCCTTTAAATGTCACAAATGACGGATACGTATCTAGAGGAGCAGCTGAAAGTGCGGACCATGTTGCAACCAAATATTCAAATGCTTTCCAACAAAAGGCAGTCACAACAAAGTAGTTAAAAGGTTAGTTAACCTTAGAAATAAATTTTTTCATTTTTTGAAGTTATAAATGGCTCAGTATTGTTTTCCTATTCCTATTATTTCCGGTGATAATTGCGAAGATATGTTCTTGAAGTCGTTTCGCAGCTCGGATTTGATCATACAGACTTATGCATCTTTACAAACTATAAAGAACCTCATAGTATCGTCTTCTTATTCCTATTAGTTGAGGAGATAATCGAGACGGTGTGGTCCTGAAGTCACAACTCAAAACGCAAAAATGGTGCTAAAAACCAGATTATCCCCATTTTCACAAACACTAAAACATGCAGACCTTCCGAACCTTTTTTACTAATTACATTTTTTTTATAAACTCCAATTTCAAATATTAGTTTTGTGTCGGAAATTAGTCAGAAGACGTAATCATTACATTCGAAGATTTGGTGGCCACCCCGGTGGCGCAGTGGTTTCTGATCATTCGTGCGAAAGGGGTCCGGGTTCGAATCCCGGTGAGGCATGGATGTTGTGTTCGTCTTACGGCACTGCCTCCCTTCCCTGGAATCAGTGACCCTAAATTAGGGACGGACGACTGCTTATAGCCCAATGAGTTGCTCACGGTGGTCGTTAAACTTTCCATGGAAAACAATTGGTGACATTTCACGCAAAAGCACTTGTGAAATCACAGTCTCGAATATTCTTTCTCTCATCAGGTTAAGAAAATAATATGTCGCTACTGTTTTTATAAGAGCACTGCACACTTCTGCTTAAAATTACACACTATTTATAAAATGTAACTTTTTTTGCTCAGTTCAGAAATTATTACAATAGGCGCCTTTTATCTCAAAATTTAGATGCCTCTAACGAGAAAGACGAAAACACTTTTTTTCATTTTTAAAGAGTAAAAGATATTAGCAGCTTAGACGTTCGATTCCCTGCAAAAAGAATTATGATGATATTTCTATAGGTAAGGAAGGGAATTTATTGGAGCAAATATAGTAAGAAAAAACGAACTTCAGAGAATTTTTCTTAATATGAAAGACCACACAATGTCAGTGGGCTTGGGGAGAGAGCTCAATAATTGCACGCGTTCCCTGAGAGATTAATCACAGGCTTTTACGGCGTTTCGTGCCAGTCTTAATAAAAGTCTGCTACTAATTTGTTTATTCTTAATGCAAATGAGGAAATTTCTGAAAGCAAATCTAATTCATAGCCCATATGTTTTGGACAGAAATTTTCTGTCCAACAGATCACATTTTTCTCCTCAGAATTTACCAAACAGATGACGTATACAGAAAAACAGTGTTTTAAATCTTTCTGTAGTACAGTTTTATTCTTCATAGCTCCATCCATCTGCGCAATTATTTTTTTAATGGAGAGTATTCTTTTAACGAAAGTAAAGAACAACGTATCATAGGAGATATTTTCGTCTTTATCGATTGAAACCACACAAATGTTTTTAGCTAATTATGGTAAATGATAACAGAACTCTGATTTACTTATTAATTTAAAGCATTTAATGTTGATGGTGATTTTTGATAATGATTGCTTCCTATTAAGCATTACTGTACGAAAAGGTGTGACTGTATTTGGCCTTTTAACAAGCTAAAGTCAAATTGTTTCATCTTTGGAATAACTATAACGTCTTTTTTTAGAACGCCATTTGTTAAACAAAATAGCCAAATAAAGTCACACATCACTTTGTCCGCCCGCCTGTGGACACGAGATCGCTGCGAGCATTAGTTCGATTTAAAGAAATTCCTTTTGCATTGGAAAGCTTGAAATGTGAGGCCAATGATTCTTCCTCTCCTTATTTTCAAAATATACAATATTTGCAAAAAAAAAAAAAAAAAAAAAAAAAGCGAAGCTCCCAGAAGGAATGATCTAATCGAGATCAAAATAGTTATGCGCAGTATACACTATATTGACAAAAGTCACCGTACTTCAAAAGCAAATGAACTGATGCGCGGTACAGCTGCAAACGGTTAAAAAACTAGCCTGCAGCTGACCGCGATCATATCACATTGCGAGGTTCATTGAAAATGTCGCCGCGGGAGAGAACTGACTTTGAGAAGGAAAGATTGTTGAGTGTTATATTAGTGGGTTGTCCATAAGCGAAACAGAGAGGCGTTTAAACATACCCAAGTTAACTGTTTTCAATGTATTGAATAAGTAGAAGATACATGATGTTCCTTAAGGAGCAAACCGTACCGGCAGACCAAAGAAAATCAGTGCTAGAGGACGTCGAAGCCTCAGGAGAGTCGTTACAGCTAATCAACGGAGTACTGCAAAAGACCATGAGTTACCATGGTCGTGCGGCTGCTCATAAGTCTTTCATCTCCACTCGGAATGCTACTCGTCGTTTATCATATTATAAAGAACATTTATCGTGGACCGTAGATAAATGGAAACGGGTCCTATAGACTGATGAATCCACATATACGATACATCAGCCTTATGGCCGCGTGTGGTTATGGCGGCGCCCGGGAGAACGCTATTTACCACAGTGTGCTGTTCCTACGTTCAAGTTTGGAGCTGGCAGTGCACTCGTTTGTGGGTCTTTTTCGTCGTATGGTTCAGGCCCATTGGTTATCGGGGATAAACCTGTTAACCAGCACGTCTACCTCGATATTCTGGACAATTATGCTCTACCAACTCTGTGGCAATACTATGGAACCGAGCCTTGTTGGTACCAGCCGGATAATGCACCGAGCCATAAAGCAAGGACTATTACGGCGTTGTTTGACAATAATTCGGTATCATGTGTGGACTGGCCAGCACAGAGCCCTAGCCTTAATCCCATAAAGCACCTATGGGGTGAATTAAAGTGCGGCATAAGAATTTGAAACCAAGGCCTACTACTAAGCAACAGTTAGCGGCAGCATTATGTACTAAATGGAAGCGCATACCTATCGCTGTGTTCCAAAACCATGTCGAAAGCATGTCTCGAAGGGTTAGTGCATGCATTAAGGTCAAAGGTGGACCGACACCGTACTAATGTACGTCAATTAATGCTATGTTGTGTTTCTCTTCTAGGTGTCCAGTGGCTTTTGTCACTATAATGTATATACATAGGAAATAAAATGATTGCAATTACAAAGCAATAGAGCCATTGATTCAAGCTACACGAATGGAACAATTTAGTACATTGTCACGCCATTTATGGCCCGTATACAACCGATTACCTGGCGTGGCGTAGACGCATAGATTTCGCGGTCACTCTTCTGAAGTCCTGATACTGTCCTGATGCTGTGTCTATAGCATGCCAGATGGTGTCCAAATTACGGACCAGTTCGCCAAAATTCCGGGTTGGCCGTAGGTGGCGTCTCCATCATGTCCCAAACATGCTTTATTGGTGAGAGCTCGGGTGACCGGGCTGGCCATGAGAGGGTGTCGACATTATGGAAGCAGGTTTGGGAGTCCCGTCCTGCGTGTGGCCTGGCATCCTCCTGTTGAAAAGTTGGTCGGTGATGCTGCGACAGGAATAGCAACACAACAGGTCGTAGATGTCGTCGGTGTACCGTTGAGCCGTGAGTCTGGTACCGAGGGTTACCAAAGATGTCTGTCTATTGTAGGAAATGTCTACCTAGACAGTCACGTCCGGTGTACGATCCGTGTGAGGCTTCACGGTAAAGACAAGATCCGTGCGCAGGCCGGCCGGCTCGTCTCTAGACACGTATGCGCTGGTCATCTGCATAGAGTGCGAACCGTGACTCATCACTGAAGGCAACACGAAGCCATTGGATACTATGCCACGTTGATCGGGATCGAAACCACTACCACTGGTGCCTGTGATTCTCGCTGGTAAGTGGTAGACGGCAGTGTGTCCTCGTCAAATGTAGTCCCTGCGCTGCAAGTCGTTTGGAACTGTCCGGATGTCCACTTCCGTACCTTTAGACGATGCAGCATGTCCACGGATGGTTGAAAGCCATGTATTCGGTTCTTTTCGTGCGGCTCTCATAATCGCTCGATCCTCACTTTCCGTCGTTGCCCTCGGCCGTCCACTGCCCGCGTGCCACTGGGTCGTGTCCTCTTCGACTCATTGACGCCAACATCGTCCGATTGCCGTGCTGCTGCGATCCATGTACCTGGCAATACATCGACATGACTAACCGGCCTCTCTCAGCCCAATTATACGTGCTTTCTCATACTGGCTCAACTGCTCGTGTTGTGCACAGTTCCGAAGCCTAGGCATCATAACAGCCCGAGGTTAATTCAACCGCAATCCAGTGTCACTATTGTCCCTACATGCGAGCTTTGGTCTTAATAAAGCCTCCTCGACGCGCGGCTCACATGCACCCGAGGTTAATTCAAATGCAATCCAGTGTCACTATTGTCCCTACATGCGAGCTTTGGTCTTAATATAGCCTCCTCGATGCGCGGCTCACATGAGCTGTGGAGGGCCACTGTTTGGGCGTTAGTCGTTAGTTTTTAATCATTTGCATATTCGGCTCTGAGGTACTTGCATGCGAAGTTTCATCGCGATCATAAAACTTTCTCGGGAAGCTTCGTTTCTTTCTTTTTTTATTTTCGGCAAAAAGTGTATTTTATTCTATATATTTAATTCTAAATATCCGATTAAAATTTTTTTTCTTCCATTCGGTATCATTTCTAAGGAAGACTATTTTGGGCAAAGTTTCGTTTTCAAGTAAAGCATAGATTTTCCGCTAGGGGCGTAAAGGAAAATTGCGATTCGCTCGATATCACTGCTTCTAGACGTCCGATTTAAAAAAACATATTTCTGCATAGGATTAAGGTTTCTGGTGGGAAATGTTCGACATATAATTTCTTACTTTTTGTAGAGAACAGCTTCTCCAATAGAGGGCGTTAAAGTGTTTTTCCTGTTACCCGTATTTGGAGAACAATCTGCGCTTTTAAAAACTCGATTGAAAAACCTTTTGTGAACCGATACGAATCATTTCCGAAAATCTTTCGAGAATACCGTCTGTTTAAAATAGTGCATAGTTTCTCCGTTAGGGAGCGTAGATATGTATCTTACTTTTATTGATACTTCGGCATCTAACAATCCGATTTGAAAATTTCCTTCTTTATCAGAGAGCGTTTCTTGATGGAAATGCTTCTCATGTGATTTCAAATTTTTCTTAACGCACAAGTGTGCCACTAGAGGGAGTAAGTTGATATTTCCGTTTAGAGCATGTTGGCAGCAATATCTGCGAGACTAAAATCTCGATTGAAGAATTTCATTTTCGGCCAGATGCCACTGACTGTGAAAACATTTTGTGCATATTTACTTTCCGAAATATCGCCCAATTTGCCCGCTAGAAGGCGCAAATATTTAATCTGTTTTTCTAGATATCTCTGCTTCTAAATGTCCGATTAAAAATATGTTTTAACACCGGATAATAATTACTTTGCGGAACACTTTAAGCTTGCACTTAGAAATATTCATAATCAATCAACTATGTATCCCCCCTAAATTGTTTACAATGGTGTCCGAACGTCTGGACAGGTCTGCAATGCCATTCTTGAAAAAACGTACAAGTTTTGCTACGAAGAAATCATCAAGGAAATTCTGGAGATCAACATCATTGTTGAACGTTCTGCCACGGAGTGCATTCGACAGAGATCGGAACAGGTGATAATCTCAAGGAGACGACATCAGGGGAATAAGCCGTATGTGGAAGGATCTTCCATTTCATGTTTTGAATGGCCATTTTGGTGATGTTTGCTCTGTGAGGGCGTGCGTTATCATGTTGGAGAATGAAGGACACCGTGGCGCCGATGTGACCGTTTCTGCTGAATTGCTCCCTCCACGCGACGTAGTTGCTCACAGTAGAGTGCAGCGTTGATGGTCCGATTCCTCAGCAGCATTTTCCAGTGAGAAATGCCTTCGATATCCCACCAGGCACACAACATCATCATCGAAGGATGAAGCTTGTTTAGGACGTGCTGTGGGCATTTTGTTTGGGCTTAACCATTCCCTCTAATACCTGAAATTCACGCACTGGCACCTCTTTTCATCTACAGTAAAAATACGTAATAGAAAGGGTTTATGTTGCTGAGAACATTCGCGATAACGAGCGAGCAAGTAACCACATCTGGCAACACCGCGATTTTTGTTGTCCTCGGTGAGAATGTGAGGCACCCAAGACCCCAATTTCTGGACCTTTCCATACGTTCTAGGTGTCACACCACTTTGGCCTGATCACAGTCCATCTTAGTGGCCGATTCGCGTGTGGTTTGACGCGGATCCAAGTGGATGAGATGGTTCAACCGATCCTCTTCAAAGTGAGATTAACGACCTGATCGTGGAAAGTCGTTGAGGTCCAAATTGCCGCCTGGGAACCGCTTAAACCATTTGCGGGCTGTCTTCGGAACAGTAGCGTCCTCCCCACAAACAGCATAGATTTTTCGAGTGGCCTCGGTGTCTGTGGATCCCTTGTTAAGCTCGTAGAGGAGCAGATGTCGGAAATGTTCATTCCTCTCTACTTTACACTTCATACTTCCGGACCTGAAAAGCAAAAAGAACCATTAACCACAATCACGCAACGCAATATGATTTAGCTACACGATAATTACTGGCTACATGTTGATATACAACTGGCCATCTGCACCGTCACTTGTGACCAGCGAAACACTCGTGAAATAAAACGGCATGAACTTATGCATCAATCCAATACAATCCTAAAAACCCTATTGAAGATTTTCTCTTTTTCTACTGTATGCCATCATCATCATCATCATTGTCAACCATTATCAATCCACTGCTGGACGAAGGTCTCCCCAAGTTTCCTCCACAACGGTCTGTCTTGTGCCAGTCTCCTCCATGTCACCCCTGCATACTTTCGAATTTCATCCACCCATCTCCCATGTGGTCTTCTTCTGGGTCTTTTCCTGTCCCTTGGAATCCAATCTAAAATTTCGGCTGTCCATCGATGATCTGTCCTTCTGGCAGTATGTCCAGCCCATTGCCATTTCAGGGATTTAACTCTGATCATGATGTCTTCCACTCTTGTCATTTTTCGGATCCACGAGTTCCTCTTCTTATCTCTCCTGGTTACACCAAGCATGCACCTCTCCATGCTGCTTTGAGTTGTCTGCAGCCTTTGTATGTCTCTTTTAGTTAAGGTCCACGTCTCCGCACCATACGTAAGCACTGGAAGGATGCATTGATCAAACACTTTTCTTTTAAGACATAATGGCATATTGCTCTTGAAAATTATGCTGTTTCTTCCAAAAGCTCTCCAGGCAAGTTTTGTACGCCGATTAATTTCTTCATCAATGTGACCCTCACTTGATATCTGCTGTCCAAGATAAACGTACGTGTCTGTTATCTCCAGCTTTTCTCCATCAATCGATAAATCTTCATTTCTTGTAAAAGCATTGAACATCACTTTTGTCTTCTGAAAGTTCATTTTTAATCCCACTTCTTTACTCTTGTCAGCAAGTTCCTGGATCATACTCTGCAGCTCTGATGGGGTAGTTGCAAAAATGACTACGTCATCAGCAAAACGAAGGTGGGTTAGATAATCTCCATTAATCTTTATCCCCTTGTTTTCCCAGCTCAGTGACTGAAAAACACCCTCCAATGTGGCATTAAAGAGCTTCGGAGATATGGTGTCACCTTGTCTCACTCCCTTCCCAATTTTTACGTGTGTTGTATTTTCAAACAGCCTAATCTTTGCACTTGCATTTTCATAGATGTTATTAATAATATTAATGTATGCATCTTCAATACCGCAGGTTTTCAGAGCCATTGTAACTGCTGATGGTTTCACCGAATCAAAGGCTTTTTCATAATCGATAAAAGCCATGCACAATGGAAGTTCATATTCCCTCGCTCTTTCAATTAGTTCTCTCAGCACGTGGATATGATCTATTGTGCTGTAGCCACTCCTGAATCCAGCTTGTTCTCTCGGTTGAGCCATGTCCAGTGTTACCTTCAAGCGGTGTGAAAGAACTTTAGTGAAGATTTTATAAACTACTGATAGGAGGCTGATAGGTCTGTAGTTTCCGAGATCCTCAATGTCACCTTTCTTATGTAGCAGGATCATTGTAGCGGTGTTCCAATCCTCAGGAATCTTTCCTTCATTAAGGCATCGAGTGAAAATTTGGGCGAGTACTGTTTCGATTTCTCCACTTGCTTCTTGTATGATGTCTACAGTAATTCCATCTTCTCCTGGAGCTTTTCCTCGCTTCATGTTCTTGATTGCATGTGCAACTTCTGCTGGAAGGACTGGAGGAACTCTGGTACTGGTATCTTTCATGATGTCTGGAGTGCATATATCATCCCTTTCATATAATTTGGAGTAGAAATCTTTCACTCTTGTCAAAATTTCGCCTCTATTTCTTGTTACAGAACCATCTTCTTTTCTCAGTGCCATAATCTGTTTTCTTCCCTTACTGAGATGTCCCTTTGCTATCTTTAGGCTTTGGTTGTTTTCAATTGCTTTCCTCACTAGTTCACAGTTGAATCTCCTTACCTCTTCAGTGATACTTTTTCTTACTGTCTTGCATAGCTCTATATATTCCACTTTGGAAGTCACATCTTCTTTAGTTGTCCTCATCTCTCTTCTTTTTTGCATCAACATTTTGGTTTTTCCTGATAATTTGTTCACATGCAACTTGTTCTTAGACCCAGCTAATTTTGTTGCTGTTTCCATAAGAGCTTTGGTTACTTTTCTGTTAACTTCAGAGATGTGCACTTCTTCCGATGTTAGGCCTTCTAAAGCAGAGAACCTGTTCTTCAGTTCTAATTTGAAGGTATTATGGTGTTTTTTAAGGTTGGTTATGTCAATAGATTTTGTTTGTCCTATGAGCTTGCCACGTTCAAGTTTAGTGTTGAGGTGCATCTTACATCTCACCAATCTATGGTCACTACCTGTGTTGAACTTGTTTAGCACACTGCAGTCTTCTATGACGAATTTTTTGTTACACATAATAAAATCAATTTCACTTGTCGTCCCATTTGGATGTCTCCATGTCCATTTCCTGTGTGGCTTTTTCTTGAAAAAGGAGTTCAAGATGAAAAACCCTTCTGCCTCTGCAAACTCAACGAGAGTATTTCCACGCAGGTTTCTGTTGCCATGACCGAATTTACCTACTGAAGTTTCATTCTGTTGCCGTTGCCCTATTTTTGCATTGAAATCTCCCATAATTATCTTCAAATGCTGCTTACCTTTATTATTTAGATGACAAATTTCCTCATAAAATTCTTCAATTTCTTCTTCAGGATGACTTGTGGTGGGTGCATAAGTTTGAATAATCTGAGCCTGGTATCTTTTCGAGAGTTGGATAACAAGTCGTGCAGCTCTGTCAGAGGAACTTTAAACTTCTACAACTTTGTCCTTCAGTTTCTTGTTTATTATAAATCCAACACCACTAGTTCTGCCAGTATCTGTCCCACGATAGTAGAAGAGATGTCCACTTTTCAGTTCGATGAGATCTTCTCCTTTTCTCCTTACCTCACTTAGCCCCACGATGTCCCACTTGATCCTTTGTAGTTCCTCTTCCAATTCAAGAAGCCTTGAATCAGAAGATAGGGAGCGTCCATTGTAAGTAGCCAAGGTCAGCATCAGATGGCAGCCTAGTCCGGTCCTCCGGGGATTCTTAGCACCCTCTGCCTTCATGTCGCACTGGCCGCTGCCTTGACCGGAGGTACATTCCAGCTGCCGGAGACTGAGGGCCAAGATTTAAGTTGTGGAATCATTTTGGAGGGGTTTGGCCATAACTCACCACGCTGGCCAAGCGGGTTGGTGAGTGTGGGATAACATTTCCTCTGATCCCGATGGTATAGTTATACCGCTATGGGCGGTCGTCAGAGCCCCTTTAGTGGGAACAGGATGCACCACGAGAAGGCGGGGTTGACATTTGTCAAGGAGAGGCTGTGATGTTACGCATCACCTGACCTTACATCCCACTGTATGCCATACATTACAATAAATATGGGGATCATTTTCCTCTTTAAATAATGTACAGCTTTGCCGCTAGGGGCGAAAAGGTCAAAACCGTTTCTCGCTATCTCTGCTTCCGGGAGAGGTATTTGAAAAATTATTTTGCTTTAGCATAGGTTTCGCCATAAGGAGTATTTTTGACCTATTTTCAACTTTTTCGTGATCCAGATTTCTTCCCTTAGAGGGCTTAGAGTTACACTCAGTTTAACTCTATATTTCTTCTTTTATGTGTGTGACGTGCCTGCACCGCACATTAGATAATGGCAGATAGCAGTGAGAGCAAATGTCCGCGTAGCTCAGTTGGGAGAGCGACTTACTCCGGAGTGAGGGGACCTCGCTTCGATGCCCGGCGTGGGCAAAATTGTGTTTTCACATTGGCGCCCTAACTTCCAGAATGACCCGACTGTTAAGTTTCTCGCAATGATGTGATGTTCTTTCCACATGGCGAGACACGAAAAAAGAGAATCCCTTCTTCAGTGCTTCGAAAAAATAATCAGTGTGATGTTATGTTCCACACCCCAAATTGTCTGGGAGTTCTCAAATGCACGTTCTTCATTGGATGACTGCCTACAGCAACACATGGTCCCGTCCCGGCTGACCCATGGGAGTTGTGACGTGTCCATTTAGACACGTCACATCTCCCACGAGCAGATGTTACATCTCCCACGTAGCTCAGTTGGGAGAGCGAGTTACGCCGGAGTGAGGGCACCCAGGTTCGATGCCAGGAGCGGACAAACGCATACGTTATATGTGTTTGATTTGAAAATCCCTTTGTCTCTGATATGGTCCTTCCACTATGAGAAACTTTTTGTGCACCATGTGTTAAATTTTGTAACATAGATTTTAGCAGCTGGTGGGAATTGTGAACTGTCTCTACTTTTGAATATTTTATCGCTTGTAAAAATCCGGTTTATTTTTTTCTAACTGGTTTCATCGATTATGGACAATGGAGAAGGTTTATTCGCATTGGAAATGTTTTAAAATGTGTGCTCATTACAACCGAAAATGCTAAGTCATTTTTCTTGTTTTTATATATATTCAATGCTCATGTAGCTTCGTGGTTCAGTCCCAGATGAGGTGTGCACCTATTTTATGGCAATGGGCCCGCAACCTGGAGCTAGCGGCTATGAACTAGGAATGGGGAACTGCTTATAGCCAACCGAGTTGCTTATGGTGGTTGTTAAATCCTGAAAATAAATTACCCAAACTAGGAGAAAAAATTCGAACGTCTTGTATGAAGACGTTTTGCAATGAAAAAAAAATCAAAAATGCAGAAATAAAGGAGAAAACAAGTGTTCTTACTGTTGAGTAGATATGAAATTTGAATTTATGGAAGTTGTTAATGCAAATCAATGAATGGAAGACTGCCAACGGTGGCTTTATCAAAGCAAGTTACATTACAATAGGGGCCAAAATTGTGGAAACCTTTTGGAAATAGTGTATTTTTGAAGTTTGATGTCTCATAACACCACTTTTGTTTGGAGTAATACCATAAAATTATATATCAATGGAAAGATAATTTCATCAAAAATGTAATGCAATAACTTGTATGAAGGATTTGGTATTAGAACAGCAGTTATAAAGAAGAAAAGTGAAACACATAGCAAAAAAGAGATATACAAAAATTCTCACCATGTCAGTTAACACTTAGTTGGGTAACCATTAGCGTTAATTACGGCTTTAGAACACCTTCCCATGGAGTGAACGAAGTTTTTTTTAGGTCTGCATATGTTATAATGTGAAACCAAGATTGAATTATTGCTTCTGTTAATTGGGTTTTGCTGGGTTGTTTCTGACTAACAAATTTCTTTAGTCGGCTCCAAAGATTTTCGATGGGGTTAAGGTCTGGGCTATTCCCAGGCCATTCCATCAGTGGAATATGATTATCTTGAAACAATTTTTGGCACACAGCAGCAACATGACATGGAGCTGAATCCTGTTGAAATATAAATGCTTCATTATCTTGGAAAAGATCACGTGCGGAAGGCTTCACTTTGGGCTTAAGTATTTCATTATTGTATCTGTGGCCATTTACATTCCCATTAGTCACACAAATTCTGCCCACACCTTTTGATGTCATAAAACCCCAGATCATAACATTAACTGGGTGTTTCACGGTACATGTAATGCAATCAGAATGCAAATCTTCTCCGATTCTTCTCCTTACGTATTTTATGCCATCACTACCATACAGGGAGATTTTGGTCTCATCACTCCAAAGAACACTGTCCCATTGTTCCGCTGTCCAGTTTAATCTTTTCAACCTTTGTTTGAGAGATAAAAATGGGTTTTTGCGTGGAATTCTAGCATTTAGACCAAATCCCTGCAGTTTGCGCCGAACAGTCCTTGCCCTCAATTTCACATTGCATTGCGCCATTTCATCCTATGTCACCTAGACAGATTATCGTAATTCTTCTATCATCATTTGCTGTTGTGCACCTTTTCCTGCCTTTACCAGTCTGGTTTTGTAGTGACTGAGTCTTCTTGTATATCTTCAAAAATTTAGAAATGTCACCTTTGGTTAAGTTTTCACCAATTTTGCTCCTAATTTATTCATAACGGAAGCCTTGTTCACTTAATAGTACTTTTTTTTACATCGCTTTCTGGGTGACCAGCCAACTCTTTGCACCATTGCTTTAATTTTATTACGTTTTACAAGCTCACTAAAAGATAGAACACACACACACACACACACACACACACACACAATAAACAAAACAAAAAACGAACCAACGTGATAGCAATCACATAACACACTGACAAATGTCCTCCTCTCAGCTCCAATACATGACATCAATAGCTGAATACTACTGTGACGTGATTGTCTCATTGCTAAATTAAGATGAAACGTGATTGGCTTTCTAAACATTAATGCTCATTGGCTATATTCAAATGAAGAAAAGCTACTTCATATCAACCTGAGCAAGTTGTGCTTCCTTTTTCTGGTTATTTGGCTATAAGTTTTTATAAAATACAGATAATTGAACAAACTTTGTTGCATTACATCTTTGATGAAATTATTGTTCCATTGAAATATAATTTTATGGTATTACTCCAAACAAAAGTGGTGTTATGAGCCATCAAACGTTAAAACTACACTTTTCCCAAAAGGTTTCCACATTTTGGCCATTACACAACATACTGTATAACCCGTTTGGAGTTCAAAATTAAAGTCGGAGAACAGAATGAGGCTTGAAATCATATAAGTATACAAATACAAACATATGACTTTGCGGTGGTGATTACGTAGGTCTAATGTTCACGTAATATAATATAGTGAAGATATAAAATCAGTCTTCGTCTGTCTCAAGGTCAGTGCTAGTGGAGGATGGAGTTCCACGGTGAAGGCAGTTAGATAGACACACCATGATTGCAGACATCAGATCTCGTGGCAATTTCCATAATCTCTCTGATAGCGGCTCCCCTGAAAGTTCAGTTTCCTTTCTTTCCACAGTGGCTGCTGCATTGCATAGTATTTCTTTTGCTAAAGCAATTGTTCCTCTTCCTTCCCATACGTCCCTCATGTGCTCCTTATATCTCATACATAGAGATCTTTTCGATATGTCGACGTAGGACTCTATTGCGGAATTCAGGTATTTGAGTGGCTTGGTATAGACTCCTGTAGCAGTCTTTCTCTACGGTTTTGTTACTTGCACATAATAGTTTATCAGTAGATCTTGGTGACTTGAGCACGACTTCAATACCATAATATTAATTTTAAACTCAAAATGGGCTATATGTTCGTCTAATGAGTGGTTCCCACCTTTTTGAATTCGCGGACCGGCAAAACGTTGGGGAAACTTTCGCGGACCGGAGATGCCGAAACAGAACCTTTAGGCTATTTTCGAGCATTTAATCTCATAATATTTTGTTGGGTTGTCGGAAAAATCATGACGTATTTTAGCCATGTTTTGCAAAGGTCATGTATTGATAGAAAGAACAAAGATCAATCAATGATATAATGCCCGTTTTGTTCGATACCCTTTTGCCATCTTTCAGTTAACTGCAGAATGCCTCGTTCACAGAAGAACATGTCTTTCGTGGCGCAAAACTATACAAGGTGCTGATTTACAGCCTCATCTGAATTGAACGTTATACCACGCAAGGACTGTTGAAGAGAGCGAAAAAAGTGGAAGACTGACAGCGCAAGGTCAGGCGAGTATGCTGGGTGTGGCAACACATCACACCCAAGCTCCAGTAATTTTTGGCGGGTGATCAAACTTGTGTGTGGTCTCGCGTTGTCGCGATGGAACATATCATCTTTACGATGGACAAGCTCTGGACGTTTCTCGATGATGGATTCGTTCAAACTGTCCAATTGCCGATAGTACCCATGTAGGGGCGAGAAATTATGCCCCTATATAAATCGTGTGATGGACTTTAAATCCCATCGATCAATCCGGATATTAACATTTCAGAATAAATATTTCCATGTGTATTATTTGGAAACGAGTGTAACACGTAGTAATGCACGTGAAACGAGTGTAACACGTGGTAATGCACGTGAAACGAGTGTAACACGTGGTAATGCACCAGACTAGGTGACATTTCGATGCGCCTGTTTGACAGGTCTATTGTATTCACAGAAGGCACAGCTATTGTTCCTGGCCAGAGGGAATGTAAGCTACAGGGCACCGTGAGGTGGAGGTCAGCGAAGGTATTAGGTGAAGGTCACCGGCCGAAGGCACGTGTCAGGAGAGAAAGGTGGTATGGGGGGCACCGAGAAGAGCGAGGGGGGCACCTGCTCTTGGAGGGCTTCGACTAGGGAGAGAGAGGGAGCCTCAGGCGAGTGAGGTAGGAGCCAATCAGAAGGCTAGTGAAATTAGGGGAAATCTTCAAGGTAGGAGTGGAAGGGAAAACGAGGCAGGCGACGGGAAGCGAGCGGGAGAGACAGTCCACGGGGAGCGAGGGTGGAGAACAGTTGACGACAGCGTGTGCTGTGGACGGTTGTATAGTGCTGGGAGTTAGCACTGGGTAAAGAAAAGTTCGTGATAGAACGTGCCAGAGCACGGGGAAAGCCAGCGTAGTTGGAATCAGACACGTGTGTCTGGAACGACGTTTGGAGAAAGCGTTTTGGAGAGAACACGTGTTCGGGACGGAACACAAAGCATAGCTTCCGGAACAAAGGAAAAGAGACGAACGGAAGGTTACGACGATTGAAACATTTCACGTCGGTGGTAGAAAAAGAACGGGCAAAGAGTATTGGCAGGAAAGGGTATTCTGGAATAATTAGATACCCGGATCATTTTCACGTGGAACTGCAGTTACAGGAACTCGAGGTCAAGGAACAATAGCTGCCGGAACAATTTACTGTTGATTAAATGTTTTGTTAAGTTTGAAACAAGCCTGAGAGTGAATTCATGCTTGGAATTGTTTTGCCATTCTTTTTACTTCCCCTCTCCTGAATAGCAGATTTATAGTAAAGCTGGGAGAGAAAGAACGCCGGGCTGTCTTCAACTACCGTTGATAGACAGTCTCTAGACAACGAACCTTATAAATGGTTTTCCTTCCTGCTGTGGGGAAATTTTGATCTGCGCTGGAAGCTAGTGGGTGTTTGGCCGAGGAGCCATTAATTAAAATAATGAGCTTCCACACCTACAGCAGATATATAGGAAATGGCGCAGTCGGTAGGATTGATATGTTAGGCGAGTTCAGTGGAAGTAATTAGGGCAAGTTTATTCAACGAAATAGAGACTGTATTCGAGGACTCGGACAAAGAGGACGCCTAGGTGTAACAGAAGCACGTGGCGGGAAAGTGGTGAAACAACGTGAACTTCTGAGTGCAACAGCAACACGTGGCAGGAAAGTGGTGAAACAAAGTGAACTTCAAAGTGTGACTGTAGCACGTGGCCGGAAAACGGCAAATGAAACAAAGAACTGTGCTACCATAAAGGACTATTGTGCAACGGAACCAGTGAAGTCGACAAATAACGCTCGTAACCAGAGCAAGTATTGGAAGTACCAGGAAAGTCCCGTAACCAGGGACGGACAATTACGTCTCGCGTGGCCAGCGTGACCGGGCGACATTCCTGTTTAGGACGCTCCTTCGCGGGTCGCGGTCGAAACCGCTACAGAGAAGCTGAAGGGGTCCCGAGATGATCCGGTAAGTACTACTTTGTTGCCGAAATTTATATTCCTGGGTCGATACCGAGTAAAAGGTTAGGATAGAAAATTTTTTGTAGGCAGTTAGGGGCCAAAAAGGCAAAAAAAAAAAAAAAAAATTCTTTTGTCAGTTTTGTAAAAGAATAGGTTACAGTAATTTTAGAAAACTCAGTGTCAGTATTTCAGTAATAATGCTTAAAGTGGGTAGGAATTGTGAAGTGTTTTGTTGTATGTAAAGAAAGGAAATAAGTAATATTACTAGGAATTTATTACATTACAAAAAAAAAACTGTCAGTAAGTACTTCAAGGTTGAGAGCAAAGGCTATCGTCGGGAAATTGTAAAGTGTCATTATATTAGTGCATATGTATTGTGGATTGTATATATATATTTAGTGCATAACAATGTATGAGCTTTTGGATGGGAAAAAGGGTGAGGAAGCAGAGGACACGTGGTCCGAAGGGAAGGATGAAGAAAATAGTGATAGGGAAAATGAATTAAATTCTAGTAATGAAGTGTCTATTAACGTAAGAAAAACGCAAGATAACACAGTTGATAGGGAATGGCATTTTAAACTTAAAATGTTAGAAATGGAGGAAAGGAAAATTTGCAGCAGAGCGAGAACAAAGGGAACTAGAAAAAATGAAATTGGAGATTCAGCTCTTAGATAAAAGGAAAGAAAGGGAGAGTCAGCTCTTAGATAAAAGGGAAGAAAGGGAGAGTCAGCTCTTAGATAAAAGAGAAGAAAGGGAGTTCCAGCTTAAGAAACTACAGCTAACTCAGGAAAAAGAAGAGGCGTTGGCACAGGGAAGAAATCAAATGAAGTTAGCCGATTACATGAGGATCCTAGAAAAGACCTTACCCAAAAGTCCTAGTAAACCAGAAGAGATTTTAGACTTTTTGATTCCTTAGAAAAAGCGTTCATTTTACATACAGTCCCAGAAAAAATGCAAGGAAGATTAGTCATAGCACTATTTAACTCAGATTGTGTCAATAATTTATTCCGGAGGCTTACGGTCGAGCAATATGATTGCTACGAAACCGTCAAAGAGGCCATTTTGGGGGAATGTCATTTAACCCCGGACATTTATCTACGACAATTCGAGGCACTCCGTAGGAATAAGGGAGACAGTTACCAGCAATCGGCGGGACGCATGGGAAGAACTCTCAAATATTATGTAGCGAACAGTGGGATAAGTACCTTTGATGAACTATTGAATCTTTTAGTTTGTGATAAGTTCAAAGGATTGTTATCACCCAGTTTAAAAACATATCTACTATATAGAGGATCCTTGGGAAAGCTAGTTCTAGCGAAGGATTTAGGGGAACTGTGTGATCAGTACGAGAGCCATGTGGAAGCGTTAGAGTGGGGTGAAGAAAAAGCGAAGGGAAATTTTCGGGTAGGCTCTAACAGTAAGGGGCAGCATTATAGCTCGGAAGGAATGGGAACTGAGAAGAAAAAATTTAGTGGAGTTCCATTCCAAAGTAGAGTGGGAAACAGTAGACCACTAGGGGATCAGGGAAATTCCTATTTTGATGCGGGAATGAGATGCTTTCGATGTGGACAGATGGGTCACCGAAAATTTGACTGTAAGCAGAAGATACCCCAGGGACAGGACAGTAAATGCAGTCCGTATAATTGGAGAAGTGAGGCAGCTAAGAAAGTAAGCCTGGTAGCGGCGAAAGAGAAGGAAAGCATTGTAGAAAAACAAGGGGAACCCAAGCCAGACCTTTTCCAGGATGTGAGAAAGGTTAGTGCGAAAATGGGGAGAGTAGTGTGTCCCACGGGCAGTAGCATGGAAGTAATGGAAATACCCGTAGGTGAACAATTAGTGGTAGCCACAGAGCAAGGGCACCAGGCAAAAATTTTGGTAGAAAGCGGAGCGGAGTTCAATTGTGTGAGACAAGGCCTATTAGGGGAAGAACAGATGGACGAAGTGGGGAAAGTGACTTTGTCAGGGTTTGATGGACGTACCGCGGTTTTTCCAGTTAAGAGGTTGCAGGTTAGGATTCTGGAGGCGGGATTGGAGAAGGCCGGGGACGTATCTTTAGGGACGAGTGAGATGATTTGTGCTATTGTGCCGAATCTCACCAACGAGGTCATAGTTACCCTAGATGATTATGTCAAGATGAACACGTGGAGATATTCGCAGTGGGCCACCGATAATGGGAAGGCGTTATGTGAGGAGGATACAGTCCAGGAGGAGAAACCAACGAGAGCCCAGGAGTTACGGACTCGAGGAACTAGCGCCAGTATAGGGGCTAACCAAATTGAAGGGAATGCTAGTGGAGAGACGCTGAAGACAGGAGCAACGCCGGGAGAAGTAGGCGGAGCTTTAAGAGTGGAAGGGTCAAGCAGCCAATCAGGGCCAGGCGCGCTTGATGAGGAGACCAGCGAACAGGATACGGTGTTTGGAGGTAATCCATGCCGCGAGGAGGAAGAGAGCAGCCGGGAGGGTGAGGCGTCAGACCACAGCAAATTCAAAGTACAACAGGAGGAGGACGTAACCCTAGCAGAGACACGCGAGTGGGCGAAGGAAGGAAAAGGAGGGTATGTCTATGTGGAAGGATTACTATATCATAAAGAAAAGGTGTTAGGGCAAAACAACAATCAGTTAGTAGTTCCCGAGAGTAGGAGGGGACAGATATTAAAGCTAGCCCATGATTCTGTGTTCGGAGCACACTTGGGACATGGAGAAATGTTGGAAAGAATGAGATACTTCTATTGGCCTTCCATTAAGAGATACATAAGTACATACTGCGAGGCGTGTCAGTTACGACGTCCCATCACAAGAGGTGACCGGGTACCGATAACTGCGGTTAGGAGGCCCGCGCTACCTTTTCAGACAGAAAATGTCAATCTTATTGGGCCGATAGATCCACCATCACGTAAGGGGCATCGGTGGAAAGTAGTAAGGATGGACCAGCATACGAAGGGTCCGGCAGCCGTATTTTCAGAAGAGTGGGAGGAACCCATGCAGATGGTCATAAAAGGTTTGTAGGATGCGGGGTTTACAGGAAATTTGGAAAAATGTTGCTTAGCCAAAGAGGAATTTGATTATTTGGGACATGTGGTCGGCTCGGGAAGTCACCAGCCGGACCCGGGAAAATTACAGGCGATCAGAGACCTGGATCCCACCAAAACCAAGAGGGAGGTACATAAGTTACTAGGGTTATGCAACCACTATAAGGAGGGCGTACCCAGGTTCGCCGAAATAGCAAAGCCACTGTCGGATTTGACAGCGAAGAAGGCAGCAGAAAAAGTTGAGTGGACGCCAGCGCTCGGGGAAGCTTTCGAGTCGCTGAAGCAGAAATTATGTACAGCACCAGTACTGTCCACACCCTAATTTGACAAGCCGTTCGTGCTACATACGGATGCGAGTTCTTTTGCAGTCGCGTGTTGCGTAGGTCAGCGGGATGATAGGGGAGGATCAGGCCCGTGGCTTACGCGAGCAAGAAATTAAATGACACACAAGCAAGGTGGGCAGCTAGCCACAAGGAGGCATATGCTATTGTTTGGGCTCTACAGAAATTTGAAGGGTGGGTTTTTGGCCACCAAGTAGAGATCTTGCCGGACCATAACCCCTTGATATTTTTAACTAGTGCGGCTTCACAAAGCTCAAAATTACAGAGGTGGAGTCTAGCCATTGCCCAATTCAACCTCACGATTTCTCACGTCGCCGGCAAACTGATTCCTCAAGCCGACGCCTTATCCAGGTTGAATTTTAAAGAAAATAGCAAGAGCTGCTAAAGACAGCATTACCACAGAAAGGTAGAGACCCAGTGAGGCTACTTAGTGGTACTGACAGTGTATATATGTGTGTATAAAGAAGTGTATTAATGCAATGAAATCTTCTGCGTAAAGAAAAAAAAAAAGAAAGAAAAGAACTGAACGGACAACACTGACTCATCATGCGAGAGGAAGATCCCGCATGTTTCGTCCAGCAGGCAGGGGCCTGTAGGGGCGAGAAATTACGCCCCTATATAAATCGTGTGATGGACTTTAAATCCCATCGATCAATCCGGATATTAACATTTCAGAATAAATATTTCCATGTGTATTATTTGGAAACGAGTGTAACACGTGGTAATGCACCAGACTAGGTGACATTTCGATGCGCCTGTTTGACAGGTCTATTGTATTCACAGAAAACACAGCTATTGTTCCTGGCCAGAGGGAATGTAAGCTACAGGGCACCGTGAGGTGGAGGTCAACGAAGGGATTAGGTGAAGGTCACCGGCCGAAGGCACGTGTCAGGAGAGAAAGGTGGTATGGGGGCACCGAGAAGAGCGAGGGGGGCACCGAGAAGAGCGAGGGGGCACCTGCTCTTGGAGGGCTTCGACTAGGGAGAGAGAGGGAGCCTCAGGCGAGTGAGGTAGGAGCCAATCAGAAGGCTAGTGAAGTTAGGGAAATCTTCAAGGTAGGAGTGGAAGGAAAAACGAGGCAGGCGACGGGAAGCGAGCGGGAGAGACAGTCCACGGGGAGCGAGGGTGGAGAACAGTTGACGACAGCGTGTGCTGTGGACGGTTGTATAGTGCTGGGAGTTAGCACTGGGTAAAGAAAAGTTCGTGATAGAACGTGCCAGAGCACGGGGAAAGCCAGCGTAGTTGGAATCAGACACGTGTGTCTGGAACGACGTTCGGAGAAAGCGTTTTGGAGAGAACACGTGTTCGGGACGGAACTCAAAGCATAGCTTCCGGAACAAAGGAAAAGAGACGAACGGAAGGTTACGACGATTGAAACATTTCACGTCGGTGGTAGAAAAAGAACGGGCAAAGAGTATTGGCAGGAAAGGGTATTCTGGAATAATTAGATACCCGGATCATTTTCACGTGGAACTGCAGTTACAGGAACTCGAGGTCAAGGAACAATAGCTGCCGGAACAATTTACTGTTGATTAAATGTTTTGTTAAATTTGCAACAAGCCTGAGAGTGAATTCATGCTTGGAATTGTTTTGCCATTCTTTTTACTTCCCCTCTCCTGAATAGCAGATTTATAGTAAAGCTGGGAGAGAAAGAACGCCGGGCTGTCTTCAACTACCGTTGATAGACAGTCTCTAGACAACGAACCTTATAAATGGTTTTCCTTCCTGCTGTGGGGAAATTTTGATCAGCGCTGGAAACTAGTGGGTGTTTGGCCGAGGAGCAATCAATTAAAATAATGAGCTTCCACCCTACAACCCATAAGAATTGATTGTTCGGTTCCGTGGTAGGAGCTCGAAAAACACTACACCTTTAAAATCCCACCACACTGAGACCAGGACCTTCCGCTGATAAATGTCTGCTTTGGATGTCGTTTAAGACGAAGCAGCACGTTGGGACCAAGACCGTTTCGCGCAGCACATTGTTGTACACAATGCAATTTTCGTCACCAGTTATCAGTAGCTTCAAAAAAAGGATTGTTTTCATCACCTTTAATGAGCATATCGCAGATGTTTATACGCGCCGTCAATTGAGCTTCTTTGAGTTCATGAGGAACCCACACATCGAGCTTGCTTACGTATCCCAGCTTCTTCAGGTGGTCGTAAACGCTTGAATGATGGATGTGCAATGTGTCTGCAATCTCTTGTGTCGTGTAACGCGGGTTTGACTCGATCAATGCCTTGATTTGGTCGTCATAAACCTCGGTGGGTCTCCCGGACCGAGAAGCATCGTTGAGGTCAAAATCACCAGCACGGAATTTTGCGAACAACCTCTGGCACTGACGTTCTTGTACAGCATTATCACCGTACACTTTACGCAACTTTTCACAAGCTTGACGCGCGTTCTTCCCTTTACGGAAGTAAAACAGTAAAATATGGCGAAAATGCACAGTTTGGTCTTTCATCTTCAACTTGATGTCAAATCTCCGCAAATCAACCAAATCGCTCACTATTCTTTTTAGACTGCAGCTAGAATTGGCACTTGTCGAATGCCATAGCGATAACAGAGCTGCGCATGCCTCTAATACCTCCAAAACCGCCCAATCGCCATCGAGTGCCAAAATACGTCATGACTTTTCCGACAACCTAATATATTATATTTATATACCAGATTATTCCATGTCACCTACTTACAGATAATAAACTTTAATCTGTTAATATTATTTAATGAAGAATATGTGCAATCCGTAATCAATATACCGCAACACTCTCCTTACCGCTAATATAATTTTTTCTGGGATAAATGTGACGTCTGTTGCTGCTACTTCGTGAGAATCGTCTCGAGCCGTGGTTCTAAAGCCGTTTCTGCAAGCCGCAGTGCAGCATTAATGCTCATTATGTTCCTGTACTTTGTTTTGATTACCGAAACGGTTGAAAAGGTTTTCTCGCAATAAATACGTGGTCGGAAATGTTACCAATAATTTTAGAGCTTTGCCGCCGAGTCTTGGATATTCGTTCTCCATCATACCCCAAAACTGAGTCAGAGATTTGGATCGGAATATGAATACCAGACTGGCATCAGAAGGATGTTCAACAAAGCTTTATTCCTGGTGAGTTAGCTTGCAGGAGTTCATATCTTCTATGAAGAGGTAAAAGATTCAAGCTTCCTGTAATCTTCCGCGACAGGTGTTCAAAAAATTTCAGATCTATTGGATTGGCCAAAAGGTAATTGCGATTTTTTCCTGTGTAAATGAAAGGCGAATTTTGAACGGGAAACAAGAACTTTAGTCAACAACATATTGCCGATTTTGTTCGATGACCTTTTGCCGTCTCCCAGGCAAGTTCATGATTCTTCAAAAAGGTTTATGTCTTTTTTCGGCAAAAAACAGTTCCAAGAACGATTTGATAGCCTCATCAGCAGTGAAGATTTTATCATTCAAGGCGTTTTGCAACGAGCGAAACAAATCGTAGTCTGATGGTTCCAGGTCTGGCAAATATATGGTGGATGTGATAACGTATCCCATCCAAGCTGCAACAATTTTTGACTAGTGACCAAACTTATATGTGGCCTTGCGTTATCGTGGTGAAACACAACTCCTTTGCAATTCACCAATTCTAGATGCTTCTGTTTGATTGCATCACTTAATGTATTAAAGCTGACGACAGTACACCGCCGAATTAATGCTTTGGTTTCTTGGAAGCAATTCAAAATACACAATACCTTTGAAATCATATCAGACTGAAAGCATAACCTTCCTTTGGTGCATATCTGCTTTTGAAGTGCGTTGAGTAGGTTCATCGCTCTTGCTGCGCTTGCGATCTTTTCGTTCGACGTTGTTGTAGACGATCCAGCTTTCATCGCCTGATACGTTTCATAAACGCATCATTTTCTTCAAGTTTCAAGAGCGAATCGCAGATGTCAACGCGCTTAGTGAGATGAATTTCTTTGAGATGATGTGGTACCCACTTATATCGAGTTTACTGGCGTATCCCAGGTGCTTTATGTTGGTTTTCAAAGCTCGATCTCAATATGTTCAGATTCTTAGCAATATCTCGTGTCGTTAAACGCCGATTGGATTTTATCAATGCCTTTATTGTGTCGTCATCAACTTCGATTGGCCTTCATGAGCGTGGTGCATTTTTCACATCAAATTCTCCACACCAAAATTTTGCAAACCAATTCTGACACTGCCGTAGTTTTAAGGCATCTTCACCATGCACATCACAAAACTTTTCATGAGCATGCACAGTGTTTTTTCCTTTTCGGAAGTAATACAGCAAAATGTGGCGAAAATGTTCCTTTTGATTTTTCCATTTGGAAACTGACGCCAAACAAACACTTGTTAACGAAATCAATCGTGCACTTTCTATTCCTGAAACAAGCTTGAACAGTCAGCTGTCACGTTATATAATGAACTTGCGGTTTCAAATGACGTAAGTTACATTTCAAGACATGTTTCGTCATCCATGTGTAAAAAACGCAATGACTTTTTGGCCAACCCGATAGGTTTCCTCTTACTTTGACTGCATTTCGATTCAAAAGAAAAGTAAATAAATTCACCGATTTCTTGCCGACCGGCAGAAAAAAAACCAGCGGACCGTTAGAAAAAAAACTCGCGGACTGCTAGTAAAAAAAACACACTCGCGGACCGCTAAAAAAACACTCGCGGACCGCTAGAAAAAAAAAACACACTCGCGGACCGCTAAAAAAACACACTCGCGGACCGCTAGAAAAAAAACCACTCACGGACCGCTAGAAAAAAAAACTCGCGCACCGGCGTTTGGGAAGCACTGGTCTAATGTAATTTGTCTTGATGAAGTCTGCCGTTGGCAGGTAATTTTGGCAAATTTAAATATCTCTGTAATTACTCCGATTACGGATTTATGAGACTTTATTGTCTCATCTATTATTAAGGTACATTATTACCTCTTGGACGTATCCTTAAGATCTTTCTTATATTCCGAATTTGAAAAACGCTGCCATCTTAAGTTACGTGTTACTCGCTCCCTAATACAGTATTGTTTTAATTTTCAAAACTTAGGGAGATCCTTATGAAAATTCAACCATATTGTTTTTTATTTCGCAATTTTCAAGCATCTACTTTTAACAAGAGATGAAAAGAAATCACCACAGGCAAGTTGTGCAAAGTCAAGAGCAATAATTTATTTTACGAAAAATTATTTTTTAAAATCCTTTTCATTTAATAATGTTTTGGTTTTACTAAACAGCAAATTGGTTTTTTACTTTTTCGTAGAAATCTCAGTACCCTAATTGAAAATCTGTAGCTCTTTTCTGTCTCTCTCTCTCTCCTCTTTTTTCTTTGACGCTGGAGAAATGAACTCCATGCGTAACGCAAACAAGACAGGAAAAACCAGATAAGAAAGAGACAAGATGTTGCCCTTTTTTTCTACGGAAGCTACTACATCATTGACGAAGTTTTAAGCAACTGCACTAGTCGTAGAGACGAAGCACTGAAGCGTCAGCTAAACACCCATCTTTAGAACAACAGTACATTTGATCCAATGGACGTATTTCTTCCAATCCCCTTTGGAAGTGAGTGCATTAGAAGCGATAACACTTATATCACTAAGACATTTTGGGTGACGAGCTAAAAAGAAACTCTTCGAAACTGGCAGTGAGAAAAAAGGGATAAAAGTATTGCTGAAAATAAAAAAGGTGAAAAAATATAGTTCTTTTCTTATTGGACTTGCGCTTGATTGAAAGAAGTGTCTTGGTTAACATAAGACACTCTCATACAATAATCGGTCTTACATATTGAACGAAGCGAAGAGGTAACTTAGAACATGACGGAATTTTGGTTTGGAAATTTGAGTTCATAGTTATTTTATTACAAGTTTCTGCAGTCGTGGTCAATGCAAGGTGTACAACAGAGACGCTGTGCATGGTAATCATTTCGAGTGCAGCTCGAGAAAATCCTGGATATCATTCTCTTTCAAGTTTCTTTGATATAAGCACAATTTTGTTAGAAAAACAATATGAAGCCTTGTCCAAGTACTAGCTTGGGCCAAGAGGAAGGAAAGTTTTTTTTTATTGGATATTTAACGACCACTGTGAGCAACTCAATGAGCTATAAGCAGTCGCCCGTCCCTAATTTAGGGTCACTGGTTCCAGGGAAGGGAGAGAGCCAGTGCCGTAAAAAAAACACAATATACATGCCTCACCGGGATTCGAACCTGGACCCCTTTCGGACGAATGATCAGAGGCTATCGCTTAGAACACTGCGCCCCCGGGGCGGCGACGTAGGGATGTTATTGTAAGAAAAGGGGTTTGTTACTCTGGCTTGGTATTGAAAATTATTCCTTCAGCTCTAGTGAGGCCTCGTCTCCTCATTATTGTGATATTAACTTTGATAATGGTCATACACGTGAACTGTTATACCCTATTTAATATAAATTATAGTGTGTGAACCTATGGATACAGCTAGTGTTACGTGTTGAACATTTTAAATGTGTTAAATGATTTTACAGTTTTATGTAATTCAGTAGTTATATACAATGGTTTATTGAGTGCTTTGACATTTATACAATAATATCTAGTCCACCTGTTTCATGGCACGGAGGCGAAGGCTGAACATGGTGTCTCTTGAGCTAAGGCATAGCATAATGTCAAATCGAGGCAGTGACCTCCACAGGATGAAGCAAAAAAAACGTGCATAGAGTTGCATAACAACAGCATTATTTATGGCTAATGTTCGTTCAGTATGTAGGCAGCTCGTTAATATACACGACTATACTTTATAGTCTCTTAGTAGCTTTGTAAGAAAAGAGTGACATACAGTAAGTGCTTCCAGGAAACGGTGAGAGATGAAAGGGAAATGTTGATATGGAAAGGATACTCATTGTGACACTTACGGAAGTTTATGAGGCGATGCAAGTAAGTCATTGGCTTTTTTATGCTTTCCAACCGTAGGTTGAAGAAGCGTATATGCTCCGACTTTGTCCGTCCGTCTGTCAGCACAATAACTCGCGTACAAATTGTTCGATTTCGATGAAATTTTATTATGTGGTAGGGGACCACCTGGGGACGATCTTATAAAGTCCCAATCTCGCGCTTGATATGCTGGCGCGTGGTCACGTCAACTGTCTCATTACGTCACGCGTTATGTTTGGATCCTATCATAGTTTTATGACGTCACACTCTTGCGAGCAGATGGTCGCGATTCCCGTCTGCCTCCTTACGTCACGCTTTGTGTGCGTATGTTCTTCCGCACGATAACTCGCGTAAAAATCGTTCGATTGCGATGAAATTTTAGTATGTGGAAGGGGATCACCTGGGAAGGAACCGTATTGAACGTGAATGAAATGGGGTCAAAGGTTAGCACATTGGAGCGGGATCCATTCCACTGCTCTTATGCGCCATAACTAACGTAAAAAAGGTTCGATTTCGATTGAATTTTAGTATATGGTAGGGGACCACCTGGCGACAAACCCTATTAAAAATGAAGCGAAATGGGGTCAAAGGTCAGGACATAGGAGCGGAGTCACTTCCATCGGCATTATGCGTCATAACTTACGTAAAAAGTCTTCGATCTGGATGAAATGTTAGTATGTTGTAAAGGCCTTGACTAGTGAATGGGCGAAATGGGGTCAACGAATCCTATTGAAAATGGGCAAAATGGTGTCAAAGGTTAGAACACAGGAGCGGAAATCTATTCCATAGCCCTTATGCATCATAACTTAGGTAAAAATGCTCCCATTCCGACAAAACTTTATCATGTTATTTCGCAGGTAAACTGAACCGGTTCTGTTGCATATCATCGAGATGGGATCAAAGTTCAGGGCACAAGACTGAGGTTTATTCTACAGCCATTATCCTCATAACTTTAGTGATAACTTGAGTAATGATTTCTGGTATGTTGGAAAGCGTATCATAATCAATGCATTGCATGATTTTACTAACTAGTTATAGGAAGCAAGGAGTCGTGAAAGCGGGTTTTCGCACATTATTCTACATATTCGTCTCAGTGGTCAACAAACATGACACTGATCGTCCAGATGTTTAAGATTCTCAAACAAAATTCTGATGATTAAAAATCTTAAACCACGTGTCAATAGATGTAGAATTGGACGGACTGGAATTTTGTTCCCTTCGAATCTTTTTTCAATTTCGAGAACAAAAGGTAATTAGAATGTGCCAAATCCTGTGAATAATCAGAATATTTTAACATTTCAAAGTAGAATTCCGGAAACGTTGCCAGCATTATGTGAGCAGAAGCCTTATCCTACAGAAAGAGAATCCCTTTTCACAATATTCGCATGCAATTTCAGTTTCTGTTTCAGTTTGTCCAGAAGGAATGTATAGTACGTTGATGTGATAATGGCACTCCTTTTCAGCCAGTCAACTTGCACTATCGCCTCCTTGTCCCTGAACACAGAACACAGATGTTATTGCAAATACACGAGAAACGTAAATATATACTTATGCTTCTGGTATCGAAAATGTTCTTCCCAAATATTAGAAATTACATATATGGAAACGTTTCCAACCAGAATCTCTATCCGACGCGAAAAAAGATTTTTCCAATCGAACTTTCAGAAGCAGAGAATAAGAAACAATTGCAATTTATCTTTACACCCACAAGCGGGAAAACTGTGCATTACTTGAAAACGAAGCTGTACCTGAGTTATTGGTATAAATGGTATGGAAGGAGTGAAGTAATTTTTTCAATCGGATATTTAGAAGTAAAACATATGGAATGAAATGCTTCTATGAATTCGATATCATCTGTATCTACGCCCTCTACCGGCAAAGTTATGCATCAAAACAAGGTCGGAACGCAATGAACATTGCTCCCGCATTTCAGACTTTCCAACGCAAAAATAGTTTTGTAAATCGGAATAATAGCTGCATAGATATGGTGCCCAGAGGTGAACGAACGTTTTGTTGTATTTACCAAAAGCCAAGTGAAACGAACCTGAAGCACTTTCTCTCTCTCTGTCATTATAGTCTTCCTGCAGTTTTACACACTTGTTTTAACGGTCTTAAGGCTTCTTGATCCCACCGAAAAGTTTTTGGTTTTCCTGAAACCACGTGTGCTCCGTTGCTTTCACATCTTCATCACTACCGAACCGACGACCACATTCTATAAGCCGACCAAAGAAACAAAATTGATTTTTGTTTGTTTGGTCTGCTTATAAAAGGTTAGCAAGATTTGTTTTGACAGTGAAGAGACTTTTAGATTTCTGTTTTGCTAGAGATGAAGGGTGTTTCCAATACTTATTTTCTTGCTTTTAGGGACAAAATTGTGAGCCTCCCCCGGTGGCGCAGTGGTGTAAGCGATGGCTTCTGATCATTCGTGTGAAATGGGACCGGGTTCGAATCCCGGTGAGGCATGGATGTTGTGTTTGCCTTACGGCACTGGCTCTCTCCTTTCCTTCGAGTCAGTGGCCCTAAATTAGGGAAGGGTGACTGCTTATAGCCCATTGAGTTGTTCACGGTGGTTGTTAAACCCTTAATCAAATAATCACATCACACAAAGTTGTGGAGCAAGGTCACCCTACCAGAAACAATCCCTTCCAGTAAATATGGTTCTGCTTCATAGTGCTGCAAACAATTGAATAGAAACCTCAATAAGCTGTGGTTTGTGTTGATTCGTCAACTACACTGCCGGAAAGTGAAAAAGAACACCAAGAAGGAATTGGCGGACAATCATGAAATTTACATATGTTAATGGAGTCGAGTTTACGTAGGTGTGATGTTAATTTCGTGACCAACCGGTGAGCGCTTACGCCACAGCACGGCATAATATGCAAATTATCGTCGGTGGTATTTAAGAAGTACGGCGAAGGGAATGTATTCAGTCGTCGGCGTACGAACACGTGCGAAGACCCTGAAGAAGCTGCAATGCCTGGACATGGAAGACGTGTACAATTTCAGCAGTTATCGGACTTTGAGCGAGGTCGTCTAGTCGGACTCCGCCAGGCCGGGCGGTCCGTATCGTCGTATTGCTCAGCGAATTGGACGGGAAGTATCGGTGGTGGTAAATAGTGGCGTAGATGGTCCGAGGAACATTCGCACACGAGAAGACGTGGAACTGGGACTCACAGACGGACTGATGAGCGGACCGATCGACGCATAAGAAGAGCGGCGTTGTCAAGCAGAACATCCACTGCGACGCAAATCCGAGCTGCCGTTGCACTTGAGGTGACTGTGCGAACAATCCGCAACCGTCTACTGGATGCAGGACTACGTGCACGTGTGCCGCTGGCATGTGCACCTCTGACTCCAGCCCACCGTCAGGAACGGCTGCAGTGCTGTCGCCAACGTCTGCACTGGAGAACGCAATGGCGATCTGTCGTGTTCAGCGATGAAAGCAGATTCTGCTTGGGAGCCTCCGATGGCCGTATGCGTGTTCGCAGACGCACAGGGGAGCGTCTACAACCTTCGTGCATTCGCCAGCGACACAAAGGGCCTACACCTGGTCTCTTGGTGTGGGGAGCGATCAGCTATCACTCCCGTACCCAACTAGTGTTTGTACCGGGTACGTTAAACAGCACCTCTTACATCAACAACATCATTCAGCCCGTTGTTGTGCCATTTGTAAGGTCGGTCCATCGTGGTGTTTTCCAGCAAGATAACGCACGCCCACACACGGCACGTTCAACGCAACATGCACTTCAGGGTGTGAGACAACTTCCATGGCCTGCACGTTCACCGGATTTGTCCCTCATTGAGAACGTGTGGGATTTTATGGGACAACGACTTATCCGGTCTCCACGGCCAGCCACGACCATTCCCGATTTACGCGTCCAGGTTGAGGATGCTTGGAACTCAATACCCCAAATTTACATCCAAGATCTGTACGACAGACTCCATGCCAGAATTGCACAGTGTGGTTCAAACTCGTACTAACCATGTTACATGGAAATGTTTTCAGTTTACCAGCAAATACAGTTGTATTTTGCCATAATGTTTTGATCACGTTATCCTTTGTATTTCGCTATTATGCTGTATAAATTTCGTTTTGGTATCAGACGTCTCCTTCTTGGTGTTCTTTTTTCACTTTCCGCCAGTGTATTTCCAAACCCACTTGGAATACACTTTGCAGTATCCTAAGGCACATTGCATAGGCAGAACTATAACATACATCTAAGATATCAGGCTCAGGGGACACAATAATCCGGGGTCTTCTTCAATGAAAAAGTTCTCACGATCAACATGGGCTTGAGTTCACGGTGTTGATTGGAACTTCATCGAGTTTCGTCAGTCCCACTTATTACATCATATTTAAACCAGCTTTACCCATTCGACAATTTTTCTCTGGTCCATACACGTTTTACCATACTGCGATACTCTTCAGTGAATTTCAGCTCTTGACACCTAAACATTATTACAGCATCCTTTTCAACAGTGGCGCAATTGAAAAGAGGAAATTCTGTGTTTACACACTCATTGCCGAAGACAGCCTAACGCGTAGCTTTGAGCGAAGCAGGTGCAATTTGTCTAACTCCTGTTGTGAATCAGTTGACGCCACTCGACATAGAAAATGCCACAGTATTTGGGAGATCGGCGTGCAAATTGGTGGGTGCATGTCGACAGCTGGGTTATGTAAATGATTGTGGTTGCGGATCAATTACGTGATAAGTGAGGAAGGTAAAAAGGCAAAACAGTTCGGCTTAGTTAGGTCATATTCAGCGGAGAGTCTCACTTCTGTCTTAGCGCCGACGTTCGCCCATTGAAAGTCTGAGGAAGACGTGGTCACTGGGCTGATATTGCCGACATCCGTTAGAGTCTTACCGCTGCTGAACCTAGAGTCATGGTTTCGGGTGCTCTCAGCTTCAGCAGCTGCTCGTACGCACAGTGGTTACAGTAACAGCACGACGATACCTCGATCAGATACTGCAGCCCGTTTTGTTTCCATGCATTCACGATATCCTTGATGCCCAGCTTCAACAAAGATATTGTCCATTCTCACAATGCCAAAACCAGCAGAAAATGCCCAAAAGGTTTCCAGGTGTGTCCCCCGTGGGCGGTTCTGTTCACAGACGTCTCCTCAATAGAGAACATGTGCATTATTGGCAGACGACTTTGCAACTCTGCACAATCTCCTCTTAAAGTCGACGAATAATGGACAATGGTCAACGATGCATCTTAGCGATACACCAGGACATAATTACACGACTTTTTCACTCGATGCCGTACCTTATTGCCGAATATATAAACTAGAATGGTGGTCATATGGTCAACTGACTGAAGACATATTACACTGTCCCCTCGTCCATTTTATGCATATAATCCCACAGAGATTAAATCAGTTCCTTTTTAAAAAATTGTCTACGTTTGTAGTATGTTTCATCTCATTTCATGCATTACTCCACGGAGTGGCATTTTCTATGTCGAGAATAGTAAATCACAAATTTCCTTTACTTTTTTACGGTTTCCAACCGTAGGTTGAAGAAGCGTATATGCTCCAGCTTTGTCCGTCCGTCCGCTCGATAACTCGCGTAAAAATGGTTCGATTTCGACGAAAGTTTAGTATGTAGTAAGGGACCACCTGGGGACGAATCCTATTGAAAATGGGTGAAGTGGAGTTAAAGGTCAGGACATAGGAGCGGGATGCATTCCATTGCCCTTATGCATCATAGCCTATGTAAATATGGTTCGATTTCAATGAAATGTTAGTATGTGGTAGGGGACTACCTGAGGACAAACCCTATTGAAAATGGGGGAAGTGAGGTCAAAGGTCACGACGTAGCATCGGAATACATTTCATTGCTCTTATGCGTCATAACTTGAGTAAATATGGTTCGATTTCGGTGTAATATTAGTATGTGGTAGGGAATCACCTGGGGACAAACCCTATTGAAAATGGGCGAAGTAGGATGAAAGCTCAGGACAAAGGATCGGGATCCATTCCATCGCTCTTATGCGTTATAACTTACGTAAAAATCCTTCGATTGAGACAAAGTTTTATCATGTTGTTCCGGAAGTATACTTTACCGGTTCTGTTGAATATAATCGAAATGGGGTCCAAGGTCAGGTCATAGGAGCGAGATTTATTCTACAGCCATTTTCCTCATAACTTGAGTAATAACTTGAGAAATAATTTCTGGTATGTTGGAAAGCGTATCATAATCAATGCATTGCATGATTGTACTAACTTGTTTGGTTTATACTGTGGTAATTACAGCGCTATTACAAATGTAATAGGCAGTTTTGACATTTTATAAAACCAAATCTTTGTAATATATTGACACTCACGATGAACCGTTCTATTACTAATAGCAACGATTTGATTATACAGATGGCGTCCCTAAATGGTTGTATGCTTTCACTGTCACGTGAGCAGTAAGGCAAAATGGCCGCAAATGCTGTGGAGAAGGCGTTTTGTGTGCTTGATTTGAGCAAAACGGATTCTGTTACTGTTGAGCAACTGTGTTTTAGAACGATTTTCAAGAAATCATCGCCGAATAGACAATCCATCTACGACTGGTACAAGAAATTTGAATCAACAGGATGTTTGTGTAAAGGTGAAAGTCCAGAGAGACCACATGTATCCGATGAACAAGTGGAGCGTGTTCGTGCCATTTACTAACACAGACCGGGACTTACAATGAAGCGTATGTAAGTCCCGGTCTGTCGTGCCATTTACCAATGCAGACTGGGACTTACAATTTCCACAGCCGATTCTTTGTACAATTTTGAGGAAGCAGCTGAAAATGACTCCCTACAAACTGCAGTTATTGCAAACAATGACAGAAAATCACGTCTAGATTTCCCAAGTAACAATGACAAAACCGCACGTCGAGATTTATGTGCAGAAATACAGGAGGGTATTGATAAAGATGGTTTTAGTGAGCATTTAATTTTCAGTGAAGAGTCGAAATTCCACATAAGTGGGAAAGTTGGCGAACATAACATTCGCATATGGGGGGGACTGAAAATCGTAGAGCAAAAGTGGAGCACGGGCGGGATTCCCCGAAGGTTAATGTGTTCTGTGCTATATTGTATGGCTTCTTTTTTAAGAAAAATGCACTGTAACGGAAAGTTCTAATAACGATATTTTGATTATTTGTTCATGCTTCAACTGCACGAAGACAGTGACGTCTTCATTTCACAACAGGATGCAGCACCACCCCACTGCCATCGGGAAGTTAAGAATTATCTCAATGAAAATTTTCCACAGCGCTGGATTGCCCGCGAAACAGGCGGCAACGTGTCACACACATGTTGGCCACCACGAAGTCCCGATCTAAGACACTGTGATTCATTAGGCTGTGTCAAAGGGAAAGTCTTCCTCCATCTTCATCTAACTAATGTAGCTGGTCTGAAATAACGTATCACAACAGCTATTGCTGGAGTTGATGAAGATATGTTAACGCGTGTTTGGCAAGAATTCGATTGCCGCATTGATATATGCCGTTTGACCATGAGTGCCCACACCGAACATCTGTAAATTGCTGTAAGAAACTTCAGGAGTTTCTCTACAAAACGGTGCAATGTGCGTGTCAATATCTTAAACTAGCATGTAGCCCGTCTTAGGAAGGTTGTTTTTAAGCTTTAAATAAATATTATATATAGGGGATGTTGCCCATCCTATAACGGAGTGGAATTTTTAATTTAAGCAGACTGAAAACAAATCAAATAGACGCCGGATTTCTGTTAGGAAATATAGTAAAAACATAGAAAAATAGTAAGAACTCATTCATGTTAGAACTAAAAATTATATGCTATTTATTTCCGTTTTTCAAAAGACCTCGAGATAAATAACATTCTATGTAAAATATTTGTCGTTGTTTAACAATAGTAGATTAGAGCATTAAGACAGATCGATATTTTGCAAAATGTGTAGTATAATCAGCCCTAAACTCGGAAAGTTAGTTAAATTAAAAAAAGTAAAAAATAATTAAAGCGTACAAATTAATGTTAGAATTGTGCTAAATTAAATTAATATACAAACGCAACTTGCCGTGATATAAAGATTTTAATTCGAATTTTGTAGATCGGATTAACAGAACTCGAATCATTGATAAGGATCCAATGTTTTTAAATTAGCACGGGATCACTTTGACATCTCAATGTGATCGCGTGCAAACTCAACTTGCTGTGATATTAAGAATTCAATTCGAATTCTGTAGATCGGAAAATAGAACTCGAGTCATTAATAATCCAATGTTTTAAATTAGCACGCGATCTAAAAGTAATCGCGCGCTATTATATAGAAGGCAATCATTTTGACATCGCGAGAGCACCCATGAATTGATCGATAAGTGATGACGCAAAAATGCAGACGTTTGTGTGGCGTCAAGCGTTCCAGAGAGACTGATCTGGGTGTTTATAATTTCTTAAAATTTTTTGATAAAATGCTGAAATTATTGTACATCTTCATTTGTAGTAACCTTGCATATTAATAAAAATAGCACGGATTGTTGTACATTTTATCAAGTAGCGCAACATGTCGTTGTGATGTCGTGCTGTGATTTTCCTTTTGGAGTGCCATTGATTTACGTGAAACAAACCTTTAAAACATATTTTTATTTCATCAAGGAAAGGAACTGAGCGCGAGTTGGTTTCCTTTAACGTACCACGCCTTAGAGTATTTATTACATGTGAATTGCTTCACATGTCAGACAGAATTTGCTACTCTCGGCCGTGGGTATGAGTTGACGCAGGCGTCTAGGTTTCAAAGAGTGCCTCTTAATTGCATCTGTATAGAAAGAAATGAACAAAAAAGGGAAAGACAGCAAAACACAAACATTATGTCCCAAAAAGAAGAAAGCATCCAAACAAATTAAAACTGCACTGACACTTTAATTTTGGTACTTAAAAAAACGCAAGATAATGTCGGGAAAAAAAGTATCCCCAAGCCCAAGCCTTAGCAAATTCCGTACTTTTGTTTGAGACTTAAGTAATGCAATTAAGTTTGAACGCAGCGCATTACAAAGAGTAATGAATATCCTTTTTTTTTTAGCATTTGTTTTTACTAGCATTCACGAATTTTGTTTTTTTTCCAGCCTTTAAAAAAAGACGAAGAGGAAAGCACCGCAGGCTTGTTACCCTTAAGTAAAAATTAACGGCATTTCCGAAACGTGAACATGGTTATCTACGTTTCAGACAGATAAGCTTAAGTGATTAAACTAAAGGGATGCACTGGTGGTCTTCTCCTTCGCGATTATGTGATCACTGGCAAACGAGGCAATCATTTATAACGTTCAATAAATGGCAATAGTTTCCTGACGTTTACCTGAATAAGGGTTTTTTTAGGCTTAAAGTGTTCAATTAAAAGCAAATTTACGATCCTCTTTGAGCAGCAGCTTTAAAGTTCTTTTGCAGAACCTTTGCCCACAAATGATTGGTATGTTGTTCTGTTTCTTTCTTCAGCAAAATTTTGCTCTCTTGCAACCATTGCTATTCATGTAAACACTAAGTGCAAAACAAACAATTATTTTCATGAAAAATAAAAGACTGGAGCAAGAGAAAAATACCTTTCATATATCTCATTTAAAAGCCTGGAGAAATGTTTGATCGCAGACCATAAAATCTTCTGTAACCGAATGTGTTCTTCCTATTTTCATTAAAACGAGATTTATTGGGGTAAATTAACGTCAGAATTACTTGATTTCGCGAAGTTCCACTACTCTGAGAGTACCTAACGTTTACTTTCATGTATTCTTACATAAGTCAGTTGAAGTTTTATTATTTTTAGATCTATTTTTCTTGGAGGTTTAACGACCCCGTGAGCAAGCTTGACGGGCTATAAGTAGTCATCCGTCCCAAATTTAGGGCCCCTGGCTCCAGGGAAAGGAGAGAGCCAGTGCCGCCAGACTAACGCAACTTCCATATCTTACCGGGATTCGAACCAGCACCTAACTCCGACTAATGGTCATAATAAGCTCAGCGCTTAAACCACTGCGCCACTGGCAAAGAATATCTAACTGGGAAGAAGTTAAGGCTCGGCGAGACGTAACTAGCGCAGACATATCCTGGATTACAAGATGCAGAGCACAGAAACCAACAAACAGGCTGATGCCGGAGCAGACTGCGCATACGTGTTTGCGCCGTTTTGTTGACTTCAATTCTAGTTCGGTGTTACAGGCTATGTGCTAAAGTAAGCCAGCCGAACCGGCCACAGCACATGATTGTTGCCTTCTCGGTACCATAATCACTTTGCAAATCGGATATGTTAGTTTTGTTGCGCCTATCGCGTTAGTTAATGCTTCTGTTTGCTCTTCAGTTTTCAAAACTATTTTCAGAAATGCCAAATACTACGGAATGTCTACATTTTGTACGGATTCTTAGGCCTAACTATAATATTTGCTAAAATATAGTTTTCATCCGAACGGGGTCCGGGTTCGAATCCCATTGAGGCATGGATGTTGTGTTTGTCTTACGGCACTGGCTCTCTCCCTTCCCTGGAACCAGTGACCCTAAATTAGGGACGGGCGACTGCTTATAGCCCATTGAGTTGCTCACGGTGGTCGTTAAACCTCCAATCCAAAAAAAAAAAAAAAAAAATATTGGATATTTGTTTCACCAAAATAAGGGACGGGCGGGATATCAGTAAACAATTCAACAAAAAACTGCTCTAAGCAAATAGTAATCAGATCAAAGGAAACAATCGTGGTTCAAAGAAAAGCTCCGCTGCCGTAGTCCCCTAACGCCTTTTGTTCCTGACTGTTCGGTTTCCGGCACAGCACTAAGCTACCAGGATGTGAGGGCGCTATTATCGCCTGTTTTAGGTTGCCTCAATGGGAGTTGACGTTCTTCACGTGCATCTTTATATTCTTTGGTACAGGGACGGCTTTCATGAATTCTATTCATCGACAATACATACTACACTGAAGAGCAATTGAATGAGAGATACCAGTCTAGTAACGTGTAGCACCACCTTTCGCCCTGATGACGACGGCGATTTGTCTCGGCATGGACTCGACAAGACACCGGAGGCGTTGGGAAGCCATACGGATTTATGACCCCTGAACAAGCTCCCACAGTTCATGAAGATTTGATGGAGGGGGCTCAGAGGCTCGAACATCCCACTCGATGGCACCCCGGATATGCTCAATGGGATTGAGGATCATGTGATCTAGCTGGCCAAGGAAGTGAGATCACGTCGGTGGAGTGTTCATTCAACCATTTGGATACAATTCAGGAGCGATGGCACGGTGCATTGTCTTGTTGCAAGATGAGGTCCTCAGTGGAATGTTGAAGACGCACAAACAGGGAACAAATGATCGTCCAGAATACCCCGGTAATGTTGACCTGTGAGGGACGATGTCACACGTAACAGGGGTCCCATTTCAGTCCATGTAAACAGTCGCCAGACGAGAATTCCAACCCCAGCAGCTTGAGGAGTACCCTGATGGCAAGAAGGATCCATCGCTTCATGTGGTTTGCGCCGTACTCGTATCCTGCCATCCACATATACCAACGTGAATCTCGACTCATCAGTCCAGGCAACATTTTTTCACATGTCTAGGGTCCAGTGGCGATGTTCCCGCGCCCATGCTAATCTTTGCACCCTGTGATGTGCGATCAGCAGCGGTACCCTCGTGGGACGATGGCTTCTGTACCCCATGGCGAGGAGATGGTTCTGGATGGTGTGGCTGCTTACACGTTTTTGTGCACCAGCGTTAAATTTCAGTGTGATTTCTTGCACTATGGCCCGTCTATCCGCCGTTACAATGCGAGCCAGCCGACGATGACCCCGCTCATCCACAAGCTATTGTCCACGGCAGTTGGCTCTTGCAGGGATGGTTTTACCTGATCCGATGTACTCACGATGCACCCGTGGCACAGTGGCTCGTTAAAATCCCAATGCCTGCACGACTTCCGAGAGGGAGTAACCCATTCGTCGGGCCTCGACAATTTGCCCACGATCAAATGCGCTTAGATCCTTCGTCTTTCCCATACTGCATCCGACTCTTTCTGATTCCCGTCACATCACTCCTTATATTGTCGGATCGCTGCATACGTCATGTCGTTTAAGTTTACAGGGCCGCCAACAGCGCCACATTTGCATAACGCCAGCTGTCTCTAATTCAATTGCTCTTCAGTGTATCTTCACTGTGATATGCAGTTCTTTTTTCGTTCTAGCTCAGACACTCACGTTCATAAAACATTTTACAGGATATACAATATCACAGAAATGATTATCATTTCAGCGTCATAGGTGCATGCAGGAGGCGGATTGGTCCACCGGGATACCGGGACATTTCCCGGTGTACCACTCTAAAATGACTCATTTTCTCGTAATCTTTTAATCTGAATTTTTTTAAAGAACGAATAACTATTTTACAAATTGTTGAATAAAATTCGGTAATTTCATTTTGCACTTTACACCTTAGCGTTCGTGACAGCCACGGAGAAACCTCTGGTTCGATGTCAGGCAGGTACGAACGCTCGAACCACTAAATATCCGCCGTGAGTCGGATGGACCGGTAATAAATAAGGGCGTCTTCCTCCCCCTTTTTACCTTGCTTCCTTGTCACTTTCCTATCCGGTACTCCAGCCTAAATCTCCTAGCTGCCTATTTCTAAGTGTTGTTTAAGAACTTGGGGTCACCCACTCCCTTCCTAAAGTCCTGTACATATGATCTGATTTGATCTGATCTTTATACCTGTCTGAAAAGTTATTTCCCTAAGAAAACAAGCGTTTCTTTCTATTTTTAATTTGGATGTTTGCTCTAAAAATACACAGCAAAATTCTCTGCACTTATAGAGAAAAGTGCAGTCGGACCAAGTACACTGTTATAAATTAGTTAAGAAAAAGCTATCTACAGGTAGATTTACGGCTTTGAACTTGCAACTGTGCGTAAATGGTAGGCACTACCATCCTTTTCTAATTTTGACGGCAACACTAGCACCCATTGTAATGGCTCACCATCCCCACACCATTATTTAGGTACAGACATAAAAAAAAAGGAAGCAACCCCTTAACTTTGGAACCGAATGCCGCATATGTACAAATAAGGTATCGTTGGAAAGGAGTCGAAGGGAACTATCATACAATGACGGAAAAAAATCCCAACACCAAGAAGGGTTTGTGTTATATAAACGACAGTTGGTAGACGGTGAGAGTACATCTGTAAGATGACGGATATGCAAATTTCGCGCTCGGCGTATACGTGTAGCACTAGTAGCGCCCCTCGGAACATGCAAAGCAGGTTTGCTGCAAATACGCGCTGTAACGTTCGTGAGCGTTAGTTATCGTTGAGATTCGACGTAGGGTGTTGATGTTAGTCAAGAATGCCTTTAAGAAGGCGAAGAAGCCATTATAAACAGCTCACGGAGTTTGAACGAGGTCGTGTAATAGGGCTACAAGAAGGTGGATTTTCTTTCCACAATATTGCAGAACGACTTGGCAGGGATGTAGCCACTGTGCATGATTGTTGGCAGCGGTGGTTAAGGGCAAAGTACTGCCTCAAGAAGACGGGGTTCCGGCCGGCCACGTGGCACTACTGAGAGAGAAGACCGCCATGTACGGCGTATGGCCGTGTCTGCGGCAGCTATTCGAGCTACAGTTGCCACCACAGTGACACAACGAACTGTTACAAATCGGTTCCTTGAAGGAAAGCTCCGAGCCAGACGCCCTGTAGCGTGCATTCCACTTACTCCAAACCACTGCCGTTTGCGACGTCAGTGGTGTCAAGCTAGAGCTCATTGGAGGACGGAGTGGAGATCTGTTGTGTTTTCTGATGAAAGCCGGTTCTGCCTGGGTGCCAGTGATGGCCGTGTGTTGGTTAGAAGGAGGCCAGGTGAGCGCCTGCAACCAACCTGTCTGCGACCGAGACACACTGGACCTACACCTGGAGTTATGGTCTGGGGAACAATTTCCTATGACAGCAGGAGCACTCTCGTGGTTATCCCACGCACCCTGACGGCACAGTTGTACGTCGGTCTGGTGATTCAACTTGTTGTGCTACCGTTCATGAACGGCATTCCAGGGAGTGTTTTCCAACAGGAAAACGCTCGTCCGCATACCGCTGTTGTAACCCAACATGCTCTACAGAGTGTCGACATGTTGCCGTGGCCTGCTAGATCACCAGATCTTTCACCAATCGAGCACGTATGGGACATCATTGGACGGCAACTCCAGCGTCACCCCCAACCAGCATTAACCGTCCCTGTATTGAGCGACCAAGTGCAACAGGCATGGAACTCCATCCCACAAACTGACATCCAGCACCTGTTTGGTTTGGTTTGGTTGGTTGATTTTATTGGCGCAAGGGCCAGGTTTGGCCAAAGAGCGCCAGACAAAGAACTATTAGCTACAGATTTTTAAAAGCGTGGAAAATGATGAAGAGCAGACAGGCGTGGCAAAAGTTGGAAAAGAGGATGATGAAAGCTGTGAAGACAAGTTAGTTAATTGGGTTCATGTAAAATGTTATCAATTAACTATTATAATTATTATTATTTGTTCAACACAACTACACAAAGGACGAGTCACCAGGAGGGGGACGAACCGTCACTCTCCTCCCCACACTCCTCTGCAATGCTGGCAGAGGGCGGGGACGAACTGTCACTCCCCCCCATGTTCCTCTGCAATGTTGGTTGAGGCTGGGGACGAACTGTCACTCTCCTCCCCCCTATGTTCCTCTAGAATGTTGGTTGAGGGTGGGGACCTCGCTGAGGCCGAGACAGTTGCAATGTTGGTCAGGCGGACAGCGACGGTTCGATGAACACTGCACACCTTTGCGGATTGTGGGCCGGGTCTGCCGCACGTGCAGACTTTAGGCTGGAAACTGGAAGAGACGGTCGGCTGCAAAGAGAAGGCCCAGAATCAGGTATTCGAAAAATCTGGAGCTCGGGGGAAAACACCTGAGTCGCTTGGTCAGCTGTAGATCGCTTGGCAAGTGCGGCGAGAGCTACAGGGCGCGAAACAAAGGGCTGTACGGGTTGTGGCTGAGACTGAACAACTGCGGCAAAAGTACGCTGACGGTTGTTGGGAATACCCAACTTGGCCTTGGCAGCAGGATACGAGAGGCCTTCCAGGGTCTTGAGGCGCTGATCGCCATCTCGTCCTTCCATTTCATACAGTTGCGGGAGTAAGCAGCATGGGCCTCACCACAGTTAACACAGCAGGCCGCAGAAGTGCAACCTTCCCCGTCATGTTCACCGGAGCCACAATTAGCGCAACGAGCGGAACTCTTACAGAATCGTTGTGAATGCCCGTACCTCTGGCACCGGAAACAGCGCAGAGGACTGGCAATGTACGGGCGAACTCCACAGACCAAGTAGCCAGCCTTGATTTCGGTCGGAACTTTCGGGAGTTAAAAGTCAAGATTACATTTTTAGATTTAATCAAAGAGCCATCACGCCGGAACATCATACGACATGCAGCAATAACACCTTGATCTGCAAGTTCAGTCACCAATTCTTCTTCACTGCATGGCAACAGATCAAACTCAGAAATAACACCCCGAGAGGTGTTAAGAAACGGGTGAGGTGCCACTTTGACAGGAATGCCTTGAAGACTAGTGAGGTGCATAAGAGTGTTACTCTGAGAAACACTGCAAGTTTGGACAAGCAGGTCCCCAGAGCGAAGCTTCCTCACAGACTGCAAGGGGCCAACTGCAGCGTCCAAAGCTTTAGAAATGAAAAATGGAGATCTGGTGGACAGTCTCTCATTCGGATCGACGGATTCTACAACTAAGTGTGTAGCATGCGTATTCACAGCAATCGAGGGAAGACGACGCTTCGGAGCGACTGGTACAGCTGCCGAAGAAGAGGTTCCACATTCTTGGTCCAGGTCATGGTCTAAAGATCGTTTAAGGGTATGAGACTTGGTAGGTTGAGAAGACGAAGGAGAGTCGTTGTCAACTATCATATTCACAGGTGTCCTAAATTTGGAGTTTTGTTTCTTGTTTCTACCCATGGAAAAAGAAGGAAGATTCGTCTGCAGACTACTCCACCCACCACCGAGCCCTACAAGGGAGAACTGGAGGTCCGCAAGCCAAGAAAATGACGCTAGACACAGTTCTGGAGCTTAAACGTTGCAGATATAGTCCGTTGGCTGTGATCACACGCACTCGGCGGACACTTCGGCCTCCTGGTACCGTCATGCCAACGCCTTTGGCATGATCCCACAGCCCCCGGGCTCACCCCGCCGTGCTATACGACAAAAAAGCCGCTAAAGCCCTGTACACAACTTGGTACAAGACTTCTGACTAGAGGTGGGTTAGTCTCTAGCCTCCCGTTTACAGCGAAGCCGGGATCGAAGAGGAGTGTTGGTACACAGGAGGCACTTAACCGGTCTCCTGCGACCTCAGCCGCCAGACATCCCATTTCCGCCTCACGGGTCTCCGCACGCGGCAAACATGCAGGTAGGTCTAGCACCCAAACCAGCTAAAAGGAAAAAAAAGAAATCCAAAGAAGACAAATCCTGGAAGGGAACCTAAACGGAATCTCAGCAACCTACGAACTGAGCGGTTAATATAAATCAGTTAGTGGTGGAGGGTAACAAAACCACAAGACCGGGGTGTTAGTACATAACGTGGTAGCGATTAGGTAGAGAACACAACACGGGCAACTAGCCAGTGGAGAAAATAAATAAAAACGAAAAAGCGAGACACAAGACCAGCTAGGGATCGTGGGGCCGCAACTCCCCAACAGCTGGATGAACAGCCGTCCCTGCAAACACCAACAACACCAAAATAAGAAAAAAACAAGCTGTGGCATGACATCAGATGTTGACCAGTCACAAGGTCAGCTCGGGCCGTGGGGGCGCCGCTCCCCAAATAACTGGAAAACCAGTTATCCCCGTGCGGGGTCCAGCACCTGTACGACACAATGCATGAACGTTTGCGTGCTTGCATTCAACATTCTGGCGGTTGCACCGGTTATTAATGTACCAGCATTTCACATTTAAAATGGCTCTTATCGCGCTTACAATAAGCTGTGATCTTGAAACCTTAATCGATTAAATATGTTACCTATACAAATGTATTGCCGCCATTTCATTCCTCTACAACTATTGTTTCGTGGTGTTGGGATTTTTTTTCCCGTCAGTGTATGATGCAAAGAAACATGCTAATTAGGCTAATTGACATACTAATAAGCTCTCTATCTCCAAATCTTTCCATATAAAAAGTTCGTTATTTTACGCGCATTTTATTTAGGACATAGTAAAACCCCTAAATTCCAAATTTTATAGAAATCGACTAATAAATACGTATACAGTGAGCTACGAAAAAAAAGATGCCGCTGATGTTAAACTGTCGAATTCGTTTTTGATTTGTATCATTTAATCGAAAACAGATACAATGATTTGGTGTTGCAATAGTAAAACACAAAGATACCCAGATAATATGAGCCGCTATGCAAGGACAGAACTGGTATATTAAAATAATTATAAATTATGGAACATGATCATGAAAAAAATGAATTATGACCATATCTCATTAATAGCTCATTCGATGTGCAATGGTTTTAAATCCGTAAATACAAAGTCACAGCGTGATAGAATAAAATCTTGCTGAGATATAAGCGAAAACTCAAAAATACATCATATTAAGGGGCCGTGCATAAAAAAACACAAGTTCCTCACTTACTGCAAAACAGTTTACCCCGCAGTATTTGAAAATACTTAGGAGAAAGTGTTTCTACGTGACACTGATACTGATTTTGGTTGCAAGGAAGAAAACCATGGGATGCGGAATCAGTTATTATACCACTAAATTCAAAATTGCAGTTTTTTATGATGAACATTATAAATTAATAATTTTCCACAAGTATAACTTAACTTACGACGTAGATTTTGAAGTGACATATTTAATAATTTTTATTAGTTACATGGCTGACTCTTGTATATTGTTGCTGTGTCCCACAATGCCGCAGAATATGTCTACTGCTATGTCACCTCAGGTTAAAATACAGCGAATACCTAAGCAGAGCTACCGTTAGTTTAATTCTAGTTTTAGGTCAAACTAGATGTCACGCTACATTTCCGTAGGCAAATGTGTGGACAGACAACTTTCGCAGAAATAAGGTTTTAACTAAATATATCTCAGTGAACTACAGAAACCAGTATCAATGTTACAAATAAATTATAATTGACTAGGTGAAAGCTGACTCTTGTATATTGTTCAATAATAATGGGGGAAATAAGACTCTTATATACCATCAATAATAACGGGGAAATAAGATGTGTAATTTTTAATATTCATATATTTTTTTTGTGATGTCCAACTGTGAAAGTATGTTTCATAAACATTGCAACAATGAAAAAAAGAAGCAATTAATAAGTACACCAAATATACACCAAATAGTATAACTATACTAATAATCCGAATTTCTTTGTGTAGAATGAAAATAAAACTTGAAAATTTTATTTCTATTCTACGCCAAGAAATTCGGATAATTAGCATAGTTATACTATTTGGAGAGAAAAAAATTATCGGTTCAGATTGGGATTCAACAATCAAAATCGGAAACCACTCGCACTTTTCCAGTGTTTGTTCGCTGCACATCAGATGTTTCTATAGGCAGCTCATGAAATATTTGAAAAACAAAAGCTACAGCCAGTTGTATAATAATATTTCCGAAAATTTTCTATGAAATCATATGAAAGCAAGCCTTTTTAGTGGTTCCCGTCCTTTAAAACCTCTTATAAAAGGCATAGTGGCCCTAAATCGCGCATTGTTTCATGTATACTGAAAAAAAATCATGGAGATGGCAAGCAATTACGTTCTCCTGTTCTTGCCCTTTGCCAGATAGCTGAAAAGTGTTAAAATAATAAAAGCATCTTCGGAATTTTAGAATTCTGCAGTTGCAAATGTAAAAATATTATGGTAGTTCGTGCGCAGAGCCACAAAAAATATGCTTTCCTTTCTTTCCTTTTTTTCTTTCTTTTTTCATTTCTTCTACAAATATAAATAAAATTATATCTGGTTACACTCTGCGAAAAGAATCTAGTTATATTATGATAATTTCGTAGTTTAAGGAAAAAGAAAAACGAAAGTTTCCAATCATGTTTCTTCAGCATACGCATGAAATAATAAAAAGATACTGTTACCTGCTGCATCAAAACTGTAAATTTTAGACTTAAATGAGAAAAGAAACAGGATTGACAATCTAAAATAAACATTTTAGGTTCGCAAGGGAAATTTTAAAATTAAATTTCATACGATAGGATTTTAAATGAAAAATCCCATATGTCGTTTATGAACGACAAAGTAGATCCAAAATTCCTGACGTAGCGTTTTTCTGTTTCAAAAGATTTGATCTTGGGACGTAATGCATCTGTGACGTCATGCCAGAATGATTTAGATGAGGTGGCGTCACACCAGAAGCTGTTAAAATATGGTCTGTGTTTCTATGACAACAAAGCAAAGTGGAGCACACGTGCCCTGTACGTGACAAAATGGGACAAACGTTCATACCTTCAAACAAAGAAAATTATATTGTTTTAGATTGTCATGTATAATTAATATCAGAGGTGCAAATTTAAATTACAAGACATAGAGGTTCCCATTTATTTGTGTGTTAAGCCCGAGAACTATATGAAAGCAAAGTGAGTTTTTGAGGTGGAAAAAACCAAGTAACAAATCACTTGGAATAGATCGCACCTTTTGAAGCATTTCGTGAAAGCCATTTCTAAAAAAAAGAGTGATCATTGCGTTCCTCATATGTTCCCAAGTCGTTCCGAATGTCTATGTTTTATCGATGTTTTCTGCATGTGTTAACAATGCTCTCTCCTCCACAAAATATTTTATGATAGAACACAATATTTTTACATAACACATTCGGAACACTACGTGGAAAAAGCATGGAACATTTTCCAGAATTACTTTCTGGATGTGTTCCGAATGAGTTGTCAACCTTTCCTCATCAACGTTGGAACACATTGATGTGCTATATATTCCGAAATGCCACGGACAGCTTGAAAAGAAATTATCGAAGTAGGGTATGGCTCAACCGTCTGCATCAGTTTAACTGTACTAATGCATTAAATAGTGGTATTTTTTAAGTGAAACTTGACATCAAACATGTCATGTGTAATTTGGTGCACATAGATATTCATCTGCTATCCATTTAGTTGATTAATATCAGCGCCAGTCCTTGTATATTCCATGGTATATATATATCAGAGTACATTAAACTATTATTGCAGATTTTGATGTTAGCGTTCGAGAACGTAGAGGAGCCCCGCGGAAGGTAGCACATGAGGAACTGCAAGCATTGCTGAATGAAGATTCGTCTCAAACGCAAAACAAACTTACTCAACAACTGGGGCTAACTCAACAAACCATTTCCAATTGTTTCCGCTCAATGGGAAAGATTCAGAGGGAAGGAAAATGGGTACCGCATGACCTGAGCCAGAGGAACAAGGATGAGCTTGCCGTGAAGTGTTTGAATCTGTTGAATAAACACAGAAAGTCTTTCCTGTAGAAAATATTTACGGGTGATGAAAAGTGGATATGGTACGATAATTCCAAACGCAAAAAATCACTGGGTAGACTCCGGTGAAACAACGATTTCGATACCGAAACGCAATATTCACTCCAAGAAAGTTTTGCTGTGCATCCGGTGGGATATGAAGGGTGGGCTCTATTATGAACTATTGGAACAGGGTCAAACTGTTACTGCTGATAACTACAAGCAACAATTGCTGCGATTGAACCAGGAAATATGTAGGAAACGTCCATTCACAGGCAAAGTATTGCGTCCCGTGAAATTACTGCATGTCAACGCTAGGCCGCATGTCACGAAATTGGTCTAGGAAATGTTATTGACGCTTGGCTGGGAAGCTTTGGAGCTCCTAGCGTATAGTCCTTCAGACTATCATTTGTTCTGATCGATGCAACATGGTTTGTCTGCTGTACGGTTCCGGACATGTGACGCAGCACAAAAACGAGTTGACGACTTTATCGCGTCACACGACGAAGTATTCTTTATGGCTAGAATTCGTCAGCTGTCCGACGATGGCGGAAGGTGATTGGTAATGGCGGTGTATATTTTGATTCGTAAAGGTATTATTGTGTTCTCTCAAATTATATGTTTGCTTTGTCTTAAAACGCTTTAAAACTTATTTGTGCACCTAATACATCCTCGGTTTCTATATTTGTGCCTTCCAAATATTTGAAATAAAAAGAATGATGACACCGAATGTTCAGTTGTAGTGAGCAAGCACATCTTTTGAATCCTTTCTGACGCGAATTAAATTTTTCAAAGTTATTCAAAGTCAATACATTCAGTTAGAAAAAATCAACCGGATGTTTACAGTCGATAAAACATCCAGAATAGAAACTGCTACATTCTTCCAACAGAGGCTAAAACGTATGTTACAAAAATGTTTTCGTTGCAGGATATCGAAGACAAACAGATTTTCAAATCGAACAGTTAAAAAAACAAATACAGAAAGAAACGTGATTTAACTCTACACCTTCTAGTGGAAGAATTATGCATAATGGAGATGTTGAAAACAGGCTTAAAATATTCTCATGGAAAAAGGTACGCTAAGGAAAAAGGTCTGCTAAGGAAAAATAACTTTTTAGCTACGTCTCCCGCAAACAGAGATAGAGAAAAAAAAAGAGAAATGTATTGACCCTTACACCACCTAGCGGGAAATTTTTGCATTATTTAAAGAGGATAACGGTCCACATCCCTGATGTCGTGAATGACATACAGTAAAAAAAAGTAATTTCTCAATCGGGTGTTTAGAAGCGAAGATACAGCTGCAAAGAAAAGTACAGAAACACAACCTACCGACAGAACTGTGGATCGTAAAATTCCTCATATATTAGATTAAAGTGTTCTACAAAGTAAATGGCTTCCGGTGTTCAATTTTTTTAAAACTTGCACATGTAAAAGCAGAGATATTGAGGACATCAGATCAGACATTTGTGTCCCCTAGAGGCGAAATTGTGCAATATTTTGGGAATAAAATACGCACACAGGGTTTGCATAGTTAGTAGTATCTGACAGAAGAAAGAAATTTCCCAATCGGGTTTTTAGTTACGCAGATATTGCTGTAAAGTAAACGAAATATGAACTCAGGCCCTCTGGTGACAGAATCGCGCGTTAAGAAAAATTTGAAATTACATGAGAAACCGTTCGAAGTGGAAAGGCTCTCCAAGAAGGAACTTTTCAAATCGGACTCTCAGAAGCAAAGATCATCATCATCATCATCATTGTCAACCATTATCAATCCACTGCTGGACGAAGGTCTCCCCAAGTTTCCTCCACAACGGTCTGTCTTGTGCCAGTCTCCTCCATGTCACTCCCGCATATTTACGAATTTCATCCACCCATCTCCCATGTAGTCTTTTTCTGGGTCTTTTCCTGTCCCTTGGAATCCAATCTAAAATTTCGGCTGTCCATCTATGGTCTGTCCTTCTGGCAGTATGTCCAGCCCATTGCCATTTCAGGGATTTAACCCTGATCATGATGTCTTCCACTCTTGTCATTTTCGGATCCACGAGTTTCTCTTCTTATCTCTCCTGGTTATACCAAGCATGCACCTCTCCATGCTTCTTTGAGTTGTCTGCAGCCTTTGTATGTCTCTTTTAGTTAAGGTCCACGTCTCTGCACCATACGTAAGCACTGGAAGGATGCATTGATCAAACACTTTTCTTTAAGACATAATGGCATATTGCTCTTGAAAATTATGCTGTTTCTTCCAAAAGCTCTCCAGGCAAGTTTTGTACGCCGATTAATTTCTTCATCAATGTGACCCTCACTTGATATCTGCTGTCCAAGATAAACATACGTGTCTGTTATCTCCAGCTTTTCTCCATCAATCGATAAATCTTCATTTCTTGTAAAAGCATTGAACATCACTTTTGTCTTCTGAAAGTTCATTTTTAATCCCACTTCTTTACTCTTGTCAGCAAGTTCCTGGATCATACTCTGCAGCTCTGATGGGGTAGTTGCAAAAATGACTACATCATCAGCAAAACGAAGGTGGGTTAGATAATCTCCATTAATCTTTATCCCTTTGTTTTCCCAGTTCAGTGATTGAAAGACATTTTCCAATGTGGCATTAAAGAGCTTCGGAGATATGGTGTCACCTTGTCTCACTCCCTTTCCAATTTTTATGTGTGTTGTATTTTCAAACAGCCGAATCTTTGCACTTGCATTTTCATAGATGTTATTAATAATATTAATGTATGCATCTTCAATACCGCAGGATTTCAGAGCCGTGGTAACTGCTGATGGTTTCACCGAATCAAAGGCTTTTTCATAATCGATAAAAGCCATGCACAATGGAAGTTCATATTCCTCGCTCTTTCAATTAGTTCTCTCAGTACGTGGATATGATCTATTGTGCTGTAGCCACTCCTGAATCCAGCTTGTTCTCTCGGTTGAGCCATGTCCAGTGTTACCTTCAAGCGGTGTGAAAGAACTTTAGTGAAGATTTTATAAACCACTGATAGGAGGCTGATAGGTCTGTAGTTCCTGAGATCCTCAATGTCACCTTTTTTATGTAGCAGGATCATTGCAGCATTGTTCCAATCCTCAGGAATCTTCCCTTCATTAAGGCATCGAGTGAAAATTTGGGCGAGTACTGTTTCGATTTCTCCACTTGCTTCTTGTATGATGTCTATAGTAATTCCATCTTCTCCTGGAGCTTTCCCCGCTTCATGTTCTTGATTGCATGAGCAACTTCTGCTGGGAGGACTGGAAGAACTCTGGTACCTTTCATGATGTCTGGAGTACATGTATCATCCCTTTCATATAATTTGGAGTAGAAATCTTTCACTCTTGTCAAAATTTCGCCTCTATTTCTTGTTATAGAGCCATCTTCTTTTCTCAGAGCCATAATCTGTTTTCTTCCCTTACTGAGATGTCCCTTTGCTATCTTAAGGCTTTGGTTGTTTTCAATTGCTTTCCTCACTAGCTCACAGTTGAATTTCCTTACGTCTTCAGTGATACTTTTTCGTGTTGTCTTGCATAGCTCTATATATTCCACTTTGGAAGTCACATCTTCTTTAGTTGTCCTCATCTCTCTTCTTTTTTGCATCAACATTTTTGGTTTTTCCTGATAATTTGTTCACATGCAACTTGTTCTTAGACCCAGCTAATTTTGTTGCTGTTTCCATAAGAGCTTTGGTTACTTTTCTGTTAACTTCCGAAATATCCACTTCTTCCGATGTTAGGCCTTCTAAAGCAGAGAATCTGTTCTTCAGTTCTAACTTGAAAGTATTATGGTGTTTTTTAAGGTTGGTTATGTCAATACATTTTGTTTGTCTTATGAGCTTGCCACGTTCCAGTTTAGTGTTGAGGTGCATCTTACATCTCACCAATCTATGGTCACTACCTGTGTTGAACTTGTTCAGCACACTGCAGTCTTCGATGACGAATTTTTTGTTACACATAATAAAATCAATTTCACTTGTCGTTCCAATTGGATGTCTCCATGTCCATTTCCTGTGTGGCTTTTTCTTGAAAAAGGAGTTCAAGATAAGAAAAATCCTTCTGCCTCTGCAAACTCAACGAGAGTATTTCCACGCTGGTTTCTGTTGCCGTGACCGAATTTACCTACTGAAGTTTCATTCTGTTGCCGTTGCCCTATTTTTGCATTGAAATCTCCCATAATTATCTTCAAGTGCTGCTTACCTTTATTATTTAGATGACGAATTTCATAAAATTCTTCAATTTCTTCTTCAGGATGACTTGTGGTGGGTGCATAAGTTTGAATAATCTGAGCCTGGTATCTTCTCGATAGTTGGATAACGAGTCGTGCAGCTCTGTCAGAGGAACTTTCAACTTCTACCACTTTATCCTTCAGTTTCTTGTTTATTATAAATCCAACACCACTAGTTCTGCCAGTATCTGTCCCACGATAATAGAAGAGATGTCCACTTTTCAGTTCAATGAGATCTTCTCCTTTTCTCCTTACCTCACTTAGCCCGACGATGTCCCACTTGATCCTTTGTAGTTCCTCTTCCAATTCAAGAAGCCTTGAATCAGAAGATAGGGTATCAACAAATATATGATATACGCTACGCCCGCTGGCGGAAAAAACTGCATTATTTTACGAAGAAAGTATTCCCCAAAGGTTTTATGTGAGTGGTATCGGTCTACGAACGAAGTTTTTCAGTCGAGTTTTCAGGAGCTCAGATTTTGCCGCAAATACATCAGAACCAGAAATTGACCCTTACGCCCCCTGGTATCCAAATCGTCCTTTACCAAACATTAGGAATTTTACGCAAAACATTTTCAATCGGGAGCTGTATGCGATACAGGAAGAATTTTTCAAATCGGAGTGTCAGAAGCAGAGATATCGAGGAAACGCAATTTATCTTATCGCCATCTAGCTGAAAGTCTATGGGTCACTTGAAAAATTTAAGATTATATGAAAAGCATTTCGCACAGGGAATTATATCTAACAAAGGTGGAATTTTACAAATCGGACTCTTAGAAGCAGAGATATTGACAAGAATAGGACATACATCTACTATCCCTGGAGGGGAAACCGTGGACTATTTTAAGAAGAATATATTCTGAAAAGGTTCATTGATATGAGTGGTATCGGTCCAAGAACGAATTTTTTCAGTTGAGATTTCAGAAGCACATATTTTACTGTAAATACATCAGAAACAAAAAATTAAACCTTAGGTCCCCTGATGGCCAAACCATTTTTACCAAAAGTTAGTTGTCATATGCAAACGATTTCCCATCTGTAGGTGCATCCACAGCAGAAAGAATATTTTAAATCGGATTTTTAGAAGCAGAGGTATCGGATAAAACGCCATTAAGTTTTACGCCCCCTAGCGGAAAATCAGTGCTTAAATTGAAAAGTGACCATAACTAAAGTAGTCTTCGCTGGAAATGGAATTGAAAGGTAAAAGTATTTTTTCAATCGAATGTTTAGAATAAAATATATGGATAAAATGTATTTTGAATTCGATATCCGTATTTACGTCCTCTAGAGGCGAAATTCTTCATCATAAAAAAAAAAAACGAAATAAAGGATCATCATTCGCACATTTCAATCTTCTCAATACAAAAATAATTTTTTTAATCGGACTAATATTTGCAGAGATATGATGTCCACAGACTGTCGGACGGACAAACCAGTAACATTAGCACGATTGTTTTACAAAAGACGCTAAGAAAACGGATTTCCTGGTTCTGCTTCAATTTTCTATTATGAAACAACCTTTCAGTGATAAGTGAATACTCAATGCCCCGAGAGAATGTAATGACCGGAAACAAGAATATTCGAAACAAATTTCAGCTTGCAGAAATTCGGGTTTTCGATTATTAGAAAAATATATACTGTTTACTCTAACACTAATTCAAATAATTAGCACAAATAAATGAAGTTTTTATAAAGAAAACAACAAGAGTAAATGAACCCCGTCCCTAGATGGGCTGTGTCAAAGTTATTGTACAGATTATGGGCATGATCCTGTGCTCACCTGTACTCTGTATTCAATTTGTCGGAGATTCGGGCAAGATGCAGACTTTCCAGCATTATCGCTGTTCTTGCAGAGAAGAAAGGATTCCAGGTGAGCTTCTCAGATATAAATTCATGGGTGGTCCCTCTGACTTTATTTGCAGATATCTTCGCTATGAATCATCCGATTTAGACGATATTTAAGATTTAGGGGTTTTTTCATGCGCTAAATAAAATGCGCATAAAATAACATCTGCTTTATATGGAAAAATTCGGAGATAGTGAGCTAATTTAACATGTTAATTAGCTTATTTAGCATGCTTCTTTGCAACATGTGATAGTTCCCTGCGAGTCCTTTCGAACGGTACCGTACTTGTTTATATGCGACAAACGGTTACAAAGTTAAGAGGGTGGCTCCTTTTTTTTCTTTTTCTTTTGATGTCTGTACATACAGACGAAGTGCCGCCCCGGTGGCGCAGTGGTCTAAGCGATGGCCTATGATCATTCGTCCGAACGGGGTCCGGGTTCGAATCCCGGTGAGGCAAGGTTGTTGTGTTTGTCTTACGGCACTGGCTTTCTCCCTTCCCTGGAACCAGTGACCCTAAATTAGGGACGGGCGACTGCTTATAGCCCATTGAGTTGCTCACGGTGGTCGCTAAACCTCCAATAAAAAATAAATAAAAAAATACAGACAAAGTGATTCTTGGGTAGACATATTCCAAAATCCGTGTCTCTCTCCCGCATTTATCTTAAAAGCAACAATGATTTACCACAGAACTGGATCAAACTATGGGTTTACTGAAGGAGTACTATACCGTGCAAATTAATTGGGACAAGCTATTTTATTCTCAGAATTTTAATGTAATCGCCAGTTGATGTCGGAAACCCACGTAAACCGGTTTTATCAGCTGTGAGGTGGTGTGACTGTTAGAACTTGATAGTAAGAATGTGGTTTTACCGGTTTTAAACCGGAAATAGTCACTTCAGCTTCAGTTGTGAGCTTTCTTGTGTGACAGGTGGATGTTAGTTTTTGCTCTCTGTGAGTACGTGTTGCTTTCGTGCATTGAAAAATGGATATTTCCCCAAAGAAGCGTGCAAAATAATTGCTCTAAGGATCACACTTCTATGACAGTGAGAGATATCGCTTCTGCAGTTGGTGTAGGCAAATCAAGATCAAAACTGCTTACGCGATACAATGCATCTGGATCATCGTCTTCAAAAAGGAGAGGTAAATGTGGAAGAAAACGAAAAACAACTCCACGAACAGATAAATATCTAATTAGAAATAGTAAAATGAATCAAAAAAAAAAAAAAGAAAAAAAAAAAAAAAGAAAACAAGCACCGACCTTCAAAGAGATTTATTGACTAGTGGTTGTGATGTTAGTGATTTAACTGTACGCCGTAGGCTTCTGGAAGTTGGCCGGAAGGCAAGAAGCCCAACGAATAAACAATATTTGAATACGAAAATGAAGATAAAACGTTTAGCATGGGCCAAAAAATATAAATCATGGACTGCTGACGACTGGAAAAAGGTAATTTTCAGTGATGAAACTCATTTATTTGTGCAGGGTTACCAAGTAAATGTCGTTACACGAAGTAACTGTGAATCCTTAAGACCTGAGCATGTCAAATAAACTGTAAAACACCCTCTGAAACAGATGTTTTGGGGTTTTTTCACATCAAATGGCACTGGAAGCTTAGTTCCTGTCCAAGGTATGATGAAATCAGCTAAGTACGTAGAAATATTACAACGTAGGATTGTTTCACTCTTGCAAACTTTTGACGGGACATTTCAACATGACTTGGCCCCATGTCACAATTCGAAATTGGTCAAGAATTCCATGCTGGAAAATCAAATTCATTTGCTTGATTGGCCTGGAAATTCATCAGATTTAAATCCCATAGAACACTTGTGGAATATTTTGAAGAGACGTTTAGGTAAAATGGACTGTACAACCAAAGAACGCATGATAACGCATGCTATAAAAGTGTGGTTCCACGATTATGTAGTCAAAAATATGTGCACTCAATTAGTGGAGTCAATACCAAAACGAATTCAAGAGGTCATTTCTGCTGAAGGAGGACATACTTCATACTAATACAGGTATTTATCAGTGTATATCAAGGCATAGAATGATATAAAGGCATAGTTTTGGAAAAAAGAGTGATTATTTACTTTGTCCAAATTAATTTGCACAGTATAGTAGGTACCAATACCATAAATAATGGTACCAATACTATAAATAGTGGTACCAATTATATGTATCTATTTGGTAACTGATTGCGCAGTACGTGATCAGTAACCATCATCATAAATGGAATCCTGAACGGAATACGGAATCACACCATACAATACAAATTTTGAAGATGTGAACGGTTTTTTGGTGTATATACACTGCCCGACAATTGCTAACGACGGATGACAATAGCAACGATAGCAACCATAAAATGGAAGGCAGGAAAATGTGGAAATTAGCATAAGTGCGGGATACAGTAAGACGTGTTGTGCGTATGCAAATTTTAGATTGCCGAACTTGTTCGTGACGTCATAGCGCTGATAAGAGATATAAATGATTTGACGCGTATTGACCGCTGTTGTTAAAACGCAAAGTTGAAAGGGAAAGAATCAATTGACGAACTTGCAATTTTCAGTATGTCTTCCCGACATCACCTAGATGATTTTACGCGTGGCCGTTTTATAGGCAAGATTGAAGAAGGGCGAAAACTAAAAGATGTTGCCAGGGAGTTCGACGTCAGCCACAGTGTTGTTTCAAGGCTTTGGAAATCATTTCAAACAAGTGGAGAGTGCAGCAAACGTCACGGGGGAGATCGTGTTCACAGTACGACACCTGCAGAAGATCGGTACATAGTGCTATCAACAAAAAGACACCGGCCCAGCACAGCTAGTGAAGTAGCAAATCAGTTTATGGCTGCTACTGGCAAGCGTATCTCCCGAAAAACTGTCGCCAGACGTTTGCATGAAGGAGGACTATACGCCCGCCGTCCTGTTGTGTGCATCCCATTGTCCCGACGTCACCGTACCGCCCGTTTGCAATGGTGCCATCAACATCGCAATTGGACTGATAACGACTGGTCTGCTGTCCTCTTCTCAGATGAGAGTAGATACAGTCTATCGTCTGATTGTCGACGACAGCTGATCTGGCGTGATAGTGGTACTGCATATTGTCCAGCAAACATACAGGAAAGTGACCGATATCTGACATGTAGTGTCATGGTATGGGCTGGCATCATGATCAATGGCCGTAAGCCCCTCTATGTGCTTCCAACTGGGACTATGACTGGCCAACGATACATTAATGATGTTCTGCTACCTCATGTTCGCATGTTCCGTGGTGCTGTCGGTGATAGATTCATTTTCATGGACGACAACGCAACATGTCATCGAACAGTCGCTGTCCAGGAGTGTCTTGAGAGCGAGGATATTCAACGCCTCATATGGCCAGCACGTTCTCCAGATCTGAATCCCATTGAAAATGTGTGGGATGCTTTGGGGAGGAGTCTTGCTGGTCGCCAATGCCCTCCAATAAACAAGGATACCCTCATCCGTGCACTGACAGAGGAATGGGATAAATTACCCCAACAGCTGCTTGATAATGTTGTGAAAAGTATGACACGATGTGTGGAATCTTGCATCGCCCTCCATGGTGGCCATATCCCGTATTGACATCTTACGCCGGAACGCCTGAGGACGGTAAGTGCATTTGTTTGACGTTTACATATTCTGCACAAAATGGCCTGTTTGTCCCTAGAACGCGTTCCAAAGCCTTCTGGATTTCAGAGCACAATAAATTTTCTTTCTTGTAATGTCCTGGCATTCTGACATTATTTTATTTCACTTGGCATCCAACCACACTTACTTTTTTATGCGCTATATAGCCGCTTATGATCCGTCCTTAGCAATTGTCCAGTAGTATATGACATGTATGGTAAGTCAGATATTATCCAAAAACTTGAAGATTTCGTCGTCCTGGAGCGGAAATCGAACTCGCGTCTCCCGGATAGCGCCTGAGTATCCTAATTACTACACCACCCAGATCGATTAAGTTTCAAATTTGGTCAGGACAACGAACGACCAAGTTTCAAGTTTTGTCCACGACGGGAACTTGAAACGTGGTCGTTCCGAGGGGTGTAGTGCGTAGCATACTCGAGCGCTGTCCGGGACACGTGGTTTCGATTTCCGCTCCAGGACAACGAAATTTTCAAGTTTTCAGATATTATCTGACTTACCATTCATGTCATATTTACACACACACACACACACACACACACAAAAAAACGGAGTCACATCTTCAAAATTTGATCAGCCACTAAATAAATCTAAAACGTAATTGCGTAGGAATACTTTTATATGGCATGTGGACACGTTTCAACTCTCAGAATAACCTTCATGATGATTAAGTTGGAACTGGGGTTTTCGAGAGATTTATGATTTTGTCAAAACCAAATTTTTCGAAAAAAAAAAAAAAAAGTTGTCCTGTAGAACACCCCATTTTAAGCTAGGTTTGATGCTACATTCAATCGTGAGCGGATGAAGAAAATTCTTTTAAATTGTTGTTAAAATTTGTTCACGACTGAATTCGTTTTAAAACGTATCTTTCGTCAGTTCTCTTTCATTCACGATCTAAAAGAATTTTTTACCTGAGGAAATTTATGAGCTATGAATTTCCTGTGGGTATTTGTGTTTTTGTAATGGAACGCAAGACTGAAATTCCCGACCTGGTTTGGTCGTCCCAATCCGCCCCTGGGTGCTTGGGTGCCGCGTTTAGGCAAATCGAATCGCGCAACGTCACAGGCAGGAAACATGCCGTTTTTCTATTATGAGCGCCACGTGGCTCAGCCGGTACGTCTGTACTTTGCCATCAGTGGGCAAGGATGCCTTGTCGTCATGTAAGACGGTCGAACAGTCACATCAGCAAGTTCGACAGAAGTCGCATTATCGACATGAAAGACTTCAATGCTCCCCTCCGGAAAATTGCCTATAGTGTGGTGCGCAATTTATACGTCGTGGTAAAAATGTGCGGGTAATGGCAAGGTGAAGGACACGAAGAGGAGAATTTGGACGTCGTACACAGAAAAAGCCGAGGGACAACCGTTATCGCATGAGGATATCTTTCAATGACCGTTATGCATTATCAACGGCGTTGGCGCAGCAGTGGCGAACTAAAATGTATTTTTTCATTTTAACTGTAACAGTACTTCGACGATAATACAGTCTGGAACGCAGGTTCGCCGGTCCCTACTCAGGCTACCCTTGCAGCCTGGCAGTCCGCTGCTGCGGACTGCCTAGCTTTAATATTTCATCGAACGAAGGGAGTAGTGTAACGAATGACACAATATGGTGTTCTCGGAAGAAACGGTCTTCCATTTAGGCAAAAAAAGAAAAGAAAAAAAGATGACCGCGTGTGTGTCCGCAGACGACAGCGGGAGACGCGTCGTGAAGAGTGAATTCACACCAACACGAAGCATTGTGGCCTGGGATGTTATCGGGTACAAAAGCAGATCGCATTTCGTGGGAGTCCGTACTACCATAACGAATTCCCTTTGCTTCAGTGACATTCTATGGCGGGTCACCCTTCCGGACCAATAGGACGTCCCCGGGGCCATATTTCAGCAGGACAATGCCATTCTGCATGCTGCAGCGCCAATACGTGCCTTATAAAGACGTTCCATTTTTGCCATGGGAGGCTAGATCGCCGGATTTATCACCCAGTCTCTGGGACATGCTCAAACGACAGGTGATGCGATATGACCGTCCGCCAGCAACTATTGATGAACTTTGGACGCGGATAAATACAGACAGGATGGCTATTCCACATTATTTGATTCGATCCCTAAATTAAGGACAGATGGCTGCTTATAAACTTTAGAGTTGCACATGGTGGACCCAAGACAAAGCAATGGTACCAAAATGAGTTATGACGAAGTAAATTTCTCCATCATTTTTATGCCAGGGGAAGGATTCGAACACCCAACTCTCGGCTCCTGAGCTCCGAGTGCTACCCACTATACTACACTGGCATGCGCTTTCACTGCTATCTGCCTTTATCTCATGTGCGCCCTGCGGTGCAGGCACGTCAAATCTCTCCCCCCCGAAAGAGGGCTGGGAATATGGCCCACGGATCAGCTGGGACCATGTGTCACTGTAGACAGTCATCCCATGAAGAAGGTGCATTTGAGAAATCCCATACACTTTTTTGGTGCGTGGAACGTAACATCACACACATTTACTTTTTCGAAGCACTGAAAAAGGGATTCTCGGTTTTCCTGTCTCGCTGAGTGGAAAGAACATCACATCATTGCGAGAAATCTAACAGGCCAGGTCATCCTGGAAGTTCGGACGCCAATATAACGCACAAGTGTTTTCGCGCTGGGCTTCGAAATCGGGTCCCCTTACTCCGGAGTAAGTCGCTCTCCCAACTGAGCTACGCAGACATGTGCCCTCACTGCTATCTGCCTTTATCTCATGTGCGTCCTGCAGGGCAGGCACGTCACAGAGTACCTACTGCAATGGGATCTTCTAAAAATGCATAATGAGACTCCAACATCTCCGTACCAAAAGCAACGTGATGCTCCATTCTTACCAACCAGAACACATACTTTCGTTACAGCATTTCACTTCGTGACCAGGCCGTATAAGCAGTAGGCGCGTATCAATATGTATCGAACGGGAGCTGCGGGATATTCTGCTGCACAGTCATGGCAACAAATATCAAGAGACACCTACTAACATCTCGTTGAATCTATTCTTCATCGGGTGAGAGATCTTTTGGCGGCAAGAGGACGACCTACATCATATTAGGTGAGTGATGTTAATGTTTTGGATGATCGGTGTATACATGTTTCTAAAAAGTTTGGCTAAATTTTGGGAACTTGTCATACCGCCTGTCTTGATGAAAAAGGAAAAAAGAAGAAAAGAAAAAGAGAAGCAGTATAAACATAGGAGAGAAACGTTTGCTTACAGAGGTATTCACGGCTTTGGCAAAAGTCGCGCACCATCCTCTTCACAGCTAAACAGAGCATCATAGTGATGTGGAACCAACGAGATTAGTTCGTGCCACAAGACTAATTCTATGAGCTCGACGTCAGCTTTTCTAGAAGCGGATTCCCGAATTTAGTTCACCGAACTCAGAAGATATTATTGATACCCGTAGAACAAAAACGTTATTACAGAGTTTCAAAGTTCCAAGTTTGCGCAGTGGTCTAAGCGATGACTTCTGATCATTCGTTCGAGATGGGTCCGGGTTCGGATCCCGGTGAGGCATGGATGCTGTGTTTGTCTTACGGCCCTGGTTCTCTGCCTTCCCTGGAACCATTGGCCCTTAATTAGGGACGGGCGACTCCTTATAGCCCACTGAGTTGCTCTCGGTGGTCGCTAAATATCCAATCAAAAAAGAAAAAAGTTGGTAAGCATCTTTTCTTTGCTACAATTCGGTTATAAAAGGTGAGGGCCGCCCCGGTGGCGCAGTGGTCTAAGCGATGGCCTCTGATCATTCGTCCGAAAGGGGTCCGGGTTCGAATCCCGGTGAGGCATGGATGTTGTTTTTGTCTTACGGCACTGGCTCTCTCCCTTCCCTGGAACCAATGACCCTAAATTAGGGACGGGCGACTGCTTATAGCCCATTGAGTTGCTCACGGTGGTCGTTAAACCTCCAATTAAATAAAAATAAAATAGCCGCCCCTGTGGCGCAGTGGTCTAAGGCGCTGGCCTCTGATCATTCGTCCGTAAGGAGTCCGGGTTCGAATCCCGGTCAGGCATGGATGTTGTGTTTGTCTTACGGCACTGGCTCTCTCCCTTCCCTGGAACCAGTGACCCTAAATTAGGGACGGGCGACTGCTTATAGCCCATTGAGTTGCTCACGGTGGTCGTTAAACCTCCAATCAAAAAAAAAAAAAAAAAAATAAAATAAAATAAAAGGTGAGGACTACCAGCCGATTTCAGGATGTACACGCAGAAGACAAAAGTGCGGTAGTTCATTTCTAAGCGGTACAGTATCATTGGATTACTCTCTAGAGAAGGGAAGACTCCCAAAAGGAGGATACATATTGTGACACTGAATCCGGCTCCCCCCCCTCCGGTTTTACGAAAGTGATGGATTGCTTTTGTCAGTTGCAATTCCATCCGCTGGCATATCGCAATCACGATTTCTGAGAGGCCGGATCCTAGTGTGGCGATGTTTAGAGGTGCGATCAGCACTAGACGGAAACCCAATGATAATGGAGAATTTGAGATAATACAATTTTGCCTCATATTCTTTCGTCGACCCCTACTTGTTATGATAGATGTGTAGTAGAAGAAGGATGCTTTTTAACTGACATTTTGTTATGTCTCTCTTATTTTCGGAATTTAGTGAGTTAAGTTCACCAATTCGCCGCTAGGAGCGCTAAAGTGGTGTTAATGTTTTGGCTGATTGGATGGACTCTCTGGCACTCGCCAGTTCCGTTGGAATCACATCATTATGAACACCCGTTCACCTGTAATCCTGTATATCACTTCAAGGAACTTCAGCGCCCCGCCCCCTTAACGACCCATTTATCAAAATCGGCGGCAGAGCAAGTTTTCGAAATTTGCCCAAACATTTCACAAACCCGCTGTATACTAGCGCTATAACATGTAAAAACGAATTTGTAACACTATACACTGTAAAAAAATAAGTTATGTGAATTCAGGGAAAGTTTCTGAAAATAACGTTCAGCAAAGTTGCCGGTAATTGACCGTATTTGAACAAAATTTCAAAAATGCCCGTTTTTTTTAACTTCCGTATTTTTACAGATTTTGCGTAGTCACTAATTCTGTTTATTTCAGAAACGTTTTTTAAAAGTTTTTCCATATTTATACTTAAATTTTGGAAAATCGAAGATGCTAAAATTTTCAGCCCTTACGATAGAGAATCCTTTCGCTCAGGGGTCTGGATTCGAACTCAGGTGAGGTCTGCACAAGTAGCGCGTCTTACCAACTGATCCAGAAAGTCTTACGAGTTGCACTCACGTTCAAGGTAAAATTGATCTCGCTATGTTTTTTTTTTTTATCATTAATGCGAGTGATTTAGTCATTTTATTTTCTGTTGAAGCTTATTTTATTTTTAATATGTTTGTTATAATTATATTTTTTCTGTAGGAGGACTTATCACAAATTAAGTATTTTGTTTCAAAGTGATATTTCGAAGCAACAAAATGCTTTGGAACTTGAGATCTTCTTTTACTGACAATAACTTTCATGTATCTTTAAGAAATGGTGAAATGTAATGTTTTATAGTACAGGGTAGGTCAAGATAATGTTCCCGATTTTAATGCTTTACCACACGATATGTAATGAGTATTTTTAGTTGCTAGTTGTGTGGTTTAGAAGGTAACTTCTCCAAGTTCCAATGCTGGCCGGTAGATGGCGCGATAAGTCCGGCAGAAGGAGCAAGTCACACAATGGCGGCAAGCAGACCACAGAAGGCATTTTGTGTTTTTGATTTTCATGCAAACAAGTCAGTCGTGACTGTTCAACGGCATTTTCACTCAAAATTTTGGATAGAGATACCCAGTGGTAAGTCAGTTCGTTATTGGTATTCACGATTTCAAGACACGGGCTGCATTTGCAAGGGAAAATCGACTGAACGTCCGTCGATAGGAAACGACGTAGTGGAGCGTGTTCGGGTAAGTTACGCAAGGAGCCCTCAGAGGTCCACTTATCGAGCAGGTCGAGAACTTGATGTCTCGCAGGAAAATTTATGGCGAGTTCTGAGGAAACGTTTGCACATGCAACCGTATCGTCTGCAGGTGTATCAGAAGCTGAAGACGGATGACCGCCACCTGCGAGCGTCTTTCTGTGAAATTGTTTTTCACTCTAACGGAGAATGATGGTTTATCGGAAAAGTTAGTTTTTTGTGACGAAGCAACATTCCACATTTCAAAAAAGGTGAACAGGAATAACGTGAGAATTTGGGACACTGAAAATTCCCATGCAATCTTACAGCATGAGCGATTGAGCGTGCCTCACCAAAAGTCAATGCCATCTGTGGAATTCCTCGTCGAAATTTGTATGGGCCTTTTTCGTCGCTAAAGCCACTGTGACAGGAATTACCTATTTCGACATGCTGGAACAATGGCTTCTCCCAAAGCTGGAAGAAAACATTGATGACTTCATTTTCCAACTTGATGGTGCTCCAACGCATTTCCATAACGAGGTTCGGGGCCACCTCGATGACAGGCTGCCAAAACAATGAATTGGCCGTTCAGCTGAGGGGGATGAAGAACTGTTGCGTTGGTCACCACGATCCCCAGAGCTCACCTCGTGTGATTTTTCTTGCGGAGTTTCACGAAGGATCGTGTTTATATATCACCACTTGCAGCGACGCTTGTTGATTTGAAAACTCGCATCACGGCAGATATCGTAGACATTGACACCGACATGTTACAAAGAGTTTGCCAGGAACTTGATTACCTACTTGATGCGTGCCGTATTTCACGTGGAATGCACATTGAACATTAGTAAGTAAGTTGAACAAAACTTTATGAAATGTGCTTTCCAATAGTACTAGTTCTGCGTATCTGCTTTACATTAAACATGAGTACCAAATCATTTAAATGCGGAACATCATTTTGACCTACCCTGTATTATTTCACAAAATTTCCAAATATGAAATTTATTCTTGATAACTGTAATAGCTCTTGTGTTAAGCACTCCACAGACTGATACACAGACATCCTACAGTCACCTGTACAGTAATTTAAATATTCTGTTCCTTACGGTAACACAACATACACTATATTGACAAAAGTAACCGGATACCCTACAAAAGTAAATGAACGGATCCGCTGCGTTGTAAAGATGTGCGGTACAGCTGCAAACGGTATAAAAACAAGCCTACAGCTGACCGCGATCATATCGGACTGTGAGGTTGAGTGAAAATGTTGTGGCAGGAGAGAACTGACTTTGAGAAAGGAAAGATTGTTGGGTGTTATATTAGTTAGTGGGTTGTCCATAAGAGAAACCGAGAGGCGTTTAAACATACCCAAGTCAACTGTTTTGGATGTACTGAATAAGTGGAAAACACACGACGTGCCTGAAGAAGCAAAACGTACCGGCAGAACAAAGAAAAACAGTGATATGCGACATTGAAGCCTCGGGAAAGTCGTTACAGCTAATTGACGGAGTCCTGCACAAGACAAAATACTGGAACCTTTGTATGTACAAATACCATTCGCAGAGAACTTCATTCCAGGGGTTACCGTGGTCGTGCGGCTGCTCATAAGCCATTCATCTACACCCGGAATGTTACTCGTGGTTTAGCATGTTGTAAAGAACATTTATCGTGGACCGTAGATCAATGAAAACGGGTCATATGGACTGATGAATCCAGATATACGATCCATCAGGACGTGTGTGGGTATGGCGGCAGCCGCGGGAACGCTATTTACCACAGTGTACTGTTCTACGGTCAAGGATGGAGCTGGAAGTTTACTAGCATGGGGGTGTTTTTCGTGGTATTATCCCGTACCATGGTTTATCGTGGACAAATCTATTAACCAGCACGTGTACCTTGATATTCTGGACAATTATACCCTACCAATTCTGTGGCAATTCTATGGAACCAAGCCTTGTTGGTACAAGCAGGACACTGCACCGAGCCATAAAGCAAGGTTTCAAAATCGCTTTATTATTATGATTCATAAGAAAACATAAGAGGGAGACGTACAGCGTTGGGCGTCTCACTGGGAAATAATACAAAACTGTTAAAACATGATGGTATATACACTGCAATGACAATGGGGATGAATAACAGATGCTGCAAGCAAAGCTTATTGCATAAAAATTGCAGAAGTGACAGAGAGAAACACATCGTGTCACATGACATTGGGTGGGCGTGATTTACAGGATAACACAGGAGAAACAATAGTACACAATTAGAAAAAGAACAGCACAAACACCGCCGTGAAGGTAAAACATTACATACATGATATAAAAACACAGCGTGCACAATTGTGCAAGTTATTTAACGAGGGCACCAAAGCAACATAATACAGGCGGGGTGAAAGTAAGTAATGTACACGAGTAAGCATGAAAATACACTGAGATGACATTAGCATTCACAATTCAACGGTAGCGTGGATTGCACGAGTCGTAGAGTGGAGGAGGGGCACCAGGGTGCCACGGAACTCATCAAAGGAGGTGTAGAATGTCCTAGGGTACTGATAGGTGTAGCAGTCCAGAATCAACCGTAAACCATGGAGCGGCCGGCGCCCAGGTAGCATAGAAGGTGGCTTCTCGACGACTGGAAGAAGCCGACTGGTACTCCAGGCGGAGTCGAGAAAGCAATCGATCTTGAAAATGGCACAAAAATGCTGCGCTTGCCCGGTATAAAGAGACCGGCGAGGAAACGCTGCAGAGTTGCTGAAGGTATACGTAAATAACGTGTTTAACCAGCACGAAATGATAGGCACATACTGACGGAAGAGGCGTAGGTGGATTAGCCCGCAGAAGAAGATGTCTGTAGGCAGTGAACGGAAGATCTTGAGAACAAGAGCGACTGGCAATTCGGAAAGCCTGGTGGAGGAGAGGCCTCAGGATGGGACAGTAAAGGTAGACGTGAGAAACGACTGCCTCCTATGCGCAGAAGGAACAGAGAGGGGAGGAAAGAAGGGACATGCGAAAGAGAAAATACGGAACAGGGAGGCGATTATGCAAAAAGAGCCATTGGGTATTAATTTCAAGAGGGGCGGATAAGGTTGAGCGGGCAGCGGCCCAGACAAGAGGAAGAGAAGTAGGGGAACCTCTAGAATAGAAAGCGGTGAAGGGGTGGAAAGGTGCAATAGAAAACGATAAAGAGATTTAGAGGAGAGAGAGGAGAGAGGAAGAACCGAGTTTGTGAGTCAGAGGAAAAACGGCAGCGGAAGAGGGGCAGAAAAGACAGAGACGAGACCGGTGGGAGAGACAAGATAAGGGAAAAGCGAAAGAAGTGCAGTTAGCAGAGAGTCATAGACCAAATGGGCGGATGGGGACGAGAGAATATCAGGGGGAGGCCAGAGAAAGGGCGCCAGGATAGATCCGAGTTAGTGAGGTCTTGTACGGTTGCTACACCTGCTCGGAACCAAGAGGGGAATGAAAAACAGGGGAGATGGGGGTGAACAAGGGAGTTGAAGAAGAGGGGTTTAGAAAGAAGCTCTAGAGTTGAAGAGGGTGGGGAGCGAATGAGGGGGAGAGAGCGAAGGTGAGTGAGGGCTTCAGAATATGCAGGTGGGAGTTTGGAGGGGGGGGGGAAGGACAGCAATCCATGAGAACTAAGGAAAGAAAGGAAAAATGTGGGTTACGCAAGGAGGCAAGAACGTCACGTACCTGAACTGCGGAAGCCACTGGAGCCGTGAAAAGGTGAATAAAGTTGATCACTCGGCTTGCTTTGTAGCACAGCGGGACATCAGGTAGGCCAGCACCACCATAGGAGGGAGGAGCACAGAGCTTGTGGACGTTAATCCAGTGATGACCCGCCCACATTACTCGAGTAAGGCAGCGTGTAACCTCCTGGAGACAGAAATGCGGGGTCGTAGATGCAATCCAAGAATGCTTGCAGATGGACAGAAGGTATGTCCTGGTAAGATTTGCACGCTGGTAGTAGGACGTACAGAACTACGCACGACACCAGAATGCAGCTGCGCGGAGGAGGCGAGGATGGAGTTCCGTGCGAGTTGCACTGGATGTAGCTTGTGGTGCGCCTAAGTGCACACCCAGGAAGCGTTGGGTAGTGGATGACCATGTGGCCCCCCATGGAGCATCCATGCGATTGGACCACGACCCGCACCACAATCCAGTGCTCTTAGACGTATTCAGTTCAGCTGCAGAACATGAAGCATATGCGGAGAACAAACGAAGATGCAGTTGGAACTGTGAGTCGCTACGAATGCAGACGGGGATGTCATCTGCATAAGCAGAGTAAATGACTGAGTGATGCCGTGAGCTGGCAACTGGTGGTGGAAGTTGTGCTAGGAGAGATGTTTGCAGAGAACGTAGAAAAGGCTCGACGGCAATCGCAAATAGTTGACCAGAAAGCGGGCAGCCCTGACGAACTCCCCGCTTGAAGGGGACATGTGCTGTGAGAAAAGATGCCGTCTTGACATGGAAAACGGCGTCCCGGTAGAGTGAGAGAAGAACGGAGACAAATTGTGGAGGAAAGCCAAAGTGTAGCAGGGTTTGTGTTAAATAGGCGTGTGAGATATTATCGAAAGCGGAACGGAGGTCTAAGGAAAGGAGAGCAAGAGGTTCAGAATGAGTCTTGGCAAGATGAATGAGATCGCGAAGAAGGTGAACATTGGAGGAAAGAGAACGGCCAGGAACAGTATAGGTTTGAGAGTCAGCAAGGATGTGAGGGAGGAAAGAGTTTAGTCGACGGGAAAGAAGCTTAGTATAGAGTTTATAATCTTGATTGAGAAGAGAAATGGGGCGCCAATTTCCCAAGTCAAGAGGGTCACCCTTCTTGGGAAATAGGACCACATGTGCGTCCGTGAAACTCCTCGGGAAGGGGGAGCAGTTAAATGCAGCAGAAAAAGCGGAGAGGAGAAAAGGCAACAAAAGAGGCAAGAACGCACGGTAAAAAGGAAAGAGAGGCCGCCCGGACCCGGAGCGGCATGGGGGTTAAGGGAAGAGAAGGTGTCGGACACCTCCGTGGATGTGGGTGAAAGAGACAGGGTGTGAGCAAGATGAGACGGAACTTGAGGCAGGTTATTGAGAAGATGGAGGAGAGCAGAGGGAGAAGGAGGAAGAGTTTCACTGAACTTGGTGGTATAGAACTGACGAACGTGAGAGCAAATCGCTGCCGAATCGGATGTGATTTCGCCAGAGGGGAGGCGAAGATGACGAAGCGAGGTAGAAGACTTACGTGCAGATTCCATGGATGTTAGAAAATCATAGATGTATTCCTCCGGGTTGAGATGTTTAATGCGCAGACGTAAAAGTGCTTGCTGCGCAAGAGGTTTCAGCAAAGCCTGGAGCTCCGCCTGATATGCTGGAAAAAGCGGATCTGATAACCCAATCAGTGTGAGCATCTGCCTGGCGTGATCGAGGCGCATCTGACTAGAAGTCTTCATGGTGAAGGAAAGTTGCTTGATATGTAAGAGGAGCTGATACTTGACACGAAGCCAATACGTCAAGGTACAGGGTGCGGAATGCAACCCTGCGCGACGAGCAGCGAGGAAAGAACGGAAAGAGGCACAAAATTCAGGATCAGTGAGGAGATTGGAGTCAAATGTCCACGGACGAACAGTTCGAGGGAGTGACGCCGCAACAAACACTGTGAGGGTGACCGTGCAGTGGTCTGAGGAAGTAGTAGGTTGTCGTTGCAACTTGGTAATAGACGCAAGGAGCGGTGTGGAAACGTAAACCCGATCCAAGCGTGCAGTTAATGGAAGCTGACTCCCAGACGAGCGCCACGTGTGTGAGGTCTCTTGTGGATGAAGGCGCCTATAAGCATCGGTGAAGGAGAAATGAGCAACAAGGTCATGGAGTAGTGCGACGAAATCCGTCCGACGCTCTCGAGATGAAGGAGAGCGATCCAGAGCCGGGTCAAGGGTGCAATTGAAGTCTTCACCCAAGAGCACACGATCCGAAGGCGAGACTTTCGAGAGAGCTTGACGGAGTTTGGTGAACAAGAGGGTTAAATAAATCGAGGTGCACGGAATATACACATTAAAGATGTGAAATCGAGCTCCGCCAACAGTGAAGGAGACTTGCTGGAGTAAATCTCGGCATAAGTTCTGCACTGAGAGTGCAGTGAGGGTGGATCGGAAATGTTGATGTATTCCGATAGCAAGTCCACCATGAGATGAGTAGCGGAAAGCATGATGGAACACATAATCGCTAGCACGCCAGCGAGTAAACAGAGTGGAGGAATGGCAGTTTGTTTCTTGTAGTAGTAACAGATCGGCCCCGAGGGGCGAGAGGCCTTCCATTACAAGAGCATTCGCAAGGGGGCTAGCGAACCCTCTGCAATTAAGGGTCGTGACCTTGAATGGACTGGTCAGTCGTTGGTTGGAGGAGTCGCGGAGCAACTTTCAGGAGTTGTTGTAATCGGTTTACGCAGCCAAGGGTCCATGAGTGGTGCAGGGTGTCATGTACAAACCCACGAAGGTACTTAGCAATGCATCCGGCTTGCAGGAGCAGCGCGGGAAGAATGTCTTCGCGTTCTCGGAGGTAGTCATACGTCGACTCCAGGTTCGTGGTGTGGGTGCAAAACTGATAGTAATCTCCAAGATTGAGAGGTTCTGAAGGAGCACCACATTTGGAGAGTACACTTGAAAAGACTTCAAATGAAGGCGGAGACCCATCATCATCATCAGTATCCCTTTCAATTTCTGTTGGAGCAGGAGAGGGAGAAAAATCTCCTGAAGATTTGGTAGCACGGAACGGTTGTCCATCCGCAGAGGAAATTTCTTCTTCTTCTTCCTCTTACGTCGAGTACTTGTACGAGTGCCAGAAATTCGTTTTCCAGGGAGCGACGATGCTCGGGAAGCTGACGCAGAGTCAGAGGAGTTATCGGCACCGCCGTCACACTCGGAGACACCAACAGTGAAGACTGGTGGGAAACCAGCGGCGAAGTCTCCCGATGTTGCCACGGAATGAGGAGTAATAGGTGAGGCGAGCACTGGAAATTGAAGGTGGGAGGTGAGATCAGCATCAAAAGACGCTCGTGGACGAGAGGCTGTAGATATACTTTTTGTGTAACTCGGCCCTGGGGCAGTTGGCACATTTGAAGACGGTGCAGGTCGAGAGCGAGATGTAGCAGGAGGCTGCTTAGAGGCGGTAGGCAATGTAGAAGCCGTGGGAGCTGGATACTCGTTGTTGGGGCATCGAGCACGCTGATGCCCAAGTTCTTTGCAATTGGCACAGTGTTCTGATGTTAGCATGTCAATTCTGTAGGAGAGCTGCCCACATCGGACGTTTAGGATCCGTGGGAACTTACGGAGATGCTCCTCTGATGGAAAGATGAGTCTAACACTCCGGCGAAAACTAAGAACATTCTTATTTGCAGGATCCTTGGGCGCAGCTGAATGTGTGATAACAGGACCAACAATCTTACCACACTTGCTAAGTGCAGTACATATCATCGCATCCGAGATTTCGGGGGGGGGGGGGGCACCGGATGCAAGGAGACCTGAACAGGGCGCCTGGCAATCGGTTCAGCTTCCAGGTGGTGGTCTCCCAGGTAAAGACCAAAGTTTAGAAGCGTGTCTGCATGCTCTTTGGATATGAAATAAACAATCACCGTCCGCGGCCGGTGGGTGAGGTGAGTAATGGCTCCGGCTGGAAGAAAAGCAAGGAGCGTATCACAATAGACCTTCAACGGTGTATTCGGAAGAGCATCTAGGCACACTCCCAACTCGCGGGTGGAGTGAAGTTCCTGCGTAGCGGGTGAGAAGTGCGGAACGTCCAATAGAAGTGAGTCACCATGTATCTGGACATGGGCATCTGCAAGGGGAAGGCGAGTCGCTTGCGTCGGTAGGGACGCACCTGAGGTAACGCTAGAATAAGAGCTGGAAGGCAAACCTCTACTGGAAGGCAGAGGTGCAGCGCTGGATGAAGGAGCTGACACAACGCTGGGCAAGGTTACCGAGGGCAGAGAAGCAACGCTCTCAGATATATCCATTACGTCATCGGCAACATCAGAAACGAACGACGTAGCATCACCACCAGGAGGGGTGGAGTCAGATAGTCGAAGAGTAGAAGAAGACGAGCAATAGGCAACAGGATGAGGAGGACGATATGCCTTGTTATTAAAGACGGACGCTGATTGGTTTGCTCCGTCAGAGATAAGGATCGACGTAGTAGGAGAAGCTGTGACGTTGCTCTTATCAGCAGTCGCCATCGCCGATGGCGAGGCCTAAATTAGTAAACACGACCAACTGGTCGAGAAAATAAAATGCTGATAGCTAACTTAAAATAGTACTCACCGACTCGAGAGATGTCTTAAATGAAAGATACAACCTTCGTCTTGAAGGCACACACAAAAGTTAAACGACAGAGCACACAAAACACACTCAGTAGACGGCGAAACACGGAGCTCAAAAGAGACACGACTTACGTCCCATAAAGCAAGGTTTCAAAATCGCTGTATTATTATTCATCAAAAGAAAACATAAGAGGGAGACGTACAGCGTTGGGCGTCTCACTGGAAAATAATACAAACTGTTAAAAACATGATGGTATATACACTGCAATGACAATGGGGATGAATAACAAATGCTGCAAGCAAAGCTTATTGCATAAAAATTGCAGAAGTGACAGAGAGAAACACATCGTGTCACATGACATTGGCTGGGCATGATTTACAGGATAACACAGGCGAACAATAGTACACAATTAGAAAAAGAACAGCACAAACACCGCCGTGAAGGTAAAACATTACATACATGAGATAAAAAACACAGCGTGCACAATTGTGCAAGTTATTTAACGAGGGCACCAAAGCAACATAATACAGGCGGGGTGAAAGTAAGTAATGTACACGAGTAAGCATGAGAATACACTGAGATGACATTAGCATTCACAATTCAACGGTAGCGTGGATTGCACGAGTCGTAGAGTAGAGGAGGGGCACCAGGGTGCCACGGAACTCAGCAAAGGAGGTGTAGAATGTCCTAGGGTACTGACAGGTGTAGCAGTCCGGAATCAACCGCAAACCATGGAGCGGCCGGCGCCCAGGTAGCATAGAAGGTGGCTTCTCGACGACTGGAAGAAGCCGACTGGTACTCCAGGCGGAGTCGAGAAAGCAATCGATCTCGAAAATGGCACAAAAATGCTGCGCTTGCGCGGTTTAAAGAGACCGGCGAGGAAACGCTGCAGAGTTGCTGAAGGTATACGTAAATAACGTGTTTAACCAGCACGAAAAGATAGGCACATACTGACGGAAGAGGTGTAGGTGGATGAGCTCGCAGAAGAAGATGCCTGTAGGCAGTGAACGGAAGATCTTGAGAACAAGAGCGACTGGCAATCCGGAAAGCCTGGTGGAGGAGAGGCATCAGGATGGGACAGTAAAGGTAGACGTTAGAAACGCCTGCCTCCTGTGCGCAGAAGAAGCAGAGAGGGGAGGAGAGAAGGGACATGCGAAAGAGAAGATACGGAACAGGGAGGCGATTATGCAAAAAAAGCCATTGGGTATTAATTTCAAGAGGGGCGGATAAGGGTGAGCGGGCAGCGGCCCAGACAAGAGGAAGAGAAGCAGGGGGAACCTCTAGAATAGAAAGCGGTGAAGGGGTGGCAAGGTGCACTAGAAAACGATAAAGAGATTTAGCGGAGAGAGAGGAGAGAGGAAGAACCGAGTTTGTGAGCCGGAGGAAAAACGGCAGCGGAAGATGGGCAGAAAAGACAGAGATGAGACCGGTGGGGGAGACAAGATCAAGGAAAAGCGAAAGAAGTGCAGTTAGCAGAGAGTCATAGACCAAATGGGCGGATGGGGACGAGAGAATAGCAGGGGGAGGCCAGAGAAAGGGCGCCAGGATAGATCCGAGTTAGTGAGGTCTTGTACAGTTACTACACCTGCTCGGAACCAAGAGGGGAATGAAAAACAGGGGACAGGGGAGGTGGACTGTTGCGGCGTGGGTTGACGATAATTCCGTATCGTGTGTGGACTGGCCAGCACAGAGCCCTGATCTTAATCCCACAGATCACCTATGGGATGAATTAGAGTGCCGCATAAGAAGTTTGGAACCAAGGGTTACTGCTAAGCAACAGTTAGCGGCAGTATTATTTGTTAAATGGAAGCTCATAGCTATCGCTGTGTTCCAAAACCTTGTCGAAAGCATGTCTCGTAGTGCCAGTGCATACATTAAAGCCAAAGATGGACCGACACCGTACTAATTAATGTATGTCAGTAAATGCTATGTTATGTTTCTGTTCTAGGTGCCCAGTGACTTTTGTCAATATAGTGTGTAATAGCTGGTTCACAAAATGCGGGAGAGGAGAAGAAATATCCTGTTCCACAATAACCAAAAGTTATGTGGTATGCTATCCGGAATATCCGATGTCGCTACAGAACTTCGAAATCAGTTCGGTTGACAGACGATTGAAATTTAGCAGTTAATCAGACCTCAAGTATTCCCGCAAATCTCTCCGATTACTAGAATGTTTTCATCATATTAATAAGAAAAAAGTGAGAACGGAGTTTTTCCGTTTATATACGAAAGGAATTGGAGAAAGGTTTCTGAAAAATCAGAATTTTTCGTTAACACATCTTAAAAACGAAAATTAACTGTCAATATAAGAAAGGAATTACGAAAAGATTTCTGAAAATTCAGAATTTTCGTGTCGTGCGAAAAAACCGAAAAATTCAGATTTCTTTCAGTCATTTCACGGAAAAGGTGGTATCAGAAATATACTTCGGTAATTCACGAAATAAATCAACAAAAGTACCTCGTGAATTTCAGAATATTTTTTAAAGCGTGGGAGTTCCGTTTTATTTTGCCTTGTTAACAGTGTGAGAGTTCCATTTTATCTGACTACACGAATCCGTATTGATGGTCTCAGCAACTGAGATGTCATCGGTGGCATTTAACACAATAGCTATTTAATTGTAGCTGATAAATACAAAGGTGATAGAAATGGTGAATATACATCAAATACGTGGAGATAATGTAAATGGACGATGCCATCACTCTGTCTACGTTATTTTAGTTGCTGACACCGTCAATACGGATTTGTGTAGTCAGATGCTGACTACACAAATCCTACAGTCCCATCAATTCTTAGCACCAAGCATGGTGCTAAGATTTGATGGGACTGTAGCGTAAATGCGAACGCACTCGACTAGTTATCGAGAGATCTGTGGTTCAATCCCAATAGTGTCGCAACCCAATTCTTCAGTGGCTATGCGTTGTTCATAAAATGACGTGGACAGAGAGATGACATCGTCCAATTATTTTGCCTTGTTTAGCGAAATTCTGTGCACGTAAAAAGTTGAGAAGCTTTGAGTGTATCTTTTTGGGTACCGTCACACTGCTAGCAATAAATGTTTAGTTTTGCTATTCCGTATGATTATGACTAAATCATTTACGTTTGGACAAAACTGTTTTCAATTTCACGGATACTAGTTTTAATTTATAATGCACTGCGTCGATGTCATTGATTAAAGGGGGAAACATCTGAGGAAGTAGAAAAACAACACATAGCAACAAAAATAAAAATTACCAGAAAGAAAAAAAATCTGATTTTGAAATCTTCAGAAAAAAACTCAAACATAATCTGCCTAGGAGGGAAAAATATCAGGACACGGAAATTTATCATTCGCTTTTGGCATATTAACTTTTCCCATTACTGGTCGCCAATTTTTAATTCGGTTTTCAGCGTCTAAGATAAGACCACGACGGAACTCCGCTTTGAGTTTTATTCCGCACAAATAAAGCGCATAGCGCTGGAGGGTGATATTACTGATTCTCCAGACTTTTAGCAATTAATATTAATCATACTTGGTTTTCCGCAGTATTTCGTAATTTTGAGGAAAAAGAAGTCGAAGCCTCTTAATCTGATGAGAAGCATGTGGAAAAAGAAAAAAAAACCGAGGGAGATTTTCTTATTCTGTGAAATTCTTCCATTTGAATATTTTACTTAACTTCAACGCCATTTGCTTGTGCTCACCTTATTGTTATGAAAGCCAGGTTGACGAGTATAAGCAGACTCTTGCTTTCGCCTATATTCACTAAAAACAAAAGGGCTCACGATTCTTAAAGCTTCTGAGGAAGTATTTGAAAAACAAAAAAGTAAAAACAGAAAAGTGTAATGTACGATTTAAAATACATGAAATGCAATAAAATTCAATATTGTTTACTTGGTTGACTTCTAAGTTTTCAAACAGTTTTGGAAGTAACAGCAATAACATTCTGCCTAAATAAATATAAGGTATACATATACACTCAGTAGACAAAACATTAAAGATACCTAATAGCGTATTGGTACTTCTCTAGCGCAAATAACAGCCTTTACACGCCGACGCATCGACTTCACCAGCTACCAGAGGGCTTTCGGAGGTAATTCCTGCCATACCTGTTGCGACATTGTCCACAACTTCACCCGGGGCCTCGGTTCAGGATCCATGGATCTAATGTTTCGCTCCACGGCATTAAAGAGAGCAGGGTTGGTTTAAATCCTGATACCTAGGGGACCACAGTGTGGTTCCAAACTCAGATGAGTGTTCCTCGAGCCATGCCTAGGTGGCTGCTGTCCGGTGGAGCATCGCATTGTCCTGTTGAAACAGACCGTTGGCCGCAGGACGCGCGAAGGCAATGGAAGCGTGTAGGTCATCAGCCAGCACATGCTGGTAGCACGCAGCGGTAAAGAACCTTTCCAGACACATTAAGGAAACTAATGTGCCCCATAAGAAGGCTTCTCAAACCATCACGAAGCCACCACCGCCTTGAACAGAGCCGAACTGGCACAACGAGGCCATGGCCTCATGCTGACGACGCCATACCCGCACTCTTCAATTCAGCTCCGTACAGCTGAAAACAGAATTCATCTGACCACACGAAGCGGCGCCTCTCTACAGAGGGTCCAGTTGTGATGTTCTCGGCCCCAGGTGAGGCGTAATTTCCGATGACGAGCAGTCAATAGTGGTACACGAGTAGGGCGTCGACTCCTGTAACCCAGGGAGTGCAGAATGCGTCATACCGTTCGCTCGCTGACGCTGCTTGGGCCTCCTACATTTAACTTAAATGTGATTTGCTCCACCGTTTCCAAGCGGCCGGTCTGTATGATCCTGGATAGTCTACGTCAACCCCGGTTATCAGTGGCTTGTGGGCGGCCACCGCCTGCACCCTGAGCGCTGGTACGTCCGTCGATGGTATATCCACGGTACATCCTTGACAGGGTTGTACTCGGAAACCCTAGTATTCTTATCCCTTGGGTTATAGAAGAACCCATCACTTTCGAACCGACAATGCGTCCACGAACCAAGTAGCTCAGATCACCACGTTTACCCATGTTCGTCGATTGCCATACACTGTTAGGAAGTCCTGCTGTCCGCCTATCCATCGCCTTTGTTTGGTTTTCGTCTATTTCACTCTGCGCGAGGGGGATGTGCATGCAAACTGCCCATCACTCCTATCCCTAACGCTTTGTTAAATGAGTGCATATACACTGCTCTACCATTTATATTGTCTATAAAAACTCTTTTCGCACATAAGTTTATGATGTGTTCTGAAACTTTGGCCCTAATCACATGCTCTGGTCTTTGCGGAATACTCTCTCCACCGGTTTTATGTAAATGTTCGCCGAGAAGTTCTGTTAGTCCTTCAAAACAGTAATCAGTTCAACTTCATTTGTGGAGAGATCTCTT